>OX451737.1:407058285-407783399 GCA_948472305.1 Vicia faba | reverse complement strand
GAACTTGTTTGTTTTGTTTGTATATACATACTTGTACATAACATCATGAACATCATAACATCATACGGTGGCCAGAACCGGGACGGTGGTTTCCCTATTTTTTAAGGAATTTACTGGTTTGCGTTTGTTTTTGCAAAATGTCGTGGTAAGCAAGAGTCACCACCGACTTTTATTTAATCCAACAAGGAAAGGAAAAAAGCACAGAAAAAATTCATTTTTCGAGATATTTCTGAGTACGGGGGGGGGGGGGGGGGGGGGGGGGGGGGGGGGGGGGGGGGGGGGGGGGGGGGGGGGGGGTGGGTAGATTATAGAAAGGGAAGGTATTAGCATCCTTTCTATCCGTAGTTAACTACGGGCTCTTAGGTACTTGCTCATCATTTTCAAAAAATTGTTTTCTTTGTGTCTGTGGGTTTTGAAAAGCTTTTGTTTTTACTTCGATTTAATTCTTGATTATGTCTTCAAGAGTGTAATGAAGTGTTTTTTTTTAAACTTTGTTTGTAAAGGAGTGTAAGTGTGAGAAAAGTTTATTTTGATTGAGCAAGTACTTAAGAGCTAATCTACCTACTCGAAAAAAAGAATCGTTCTATGTTCATTTCCTTTAGACAATGCTATCCAACTATTAGTGAGTAGGTAGCACCATCGTTGGAGTTTTGAGGGTCAATTCGAAAGGGACGTACGGTCACTAAAGCAATGTTAGGACGTCTTAGTAGTAACCCTAATGTCTTAGATCAATTATTCGAGGCAACAACTCCGAGGCAACCAATCCGAGGCAAATTTTCCGAATCGGGACTTTGATCTTTGTTTAGACAAAAGGACGACCACTAAAGCATCCTATACTCAATGACCGTTTACCGAAGGCAACCAAGTGGGAGTATACCCTAGGAGTGCGCATGTGCGAATGATTCAATTTCAGTTTATTTATCTTTGCACATTTAGGGTGATCTAACTGTTTTAAAGTTAACCATACATTATTGTCATGCATCCTATTATCATACATCTAACAGTTAATAATTTGCGGAATTTAAAATGCATAAATTAAACTACGCTATTACAAGGTTTCGGGTATTTACATAGCCAAAAACAAACCCTTTGAAAATAAAGCGATAAAAGGAAATAAACGTCCTAATTAACTATTATAAACTGTTGGCAGTTACATCAATATGATAAAAATAATAATAAAGCGCGCGATGAAAATTAGATCGACAAGAAATTAGGGTTTTGACCCTTCTAACCACATAAAAGAGAAATTGTTTTTTTGGAAAAGAATTTAGGTTTTAAAATAAATGTACAAATTAATTAGTGATTAAATTAATTAATAAAAATAATTACAAGACTTATTTTTGTGTTTTTTGGTTATTTTAGGAAAAAATAAAATATAATTAAGTTAGTAATAAAACCTATTTATTCTAATTATTTTTAATTATGTACAAAAAAGAAATCAAAGTTATCTAAATTAATCAAACCTAATTTAATTAATTAATTAATTGATAAAAAATATACCTAAATCTAATTGGATAGAAAAATATTTTTGGTGATTTTTTGATAAAAGAATAATTCGATTGGTTAGTAAATATAAATAAATAAAATAAATATAAGAATAATAAAAAATATAGAGAAAGAAAAATTGGGCCTGGATAGCAATTTGGAGGGGTGCAAAAAGCATAATCTGGGCCCATTTGAGTGAGGTCCACGTTGACCTCTAAGATCCAGTGCATACGCATTTGACTTGGCTTTGGTGCACCTTCAGATGATGGCCATCAGATTTGGCCATCTGACACTTGGCTGGCTAGATTGGAAGGGTGTATGGTGGACCCTGGGCTTGTACATGCATGAGATCCTGAAAAGAAAAATAATATGGAGAAGTTGGGGGACCTGGGATTCGAACCCAGGCCCCAAGGCAAATTCCACGCTACGCTCACCACTGCACCACCTGTTCTTGTTTGTACATACAATACATAATAATAATAATAATAATAATAATAATAATAATAATAATATATGAAAACAAAGAATTAATAGAAATTTTGCGCGAAAATTCAAACGGGCGAATAAGGTGGAGCCACGCCATCATCCCTATCCTCTCTCCATGGCTAAAAGTTTTGATAACCTATACCTACGGACAACGTCCATCGCTACAGCCCTACCAATTCTCAAAATCACATACACGTGATATAAATGACCACCAAGGCCATGGTTAGATTCGTCTCATCCTTCTGAACATGATGGTACCCTTCATCAGGGCTAATTTCACCTGCAAGCAAAAACCCTAAAACGGAGCTACGGACCCTAGAAATGGCACATTCCAATACAGACCAAATCAATGCAATTAAATCATGCAGCAAGCTTGCATATGTCTTATAGATCAAAAATATGTGATTAATTCATCCTAACAATGCCTAAATCGTGCTAACCGATTTCAAAAATCCAAGGATATCGTGAGGGACTTACAGAGCTTTTTGGGACTGGAAAGGCTTTGTTCTTGATGGCTTTAGCTTGCTGACACTCCCAGGAATCAATTGGGATAGCTAGAAGGCCTTGAGGATGCCTGGAAATAGGAATTCGATCTTGCACTTTTTCTTGATTTTTTTTAGTTTTTCTCTGCTTGATGTGCCTATTTCTAACCTCTTTTTTAGGTCTGCCTCGCCTCTATATGTATCAAGGAAGGGATTAGGGTTGATAACTACTCTCAATCTTCCTCCATCAATGATTTGGATCTTTGATTTGATTCACTTTGAAAACTTTCCAAAATTGGCCTATTTCAATCTTTTTGTTCACACCATGCCTTGATACGAATTTGAATGTTTGCTAGCTGTATAATAAAACCTGAAACAAGCATAAAATCTTTTGTTTTTAATATTTTGGATTTTATATGATTTGTTTTGATTTAAATTGAATTAATTCAAATCAAAATCAAAATAAATAATAAAAACATGATAAGGACCAGTGGAAAAGGCTAGAGCTCGTGGGCTATGTTGCCAACTTAAAACAAGTGAAAAATATTGGGCCTATTTGGCAAAATTTGAAGTTTTGGGCATAGTTGACTTTTGGCCATTTTGCAAAAAGGGTCAACTTCACCAATGCATAACTTCCTCAATGTTGACTCTTTGGAGGTGTTCTTGGACTTTTTAGAAAGCTAGAGATGTCGTTTAATCAAACCTTTTGGTCTCATATCAATTTGATATTCCATGCTCAAGTATGAAGCTTTGTCAAAAAAGGTGTTTTTGTTGACTTTTCAAAATGACCTATAATGTCCAAATTCATAACTTCTTGTGAGTGCATACTTTGAACTTGGGAGCTGAAGATGGATTGTAGAGAATTTCATCCTCTTCAAAATGATATTTGGATGAGTCATTTCTCATAAAGTATGAGAAAGTTATGCTTGGTCAAAATTGAGTTGACTTTTTCTATAAAACCCTAATTTAGCAACTTTTGGTTCTTGAGGAATTATGGGCAACCCTTGATGAATCATGATCAACCCTTGATCAAATGATGAAATATACTTCAAAATGAGGATGTTGACCAAAAATCTTGAAGTTTGACTGTATATGGGCCACAGTTGACTTTTGCCCTAGCACAGTCGATTTTTGGGCCTTTGAGCAATTGACTGAGCAAATTTACTCGGTAGGGCTTGAAACTTGACTTGGATGATCTTGAGAACATATTAGGACAATGTTGAGAATTTGGGGTCCCTTGGACTCAAGTATCTTGATGCAACATGAAACCCTAATTTGAGGTAGACTGCCTTAGGAGAGAGCTTGTCTGGCCAACCCTTGGACTACCTTGAGCAACTTGGGGATCTTTATTTAAATGTTTTGAGAAATATGGGAGGGAAAATTTTGGGGTACAACAGCTGCCCCTGTTCAATCTTCTTAAACCTGACGATGTAGATTGGCTTTCGTGCCTTTCGTGATCCAAAGGTGGAAGATGATTGAACACTAGAGTGCCCAGAAATTTGCACTCGTATGAGGTGGTGTCCGTCTCGCGATATCGGGAATAGGCTTACAGATGCCCTTTGGAAATTACTGATGAGAGGATGGGCTTAAAGATGCCATCTGAAGGAGTGCCGATCGCATAAGAGATTCCTTAGTGAGAGCTTGTATACCTGTCGTTGAGGAAGATTCCGCTGGGGAATGCTGATCTCTGTCTTGAGAGAAATAGAATTTTAGGAGCTGTGATACGGTGGGAGAACTGACTAGTGTTTTGCATTTATTTTCGCAAATGTTTCGGTAGAGCAAGAGTCGCCACCGACTTTTTATTTTATCCTAAGGAAAGGTTTAAAAAGCACAGCAAAAACCTTTGAGATTTTTCTTGGGTTCGGGGAGTAGATTATAGAAAGGGAAGGTATTAGCACCCTTTCTATCCATGGTTATCCATGGGCTCTTAGGTACTTGCTTAGATCAACTTGCCTTGGTTTTCAATTGTTTGAAATGGTGCTTGGTGTGTGGTTTTGAAAATTTTTTGAAAAGATGCCTTGTATAGGCTACCCTTGTAACAATTCTTTACTCGAATGTTTTACAAAAGGTGTTTTGTCTTTTAAAAAGATGTTTCAAGGTTTTTGAAAGTTGGTTTTGAAAATGTTTGTGAAGTGGATTTTGAAAATAGGCAAGTGTTTTCTTTGCAAATTGGCAAGTACTTAAGAGTTATCTACCCTAAAGTTTTCTCAAAGATTTTTGTTATGTTTTAAACCTTTTGACAATTTTGTTCCACCATTGCATTTGGTGGACAATCTTGTATTAGGAGGTGAAAGGGACGGGCGTGGGTCATCGTTTAGACCATAATTGCAATAGTGTTAAATGTCTTTGGGCAATTTTCTTTGAAAGGGATTTGATCATTTTAGGCAACTTTTGAAAGCGTCATCTAGGGACTTATGATCATTTGATTGTTTATTTTACCCAAAGAAACCTAACATGCAACATGGCCCAATTATTTGAAGGCAACAAAGTGGAATACCCTAGGGGTGCAAGTGTGAAATGTGTTGTCCATTTTCATGCTTATTTTTCTTGAAATTAGGTCAAACTATTTTGTTCGTTTTATTCGCATACAAACCCTAATTCTAGCATGGTATGTTTAGAAAGCATTAAAGTGCGAAATTTAAATTCCTACACTATTACAACACAATAATATGGGGAGGGGGGTACAATGTTTCAAATGGGGTATATTTAGACAAGAAATTAAACCTAGCTATTACATCATTTTCTTTGAATATTTACATTATAATCAAAAGCATAAATTAAATGGAAATGAAATAAATATGCAAGATGTAAAAGAATTTTTATATGTATGAAAAAGTATTATTTATGTAAAATAAAAAGAGAAATAAAAAGGTAGTATTTTTTGGAGTATTTTTATATTTAGGGCAAAAAAAAACCTAATTTTAATTAAAAGGGTATTAATTATTTAATATATATAATATTTGCTATTTATATACAAAGAATAAAAGAAAAATGAAGTATATTTGTAAAAATGTATTTTTTAGCATTAACTATTAATAAAATAAAAATATGTATATTTTGGTATTTTATCCTAAGTGTATTAATATATACATATTCATTTATATTATTTATAAAATATGTATTATATATACTAATTAATAATATTTAATATTTAATAAAAAAGTATTTTTTTTTTATAAAATATTTTCAGGAAGTAAAAATAAGATAAAAATATATTTGTACTATTTTAGTATTCTAAACAAAAAGTATATATTTATTTATTTATGTACAAACTAAAAGAAAAAATCAACTAAATACCTAATAAATTCAAAAATGATGAGAAAAAATATTTTTATATTTTTAATATGCTGAGAAAAAATAAATGAGTCAATTAAAAAAGGAAAAAGTCAAAAACATTAAAAATAAAGCAAATGGGCTCAGGGGGGTGTGAACCAAAAAGCATGGTGTAAGAAGCAAAACAAAAGCTGGCCCAGCCCATGAGGCACCTTCTTCAACCTCTGAACCATGTTATTCAAAAAAACGCGCGCCCTGTTCTTCCATCCACACATCCTGATTCCTGGCTTATTAATGAAAACTCATAACATAAAAAATGTTCAGCATCAAGAGACGAATCCAACCATATGCAGAACTTGATCTAACTCTCTAAGATGAGGGAGAATTTCTTCTCCCCCAAATCCTAACCTAGATT
Source organism: Vicia faba (assembly GCA_948472305.1). Lineage (NCBI taxonomy): Eukaryota > Viridiplantae > Streptophyta > Magnoliopsida > Fabales > Fabaceae > Vicia > Vicia faba. Next base: position 407,777,258 of record OX451737.1, on the reverse strand, counting down.
TTCTGCCATTTTCAAACCTTAAATTCTCACAGCTCAGGCAAAAGAAATGAAAAGTGAAAGTATGTACAGGTTCAGTGGCATGAGTAGAACATTGCTTATTCACAAACTTAGAGCTAATGATGCCTAATAAGAGAGATACAAGTTCACCAAAATACCTGTTCAGTTGAAGTTCTATCTGGCAATGGGGGAGCTTTCAGTGCAAGATACTGGTTGGTATAGCTTCCTTGAGGTGTGGTGATGCTGTTCCAATATTTACTTTGCCTTGAGACACCTTGAACTGAGCTGTAGAACTTCAACTGCAAAATGGAAAAATGAAAATGGTGGAACTTGTTAGAGGAGTTACAGGTCGTGTTTCAAGTCATGGTTAGCTTGCATAGATGCTAGGGAATGTCTGTGAACTGGTTTGGGCAAGAGAGCTTGAGGGAAATGAGAGATGGCACTCAAACTGCAGGCCTGGCCCTGTTTTTGCAGTTTGAAGGTGATTATGAGATTGGGAGTGTATGAGAGATGTTAGGGTCGTGTACTAGCTTGGTTATGATGTCCTGGATGTGTTTTACAAGTTTGCTTAAGTGTTTGTAAGCTGATATGAGAGTTGTGTTGACAAATGCAATGTTTCTTACACTTTAAGCAACAAATGCCCAAGTTGTGTTCTAGGTCAGTAGAGGCCCCCTAATGAGCTGCATAATCTCTCCTTGATCAGAGTGTTTTGCTCATAATCTTGTGCCAATTAGATCTCATTTGTACTGCTTGGATTTTCAATTGGACATAAAGTTACCTTTTGCAAAAATGGAAGAAATGCTTTATCTATTTTGGGATTAATCCTCTAGGCAATGCTTGAACATACAAAACATGGTCTTGGCACAAAGGTTTTGCATTGAATTATTGAGTGTCAAAGGGTTTTAGGACCTGTAATTTAGCACAAACTATGCTGACTTGAAAATGGCTTAAGTTATGAACATGTTCATGATCAATCCAAAAGTGAGTTTTTGCCATATTGTGAAATTCGATTCTCTCAAGTTATGAGGTTGTTTGAGAAGTTATTGGACATTTTGGAAAGCTTGGAATTTGTACTACAATCCATCTTTGAAATGCAAATTGAAATTCCAAGTGGAAGTGTATGGAAAATGTCCTTGAAGTTGGGTAGAAAACCTTGTCAAAATAGGTTAAAATTTCACTAAGTTAAGAATGGTTTAGTGCCCTTATTCAAAACTTTGTAACTTGAGATACAAGCCTCAAATGGGAAAACTTTGTGAATTAAAGTTGTAGATTATGCAACAAGCTACAACTTTCATGTTTTGACTTTTGTTTGAATCCAAATGGATCTTGGTGAGTAAGTGGGGCAAAGTTGGGGAAAAATTAGGGTTTTTCATAACTTAGAAAAATTCTAAGTTATGAAAAATTCTATTTTCTAACCCTAATTTGCATTTTGTGATTTCTTGATGAAAAAGTTTCATGATTTGGCATGTTTTGATGAAAAATGAATCTTGACTCTTGATTTTGACCAAAAAGTCAAAGTTTGACCTTTCAGTATACAGTCAAAATTGATCAATTGACTGGGAAATTCAACTGTCAATCTTGTGTACTTGGGATCTTTTGAGTTTGTTGAGCATGTCAAGATAATTCCATGGGGTCCTTGAGTCCATATGTGAGCTTGGTTTGCCATTGGCTAGGTCAAACAGTCAAAAATTGCCTTTGTGCAGTTAAAACCCTAAAAATGACCATTTTGCCCTTTTAGTGATCTGATCAAATTTCTTGTGGAATTGTGATCCAAACTTGATCAAATGGTCCATGTGAGTTCATAATGTTGATGTGGGTCAATTTTCATGAGATTTGACTGTCAATTGGCCACAGTTGACTTTTTTCCCCAATACAGTTGATTTCTAGGTCAACTGTCTAATTGACTGGGCAAAACTTGGAATCAAGGCTTGAAACTTGGTATGGATAAACTTGGGAGTCCAATATGAAGCATGAAAGTCATCTTAGGCATTTTAGGTCAAAACATCTTTGTGCAAACACAAACCCTAATTTGGGTCAACAGTGCAAGGAGAAGTCTTGAGCAGATGAAACCCTAACTGGATCTTGAGCTTCAAGGGCTTTGTGGTGAGAAATTAATGAGGAATGGGAGGGCAAATTTTGGGGTACAACAGTTGCCCCTGTTCAATCTTCTTGAACCTGAAGAGTTAGATTGGCAAGTTTGCCTTTCATGACTCGAGGGTAAAAGGAGATTGGACACTAGAGTGCCCTTAAATTTGCACTCGTCAAAGCAAAGGATGTGGGAATGGGCTTAGAGATTCCATTTGGAGATGGGCTTAACGATGCCATCTGGGAGAGTGACAGAAATCCTATCGGGGATGGGCTTAGAGATGCCATCTGGAAGGGAATATCAGGAAGGTGTCCATGCTTTGGACCATCTCTGAACTGGGGATATGAATAAGCAATAGATTGGCATCCGTTGTTGGGAGGAATCCGTAAACTGTTTTCAAAAATCTTGAGAAGAAACTGAACAAGTGACAGGTTAGCATCCGTTACTTGGAGAACCCGTAAACTGTTTTCAGAAATCTTGGAGTTGAATAAGCAATAGAGCAGCATCCGTTGTTGGGAAGCGTCCGTAAACTGTTTTCAAAGGTTGCATCTGAATAAGTGATAGATTAACATCCGTTGTTGGGAAGAATCTATAGACTGTTTTCAGAAGTCTGGAGAAGAAACTGAACAAGCGATAGGTTAACATCCGTTACTTTGAGAACCCGTAAACTGTTTTCAGAAGTCTTGGAGTTGAATAAGCAATAGAGCATCATCCGTTGTTGGGAAGTGTCCGTAAACTGTTTTCAAAGGTGAGAAGAGTCTGAACAAGCGATAGGTTAACATCCGTTACTTGGAGAACCCGTGAACTGTTTTCAGAAATCTTGGAGTTGAATAAGCAATAGAGCATCATCCGTTGTTGGGAAGCGTCCATAAACTGTTTTCAAAGGTTGCATCTGAATAAGTGATAGATTAACATCCGTTGTTGGGAAGAATCTATAGACTGTTTTCAGAAGTCTGGAGAAGAAACTGAACAAGCGATAGGTTAACATCCGTTACTTGGAGAACCCGTAAACTATTTTCAGAAGTCTTGGAGTTGAATAAGAACCGGTGTAGGGTTGACTGATGATGAGTCCGTGTAAAACTGCATCTGAAACTGTTAATGATAGCCTTTTATTCTTATCCTGAAAAGGACAAAATGTTAGCTAAACACAAAATTATGTCGCATGAAATGTATGATACAGTATATGTTATATCAGTGTTTATGATATGAATGTAATGAATGCGCATGTAAGTTGATGAGTTATCTTGCTGGTGATAGATGAACCCTAGATGGCTGAAAATAAAAGCATCTTGACTGCTGCCGGGAAGAACAATTCCTTGGCTATTGCTGGGGAACAAGGAGCTTGGGTTGTATACCAAGCCTCTGGGGAATTCCTGATGACTTCTACCGGGGAGTACCAATCTAGTAGACTCATGCTGGGATGCAAGACTGAGAATCTTCAGTTTGGCGGGAAGCATCTCCGGCGACTTCACTGGGGAACTCAAGATTTGTTCTCCTAAAACTCTGTGGGGAGAAGGTTCATTAGTCTGGCCTCGCTGGGGATTCTGAAACTTAAACTCTGAGGGGAATTGAATTCCTGAGGACCTTCTGGCTGGGGAATTGCAAAGATAAGTTACTACTGGGGAATTTGATGAACTCCGCTGGGGATAGGAAGAATTTTGGCCAGTGCGATCTTCCGTGATTGTTAGCTGAGGATAACCCAGTTATAAGGCCTTGTGAGGAATAACTTTGAATAAAAATCGGGAGATACGTCCGTTCTCTGCGGGGGATAAGCTTCCAGAATCTGCTGGGGACGAGCTTCAAGACTTGCTAGGGATATGGATTCCAAATCTCCCGGGGGTTTCCTTTGAAGGGTATCGAGATATCCAAATGTACCTTTGACCTATCAGTAATCCTCTTTCCCGACTCATAAGAAAATGATTATGTTTTAAATGCATATGCCTATTTAACAAAACATTGGACGTTTCTCAAAATAAAATAAATAGTGCAAGAGAAAAGAAAAAGGAAATGACACAAATTTCTGGGAAAAGTATTTGTATTGATTTTCTATGAGTATATTTGTACAAAGGAGACAATCATCCTAGTAAGAGGATTTTGTCGTAAGTATTTGAAAGGTTTATACAAAATAAGGATGGCTATGTGAAATAATTCCATGGGATTCCATTCCGCTATAGCTTTCACAACTCTGAATATCTGTCCATTCAATGCTTCGCTTGACGATGACTGGATTGATTAGAAGCCTGGAACCGGTTGATGAAGAGATTGTCCTTGAAGTGATCCGACGAGACATAGTCATACGCTTTAATTCCCTAACTTTTGCCTGAATCGCCCTTTCGGGTTTTCGATCCACCGGGAAACCCCTTTTTGCCCAAGCCGCCCTTTCGGGTTTTCAACTTGCCGGGTGTACAGATTTTTTTTGTTTTTATCCCTAATTTTTGCCTGAATCGCCCCTTCGGGTTTTCGATCCACCGGGATGCCCATTTTTTCCCAAGCCGCCCTTTCGGGTTTTCGACTCGTCGGGTTATTTTATGCGTAGTATCTTTTGACTATGTCTGCGTTCGCAGGGTGCGGTAAATCGTCGCCGTCCATGGTGGTCAGAATCATTGCACCACCAGAAAATATGCTCTTGATCACAAATGGTCCTTCATATGTAGGAGTCCATTTGCCCCTAGGATCACTTTGCGGCAAGATAATCCGCTTGATTACGAGATCTCCGACTTGATACACTTGACGTCTGACTTTCTTATTGAAGGCCTTGATCATCCGCTTTTGATACGTCTGACCATGGCATATAGCAGCAAGTCGCTTTTCGTCGATCAGATTGAGTTGATCAAGTCGGGTCTGCATCCAATCATCTTCGTTCAAACCTGCATCCTTCATAATCCTTAGAGAAGGGATCTGGACCTCCATAGGCAAAACAGCTTCCATGCCGTAAACCAAAGAAAATGGGGTTGCCCCAGTTGAAGTACGCGTCGTCGTACGGTATCCATGTAGAGCAAACGGTAACATCTCATGCCAGTCTTTGTAAGTGACTGTCATTTTCTGAATGATCTTCTTAATGTTTTTGTTCGCAGCTTCAACAGCACCGTTCATCTTCGGCCGATAGGGAGATGAATTGTGATGATAAATCTTGAACTGTTCGCACAATGCAGTGATCATCGTGTTATTCAGATTTGTACCGTTGTCTGTGATGATCCTGTCTGGAACACCATACCGACATATAAGGTTTTGCTTGATGAAGCGGGCAACCACATTTTTAGTAACTGAGGCGAAGGAAGCTGCTTCGACCCATTTGGTGAAATAGTCAATGGCAACCAGGATGAAGCGATGTCTGTTGGAAGCCGTGGGTTTGATCTCTCCAATCATATCAATGCCCCATATTGCAAAGGGCCATGGAGCAATCAGGACGTTGAGAGGAACCGGAGGGATATGAACTTTGTCAGCGTAGACTTGACACTTGTGTCAAGTACGGGAATGTTGATGGCAGTCAGCTTCCATGGTAGACCAGTAATAGCCTGCCCTCAGGATCTTCTTAGCCATTCTATGCCCGCTCAAGTGAGTGCCAAATGTGCCGCTGTATATATCAGTCATGATCAATTCTGCTTCAGCTTTATCTACGCATCGGAGTAACACACAATCATGGCTTCGGTATTAATCTCGTGACAATGCGCAGGTTCATCCATTCGCTCGATGGTGATTTGGGGAGCCTCGTTATCCCAGTTGAGTTTAAACATGGAGGACATTGTGGCTAGAGCATCTGCTAGCTGATTCTCTTCTCGCGGGAAATGCTCGAAGGTAATTTGCTCGAAATGAGGCAACAATGTCAAGACATGTTCTTTGTATGGGATAAGATTAGGATGCTTGGTATCCCACTCTCCTTTGATCTGACTGATAACCAAAGTCGAGTCCCCAAATACGATCAAAGATTTGATCCCCAAGTCTATAGCAGCTTTGAGACCAAAGATGCAAGCTTCATACTCAGCCATGTTATTTGTGCAGCTGAAGCAAAGTCGGGCCGTGAAAGGTGTGTGACAACCTTCCGGAGAAATGAGTACTGCGCCGATACCATTTCCAAGTGCATTTGAAGCACCATCAAAGTACAGGGTCCATCGGGATCCCTTTTCGGGTCCGTCATACGGTCCGTCACCTTCAATGTTGTCCAAATTCATGATGTCCTCGTCCGGGAAATCAAATCTCATGGGTTGATAATCTTCGATAGCCTGATGAGCCAGATGGTCAGCTAGTACACTCCCTTTTATAGCTTTTTGGGTGGTGTACTAGATGTCATACTCAGTTAAGATCATTTGCCATCTAGCTATCCTTCCAGATAAAGCGGGCTTTTCGAAAATATACTTGATAGGGTCCATTTTGGAAATCAACAAGGTAGTATGAGTCAACATATACTGTCTTAGTCGGCGAGCAGCCCATACCAAAGTGCAGCAAGTTTTCTCGAGCAGTGAGTAGCGAGTCTCACAGTCGGTAAACTTTTTGCTAAGGTAATAAATAGCATGCTCTTTTCGACCAGACTCGTCATGCTGGCCCAAAACACACCCCATTGAGTTATCCAAGACGGTCAAATACATGATCAATGGTCTTCCTTCGACGGGTGGCATCAGAATAGGAGGTTCTAGCAAATACTCCTTGATTCTATCAAAAGCAGCTTGACAATCGTCGTTCCACTCGACTACCTGATCTTTTTTCAAGAGTTTGAAAATCGGTTCACAGGTAGAAGTCGGATGTGAGATGAATCTGGCAATATAGTTTAAGCGCCCCAAGAATCCTCTAACTTCCTTCTCAGTACGGGGAGCAGACATCTCTTGTATTGCTTTTACTTTTGCGGGATCGACTTCAATGCCTTTGTTGCTTACAATGAATCCCAAGAGTTTACCAGACCTAACTCCAAAAGTGCATTTACTTGGATTCAGCCTAAGCTTGTATTCTTTTAATTTAGCAAACAGCTTCTCTAGATGTTCAAGGTGCTCTTCCTCTGTTTGTGACCGAGCTATCATATCGTCTACGTAAACTTCAATCTCATGATGTATCATATCATGAAATAAAGCTACCATGGCGCGTTGATAAGTTGCCCCTGCGTTCTTCAGCCCGAACGGCATCACCTTGTAACAGAAAGTCCCCCATTGTGTGACAAAAGTTGTTTTCTCCATATCCTCGGGGGCCATTTTGATTTGATTGTAGCCCGAGAATCCATCCATGAAGGAAAACACTTTATGCTAAGCTGTATTGTCGATTAGAATGTCAATGTGAGGTAGCGGGAAATCATCTTTGGGACTGGCCCTATTCAAATCACGGTAGTCCACACACATCCTGACTTTGCCATCTTTCTTAGGTACTGGCACAATGTTAGCGACCCATTGAGGATAGGATGTAACAGCCAGAAAGCCAGCATCGAATTGCTTCATTACTTCTGCTTTGATCTTTTCAGACATGTCAGGCCTCATTCGGCGAACTTTTTACTTGATTGGTGGACAATCCTCTCTTGTGGGGAGACGGTGGACCACGATGTCTGTGTCTAAACCTGGCATGTCTTCATAAGACCAAGCGAAGATCTCAACATACTCATTCAACAACTGTACCAGGCGCTCCTTGACTCTCGGCTCCAGATTGGCACCCACTTGCACTTCCTTCCGGTCCTCCTTGGTTCCCAAGTTAACAGTTTCCAGTGACTCTTCGTGTGGTAAGATGGCCCTTTCCTCTTGTTGCAGAAGTCTGGCTAGTTCCCCGGGTACTTCACAACCTTCGTCATCTTCATGCTCGGCTAGATTGAACAGATCCTCAGAGTTATTGAAAGATGTAGCAGAATAGTCACCCATGGAATCCGGAGTGGATGGGTACCTGCATTGGTGAGTGTGGGTGTGTGTAAGGGATAGCCATCCTTAAACAAAAAATGCAAAAGGAAATAAAATGAACACAAGCAGTTTATCACATGAAAAACGTCCAATGAATCATTAAACATGGCATATGGATATGAAAAATAATCAAAACCCTTACAAATGGACCTACATGCCCCGGGCAAGGCATGAGGTGAAAAGATAGTGTACGGATTGTTTGAAAGTAAATATTACAGACCAAATAGGAAATGTTTAACAGATAAATTACTGATGAATAACAGTGATGGGGACAAAGTCTTTTGCCTCCCAGTTGCTCAATCCTCCTTTGACAGTTGGATAAATCCACTCTTCAATGTTGCTCTCTTTGTCCTCATCCTCCAAAGCGTTGATTCCGTAGGGAGAAATCTTGACTGGCGCCCTTTCAGTCTTCGCACGGCGCATAGCTTTCTGGCCAGCGGCTGTGAACCCTAATCCAAATTTGTCTGTCTTATGTGGAATGTCCGGTAACTGCCCCCATTCTGAATTCTTCCCTTCTTTTATTGCGGCCCTTGCGTCCTCCAGAGATGCCATCCTGGCCATCCATCTCGGTGCCTCAGCTGCCAACTTTGCTACCGCTATTTCAGGAAGGACTTCTTCGAAATGTTGAAACGGTGTCTCAATGAACTCTCCCTCAACCTCCACATACCGGAAAGAATTTAAGTGGCTAATCATGTACTCCTCTTCGCCATGGACAGTGATGATCTTTCCCTTGACAGGATACTTCAGCATCTGATGTAAGGAGGAGGTGACTGCCCCAGCATGGTGTATCCAAGGTCTACCTAGCAGGCAAGAGTATGATGGACGGATGTCCATCACATAGAAAGTGGATTTAAACACCTCAGTGCCTATCTTGATGGGAATTTCAACCTCTCCATGGACCATTCTCTTCGAACCATCGAAAGCTCTAACAACAATATCACTCGGCTTCAGTTCCAACCCTTCATAATCTAGTCGGTCCAAGGCCTTCTTAGGTAAAACATTCAGCGACGACCCAGTGTCGACCAAGACGTGTGTGAGAGTAGTTCCTCGACACTCGACTGAAATGTGCAAAGCATCATTGTGGTTTCTGCCTTTAGGAGTTAGGTCGGCATCAGAAAAACCTAATCCATTGTCCGCAGTCAGGCTAGCCACGCAATTTTGAAATTGATCCGCAGAGGTTTCCTGGGGCACATGGGCTGCCTTCAGGAACTTTATCAGAGCTTTAGCGTGCGCTTCTGAGCAAAGTAGTAGTGCCAGCATGGAGATCTTGGAGGGGGTTTGCCCCAGCTGTTCTACCACATCGTAATCACTTCTTTTGATTATCCTCAAAATTTCATCCATTTCCTTCTTGGAGGTTTCCGGGATAACCAAGGGTTGAGCCCTCGTCCTGACGGGCTTATCTTGGATTCCCTTACCTTTGTCAGCAGCGGTAGGAGAGACGGTACTAGGAACAACAACATCTTCAATCAAAGGAGTTCTAGCAGAAAGATTGATTGGTGCAGGGACGACCTTGTCAGCTGATGAGGGTCCAAAGACAGCTCTTGGAGGGGCAATCTCTGGAGAAAATATTCTCCCGCTCCTGGTGATTTTGCTAGTGCCCGCAATGTTACTAATGCTGGCTTCTTCATCATCTGAACTTTCTTCAGTTATTTCGTTTTGTTTGATACCATGGTAGTAGACGTCACCGCCATAATTCCAAGGTATCGACTTCTCAGAAACATAGGGAACAGGCCCTGGCATTGTTATCTTCAAAGGAACAGATTTCGTAGCTGGTGTAATCTTAACAGGCTTTTTGACGGCCTTGGAAAGATTGGCGTGAATGGTTATGATTGAGACATCTTCAGTATGAACGGGAACAGCAGAAACTTTTTCAAACAAAATTTGTCGACTATCCATAAGGCCTTGGATGCCTTTCTTCAGTAGCGGACAATCAAACGGCAGGGAGTAGCAACAATAGCAGTCTTCTTTACATCCCGGGAAGATCCCGGCCCCTAACAAATTTAACTTAATGGTTAGCAGTGGAGTAGTCAGATCACTGACATCAGTAACATACAAATCTTCTTCAATGGCATTGACATTTCGGCCGTGCTTCGGCATGGGTGCAGATATCACATTAGGCTTCTCTGGAGCGTCAAACTCTACCTCCTTAGCCTCTATCAGGTCTTGGATTTTGTGCTTGAGTGCCCAACAATCATTGGTGTCGTGTCCAACACTGTCTGAATGGTAGGCGCATTTAGCATTGGCATGATAATGCGGAGAGGACGTATTCACATTCTTTGGTGCCTCCTTGATGGTGGCGAGATTCAACTTCAATAGATGGGGAAGCACTTGCGCTGGAGTCATATTAATACGGGTGAACTGCCGTTGCGGCCGTTCCACTCGTTGTTGAATTGGTCTGGACTGGTTATAGCGAGGCTGCTCACTTGGAGTGTTTTGAATCATTACGGCCCCCACAGTTGGCCGACGCTCCGTCTTCCCTGCTCTTCTCTGAGAATATACCACAGCTATTTCCTTCTTAAAAGGTTTCTTCTCAACACTTGCGGCAACACCCTTCTGAATCTTTCCTGACTTGATGCCAGCTTCTATTCTTTCGCCTGTTAAGATCAAATCGGTAAACCCCACGGAAGAGTTACCAATTAAATGATCGAAAAATGGCCCGGATAGGGTCCCGAGAAACATATCAACGAGTTCACGATCGGTTAAAGGAGGCTGCACCCTGCCAGCCAAATCCCTCCATTTTTGTGCATATTCTTTTAATCCCTCGCTTGTTCCTAGTGACATACCCTGAAGTTGGGTACGAGTAGGAGCGAGATCAGAATTATACTGGTATTGTTTGTAGAAAGCGGTAGCCAAATCTTCCCAATTTCTGACACTGGTTCCTTCTAGCTGATAAAACCACTCCAACTGAGCTCCCGAAAGGCTGTCTTGAAAGAAATGAATCTAGAGGTTTTTATCTGCCGTATAGGGTTGAATCTTTCTCACGTAGGACCTGAGATGCATCTTGGGACAGGACAGCCCATCATACCTCACAAACACTGGCACTTTGAATTTTGGGGGAATCACAATCCCGGCAACCAAACCCAAGTCTTCAAAATCCAAACCCGGTACTATTTGTAATTCCATGGCGGCCAATCTGTCTTCTAAACCTTTGTATTTATCATCAGCTGGAGGGTATTGCTGGTCAGAATAATCTTCATCCTCTTCAACCTCTTCTTCTTCCGCATCAGACTCGGAAGGCACCGCAGCTCCATCTCTTTTACTAGTCCCTTCATCAGAAGTAGGAGGAAATTCAAGCACTCTCCGAGCTTCTCCGTCAAATATTCTCCCCAAAGTAGCCACCCCAATCCTTTTTTTCTTCTTTTTCACTGGGTCCTTATTCCCCAATTGAGTCTTGATATCCTCCTGACCCTTAGCCAAGGTCATAAGGAGTTGCTGGAACTGTGCATTCTGAGCTTGTAGGTCTTTGACTGTTTGCTCGAGATCCATCCTACTGAAATAAACAGCAGACAGATAAGGAAACCTGGAGTGAGACCTGCTTATGCACATGATGAATGGTATGCTTATGTATGCAATGCATTCAAGGATTTAGAACATTCAAAATTGTTTCAGACAAATAAGAACGCACATCATATTAATAAGAAGAAATTTGTTAGTACATAAATGCCCCATGGGCCAAATATTACAAAATAAACTTCTTAAGGCAGAAAGACATTGCGCATCCTCTTTGGTGCGATGTAGGTGTTGAGGGCCTCTTGCTCGTGGAGTCGGCGGGTAAGCTCTAGAACCTTCTTTTCACTGGCGTAGAAGCTAACTTCAAAAGTATTCCGTTCCTCCTTGAGCTGAATCCAACTTTTCTGCATTTCCTCCCACGATGTAGGCATGTCTGGATGTAGGATGGTGTAGGGAACCTCTCCTTCTTTGACAGGCTCTTTAATCACTGGGAGCACATGAGGATAAGGCATCATTAGACTTTGGGCTCGGGCTCGTACCCACTTGAGATAGGGCTCAAGAGGGATGGAGTTCTTGTGTCCCAGAGTCTTGCTATCAACCTTGTTGAGTTTTCCCCAAGCCCTGATGAATCTTTGGCGAAGTCCTTGCGCATCGTTGTCGAAGTCAAAAACTAGGTTAGGAATCAACATGTCATGAGGGCCATCCCTCCGTGCATATCCAAATTGCCTCAAAGCTAGGCAAGGGTTGTAGGTGATACCTCCCCTGATTCCAAGTAAAGGGACATTAGGAAATTCTCCGCAACGATCGACAATGATGACATTTTCTCTGGACCGAGAACACCAATGCAAATCAGAATGAGTAAGAGTCATCAACCGTTGGGACCACCTTGAACCTTGGTCATTCTTCAAGAAGGATTGTGGAAGGTGCGAAATAAACCACCTTGCAAGGATAGGAGTACAGCACATGAGAACACCCCTCTTTCTCATTGTTCGTGTGTAAAATGAGTGAAGGATGTCCCCAAGCAATGTTGGTATTGGATTTCTGGACAAGAAGATTTTGACGGCGTTGACATCTACCAATTGGTCAGAATTTGGGAATAGGACCAACCCATAGATAAGGAGTGCCACAATTTCTTCAAAGGCTTGTAGGTCCAATGAATTCCAACATTCTTGTGCCTTCTCAAATAAGAATTTTGCTAAAAATCCTTTGACGCCGCTTCTGGTTTCCCAATGCCCCTTGATGTCGGATGGTTGTAGATGTAATGCTCGAGCAACATCTTCCGGCTTTGGTTCCTTTTCCGTACTGTTGAAGGGTAGTTGATTAAGGATAGGGATTCTTAGGAGTTGAGAAAACTCCTCCAAAGTGGGCACCAACTGGTAATCGGGGAAAGTGAAACAGTGGTGAAGGGGGTCAAAGAACTGGAATAGCACTTTCATCATGTCTTCTTCAATGTTGGTGTTGACTAGGCTGAGCAGTCTACCATGTCTTTCACTGAAGGATGAATTTTCCGGAATTCTTGAGGTGATCTCCTTGAGTTGAGGAGAGATTCTCACAAGGTTGACTTGAATGGTATTTCTGCGAGGAATTTCCATGTCCTACAAAACAAGAACAAAGATGAAGATCCAAAACCCTTGAAATGGTTAGTGAATGCATATGATGTTTTATGATGTTTATGATGTATGCACAAAACATATGTACAAGCAAATCACACCAAACCCTAGTTTCAGGCTTGCATGGGGTTTCATAGGTAAGTACCCTCTTGAGTGTAGTTGGCTTAAAAACCTGTCCTATAAATAGTAACCGGGTTCTAAGGAGCTCAATATCATTGGATTGTTTTCAATGTTCATTGTTTTGGTTTAGCCACTTAACTAGCGACCAAAATATTCCAAGAAAACAACCCTCAATGAGTGTAGCATTGAGTATCTACCAACTTCGGACTGCACCAAAGCCGGTCATCTCACTACCCCTAATAAAAGGCCAAGATGGTCAAGTAAGGTTCTAGGTCATTAGTGCTTAGTGACATCACTCAGCGGCCCCGTACTCTCCTTGATTGAACTCAAGGGTTACCGGTACTCACAAATATGTCGCACTAATATAGCTATTGCTTCGACCGTGTCGGTATACCCCGCACAGTTTCCACAATGTATTGCTATCTATGAATGTTTCCCAAAATCCGGGTGTAGGATTGCAAACCCAAACAAGAGAGCCAAAAATATAAAGCAATCAAATCAAACAATTAGTCATGCAAGAGGGTGATATAAGCCCTAAGGTTACTCCACTTTTAAAATTGTCCCCAGCAGAGTCGCCAGTTCTGTGATACGGTGAGAGAACTGACTAGTGTTTTGCGTTTATTTTCGCAAATGTTTCGGTTGAGCAAGAGTCGCCACCGACTTTTTATTGTATCCTAAGGAAAGGTTTAAAAAGCACAGCAAAAACCTTTGAGATTTTTCTTGGGTTCGGGGAGTAGATTATAGAAAGGGAAGGTATTAGCACCCTTTCTATCCATGGTTATCCATGGGCTCTTAGGTACTTGCTTAGATCAACTTGCCTTGGTTTTCAATTGTTTGAAATGGTGCTTGGTGTATGGTTTTGAAAATGTTTTGAAAAGATGCCTTGTATAGGCTACCCTTGTAACAATTCTTTACTCGAATGTTTTACAAAAGGTGTTTTGTCTTTTAAAAAGATGTTTCAAGGTTTTTGAAAGTTGGTTTTGAAAATGTTTGTGAAGTGGGTTTTGAAAATAGGCAAGTGTTTTCTTTGCAAATTGGCAAGTACTTAAGAGTTATCTACCCTAAAGTTTTCTCAAAGATTTTTGTTATGTTTTAAACCTTTTGACAATTTTGTTCCACCATTGCATTTGGTGGACAATCTTGTATTAGGAGGTGAAAGGGACGGGCGTGGGTCATCGTTTAGACCATAATTGCAATAGTGTTAAATGTCTTTGGGCAATTTTCTTTGAAAGGGATTTGATCATTTTAGGCAACTTTTGAAAGTGTCATCTAGGGACTTATGATCATTTGATTGTTTATTTTACCCAAAGAAACCTAACATGCAACATGGCCCAATTATTTGAAGGCAACAAAGTGGAATACCCTAGGGGTGCAAGTGTGAAATGTGTTGTCCATTTTCATGCTTATTTTTCTTGAAATTAGGTCAAACTATTTTGTTCGTTTTATTCGCATACAAACCCTAATTCTAGCATGGTATGTTTAGAAAGCATTAAAGTGCGAAATTTAAATTCCTACACTATTACAACACAATAATATGGGGAGGGGGGTACAATGTTTCAAATGGGGTATATTTAGACAAGAAATTAAACCTAGCTATTACATCATTTTCTTTGAATATTTACAATATAATCAAAAGCATAAATTAAATGGAAATGAAATAAATATGCAAGATGTAAAAGAATTTTTATATGTATGAAAAAGTATTATTTATGTAAAATAAAAAGAGAAATAAAAAGGTAGTATTTTTTGGAGTATTTTTATATTTAGGGCAAAAAAAACACCTAATTTTAATTAAAAGGGTATTAATTATTTAATATATATAATATTTGCTATTTATATACAAAGAATAAAAGAAAAATGAAGTATATTTGTAAAAATGTATTTTTTAACATTAACTATTAATAAAATAAAAATATGTATATTTTGGTATTTTATCCTAAGTGTATTAATATATACATATTCATTTATATTATTTATAAAATATGTATTATATATACTAATTAATAATATTTAATATTTAATAAAAAAGTATTTTTTTTTTATAAAATATTTTCAGGAAGTAAAAATAAGATAAAAATGTATAAAAATATATTTGTACTATTTTAGTATTCTAAACAAAAAGTATATATTTATTTATTTATGTACAAACTAAAAGAAAAAATCAAATAAATACCTAATAAATTCAAAAATGATGAGAAAAAATATTTTTATATTTTTAATATGCTGAGAAAAAATAAATGAGTCAATTAAAAAAGGAAAAAGTCAAAAACATTAAAAATAAAGCAAATGGGCTCAGGGGGGTGTGAACCAAAAAGCATGGTGTAAGAAGCAAAACAAAAGCTGGCCCAGCCCATGAGGCACCTTCTTCAACCTCTGAACCATGTTATTCAAAAAAACGCGCGCCCTGTTCTTCCATCCACACATCCTGATTCCTGGCTTATTAATGAAAACTCATAACATAAAAAATGTTCAGCATCAAGAGACGAATCCAACCATATGCAGAACTTGATCTAACTCTCTAAGATGAGGGAGAATTTCTTCTCCCCCAAATCCTAACCTAGATTTTCTGCCATTTTCAAACCTTAAATTCTCACAGCTCAGGCAAAAGAAATGAAAAGTGAAAGTATGTACAGGTTCAGTGGCATGAGTAGAACATTGCTTATTCACAAACTTAGAGCTAATGATGCCTAATAAGAGAGATAGAAGTTCACCAAAATACCTGTTCAGTTGAAGTTCTATCTGGCAATGAGGGAGCTTTCAGTGCAAGATAATGGTTGGTATAGCTTCCTTGAGGTGTGGTGATGCTGTTCCAATATTTACTTTGCCTTGAGACACCTTGAACTGAGCTGTAGAACTTCAACTGCAAAATGGAAAAATGAAAATGGTGGAACTTGTTAGAGGAGTTACAGGTCGTGTTTCAAGTCATGGTTAGCTTGCATAGATGCTAGGGAATGTCTGTGAACTGGTTTGGGCAAGAGAGCTTGAGGGAAATGGAAGATGGCACTCAAACTGCAGGCTTGGCCCTGTTTTTGCAGTTTGAAGGTGATTCTGAGATTGGGAGTGTATGAGAGATGTTAGGGTCCTGTACTAGCTTGGTTATGATGTCCTGGATGTGTTTTACAAGTTTGCTTAAGTGTTTGTAAGCTGATATGAGAGTTGTGTTGACAAATGCAATGTTTCTTACACTTTAAGCAACAAATGCCCAAGTTGTGTTCTAGGTCAGTAGAGGCCCCCTAATGAGCTGCATAATCTCTCCTTGATCAGAGTGTTTTGCTCATAATCTTGTGCCAATTAGATCTCATTTGTACTGCTTGGATTTTTAATTGGACATAAAGTTACCTTTTGCAAAAATGGAAGAAATGCTTTATCTATTTTGGGATTAATCCTCTAGGCAATGCTTGAACATACAAAACATGGTCTTGGCACAAAGGTTTTGCATTGAATTATTGAGTGTCAAAGGGTTTTAGGACCTGTAATTTAGCACAAACTATGCTGACTTGAAAATGGCTTAAGTTATGAACATGTTCATGATCAATCCAAAAGTGAGTTTTTGCCATATTGTGAAATTCGATTCTCTCAAGTTATGAGGTTGTTTGAGAAGTTCTTAGACATTTTGGAAAGCTTGGA
Organism: Vicia faba; assembly: GCA_948472305.1. Taxonomy (NCBI): domain Eukaryota; kingdom Viridiplantae; phylum Streptophyta; class Magnoliopsida; order Fabales; family Fabaceae; genus Vicia; species Vicia faba. Next base: position 407,760,504 of record OX451737.1, on the reverse strand, counting down.
ATTTGTACTACAATCCATCTTTGAAATGCAAATTTAAATTCCAAGTGGAAGTGTATGGAAAATGTCCTTGAAGTTGGGTAGAAAACCTTGTCAAAATAGGTTAAAATTTCACTAAGTTAAGAATGGTTTAGTGCCCTTATTCAAAACTTTGTAACTTGAGATACAAGCCTCAAATGGGAAAACTTTGTGAATCAAAGTTGTAGATTATGCAACAAGCTACAACTTTCATGTTTTGACTTTTGTTTGAATCCAAATGGATCTTCGTGAGAAAGTGGGGCACAGTTGGGGAAAAATTAGGGTTTTTCATAACTTAGAAAAATTCTAAGTTATGAAAAATTCTATTTTCTAACCCTAATTTGCATTTTGTGATTTCTTGATGAACAAGTTTCATGATTTGGCATGTTTTTAATGAAAAATGAATCTTGACTCTTGATTTTGACCAAAAAGTCAAAGTTTGACCTTTCAGTATACAGTCAAAATTGATCAATTGACTGGGAAATTCAACTGTCAATCTTGTGTACTTGGGATCTTTTGAGTTTGTTGAGCATGTCAATATAATTCCATGGGGTCCTTGAGTCCATATGTGAGCTTGGTTTTCCATTGGCTAGGTCAAACAGTCAAAAATTGCCTTTGTGCAGTTAAAACCCTAAAAATGACCATTTTGCCCTTTTAGTGATCTGATCAAATTTCTTGTGGAATTGTGATCCAAACTTGATCAAATGGTCCATGTGAGTTCATAATGTTGATGTGGGTCAATTTTCATGAGATTTGACTGTCAATTGGCCACAGTTGACTTTTTTCCCCAATACAGTTGATTTCTAGGTCAACTGTCCAATTGACTGGGCAAAACTTGGAATCAAGGCTTGAAACTTGGTATGGATAAACTTGGGAGTCCAATATGAAGCATGAAAGTCATCTTAGGCATTTTAGGTCAAAACATCTTTGTGCAAACACAAACCCTAATTTGGGTCAACAGTGCAAGGAGAAGTCTTGAGCAGATGAAACCCTAACTGGATCTTGAGCTTCAAGGGCTTTGTGGTGAGAAATTAATGAGGAATGGGAGGGCAAATTTTGGGGTACAACAGGAGCTTCGGTCGTCCGTTATTCTGCTGGTGAGTCATCTCAGTTTGAATTTTAGGAACTTCGGTCGTCCGTATTCTGCTGAGGAAACATCTCTGTTGAAATTTAGGAACTCATCCGTTATTCTACCGAGGAAACATCTCTGTTGAAATTTAGGAACTTGTCCGTTATTCTACCGAGGAAACATCTCTGTTGAAATTTAGGAACTCGTTTGTTACTCTATCGAGGAAACATCTCTATTGAAATTTAGGAACTCGTCCGTTATTCTTCTGAGGAAACATCTCTGTTGAAATTTAGGAACTCGTCCGTTATTCTATTGAGGAATCATCTCTGTTGAAATTTAGGAACTCGTCTGTTATTCTACCGAGGAAACATCTCTGTTGAAATTTAGGAACTCGTCCGTTATTCTACCGAGGAAACATCTCTGTTGAAATTTAGGAAATCGTCTGTTATTCTACTGAGGAATCATCTCTGTTGAAATTTAGGAACTCGTCCGTTATTCTACCGAGGAAACATCTCTGTTGAAATTTAGGAACTCGTCCATTATTCTACTGAGGAATCATCTCTGTTGAATTTTAGGGACTTTGGTCGTCCGTATTCGACTGAGAAATCATCTCAATTTGAATTTTAGGAACTTTGATCGTCCGTATTCTATTGAGGAATCATCTCTACTAAAGAGGAAAGTTGAAGTTTAGGAGCTTCGGTCATCCGTATTCAATTGGGGAATCATCTCTGTTGACATTTAGGAACTTCAGTCGTCCGTTATTCAACTGAGGTAAAGGCTTCATAGCTTGAACTTTGTGAGAATTTGATTGTATCCTTCCTGAAAGGTAAAGGTTAGTTGTATGTAATGCATGATATGTATCAAGCAATGATGTTCTTAAAATAAATGAGATTGTATTGTATGATGTGTATGCACATGTCATGATGTATGGAAATGCAATGTTTTTAGCTGGGGAAAATAAATCCCGGATCGCTGCTGGGGAAAAGAGTTAAATTCTTCATTTCCGCTGGGGATAATGAATGAAGATGATTGTGAGAATAAACCTGCAGGAGAAGAAAACTCCGCTGGGGAATAAACTGATGAGGAAATGACTCTGTGGGGAAGAGATGCTCTGCTGAGGATTCCGCTGACAAATTCATCTGGGGATGAATTACCGTTGCTGGTGGTAATGAACCTTATTGGGAGTTGAGTTTCTGTTTGTAAAAAAGAACGAACTCTGCTGGGGATGATCTTTCAGTTACGACTTCACTGGGAACAACCTCTTAGCTTCTACTGGGGACAATCTTCCAGAGTCTACTAGGGACAATCTTCCAAACTCCGCTAGGGGTAATTTTTCATACTCCGTTGGGAATAATTTTTCATACTCCGCTGGGAATAATTTTTCTAGTGCTGATGGTAGATAAACTCTGCTTGGGGGAGAATATCGTCGATTCATTCATGGTTGTGAGCCTCAGCTGGGGATAATTAACACCACTATCTTTCTCCTTACTCTGCGGGGAGTGAATGTACTTTTAGTCGTATCCTCCAGCTAGGTTTATCCTTATACCTGGTGGATAGAGTAATTATACAGCTTGGACTTTTCTCGTTTGCCCCTGTTTCTGATATTACGAGTAATCGTCTTTTGTTTCGCATATAAATATTCATGAGCAGCAATTAATGTCAAATGCATATATCAAAAATGAACACTAGACGTTCTTGCAAAACAAAACAGAAAAAGGAAAACAATTTGAAATTTCTTTGTGAAAATGAATTGTATTGAAATTAGAAGTTTGGCCGGTAAATAGGCATTTTTTTTGTACAAGAGGCTGACGTTGTAGTAAGAGAACGCTGCTAAACAATAGAGTTTACATAATTTGTGAAAAACAAAGAAAAATATCTATGTGAACAATCCCACTGGGTTCCAACTCTGCTGCCTTTAAGTCCTCGAGCATCTCATCACTTTGCTACTTGGTTGAAGGTAGATCAAATTGATTAGCGTCGTTCGAGCCTGATAGTCGATACCGAAGTCTGGTTGCAAGGTGATCCAATGAGACATAGTGTTACACTTTAATCCCTAATTTTTGCCTGGACCGCCCTTTCGGGTTTTCAGTCCACCGGGATACCCTTTTTTGCCCAAGCCACCTTTTCAGGTTTTCGACTTGCCGGGTGTACAGGTTTTTTTTATTTTCATCCCTTATTTTTTCCCGAACCCTTTTGGTTCGCCGGGAAGCCCTTATTTTTTCCTAGGCCAGTCAACCTAGCGGGTCTTTGATTATGCGTAGTATTTTTTCACTATGTCTGCATTGACGGGGTGAGGAAGGTCGTCACCATCCATGGTGGTTAGAATCATGGCTCCTCCTGAGAAAATATTCTTAACCACAAATGGCCCTTTGTACGTAGGGGTCCATTTTCCCCTGGGATCACCTTGCGGTAATATGATGCGTTTGATCACCAGATCCCCAACTTGATACTCTTGTCGTTTAACTTTCTTCGTAAATGCCTTGATCATTCGCTTTTGATACGTCTGACCATGACAAATAGCAGTAAGTCTTTTCTCGTCGATTAAGTTCAGCTGATCAAGCCGGGTCTGAATCTAGTCATCTTCGCTCAAACCTGCATCCTTCATAATCCGAAGAGAGGGTATCTGAACTTCAATGGGCAAGACGGCCTCCATGCCATATACCAAGGAATAGGGTGTTTCCCCTGTTGAAGTTCACGCTGAGGTACGGTACCCATGAAGAGAAAACGGTAACATCTCGTGCCAGTCTTTATATGTTACCGTCATCTTCTGCACAATCTTCTTGATATTCTTATTAGCTGCTTCAACAGCCCCATTCATCTTCGGCCGATAAGGAGAAGAGTTGTGATGCTGTATCTTGAACTGCTTGCAGAGCTCAGTGATCATCGTATTGTTGAGATTTGTACCATTGTCCGTAATGATCCTCTCTGGTACACCATATCGACAGATCAGATTGTGCCGAATAAACCGTGCCACGACGTTCTTGGTCACAGTAGCAAAGGAAGTTGCTTCAACCCACTTTGTAAAGTAATCAATCGCTACCAGGATGAAACGATGCATGTTGGACGCAGTAGGTCTGATCTCACCAATCATATCGATGCCCCACATTGCAAAAGGCCAAGGAGTTGTCAAGACGTTTAGAGGAACTGGAGGTATGTGCACCTTATCAGCATAGAATTGGCACTTATGACAAGTTCGAGAATGTTGATAAGAGTCGGCTTCCATGGTGGACCAATAATATCCTGCTCGTAGGATTTTCTTCGCCATGGTGTGTCCACTGGAATGAGTCCCGAAAGCACCTTCATGTAAATCTACCATAATCCTTTCTGCCTCGTTCTTGTCCACACAACGCAGTAAGGTCGAATCATGGTTACGCTTATAAAGGATACCATTACTGATGAAGAACTTTGCCGCGAACCTTCTCAGAAACTTCTTATCATTAACAGATGCAGCCTCAGGGTACTCTTGAGCCTCAAGATACCTTTTTACCTCGTGAAACCAGGGTTTATCTGCTACCTCTTCAGCCTCAATGTCACAGCAATGTGCAGGTTCGTCCAATCTCTCAATGGTAATCTGGGGAGCCTCATTGTCCCATCTGACCCTGAACATAGAAGACATCGTAGATAGAGCGTTTGCTAACTAATTCTCCTCTCTTGGGAAGTGTTCAAAGGTTATCTCCTCGAAGTGTGGAAGCAACTTCAACACATACTCTTTGTAAGGAATAAGATTTGGGTGCTTCGTATCCCACTCGCCTTTGATCTGACTAATCACGAGAGCGGAATCTATGAATACACTTAAGAACTTTATCCTTAGGTCAATGGCTGCTCGAAGATCCATAATGCACGCTTCATACTCCTCCATATTGTTGGTGCAGTTGAAACATAGCCGGGCGGTGAACGGAGTATGACAGCCTTCAGTAGATATGATCACAGATCCAATTCCATTACCCAAAGCGTTTGAGGCTCCATCAAAATACATAGACCATCGGGATCCCTCCTCAGGTCTTTCATCCGGTCCAGGTGTTTCACAATCAGTCACCAACATGATGTTCTCATCCGAGAATTCGAAGTTCATAGACTGGTAATCGTCCACTGCCTGATGTGCCAAATGATCCGCCAACACACTTCCCTTGATTGCCTTTTGGGTCATGTATTGGATGTCATACCAAGATCATCTGCCATCTTGCTATTCTTCCGGATAAGGCAGGCTTCTCGAAGATATACTTGATAGGATCCATCTTTGATATCAATAGAGTAGTGTGAGTCAGCATATACTGTCTCAGCCGGCGAGCAGCCCGTGCCAAAGCGCAGCAAGTTTTCTCAAGCAACGAGTATCAGGTCTCGCAGTCGGTAAACTTTTTGCTAAGGTAGTAAATAGCATGCTCTTTTCGGCCAGACTCGTCATGCTGCCCCAGCACACACCCCATTGAATTGTCGAGTACTGTCAAGTATAAGATCAAAGGTCTTCCTTCAACTGAAGGCATCAAAATAGGAGGCTCTTGGAGATATTCTTTGATCCTTTCGAAAGCGAACTGACATTCATCGTTCCATCTTACCACTTGATCTTTCTTCAGTAACTTGAAGATTGGTTCACAAGTAGCAGTCAGGTGTGAGATGAATCGGGAAATGTAGTTCAGACGTCCCAAAAAGCCTCTGACTTCTTTTTATGTTCGGGGAGCTGGCATTTCCTATATAGCCTTCACCTTTGCAGGATCCACTTGAATACCTTTATCACTAACGACGAAACCCATCAACTTGCCAAACCTCACCCCGAAGGTGTACTTGTTCGGGTTTAACCTCAGCTTGTACAACTTCAACCTGTCAAATAGCTTCTGAAGATGGTCGAGGTGTTCTTCCTCAGTCTGGGACCTTGCAATCATGTCGTCAACGTATACCTCAATCTCATGATGAATAATGTCGTGGAACAAAGCGACCATGGCGCGCTGATACGTTGCCCCAGCATTCTTTAATCCAAACGGCATGACCTTGTAGAAAAAGGTACCCCATTGAGTAACGAAGGTTGTCTTCTCCATATCATCGAGAGCCATCTTAATTTGATTGTAACCGGAGAAACCATCCATGAAGGAGAAAACCGTATGCTGTGCGGTGTTGTCAACCAGAACATCGATATGAGGCAGAGGGAAGTCATCTTTGGGGCTTGCCCTACTCAGATCCCTATAGTCAACACACATTCGAACCTTACCATCTTTCTTCGGCACCGGGACCACATTGGCAACCCACTGTGGGTAAGAAGTAACTGCTAGAAAACCGGCATCAAACTGTTTCATAACTTCAGCCTTGATTTTCTCAGACATCTCTGGGCGCATTCGGCGAACTTTCTGTTTCACTGGAGGACAGTCTTCCTTAGTTGGCAAGCGGTGAACCACAATATCGGTATCTAACCCAGGCATATCTTCACAAGACCAGGCAAAGATCTCAACATAATCACGCAGCATTTGAATCAACCGTTGCTTGACACTCGATTCCAGATTCGCACCGATCTTGACCTCTTTCTTGTCTACCTCTGTACCCAGATTTACTGATTCCACTGGCTCTTCATGCGGCTGTATGGCCCTCTCTTCCTGAAGTAACAATCTGGCAAGCTCCCCAGGCACTTCACAATCATCCTCACCTTCGTCCTCGGCTTGGTTGATCGGACTTTCGAAGTCATAATTTGCAGTAGCAGAGTCGTTATCAGTGGGATCCATAGTGGATGTAGACCTGTATTATGTGAGTGTGTGAAAGACAAATAGCTATTTTGCAAGATAAAAAAGAAAAACAAAGAGCGCAAAATTTATAATGCAAGAAAACGTCCAATGCTTTTATTGATGATATATGGAGATGAAAAATATTAAGCCCTCAAACAAAGCCACGGTGTCTCGGGCAAGGCACCGGGCCGTAAAGTTTCAAATTGTCTGTTACAAATTCAAAACAAAAGTCTATTACTGTGTAAAAGAAATGAGCATGGAATCCTTCATCGTCCAATTGCTTAATCCGCTGTCGGTAGTCGGGTAAATCCAGCTATCAAAATCTGACTCATCTTCGTCATCAGCACCTTCCATGGTAGAGACCACCCCAATAGCATTGACTCCTGAGTCATGCTTAGGCATGAGAGCAGTTATGACGTTGGGCTTTTCTGGCGCTTCAAACTCAATCTCCTTAGCATCAATCAAATCCTGCACTTTATTCTTCAAAGCCCAGCAGTTATTGGTATCATGCCCCGGGCTATCGGAGTGATAAGCACAGCGGGCATTCGGATTATACAACGGAGATGTAATATTGGGATTCTTTGGATCCTCCTTCAGAATCACCAAGTTGGTTTTCAACAGTTGCGGAAAAATTTGAGATAGAGTCATACTGAGCCGAGTATATTGTCTTTGTGGTCTCTCTACTCTTTGCTGAGTGTTGCATTGTGGGGCAACAGTTGGTCTTGAAATAACTACCGCATTAACTGCTTGGCGGCGTTCAGGACGGTTTTGGCTCCTCGAGATGTAAACTGCACTAGATTTCTTCTTGAAAGGCTTCTTCTCTGTACTTGGCGAAGCACCTTTCTGTATCTTGCCACTTTTAATACCAGCCTCAACTCTCTCCCCAGTCATAATTAATTCAGTAAACCCGGACGATGAACGACCGATCAAATGATTGAAGTTTGGACCAGACAAAGTCCCAAGAAACATATCCACCAACTCCATATCAGCCAGAGGGGGTTTTACTCTTCCAGCAAGATCTCTCCACTTTTGAGCATAGTCCTTGAAACCTTTGCTCGCACCCATAGACATACCCTGAAGTTAGGTACACGTGGGAACAAGGTCGGCATTATACTGGTATTGCTTGTAAAAAGCAGCAGCAAGGTCCTCCCAGTTACGGACATTAGCTCCTTCTAATTGATAGAACCATTCAAGTTGAGTCCCTGACAGACTATCTTGAAAGAAATGAACCCAAAGGTTCCTATCAGCAGTATATGGTTGAATCTTTCTGACAAACGAGCGAAGGTGTAACTTTGGACAGGAAACCCCATCGTACTTAGCAAAGACAGGCGCTTTAAACTTGTGTGGGATCACCACCCCATATGCCAAACCCAAATCTTCGAAGTCCAACCCAGGTATCTTCTGGATCTCCATTGCACTTAACCGGTCTTCAAGTTGCTTATACCTATCCTCGGAAGGAGGATACTGGTCTTCATCAAAGTCAGTGTCATTGTCAGAAACAACAGGGCTATGAGCCTGCCTTTCTTCTTGATTCTCTCCCCCTCCAGATGAGTGAGATAAATCAGCTTCTTGTCTCAACCGGTTCCCAAATCTGTGACCCATATTCAGGAGGACCGTCTTCTTCTTCTTCTTGTCCTTCAAGATAAGAGTCTTCAAATCTTGTTGACTCTTGGCCAAGTTCATGAACATTTCCTGGAACTGAGCATTCTGAGCTTGCAGAGCCTTGATGGCTTGATCAGTAGGTGTTTCAGAAGACATGTTGTGCTGAAATAAACAGCGAAGAAGATGAGAAACCTATAAGGGTACCTGTAATGAGGTGCCTGGGAATGGAATGCGTATGAAATGATTTCAAAGACTTAGGGAGATTCAAATTTGTAAACCAAAATAAAACACACTTTATTAGATTAAAACTTGAAACAATGTTTAACAAATGCCTTTAAGGCGTTACAAAAGAAATACTGAAAAGCAAATCTAAACTAGAAATAGTAAAAGACATCAGAATTCCCATGGTCGTTTTCCTTTCGTGCTGACATAATCGTTGATTGTCCTCTCAGTCTCCAGCTGCCTTGTAAGCTTCAGGATCTTCCGTTCCTTCTCATGATACTTCTCTCTGTAAGTATCCATTTCTTCCCTTAACTGGATCCAAGACCTCTTTAATTCCCCAATATCAGTAGGCATGTATGGATGGATGAACGTATAAGGAACCCCTTCTTCATCAGCATGCTCTACAATCACCGGCAAAACGGCTTCGTATGGCATCCCCAGCTTTTGAGCACGGGCTCGAACCCACTAAAGATATGGTTGCATCGGGAGAGAAGTCTTCATTCCTAGCTCATGTGGATCAGACTTGTTCACCCTATCCCAAGCTCGTATAAATCTGCAGCGATGTCCCTCAACATCCCCCCTTGAAGTCAAAGACAATGCCTGTAAGCAGCAGCTCATGAGGACCATCCCTTCGAGCTCGTCCAAACTGTCGTAAGGCCAAGCAAGGATTATAGGTTATTCCTCCTCGAATTCCAAGCAATGGAACATTGGGGTATTCCCCACACCGATCAATGACAGCTACCTTTTCCATATCCTTAGTACTCCAAAGGATGTTAGATGAGCAAGGGACATGATTCTGTAAGCCCAACCCATACCTTCCTCATTCTTCAATACAGATTTGGGGAGGTGAGAAATAAACCACCACGCCAGCAGCGGTGCGTAACACAAGAGGGTTCCCCTTCTCCAAACCGTACGGGTATAGAGAGCATGTAGAATGTCACCTAAGAGAGTAGGAACTGGGTTACGAGACATGAAGATCTTGACTGCGTTCACATCGACAAAAGAATCTGAATTAGGGAACAGAACCAAGCCATAGATGAGGAGTTCCAGGATGTCTTCAAAAGCTTGAAAGTTTAAGTTGTCCCAGAACTGTTGAGCTTGATCGATCAAGAACTTAGCCAAGAAACCTTTAGCACCACTCCGAATCTCCCAGTTAGACATTACATCAGCCTTTGTCAGATGTAGGGCTGTAGCAATATCCTCTAGCCTAGGAGCTATCTCCAAACCTGTAAAGGGTGTCTTCTCTAGAATAGATATGTCAAGTAAATCAAAAAACTCCTCCAAAGTAGGGACCAACTGATAGTCCGGGAAGGTGAAACAGTGATGCAACGGGTCAAAGAACTGGAACAGGACACTCATCATTTGCTCATCCAACTTAGAAGTGACCAGGTTAAGGAGGTGACCGTGTCTTCTAACAAAGGAAGAAGTATCAGGAACCTTTGAAACCAACTCTCTAAGCTGAGCAGGGACTTGCATGAAGCTGATTCGAATGGTATTTCTGCGCATAGAGGCCATGATCTATGTTGTACCCCAAAATTTTCCCTCCCATATCCTTCAAAGTTTTGACAAGCATCATCTCAATTTGCTCAAGTCTGCTCAAGGGTTGCACAGTCCCAACATCTCCTAAGCCAGACAAAAACTAGGGTTTTGGTTCCTTCAGTGAAGTTGAGGTTTTCAATGGTCCAATCAAGTCCCATAGGCCTATACACATTGTCAAGCATCTACATGTCAAGCTTCAAGACTCACAGGGTCAAGTTGCACAGTCAAAAGCCCTAATTGCTTCACAATCAACTGCAGGGGAAAAATGGTCACTTGGCAGTCAAAAGTCAAAAATTTTGGTCAACATCTTATTTTGAAGCCACAATCATCATTTGATCAATTCTTGATCATGATTCCACAAGCATGGCTCAAAAATCATCAAGATGCAAAAGTTTCTATTTTTGGACAGTTGAAAAGTCAACTGTAACTTGACCAAGGCATAACTTCTTCATGGTTCATCAGAAAAATCCCATCCAATGCTCATTTTGAAGGGGATGACATTTCCTACAAATCATCTTCACATTCCAAGTCCAAGAAATACTCTCACAAAAAGTTATCAATTTCTACATTATAGGTCATTTTCAAAAGTCAACAAAAAGGCATTTTAAGTCAAAGACCATAACTTGAGATTGGTAAATCAAAATGACATGAGACCAAGGGCATTGGTTAGAGGACTTCAAGACCTTTCCAAAATGTCCAAGAACATGTTCATATGATCAAAATTGAGCAAGATATGCATTGGAGAAGTTGGGAAATTTTTGGGAATTTGCAAAAGTCAACTTTGCCTAAAACACTTCATTTTTGCTAATGGGCCTCAAATTTCTTCTTGAATCATTACCCAAGGCCTATGCACGACCCATTAAGATTAAATTGATTTATTTTATTATTTTTATTAATTATTTGGATTTTTAATTGATTAATAATTCATTTAATTGATTTAATTGTAGGAAAATTCAAAAGATATGTTTTTCAAATCTTTTGTGGAGCAAAAATACTCAGGGCAAGATGGCAATTTCGTTTGTCAATCAAGGAGACAAAATCATCCAAAATTGGCAAGGTTTCTCAATCAAAAGGATGCTAAAAGATTTGATTGAAAATCAAATATACAATCTTCAATACAATGGATCTTTGACCAAGATTTGCCCTAGTTTTCATTCTACTATATGTACTGAAGCTTAACCTAAAATCATTCACGGGCAAGCTGCTATCAAACACCATAACAAAATTCCAAAAATTCAAAGAAAAACCAAAAACTATTTTCCATATTGCAGATCAATTCAAGGCCTTAGAGTGATTCCAATACCTTGCTGGGACATTCAGGGACGATTTGCAATCAAGAACAAGCCCTAACACTCAAAGAATCGTTCTACACAGTCACACGGTTTACCATTCTTTTCCATAATCGAAACTCAATTTTTATGCATCATTAACATGTTTTGATTATTGCTTTGCATTGCTAACATCATTCTGAAGCTTTTGGTATTGATTAATTGCCTTATGGTGCCCTGAAACGCAAAACACCATTAATGAAATCTAGGGTTTCAGAGCTTTCAAAATAGGGTTTTACAGTACAGGCAAAATTGGAATCTCCCATGCCCATGGTTGAAATCGTATGAACGTGACGAACACATTGGACACCTCGTGCCACATTTATATGCCCTGGATTCCTATTCTCTATTTTTGGCCATTCAATATTGTGGGGGTTAAAAACCCCCGCTAATTGTTTATCTTTTGCAGGGAAACAAGGAAGAAGACAATAGGTGTACACACGTGATTGGGCCATTCAAAATAATGGCGCGCGTTTTGTTGTTTCCAACACATTGAATTATTTTTATATATTATCTTTGTTTCTTATTCATATTACAAGGCATGCAATTTGGTTGAGTGGTTAGCCAGGTGTTCAGCAACCCTTGGGACCTGGGTTCGATTCCCAAGTCCACCCAAATCTCAATTCTATTTTTTCTAACAAATGCATATGCAGCGCTTATCAAAGGTTCCACCATATGCCTCATGTCCCAGCCTGCCATGTGGCTTCAAGCAGTGATCCAAAGGCCAGGGATAGATGAACACCATGCTCCCTAGTCAACGTGCCTCCAGGCAATTCCAAAAGTCAGCAAGGGCTTGATCTTTATTGGGCCAAGATTGCTTCAGTAAACCTCCCTTTAGGCCATCAAACCCCCCCTGGTTTTTACTATTCTTTTTATTTTTTCTTTTTATTCTTTTAACTAATTATTATTATTATTATTATTAACTAACAAATTAATATTTTTAAATTCAGAGATCACAAAATTGTAAATATTTTTATTATTTATTAAATTCACTAATAGTTATTTTTGTAAATAAAATACTAACAAATAAATTAGTTAATTTAGGTTTAATTTCAATCCTTTTTTCATAGATAAATAAAAATCATATAGAATTAGGGTTTGACAAATTTTAATCATATTTTCTTATTATCATTATTTTTATTTATTAATTATTATTTTTGTAAATAAAATGTAAATTAATTAAATTAGTTAAAATAGGTTAACTTTAACTCTTTCACAAAAAAATAAAATAAATCTAGAACTAGGGTTTTTTCTTGACTTTTAATTTCTTTATTTTTATCTTCATAAAAAACATAAAAAAAACATTTTTCTTTCTTTATTTAATTAATTAGTTATTAGATTTAACATTTAATTAATTGCAAAAAAGGACTAAAACTTTCTTTATTTCTCAAAAGGGCAAAAACCCTAGGACGTTCCAATTTAATTCTTCCGCGCATTATTCTTATTTTTTTTATTATTATGTATCTGCTCAAAGGATGTAATAGTTAATTAGGATTTACCGCTTTCTTTACTTTCCGCACTTTATTTCAAAACTGGTTTTGTTTTTGGCGATGTATAGACCCGCGCCTCGTAATAGCGTAGATTCATATTTCCGCACTTTATTTTCCGCACTCTTAACTGTTAATTATGCCTGCAAGACTGTATGCCAAATAAAATCAACTCGTAGCTCACAAATGCATGATCTAAGATAAACATTAACTGAAAAACAACACATATGCACATGCCACTCCTAGGGTACGCCTCACTGGTTGCCTCGAACGTGGTCGTCAAGTATAGGGTGTTTTAGAGGTCGCCCTCCTGTCTAAAGATCCAGTCGCCTCGAAACGGTTGCCTCGGATAAAAAAGGATCTAGGACATTAGGGTTACTTCTAAGGTGTCCTATTATTGCTTTGGTGACCATACTGTCCCTTATAATCGAATTGACCCGAACACCTCCAACGATGGTGCTACCTACCTCAATGGTGGGATGGCACTATCTTAAGGACTCTTACACAGCCTAATTCCTTAGAGTAGGTAGATTCTCATAGGTACTTGCTCTTTTCAAACAAATAAAACAACTTTTCACACTGACACTTTCAAAAGTTTTCAAGCAAAATTTTTCATACACTCTTGAGGACAGATACAAGAGTTACTTAGAAATCTTTCAAACGAAACTTTTTTCAAAACCCACATACACTTGAAAAGCAAACATTTTTTGAAAACATAAGAGCAAGTACCTAAGAGCCCATGGATAACCATGGATAGAAAGGGTGCTAACACCTTCCCTTTCTATAAATCTACCACCCGAACCGAGAAACATTCTCGATAAGGAATTTTGCTGTGCTTTTGTCCTTTCCTTGTTGGAGAAAATAAAAGACGGTGGCGACTCTTGCTTACCGCGACATTTCGCGAACCAGCTTTAAACAGTCAGTTCTATTTCCATCGATCACAGAACTGGAGACTCTACTGGGGAATTTATAAAAGTGAGGTGTACCTTAGGATTAGATCATACTTATGTTTTCAATTGCTTGTTTTGATTGCTTTATATTTGTGGGCCTTGCATCGGAGTTGCAAATTTTGGGGTACAACAGTTGCCCCTGTTCAATATTCTTGAACCTGAAGAGTTAGATTGGCAAGTTTGCCTTTCACGACTTGAAGGTAAAAGAAGATTGGACACTAAAGTGCCCAGAAAATTTGCACTCGTCGATGTGATGGTAGAGGTGAATGGGCTTACAGATGCCATTTGGTGATGGGCTTAAAGATGCCATCTGGTGCGATAGAATCTTGTCGGGGAACGGGCTTAGAGATGCCATCTGATGACTGCTGGTAGGAGGATGGGCTTATAGATGCCATCTGGTTATGTTGAAATGTATGTCAATGGTGAGTGGACAAGTATCAGAAAGGCATCCCTGTTTTGGAACATCTCTGAATTGGCGTCTGAGCAAGCGATAGATTGACATCCACGTTTCGGAGAATCCGTAAACTATTTTCAAGAGTTGGGATTGAATAAGCAATAGAGCAACGTCCGTTGTTGGGAAGCGTCCGTGAACTTGTTTTCAAAAGTTGAGAAGAGTCTGAACAAGTTGGTAGATTGACATCCGTTGTAGGGAAGAATCCGTAAATTGTCTTCAAAAATTGCACCTGAACAAGTTGGTAGATTGACATCCGTTGTTGGGAAGAATCCGTAAACTATTTTTCAAAAGTTGAGAAGAGTCTGAACAAGTTGGTAGATTGACATCCGTTGTAGGGAAGAATCCGTAAACTGTTTTCAGAAGTCTTGAAGTTGAAGAGGAACCGGTGTAGGGTTTCCTGATGATGCGTCTGAATGAGTCTGGAATAAGTATCAGAATGTCGCCGTGTCCGGGTCACATCTGAACTATTTCTGGATGAATCTCGGGAGGTGATCTTTGTCTGTCGACTGATCTTACCTGAAAAAGCAAAGGGTTAGTTGTATGCAATGTTATGATGCATGATGCAATGTACGTGACATCAATATTTATGACATGAATGTGATGGATGCGCATGTAAGCTGATGAGCTAATCTTGCTGAGGATAAATGAATCCGAGATGGCTGAAGATAAAAGCATTTTGACTGCTGCCGGGGAAAATAAATCCTTGGCTGCTGCTGGGGAAGAGAATTTCTGATGACCTCTACTGGGGGGCTCCAAACTAGTAGACTCCTGCTGGGGATGTAAGACTGAGAATCTTCAGTTTGGCGGGAAGTAATTCTGGCGAATTCACTGGGGAACTCAAGATTTGACCTCCCAAAACTCTGTGGGGAGAAGGCTCAATGGTCTGGCTCCGCTGGGGATTGATAATTTGAAGTTTGACTTTGCTGGAGATAATGAAGCTTGACTCTGAGTGGAGTTAGCTTCAGAAGAATCTGAACAAGCGATAGGTTAACATCCGTTACTTGGAGAACCCGTGAACTGTTTTCATAAATCTTGAAGTTGAATCAGCAATAGAGCCGCGTCCGTTGTTGGGGAGCGTCCGTAAACTGTTTTCAACGGTTGAGAAGAGTCTGAACAAGTTGGTAGATTAACATCCGTTGTTGGGAAGAATCCGTAAACTTGTTTTCAGAAATCTTGAAGAGGAACCAGTGTAGGGTTTCCTGATGATGAGCTCGTGTAAAACTGCATCGGTTTTTGAACACTTTTGACATTTGAATGCCCCAAGCGGTGATGTAGATAAATTCCTGGCTTATTACAGGTGTTGGTCTACAATCGGTCGTTCACAGATGTTTTCCTGGGTTGTTACAGGTGTTGATCTGGAATTCTTCAGACATGCCCTGGCTGGATACAGGAATCGAATCTGGAAAGGTGATAGTTGGCAGATATGCCCTGGCTGGATACAGGGATCGAATCTTCAAACTCTTCAGACGTGCCCTGGCTAGATACAGGAATCGAGTCTGGAAATGTGATCAACAGATATGCCCTGGCTGGATACAGGAGTCGAATATGGAATTGTGACAGTTGATAGATATGCCCTGGCTGGATACAGGAATCGGATCTTCAAACTCTTCAGACGTGCCCTGGCTAGATACAGGAATCGAGTCTGGAAATGTGATCAACAGATATGCCCTGGCTGGATACAGGAGTCGAATCTGGAATTGTGACAGTTGATAGATATGCCCTGGCTGGATACAGGAATCGGATCTTCAAACTCTTCAGACGTGCCCTGGCTAGATACAGGAATCGAGTCTGGAAATGTAATGATTGATTTGTTGAACACTTTTGACATTCGAATGCCCCAAGTGGTGATGAAGGAATCTTGAATCAAATTACTCTGCGTATTGAGAGATTTCTTAAAATCTTGACTGGACTGCCCCAGGTTAACTGAACTTTGAAAGATCTGTTGGACCTTGACTGGACTGCCCCAGGTTAATTGAATTGTGCTATTTCATGCCCCTTGTTGATAGGAGATTTGATGGAAGTGTTATCCTCTTGAAGTTCTTTTGACTTACTGAGAGAGTTTTCGTTCCTCCGAACATTCGCTGTATGAATTTCTTCGCTGTCAAACAAAAAGCCAAATGCAGACAGTGATATTCAAGCAATGCAAAGTTTATGTTTGTCTCGAAGCTTTGAAAAATGCATTTTTAGCAGAAAACTTTTCATAAGACAAGTTAACACAAGATTTAGAGTAAAGCCCTACAGGAGTCAGGATACCTTTTGTGACAGTATGCTTTCGAACTAACCCATGCTTCAATTAGGACTTTTAAAGGGTTGTAACGTGCCCTGGTTCACGGTTTAAGAAACAAAAGATAAAGGCTCAAAGTATATTTGTACCCACCCGCTCTTCGTGATGTCCTTCAACCTAAGCTCAGTTAATTGCGTCATACTCTGTTTTGAGTTTGGAACGACTTTTGGGCGATGGTTCACCAGTTTGAATTTTGGGGAGACAGTCATCATCTCCTTTTCTTTCTTCAACATTTTTCATGTTGTTGAGGATTTAGTAATGACCTCACTATTTTGATTTTGATTTGTTATCCCTAACTTTTGCCTGACCGTTACCGTTTTCTGGGATTACCGTCAACGGGATGCCCCAGCTTTCTTAAGCCTCCTTTATAGGTTTTGGCTCAGTGGGCTTTTTCTCTTTTTAAGAGATTGACTGTCTATGTGATAGGGAACCACCCTTGTCTTTTGATTCCAAAGGAATGCTTTCTCTTTTTTTTCGTCGTTCATTGTATTACGAACTGAGAGTTTGCGACTTCAATGCGCATTTTCTTTTGAATTAACTGAGATACTACCCTACCCCAGGTTTATATCAAAGGTTTTGATCGTTTAGAACAGAAAACTCCTACTTCTTTGGCTCGAAGGGGTTGACTAGGGATTAACTTCCTTGTAACTCCACTGTTTGGGGATTGAACGAAATGCCTGTACATCATCAGCAAGGTCTGTTCAAAAGCATATTGTATAAGATCGTGGTATTGTTTCGTCATCCTCCCTCTAAAGGATTACAGCTTTTTATCAAGAGTCAAATATCATAAAGAAAAGCATAAGAGTAGTGAAACGAATGGATGGGTTCAAGACAAACATATGCAATGCATTAATGAAAACAGAGTTTATCATCAACAGATAATTGTTTGACAGCAAAAGAAATTACAACTTTGAAAATTCAAAAAGAAGCAAAAGTCTTTCAGCTCGAGCTTCGTTACTTCAATTGGAGAACCCTTTAACGGAAGATCTTCATCTCACCGTCTGGCATGAATTCCAGCACCCCAATGTCAATTAGATCTTGAATCTTGTTCTTCAAGGCCCAACAGTCGTTGGTGTCGTGTCCCGGGCTGTAGGAATGGTAAACACAGAATGCGTCGGGATGATAGTTAGGAGAGGAGGTACTGAGCTTCTGAGGAGGGTCCTTTACGGTAAGCAAGTTGACCTCCAACAGACGCTTCAGTATAAAGAATGATGGTATTTCAGTCTCCGTAAATTGTCTTCCCGACTTTTCTTGCTTACGCTGATTGCCCCGTTGACGATGGCGAGGCTGTTGATGGGTTTGTGACCCTGAAGCAAGCAAAGGAGCTTTCCCCTTGTCTTCTTGAGTTGATGGAGGCTGAGCAGTGACTTGCTCTTCGACCTCGGATGTTTGCCCCAGTTGGTTATTTGGAAGCAATTGGCGGACAAGAACTCTGAGTTCCTCTTGTCTTTGAGATAGGTCTTGGATGAGAGCCATCTGGCCCACCAACTGTCCAATCACTTGGGTCCTCAGTGTTGTCAGATCAAACTGCAGCTCCGCAAGCTGATCACTCCTGGCATTTTTGGAATTCTCCAAGCCCTTGGTGAGGAGAGCTTTCATCTCTTCTTGCCCCAGAGACAAGTTCAGGAACATCTCCTGCAGTTGAGCAGTCTGGTCTTGGATGTCTTTGACAAACCTTTCTAGAGCCATCTCTTGCTGAAATAAACAGCAGGAGAGTAAGGAAACCTGAAAAAGGAAAGACTGTCAAAATGCAATGCATGATATGTGGATGCATGCTTTCAAGGATCTCTTGGGGTAAACACAAGAAAATGTTAGAGGTTGAACTTTGCTCTTGGATTGGAGATCCCTGCACCGGTGGACGTCCTTCCACGAGAATCAAGCTCACCATGTCCAGTGGGTCATAGCCACTGATTCAAGTTGTTGCACTTGATCTTTGATTGGAGAGCTTTGTATCGGTGGATGTCCCTCCACGAGAATCAAGCTCACCATGTCGAGTGGGTCATAGCCACTGATTCAAGTTGTTGTTCTTGAACTTTGATTGATATTGGTTAGAGGAGAAACCTCTTGCCCCTTGGTAGACGTCTGGTTCAAAGTAACCCTGCATCAACAGAACCCTCGAGATCCTTGAAATGGTTATTGAAAATGCTATGGTATGATGTCATGATGTTATGTACATGTATGCAGAAAAGCAAGTGAGTGTATATACAGACAAACATATTCACACAAAGCAAACAAGTCCTTAGGTTTAGGCTTGCATGAGGTTTAGGTACTACCCTCTTGAAGTTAGTTGGCTCATCCTGTCCTAAAATAGAAACCGGGTTCTAAAGAGCTCAATATCATTGGATTATTTTCTGTGTTCATTGTTTCGGTTTAGCCACTTACTGGCGACCAAAATATTCCAAGAAAACAATCCTCAAAAGAGTTTAGTGTCGAGGATCTACCAACTTCGGACTGCACCAAAGTCGGTCATCTCACTACCCCTAAAAAGGCTAAGATGGTCAATTAAGGTTCTAAGAGTTCGTTAGTGCTTCATGACATCACACAGCGGCCCCGTACTCTCCTTGACTACTCAAGGGTTACCGGTACTCACAAATATGTCACACTAACATAGCTTACTGCTTCAACCATGTCGGTATACCCCGCACAGTTCCCTCGCAGTTTTTTGCTATTTACCTAAGAAGGTGCCCCAAATCCGGGTATAGGATTTACAATAAACCCAAACAAGGACCCAAAAGATAAATCAATCAAGGCAAACAAAGCAAGAATGTAAAGGTGATCTAAACCCTAAGGTAACCCCACTTTTAAGAATCATATTCCAATCCCCAGCAGAGTCGCCAGTTCTGTGATACGGTGGGAGAACTGACTATGGTTTTGCGTTCGTATTCGCACTTGTGCGGTTGAGCAAGAGTCGCCACCGACTTTTTATTTTATCCTAAAGGAAAGGTTTAAAAAGCACAGCAAAAACCTTTTGAGATATTTCGTGGGTTCGGGGGGTAGATTATGAAAAGGGAAGGTATTAGCACCCTTTTCATCCATGGTTATCCATGGGCTCTTAGTTACTTGGTTTTTTAGATCACTTGCCTTGATTTTCGATTGCTTGAAAATGGTGTGTGTGTGAGCGTTTTGAAAAATGTTTTTGAAGAAGATGCCTTGTCTTAGGCAACCAATGTATTTGACTCGTGTTTGAGTGTTTTACAAAAGTGTGGATCTTTTCGAAAAGATGTTTCAAATGTTTTTTTGAGAGTTTGTTTGAAAGTGTTGTGGATTGTGGTTTTTGAAAAGAAGGCAAGTGTTTTTGCAAGTTTGATCTCAAGTAATTAAGAGTTTCGTCTACCCTATTGTACTCAAAGGTTTTTGTTATGTTTTAACCCCTTTTAACAATTTTGTTCCACCATTGAAATTGGTGGACAATCTTGCGTTTAGGAAGTTTATTCGGGACGGGCGCGGGTCATCGTGTGGACCATGAATGCAATGGTGCCAAGTGTCTTTGGCAATTTGCTTTGAAGGGACTATGATCATTCCGTTTAGGCAACACTTTGAGGGACTTATGATCATTTGATTTTGTTTTGCCAAAGATACTCGACGTGCAAGCATGGCCCATTTTGGAAGGCAACATGTGGGATTACCCTAGAGGGTGCAAGTGTGATTGTGTATTGATTTCATGTATTTGTCTTGTATTAGGTTATCTAGCGTTTGATTTTATGTACATGCAAACACTAGGTCTAACCATGGTATAATTGGAAAACTGTAAATTGCGGAAATGTAAATCTACGCTATTACAAAATAAGTATCCGGGAGTGGGGGTACATGTGTATGAATGGGGATGAGACTTATAGTATCTGATAAGTTACAATCAAATTGAATTTGCGATCAAAATGTAAATGACGAATATACAAATATGAGATAAACAAATGTGCATAAGGGCAATATATTGGGTGTTTGTATTGTGTAAGTGTACAAGTATATGAGTATGTGATTATTTATAGGCGCGACAATATGAATTTAAGGAAGATTAGGGTATTTGACCTAAATATGTGTTTAATGAATCTTTGATTTGTATATTTTTAATATGTACAAAAGAAATGTTTTAATCGTATGTTTTTAATTAAATTATGCATAAAAATGATGTTTTAAGAAAAGAAAATATTTCTAAGTTTTAATTATGTATACAAAAGTATTTTTCATTTGTTATGAATTGAATTATGTATATTAAAAAGAAATGTATTTTTAATTGTTATAAATAAAATTAAATTAGAAAATGAAAAGCTAGATATAAAGTGAGGTATAAAAAGAAAAGTTAGTGTTAACAAAATATCTGTTAGAAAAAATTAAGTTAGTCTTAAAAGGTTAAATGGGTTAATAAATATGAGTGATATATTTTCTTTATAAAAAAAAAAAGCAAGCATTTTTAATGGGCTTTGGACATGCAGAATGGGCAAGGCCCACGTTGAACTCAGAACATTTTTAGGGTTGTTGAATGTTTTCATTTGGAGGCAAGGTTTTAGGGTTTGCACAGCGGCGCGTTCATGGGTTTCGTTCAATTTCTTTTGCCGTGGCTACTGGACAATGCCTCTCTACCTGAGCTACCCCGCTACCACCTCTTCTCCTCTCAGATGGATTAGACAGTCCTCAAACAATGGTAGTGTACTGTTTCGAACTTGTTTAGGCGTTTTTTAGATTTTTGCATGTCATGATTTATATGTTCTGATCTTCGGGTTCGTTGTGTTTGTTTTAACGAGGTGATGAAAAGAAAGATGAGGATGGAATATGCTACCTTGAGAGGAAGACGATGGGGGGGAGAGGACGAGGAAGCGCTGAGGAGGCTCAGTGGTGCAGAGGCTTTGCACGATGAAGCTGGCTTGGACGACACTTGGTACCTCTGTATCTTTTCTCCTTTGCTTAGGGTTTCATGATGATTTGAACTGAAAACCTAATTTTGATATTCATCTCTTTCTTCTTCTTCTTTGCCACTGTGTGCTTGTTGTTTTGGTTGCCTTTGGGATTGATGCCTGTGGAATGTTTGTGTTGCCTATGATGAAGAGTTTCTGAGGCCTTTTCTGTATTGTTGCCTTGAGATGCTTCTTCTGCTTGTCTTGAATGTGTTTGCCTATGATGAAGAGTTTCTGAGTTCACTTCTTTCCTCTTCTCTATTGCCCACTTTGCCTTTGAATGTGTTTGCCTATGATGAAGAATTTCTGAGGCCTTGACGCCTGATATATTTGGTTAGGCTTCTGCAAGTCTTGGTCTTGGACCTGCTTTCTTCGTTTGGGCTTGCTCTTGGCTTGAGTCGATTAAGGCTTTTGGTTGATGGCTTAGGCAGGTTCACTTAGTGTTTCAGCAGGTTAATACTGGTATGGTGACAGGTTTGTATGTTGGTTTAGGTTCAGCAGGTTTTTGCTTTTGCTGGTGACAGGTTTGTATGTTTTGGTTTTGCAAATGGCAATGGTTTTGAGGTGTTTGGCCGGATGAACCTTTTTACTTGCTTCAGCAGGTTTTATTGTGCTTCAGGTTTTGTGTTTGTATATGTTTTGGTTTTGACACAGGTAGGACTTCAGGCTTGCTTTTAGGCAGGTTTTGGTTATGATGGTCCTAGCAGGTATGATGTTGGAGGCTTAGCATTTGCAGGTTATGGTGTTGGGTGTATAGTTTTGGTTTTGACAGTATGTGAGTTTTGTGTTTAAGGTTCTGTTGGCTTTTGGAGGCAGGGCTTATGCAGGTTGTGAGTTTTACAGTAGGTTAAAATGGTTTGTATGTTGATGGCCTTAGCAGTTTGTATGTTGAGGCAGGGTATGCTTGCTTAGCAGGTTTATGCTTGCTTAGCAGTTTTGTATATTTCTTTTTCTTCCCCCCGCTGAACTGTGTTGTTCTTGTGTGTTATATGCTTCTTCCTGTCTAAAAGCCTAAAAACCTGCTCCTTATCTCTTCTTTTTCTCTCTCTTTTTGTACAGCTAAATATTTTAATATGTTTTCTGCTGTACTTTCTGAAAAGGTCACATGGGGAAATGATGAAAGTGTAGTTGTTGCATATCTCATTTTCTCTGCATATCTTCTTTGGCCAGCTTCTTATACTTTGGATCTTTTGATATCTTTGTGACAGTATGCTTTATATTTTTTGGCAGAAAGTTGTACTTTGATTTTTAGTTGGGTTTGAACTTGGAGTTTGAGACTTTGAATTTATGCAGTTTGACACTTTTAGTTATGCAATTTGGCTTTTGTGCATTCATACTTTAGCAAATAAAACTCGTCCCTCTTTGTGAACCGGGAGCGATCCCGTGATTTGCAGAGAGGGTTAACTGATCCCCATCAGTGGCCTTTAATGATGACTGCAATTTTAATCTGTCTTTTCAATTTAACTGTTATTTTTGACTTTTTCTCTTTTCTTTTGCAGATGAAAAATGGAGCACCGGAGCGAAGTGAAGAATGAAGAATTAGGGACTTAGAAAATATTTAGAAAAAATAGGATAGTTTTTATTTTCAATTTAATTATTGTAAACCATTATTATTTTAAATACTTCGTAAATAAATACTTGTATCCAAATAATAATTGTAACAAATATTAAATATGAAATAAAAATTCTATTGGTTCATTTAATTCTTTTCAATTCCTTTTCAATTATTTACTTGTTATTTATAGTTCCTTAAATAAAATGAAATGAAAATTAAATTTCAAATATTTAATTCTTAGAACCATAAATAATCAACTAAACATTGATTCTTCGTCGATCAAAAATAAATGAACTTGGCGTCTCCATCATCCAAAGCAACGCACAGTCGAACGCAATAATCGGTCAGACGCAATCCTTTCTTGCTGATTTCTTACCAAGCACTGTAAATCCAAATTGCATATTTCTTTTGACTGGCTCAAACAAAACAACGTGAATTCAAACCAACTGCCTCTTTTACTGATTAAATCAAAACAATGCGAATTCACCCGAATCTCAGGATATCTTGCAAAGTGCTGTGGAATTTAAATCCTTCTGCGAATATGCCCATAACACCTTAATTCCTGATTAAATGCTAACGAACATTCGCCTGATCACAATTGAGCCAGAATCAACCAAAACCCTAAGCCAACTGTTTGAAGCAATCCAGAGTCCTGAAAATCAATAAAACCCTAATTTTATTTGACTGACGAGAAAAGTTCGTTTGTCCGATCCTTGAGCCAGTTTGAAAAGTCAGGAAATGCCTGAAGCTGAGATTTCTTGTGAAAAAATGCGAGGGCAAATTTTGGGGTACAACAGCGATGTATAGACCCGCGCCTCGCAATAGCGTAGATTCATATTTCCGCACTTTATTTTCCGCACTCTTAACTGTTAATTATGCCTGCAAGACTGTATGCCAAATAAAATCAACTCGTAGCTCACAAATGCATGATCGAAGATAAACATTAACTGAAAAACAACACATATGCACATGCCACTCCTAGGATACGCCTCACTGGTTGCCTCGAACGTGGTCGTCAAGTATATGGTGTTTTAGAGGTCGCCCTCCTGTCTAAAGATCCAGTCGCCTCGAAACGGTTGCCTCGGATAAAAAAGGATCTAGGACATTAGGGTTACTTCTAAGGTGTCCTACTATTGCTTCGGTGACCACATTGTCCCTTATAATCGAATTGACCCGAACACCTCCAACGATGGTGCTACCTACCTCTCAATGGTGGGATGGCACTATCTTAAGGACTCTTACACAGCCTAATTCCTTAGAGTAGGTAGATTCTCATAGGTACTTGCTCTTTTCAAACAAACAAAACAACTTTTCACACTGACACTTTCAAAAGTTTTCAAGCAAAATTTTTCATACACTCTTGAGGACAGATACAAGAGTTACTTAGAAATCTTTCAAACGAAACTTTTTTCAAAACCCACATACACTTGAAAAGCAAACATTTTTTGAAAATATAAGAGCAAGTACCTAATATCCCATGGATAACCATGGATAGAAAGGGTGCTAACACCTTCCCTTTCTATAAATCTACCTCCCGAACCGAGAAACATTCTCGATAAGGAATTTTGCTGTGCTTTTGTCCTTTCCTTGTTGGAGAAAATAAAAGACGGTGGCGATTCTTGCTTACCGCGACATTTCGCGAACCAGCTTTAAACAGTCAGTTCTATTTCCACCGATCACAATCTGCAAAACAGAACAAAGATGAATCTCCTTGGTCTTTGAAATGGTTAGTCTAATGAAATATACATGCAATGTCATGATGCATGATGTCATGATAAAAACACACCACAGGTATCACAGATAGCAAACATGGTAAGGGCAAACAAGTCACACAATAGCCCTTAAATTTCAGGCTGGCATAGAGTTTAGGTATTACCCTCTTTCAGTTTAGTTGGTTCAACCTGTCCTAGTAATAGTAACCGGGTTCTAGAGGTTCTCAATATCACTGACCATCCTCGATCGGTCATAATTCCAGTTTAGCAATCTTTTCTTACGGTCGGAATCATCGCGAGAGTATGGTCTCAATGAGTGTAGCATACTGCTACTTTCTATGGCCAAGTTGGTCAATTATAGGTTCTAAGGTCAGTTCATGCTTAATGACCCATTAGCAGCCCCATACTCTCCTTGTTCCTCCACAAGGGATATCGGTACCAACTAATGTGTCACACCAACGTAGCTACTGCTTCAACCGTATCGGTCTACGCCGTACAGTTCCCTCACTGTCTATTGCTACTTACCTAAAAGGTGTTCCCCAGATCCAGGTTAGGATCTATAGTAACTCCGATACAAAGCCCACAAATATAAAGCAAACAATTCAAACAATTGAAAACAATATGATGAACTAATCCTAAGGTACACCCCACTTATTAAGTCCCCAGCAGAGTCGCCAGTTCTGTGATACGGTGGCCAGAACCGGGACGTGGTTTCCCTATTTTGTTAAGGAATTTGCTGGTTTGCGTTTTGCGTTTGTTTTCGCAAAATGTCGCGGTAAGCAAGAGTCGCCACCGACTTTTATTTTATCCAACAAGGAAAGGAAAAAAGCACAAAAAAATTCCTTTTTCGAGATATTTCTGAGTACGGGGTGCAGATTATAGAAAGGGAAGGTATTAGCACCCTTTCTATCCGTAGTTATCTACGGGATCTTAGGTACTTTCTCATCATTTTCAAAAAAAAAATTTCTTTGTGTTTGTGGGTTTTGAAAAGCTTTTGTTTTAACTTCGATTTAACTCTTGCTTCTGTCTTCAAGAGTGTAATGAAGTGTTTTTTTTGAAAACTTTGTTTGTAAAGGAGTGTAAGTGTGAGAAAAGTTTATTTTGATTGAGCAAGTACTTAAGAGCTAATCTACCTACTCGAAAAAAAGAATTGTTCTATGTTCATTTCCTTTAGACAATGTTATCCCACTATTAGTGAGTAGGTAGTACCGTCGTTGGAGTTTTGAGGGTCAATTCGAAAGGGACGTACGGTCACTAAAGCAATGTTAGGACGTCTTAGTAGTAACCCTAATGTCTTAGATCAATTATTCGAGGCAAAAATTCCGAGGAAACCATTCCGAGGCAACTTTTCTGAATTGGGAATTTGATCTTTGTTTAGACAAAAGGACGACCACTAAATCATCCTATACTCAATGACCGTTTACCGAAGGCAACCAAGTGGGAGTATACCCTAGGAGTGTGCATGTGAGAATGATTCAATTTTAGTTTATTTATCTTTTCATATTTAGGGTGATCTAACTGTTTTAAAGTTAACCATACATTCTTGTCATGCATCCTATTATCATACATCTAACAGTTAATAATTTGCGGAATTTAAAATGCGGAAATTAAACTACGCTATTACAAGGCTTCGGGTATTTACATAGCCAAAAACAAACCCTTTGAAAATAAAGCGATAAAAGGAAATAAACGTCCTAATTAACTATTACAAACTGTAGGCAGTTAAATCAATATGATAAAAATAATAATAAAGCGCGCGATGAAAATTAGATCGACGAGAAATTAGGGTTTTGACCCTTCTAACCTAATTAAAAGAGAAATTGTTTTTTTGGAAAAGAATTTAGGTTTTAAAATAAATGTACAAATTAATTAGTGATTAAATTAAAACACAAAAATAAGTCTTGTAGTACAATGGTAAGACATACAATGTCAAAGGAAAAGAAAATGAACAAGAAAGACATTTTAGTAGGTAGAATGCTCTTAGTTACTTGCTCCATTTTAAAACCGAACATCCTTGCTATTTTCAAAACAAACACCTACACTTTCCAAACATCTTACAAAACTTGAAAACATTTTCAAAAGATCAACATCTTTGTATACATTCTTACGAACGAGAATCATTACAAAGATTGCCTAAACAATGGCCTATTTACAAAATACTTTCAAAAAACCACACAAAGCACAATTTCAAACAAAATTAAGTGATCTAGCAAGTAACTAAGAGCCCATGGAAAACCATGGATGAAAAGGGTGCTAATACCTTCCCTTTTCATAATCTACCCCCCAAACTCAAGAAATAATCTCAAAGGTCTTTCCTGTTCTTTTCAGCCTTTCCTTTTGGATAAAAGAAAATTCGGTGGTGACCCTTGCTAACCGCAACATTTGCAATCAAACGCAAAGCCTTCAAGTCAGTTATCCCACCGTATCACAGAACTGGTGACTCTGCTGGGGAGTATTCTAAAAGTGGGTTACTTTAGGGTTAGATCACATTTACTTGCTTACATTGTTTGACTTGTATGCTTTACATTTTGGTTCTTTGTTTGGGCTTGAATCCTCTACCTGGATTTGGGATATAATATAGGTAAGTAGCAATACATTGTGGAAACTGTGTGGGTATACTGACATGGTCTATGCAATAGCTACGTTAGTGCGACATATTTGTGGGTACCGATAGCCTTTGAGTTAATCAAAGAGAATACGGGGCCGCTGAGTGATGTCATAAAGCACTAATGAACTTCTAGAACCTTTACTTGACCAACTTGGCCTTTAGGATGTAGTGAGATGACCGACTTTGGTGAAGTCCGAAGTTGGTAGATACTCGATACTACACTCATTGAGGTTTGGTTTCTTGGAATATTTCGGTCGCCATTAAAGAGGCTTGTGCTGAAACAATGACCAAGGAAACAATTCAGTGATATTGAGCTCCTTAGAACCAGGTTACTATTACTAGGACAGGTTAAGCCAACTAAACTTCAAGAGGGTACTTACCTATAAAACTCCATGCAAGCCTAAACCTAGGAACTTGTTTGTTTTGTTTGTATATACATACTTGTACATAACATCATGAACATCATAACATCATACACACTCACTAACCATTTCAAGGATTTTGGGATTCATCTTTGTTCTTGTTTTGTAGGATATGGATTCTCTTCGTAGGAAAACTATTCAAGTCAACATGGTAAGGATCCCTCCACAACTTAAGGATCTAGTTTCAGGGATTCCTGAAAACTCTCCATTCACCGAGAGACATGGTCGCCTACTCAACTTGGTCACCTCCAACACAGATGAAGACGTGATAAAGGTGCTCTTTCAGTTCTTTGATTCTTTACACCACTGCTTCACATTCCTCGACTATCAACTTGTGCCTACTTTGCAAGAATTCTCCCGACTCTTGAGAATTCCCATTCTCAATCAACTACCTTTTAATGGTACGGAAAGAGACCCAAAGCCATAAGAGATTGTTCAAGCTCTACACTTGCACTCATCTGATGTTGCAACTCATTGGGAAACAAGGAGTGGTGTCAAGGGTTTCCTAGAAAAGTTCTTGTTCAAGAAAGCCCAAAATTGTTGGAATTCCTTGGATTTGCAAACCTTTTGAGGAAATTGTGGCTCTCCTCATCTATGGGATGGTTTTGTTACCAAATCCTGACCAACTCATAGATGTGAACGCCGTCAAAATCTTCATATCTCGCAACCCGGTGCCTACATTTTTGGGGGATATCCTACACTCTTTTCACACTCGCACAATGAGGAAAAGAGGTGTCCTTATGTGTTGCACTCCTCTCTTGGAAAGATTTTTTATTTCGCATCTTCCCCAATCTGTATTAAAGAATGAGCAAGGTTCAAGGTGGTCACAAAGGTTGATGGTGCTCAAACATTTAGACATTCATTGGTGCTCCCGATCCATAGAGAATGTTACTATTGTCGACCGTTTTGGAGAATTTCCTAATGTCCCTTTACTTGGCATTAGAGAAGGTATCACCTACAACCCCTGTTTAGCATTAAGACAGTTTGGTTACGCCCGAAGAGATGGCCCGCACAAGATGTTGATTCAAGGTTTGGTATTTGACTACGACAACGACGATCAAGGTCTTCGCTAGAGATTTATCCGAGCTTGGATGATGTTAAACAAGGTAGATAGCAATACTTTGGGGCATAAAAATTCCATCCCTCTTGAGCCTTACCTCAAATGGATACGAACTCGTGCTCAGAGTCTTATGATGCCTTACCCCTTCATTCTCCTGGTAATCATTGAGCCTGTCATTGAGGGAGATATTCCATACATTATCCTACATCCTGATATGCCCACCTCTCTTGAAGACCTACAAAGAGATTGGATACAACTCAAGGGAGAGCGAGATACTTTCGAAGCCCAATTCTACGCAAGCGAGAAGAAGGTTTTGGAACTCACTAGGCTACTTCATGAGGAGCAGAATCTGAATGCTTACATTACACCAAAGAGGATGCGTACTACCTTTCTATCTTAGAGTTTCTTGTATTTGTTTTTCCCAAGAAGGCATTATTGTACTTAAGCTTTAACTTATTAGTATAACGTGTGTTTCCTTTTTGTCTAAAACAAATTTGAATCTTAAGATCCTTGAAATCATTGCATACGCATTTATCATTCATCATAATATAAGCAGGTTTCTTGCAACAAGTTTCCTCATCTCTCTACTATTTATTTCAGTAAGATGGATCTCGAGCAAACAGTGAAAGATCACCAAGCTCATAATGCACAGTTTCAACAGTTGTTCTTAACTCTGGCCAAAGGACAAGAAGAGTTGAAGACCTTGCTGGTGGAAGAGAAGAAAAAGAAGACGAAGAAAATAACCAAAATTCTAAACATGGGAAGAAGATTCCAAGGGCAGACAAGAAGGGCCTTAGACTTTGCTACGACATCTGGTGAGAAAGACAGTCAAGATGGGAAGGGAAAGGAAATAGTTGTTCAGTCTAACTCGGAAGAGGAAGAGGAAGAAGAAGACTATTCTGAAGAACAATACCCTCCAGCCGCCGACAAGTATAAGCATCTAGAAGAGCGGTTAAATGCAATGGAAATCCAAAAAGTGTCTGGCTTGGACTTTGAGGAATTGGGGTTAGTGTCTGGGATTGTCATTCCTCCCAAATTCAAAGCACCTGTGTTCGCCAAATATGATGGAGTCTCATGCCCTAAAATGCATCTCTGATCCTATGTGAGGAAAATCTAACCCCATACCACTGACAAAGATTTATGGGTACACTTCTTCCAAGACAGTCTGTCTGGAACTCAACTTGACTGGTTTTATCAGCTAGAAAGAGCCAATGTTCACAATTGGGAAGATCTTGCTGCAGCCTTTTACAAATAATACCAATACAATGTTGACCCTGCACCCACTCGTACTCAACTCCAGAGTATGGCCATGGTTTCAAATGAAGGCTTCAAGGACTATGCGCAAAAATGGAGAGATTTGGTCGGAAGAGTTCAACCTCCTCTATCTGAAAGAGAGTTTGTAGACATGTTTTTGGGCACCTTGTATGGTCCTTTTTTCAATCACTTAATTGGGAGTTCATCGGCGAGTTTTACTGAATTGATATTGACCAGAGAAAGAGTAGAAGCCGGGATAAAAAATGGAAAGATTCAAAAAGATTATTCCTCTACTGCTGTAAGGAAGCCATTCATCAGAAAGATAGAAAGTGGTTGTTGTGTATCCTCAAAGAAATCAAGATGGGGTTGAACGTCGTCCAATGGTGGGGGTCGTTATGATTCCTAAACCTGCACCTGATCAGCAAAGAAACAATCAGCCAAGAATGGAAATATCAGTCAGACAATTCACCATAATTAACATGACCTTGTCTCAAGTATTGCCGCATTTGTTAAGATCCAACCTAGTGACCTTGAAAGAAGCTCCAAAGAACCCTAACACAACATCTCCTCACTATCATCCTAATGCCTGATGTGCATACCCCTCTGAGAGTCCCGACCATGACACTAATAATGGTTGGGCTCTAAAGAACAAAGTACAAGACCTCCTTGAAGCCAAAGAGATTAAATTAGATGCGCCAGAAAAACCCAATGTCATTTCTGCCCCTATGCCCAAGCACGGCCGTAATGCCAACGCTATTGAAGAAGATATATTTGTTACTTTAGTTGATGAACTTATGACCCAACTCCTAACCATCAAAAAGAACTTATCGAATGCCAGTGTTTTCCCGGGTTGTGATGAAAGCTGTCATTTCTGTTTGTCCTCACAAACCAGTTGTCCCTTGTTGAAAGCAGGTGTTCAATGCCTAATAGATAACAAGGAGATTTTGTTCGAAAAGACTTTTGTTCCACCTATTTCTTATAATGATGTTTCCATTGTGACCATTTCCGACAATTCTTCTAGGGTCTCCACCAAAAGACCCGTTAGAATTACATCAGTTCCAAAAGTAGCTCCTTTGATAATTACAATGCCTGGACCAGTCCCATATTTGTCAGACAAAACTGTACCATGGAATTATGGAGGGGATGTGTACTACCAAGGTATCAAGCAAGATTGGCCAGTTGCTGAAGATTCAAGTTCTGAGAAGGATGACTCCAATATCAGTAACATTGTCGGGACTAGAAAGATTACCCTAAGCGGAAGGATATTCTATCCAGAAATTGCTCCCCCAAAAGCAGTTTCTGGACTCGTAATAATTCTTGTTGTTGTTGCTCCTCCGAAGGCTATTCCCAATCCCACAATCATCTCCACCAATACTCCAACTGAAAAAAGTTGTTACGACTCCTATTATCACTCCTATTGACATTCCTGTTGTCGAGTCAACCGAGACTCGAGGTAAAAGTATTCTGATTGAGCCTGTCCGGATGAAGGCACAATCATTGGCTATCCCTGAGACTTCCCAGAAAGAGATGGAGGAAATTCTAAAGATCATAAAAAGAAGCGACTACGATGTAGTCGAGCAACTAGGGAAAACTCCATCCAAAATTTCCATGTTTGCTTTACTACTATGCTCTGAAGCGCATGCAAAGGCCTTGGTAAAATTCTTGAAAACAGCCCATGTACCCCAAGAAACATCTGCCGATCAGTTCCAAGACTGTGTAGCCATCTTGACCGCAGATAATGGTCTAGGTTTTTCGGATGCTGATTTAACGCCAAGAGGATAGAAGCATAATAAGGCATTGCATGTCTCAGTGGAATGCAGGGGCACAACCTTGGCTCATGTTTTGGTAGACACTGTCTCATCTCTGAATGTATTTCCTAAAAAGGCTCTTGATAGGCTTGACTGTGAGGGATTGACATTGAAGCCAATTAACATAGTAGTGAGGGCCTTTGACGGCTCAAAAAGGATGGTGCATGGGGAAGTGGATATCCCCATAAAGGTTGGAACCCAAACATTTGATTCAACTTTTTATCTAATGGATATCCGACCTTCATATTCCTGCTTGCTAGGCAGACCGTGGATTCACAATGTTGGCGCTGTCACTTCTATGTTGCACCAAATGCTGAAGTATCTGATTCAAGGGAAGATTATCATTGTTCATGGAGAAGAAGAGTATATGATCAGCCATCTCAATTCCTTCAGATATGTGGAATTAGATGGTGAATTTATTGAAACTCCATTCCAACACTTTGAAGAAGTCCCGCAAGATGTGGCAATGACCAAGGTTGTTCCCAAGATCACAAGGCCTCCACTCAGGATGTCATCTCTGAAGGATGCCAAGGCAGTGATAGAAGAAGGTGGGTGCACTATTTTGGGACAACACCCAGATATCCCATACAAATCTGACAAGTTTGGCCTGGGTTTCACTTCAGGTGCTCAGAAGACTGTACGCCGCGCTCGTGCTGGAGGACCACCCCTGAAGATCAGCAACTGTGAAGTCAACACGGTAGAGGATGATGAAGATGGCTGCAACCTGGAGGATTGGATCTTCCCTACTGTCAGTGGAGGGCTCAGCAATTGGGAGGCTATAGATTTTTTCCCAATCACTTTTATCCCACAGTAATTTGTCTTTATATTTTGTTGGATATGTAATATTAAAACAATTCAGACACTCAAAACCTTGTGTCTTACCTGAGGCACAATGGTCCATTTGTAAGAGTTATTATCTCATTTCCATATGACATCAATGAATCATGGACGTTTTGCATATAAACTTTGTGCTCATTGTTTTTCTTTTTACATTTTTCATTTCTTTCAAAGATAGTTATACCCTTACACACACTCACACTTACAATGCAAGTCTACATCCGTTCGGGATCCCGCGGATAACGGTTCTGCTATGGCTTTTTATGACTCTAAAAATCTAATCTGCCAAGCCGAAGACAGAGGTGAGGAAGATTGTGAAGTACCAGGGGAACTTGCCAGATTACTACAACAAGAAGAGAGGACCATTCAGCCCCACGAGGAACCCGTGGATACAATCAATCTAAGTACAGAGGAAGACAAAAGAGAAGTCAAGGTGGGTGCCAATTTGGAACCCAGTGTCAAGGAGCGGCTGATTCAGTTGTTACACGAGTATGTTGAGGTATTTGCCTGGTCATTTGAGGACATGCCAGGACTTGATGCAGATATTGTGGTACATCGTCTACCTACAAAAGAGTATTGCCCACCAATAAAACAAAAGGTCCGTCGAATTCGACCAGATATGTTAGAGAAGATTAAAGCAGAAGTCATGAAACAATTCAATGTTGGATTCTTGGCCGTAACCTCCTATCCGCAATGGGCTGCCAATGTTGTTCCTGTGCCCAAAAAAGACGGCAAGGTACGAATGTGCATGGACTACAGAGATTTAAATAGGGAAATCCCTAAGGATGATTTCCCACTTCCCCATATTGACATCCTAGTTGACAATACTACACAACATAAAGTGTTTTCCTTCATGGATGGTTTCTCAGGTTACAACCAAATCAAAATGGCTCCTGAGGACATGTAGAAGATAACCTTTGTCACACAATAGGGTACATTCTGCTACAAGGTGATGCCATTCGGACTAAAGAATGTTGGGGCAACCTATCAGAGTGCCATGGTAGCTCTATTTCACGACATGATACATCACGAAATAGAAGTCTATATGGGCGACATGATAGCTAGATCTCAAACAGAAGAAGAGCATCTTAATCATTTACATAAACTGTTTGAGAGGCTAAAGAAATACAAGTTGAGGTTGAACCCAAATAAATGCACGTTTGGAGTAAGGTTTGGTAAGCTCCTAGGCTTTGTCATCATCAATAAAGGTATTGAAGTAGATCCTGCCAAAGTAAAAGTGATACAAGAGATGCCTGCTCCTCGTACTGAGAAGGAAGTCAGATGATTCTTGGAATGTTTGAACTACATTTCCATATTCAATTCTCACCTGAAAGCTACTTGTGAGCCAATCTTCAAACTATTGAAGAAAGATCAAGTAGTCAAATGGAATGATGAATGCCAATATGCTTTCGACAAGATCAAAGAGTACATGCAAGAGCCTCCTGTATTGATGCCACCAGTTGAGGGAAGACCATTGATCATGTATCTGATTGTTTTAGAAAATTTAATGGGGTGTGTGCTGGGGCAGCATGACGAGTTTGGCCAAAAAGAGCACGCTATTTATTACCTGAGCAAAAAGTTTACCGAATGTGAAACAAGATATTCACTGATCGAGAAAACTTGTTACGCTCTGGCATGGGCTGCTCGTCGGCTAAGATAGTATATGCTGACCCATACTACCTTGTTGATATCTAAAATGGATCCAATAAAATACATCTTTGAGATACCTACTCTCTTTGGGAGAATAGCGAGATGGCAGATGATCCTGACAGAATATGATATACAGTATACTACCCAGAAAGCTATAAAGGGTAATGTACTAGCTGATCACCTTTCTTACCAAGCTGTGGAAGACTATCAGTCCATGAAGTTTGAATTCTCGGATGAAGACATCATGACGGTAAACAACTGTGAAGAATTTAGGCCATATGACAGATCTGAACAAGGATCCCGATGGACCCTGGTTTTTGATGGGGCATCTAACGCACTCGGCAATGGTATTGGTGTTGTACTCATATCTCCTGAGGGTTTTCATACTCCCTTTACGGCAAGACTCTACTTTAATTGTACAAATAACATGGCGGAATACGAAGCGTGTATCTTTGGTCTCAAAGCTGCCATAGACTTGGGGATCAAACTTTGAATGTATTCGGAGATTCAGCTTTGGTTATCAGCCATATCAAAGGGAAGTGGGATGCCAAACACCCTAACCTTATCCCTTACAAAGAAAATGTTTTGACATTGCTCCCACAGTTTGAAAAGATTACCTTCAAGCATTTCCCGCGAGAAGAAAATCAACTAGAAGACACACTAGCCACGATGTCATCTATGTTTAAACTTAAATGGGATAACGAGGCTCCCTAGATCACCATTGAACGAAGGGATGAACCAGCACACTGTCACGAGATTAATACTGAAGAAGTAGTGGACCAGCCTTGGTTTCACGAAGTTAAGAGGTATCTCGAAACCCAAGAATATCCAGAAAGAGCTTCAGTCAATGATAAGAAGTTCTTAAGGAGATTATCTGCTAAATTATTCCTTAGTAATGGCATTCTGTACAAACGCAACCATGACTCTGTATTACTTCGATGCATAGACAAGGTTGAAGCTGAAAGAATCATGGCAGAGTTACATGAAGGCAGTTTTGGCACTCATTCCAGTGGGTATACGATGGAAAAGAAGATCCTACGGGAAGGCTATTACTGGTCTACCATGGAAGCAGATTGCTATCAACACTCTCGAACCTGCCATAAGTGTCAGACTTATGATGACAAAGTGCATGTACCTCTAGTTCCTCTGAATGTCTTGACGGCTCCTTGGCCCTTTGCTATGTGGGGAATTGATATGATTGGGGAAATCAAACCAAAAGCCTCTAACGGACACCGCTTCATCTTAGTGGCCATTGACTATTTTACAAAGTGGGTGGAGGCAGCTTCCTTCGCTTCCGTTACCAAGAATGTTATTGCCCGGTTCATTAAGCAAAACCTCATATGTCGGTACGGTATCCTGGAGAGGATCATTACAGACAATGGTACAAACTTGAACAATACTATGATCACCGCCTTGTGCAAGCAATTCAAGATCCAGTATCATAATTCTTCCCCTTACCGGCCAAAGATGAATGGTGTTATCGAAGCCGCAAATAAGAACATTAAAAAGATCATACAGAAAATGACAGTCACATACAAAGACTGGCATGAGATGCTACCATTCACTCTCCATGGGTATCGTACCGCAGCTCGCACATCAACCGGGGCAACACCTTACTCTCTAGTATACGGCGTGGAGGCTGTCTTGCCTATTTAGGTTCAAATCCCCTCTCTGAGAATTATGAAGGATGCAGGGTTGAATGAAGAGGATTGGATCCAGACTTGACTTGATCGACTAAACCTGATTGATGAGAAAAGCATTATTGTTGTCTGTCATGGTCAAATGTATCAAAAACAGATGATCAAGGCTTTTAACAAAAAGGTCAGACGCCAAGTGTATCAAGTTGGGGATCTGGTGATCAAACGTATCATACTGCCGCAAGGTGATCCCAGGGGAAAATGGACTCCTACATATGAAGGACCGTTTGTAATCAAAAACATATTCTCTGGTGGAGCAATGATCTTGACCACCTTGGATGGCGACGACCTACCGCACCCTGCAAACTCCGACATAGTCAAAAGATACTACGCACAAGAGACCCTCTAGGTTGAAACACCTAGGCAAAACAAGGGCATCCCGGCGAACCAAAAGGTTCGGGCAAAAATTAGGGATAAAACAAAAAAATTGTACACCCGGCAAGTTGAAAACCCGAAAGGGCGACTTGGGAAAAAAAGGGTTCCCCAGTGGACTGTAAACCCGAAAGGGCATTCCAGGCAAAAGTTAGGGATTTAAAGAGTATGACTATGTCCCGTTGGATCACCTTACGGACAACCTGCAAACTCGATGGTTCTGATCAATTCAATCAGCTTCAGACAAGGCAGCAAATAGATAATATGCTCAAAGACACGAAGGCTATAGCAGAATGGGAACCCCATGGGATTATTGCACATAGCTATCTTTTCTTTGTATCAAACTAATTTTTTTTACGACGGAATTATCCTACTAGAATGTTTGTCTCATTGTACAAAAATACTTACTCAAAGTCAATACAAAGATATCCCTTCGAAAGTGCAAAACTACCTGTTTTTCTTTACTCTTGTGTTTTGTTTACAAAAACGTCCAATGATTCATTTTTGAAAATATGCATTTGAACATAATTACTGTTTACAAATAAACAAAATAGAAAGACAATCACTTATGGATTTAAGGGGTAGGGGAATCTCTCTATGTTATTTCCATAATCCCCCGCAGTGTGCAGTTTAATCCCCAGCAGAACAGAGCTTCCAGTTATCAATCCCCAGTAGAAGTCGTCAAATTTCTCCCAATTCCCCAGGTAGGATTTTTTAAGCAGTACAAGGAATTCCCCTTATAACAGAGTTTATTCCTCTAAAGCAAAAATTCATCAACACTTAGACTTCACAACATGAAGACTTATACTCCATATCCTCATCAGCAGTCAGGGATTTATTTTCCCCAATCCAACAGTAGTGCAGCAAACTAGCTCACATACACATACATCACATCCATATATCATAAACATTGATAACACGAATGCATTATACTATGCATTTCATATAACATAACATTGCATATTAGCTAACATTTATCTTTTTTAGGATAAGATTAATCAACAGCTACCATTAACAATGTTCAAAGTCTTCAGATACAGTTCAGATACGCTCCAAACAAAGGATGCCATTTTGATACTCATTCAGATCCAACTTCTCAGATACAGTACAGATACGCTCCAGACAACGGATGCCATTCTGATACTCATTTAGATTCAACTTTCAGATACAATTCAGATACGCTCCAGACACGGATGCCATTCTAATACTCATTGAGATTCAACTTTTCAGATACAGTTCAGATACGCTCCAGACACGGATGCCATTCTATTAATCACTCAAATTCAAATTTTCAGATACAGTTCAGATATGCTCCAGACACGGAGGCCATTCTGATATTCATTCAGATTCAACTTTCAGATACAGTTCAGATGCACTCCAGACATGGATGCCATTCTGATACTCATTCAAAAATCAGCTTCCAGATACAGTTCAGATACGCTCCAAACACGGATTCTATTCTGATACTCATTCAAATTCAGCTTTCAGATACAGTTCAGATACGCTCCAAGACACAGAAGCCATCCTGATACTCATTCAGATTCAGCTTTCAGATACAATTCAGATATGCTCCAGACACGGAAGCCATCCTGATACTCATTCAAATTCAGCTTTTAGATATAGTTCAGATACGCTCCAAACATGGATGCCGTCCTGATACTCATTCAGATTCAATACAGTTCATATACGCTCTAGACACGTATGCCATCCTAATACTCATTCAGATTAAATTTTCAGATACGCTCCAGACACAGAAGCCATACTGATACTCATTCAGATTCAACTTTCAGATACAGTTCAGATATGACCCAGATTTGGATGTCATTCTATTAATCACTCAAATTCAACTTTCAGATCCGATTCAAATAAAATCCTTCTATGGATATTATTCTGGTACTCAACCCCACACATCCAGTACTTCAGTATAAATCAACCATAGATTTATTCTGACACTTTTTCCGCTCCTGCCAACAATCATTTTTGGATGGCATCTATAAGCCCATCTCCAACAACTTTCCATTATCTCTCCAAATAGAATCTTTAAGCCCATTCCCTACACCGTCAACCACCACATCCTCGAGTGCAAATTTCTAGGCACTCTAATGTCCAATCATCATCCGCCTTCGAGTCACGAATGGCAAAACTCGCCAATCTAACTCCTCAGGCTTAAGAAGATTGAACAGGGGCAGCTATTGTACCCCAAAATTTGCCCTCTCATTTATCAATAATTTGCTTACAAGATCTCCTTTGGCTCAAGACTGCACTAGGGTTGATCAGCTCAAGACACCTCCTTAAGCACTGATGACCAAAATTAGGGTTTGAGATTGCACAAGGATATTTGAACTTCCAATGCCCCATATGACTCTCATAGATCATTATGGACTCTCAAGATCACTCATGTCAAGTTTCAAGCTTTGGATCGCACTTTTGCTCAGTCAATTGAGCAGTTGACCTAAAAATCAGTTGTATTAGGGAAAAAGTCAACTATGGCCAATTTACAGTCAAACTTCATAATTTTTTATCCATATCAACATTATAAACTCATATGTATCATTTTATCAAGTTTGGATCACAATTCCTCAAGAAATTTGATCAGATCATCAAAAGGGCAACATGGTCAAAATTAGGGTTTTGATTGAGAAAGGCCAATTTTTGATTTTTAACCTAGCAAATGGTTAATTGGTTTGAGGCATGATTTCAAGAGTTAAATTGCATAATTTTGACCTAATGACATGACTCAAAACATTTCTCAAAGATCAATTGATTGATAGTTGATTTTCAGTCAACTGATCAAAAGTCAATTGCATACTGAAAAATCAAACTTTGACTTTTTGGCCAAAATCAAGTGTCAAAGATAAAAATTCATCAAGACATTCAAAAATATGAAACTTGATCATCAATAAATCAAGAAAGTCAAAATTCAATGTGAAAATTCAAACTCTTCAAGACTTAGAAATTTTTCTAAGTGTTTTTTATACATGATAATTTCATTTCTTCATGCCAACTTTTCACCATGATGCAAGGTGATTCAAGGAAATTTTCCAACATGAAGGTTGTAGATATCAATGAGATCTAAAACTTTGTATGGCAGGGATTTTTCTATAAATGCTTGGATTTTGAATTATAAATTCATGAAGTCATGGCATTTTTGAATAAACACTGAGAAATTTCCAGCAACTTTGGTCAGGTTTTTATCCCAACTTCTTGGCCAATATTCATCAAGTTCTAGTTTGATTTAGCAAAAGTGGTCAACATGAAAGTTGTAGAGAGTGTTTCAATATTTCCAAAACATCCAAGAGCATAAATTTATCATATTTGAGCTAGGAGATTCAAGGATCTGAAGTTAGACATTCATTCTTGATTTACAAGGCAGATTTGTGATGAACAAGGAACCAAAATCTTAGCCATGCTGCATAATATTCACTTTGCAGGCCTCTTGACTTGCAAATCTATCCATAATCAGATGTTTACACAATTCATTAAACAATTATCCAAGTGGTTCAAGTATTGTCCATTGCATCTTTCCATTTTTGGCACAAAGGCACCATTGCCATTCTTGCAAAGTTCACTTTAATCATAAAGTCAATTTCTTGAGCCTCTAACTTGTTATTCTAATCACACTCAACTTCTACAAGTCAGAACAAACATGTTTAAAGTGATCATCCACTTTAGATAGCTTGGTACAAACATTGGAAACATGTTCTTCAAGCTTGCTTCATGTACAATCTAACCTAGCCATAACATGTGATCCAAAATCTGAGTTTGTTCAAGTCTCAAACCTTCTCTATAAATAGAGAGGCCAATCACAAGAGAAGGGGGCCAGAAAAATAGGAGGGGAAACTAACACTCAAAATCATTTTTGCTGTCAAAAACCAGATTTGTACATAAAACCTCTATTTTTGAGCTTTGAAGTCCAAATCTTTGAATCCCATACCTTGCAAGTTTTCTCCAAACAAACCATCCAAACACTTCATATACACCATATAGAAGTTGTTCAAACATAAGAATAACTTCTGTAACATCATTACCACCATCTTCTAAACTTAAAAAATATACATTGCAACTTGACTTGGTTGGAGCAGTTCAACCATTTTCAGTACAAAAGGAAGGTTGGAGTTACTTCAAGAAGGTTCAAAAGAGCTCGATCAATCACCACTTTACA
Organism: Vicia faba; assembly: GCA_948472305.1. Taxonomy (NCBI): domain Eukaryota; kingdom Viridiplantae; phylum Streptophyta; class Magnoliopsida; order Fabales; family Fabaceae; genus Vicia; species Vicia faba. The sequence continues at coordinate 407,719,823 of OX451737.1, read as the reverse complement.
CTCGGAAACATCCGTACGTGTTCTAAAGCTTTCTCTTTGAGAGGTAAACTTTCTCAAACTATGATATCATTGGTCATACATCATTCGCTTTTGCGCTCAAAAGATATAACAAGACAGATCAAAGAGAAAAAACTAACAAAAAGCCAGACCAGAGGCTGACACGGGTGCCCGTGTCATCTTAGTTGGGTTGAAAAACATGATAATGTGCAGGGACAGAGGATGACACTGGTGCTCGTGTCAAACGACACGGCCCGTGTCAATGTTACTGGTGCATACACGAGCAGAAAAAAGATGGACAGAGGCTGACATGGGCGCCCGTGTCACGTGACACGACCGTGTCAGATTGGCTGGAATAAAAAAGAATGTAGAAAAGTCATGGACAGGTCCTGACACGGGTGCCCGTGTCAGCTCGGGCACCAAATTTCTTGATTTTGGAGATTTTTTAAGTTATTTTGGACATATTGCATTGCTTGAAAATGACCTAACTTTATAAAACCTTTTTGTTCAAATGAAACCTGAAAAACACTTTTCTAAACAATTAACTTAGACTTATGTTTTTCTTCAATGAAATTAATTACAAAACCTTTTTTCAATAAAAAAACCTAAAAAGCAATTTCTCTCAGTTTACATCTTCTTGCATATTTTATTATTTTTGAATTATAAATTATGTAATTGTCAAAGCCTTGTAATAGTAATTAGGATTTAATTTTCTTGCAATCCCCATTTGTAAATTTGTATACCCCATCCCCATAATGATGTAATAGCAAAGTAATTTTACTTTCCAAAATTTATCGCTTTCATATCAATGCTAGTAAATTAGGGTTTGTATGGAAAGATAAAATCAATGTTTAGAGAACCCTAATTCAAGATAAGAAATGCATGTAAATCAAACACACTTTCACACTTGCACCCCTAGGGTTAACTCCACTTGTTGCCTTACAAAAATGGTCATGTTATGCATGTGTGATATCTTAGCAAAAGCAATCAAAAATACAAGATCATAGTCCCTCGATGACACTATCAATGTTGCCTTTCAAAATGATCTTAGTCCCTAAATAAAATGCTAAGATATCTTACAACATTGCTAATTATGGTTATACGATGACCCACGCCCATCCCTTTTACATCCAAAGATAGGGTTACTTACCAAATCAATGGTAAGACAACAATGTTAAAGGAAAATAAAATGAACAAGAAAGACATTTGAGTAAGTAGAATGCTCCTAATTACTTGCTCCATTTCAAAACCAAACATCCTTGCTATTTTCAAAACAAACACCTACACTTTCAAAACATCTTACAAAACTTGAAAACATTTTCAAAAGATCAACATCTTTGTATACATTCTTATGAACGAGAATCATTACAAAGATTGCCTAAACAATGGCCTCTTTACAAAATACTTTCAAAAAACCACACAAAGCATAATTTCAAACAAAAACAAGTGATCTAGCAAATAACTAAGAGCCCATGGAAAACCATGGATGAAAAGGGTGCCAATACCTTCCATTTTCATAATCTACCCCCCGAACTCAAGAAATAATCTCAAAGGTCTTTCCTGTTCTTTTCAGCCTTTCCTTTTGGATAAAAGAAAAGTCGGTGGCGACTCTTGCTAACCGTAACATTTGCGATCAAACACTAAACCTTCAAGTCAGTTCTCCCACCGTATCACAACATCTAGAAACACAAACAAACACATATAAAGCCATAAAATTAAAAGAGGGAAATCCCTCCCTAAATTAAACTAGACATTATCCCAAATGTTATAGAATAAGAGAAGAGGAAGGTGAAGAGAAAACTTATAAAGCGCCCTCCGGAAGAGGCGGAAAATGTTGCATATAAGAGAATTATAAAATTGTGCTCTTTTTGCCTTATTCTCTTGAGTTTTCCTTCCTTATTAAAATAAACCAAACCTGTAAAGTGTAACAACATGAAAGGAACTAGCAATTAAAAAGCGTGGGTTGCCTCCCCCAAAGCGCTTTGTTGACGTCTTTTAGCTCGAAAGTCCGCAAGTGCAAGCACTCATGGTTGTTCCTTCAAATCCGATCCTTCAAACTTAGGCTTATTGGTCTTAGGGACCCATTCCCCTACCTAGCTATCTCTCATATTTACTACTCCCTTTTTTCTTTCTTATATGGGGTGGTTCCTACTTTTTAACCGGTGGAGGTGGTTTTATTATATCAAAGGCTTTGCTTCATCACAAGTTTTCTTCCTTCTATGGGGTGGTTCATACTTCGTAATTGGTGGGATGGTTTTTTGTCTATATCAAGTGGAAGGTTTTCGGCCTTGGTTTCATCACAATTTTCAACCTCATCAACTAAGTAACAAGAAATCTTTTTATAAGAATATTATAATATGCTTGTCATTATGATTTCAACTCTCTCATTTCCTATCTCAAGGGCTAACCTTCCCTTCTTAACATCAATAATTACGCCAACAGCGAGTAATAAGGACTACTAATAATGATAGGTATATAGGAATCTTCCTCAATGTCCATGATAATAAAATCAGTCAGTATATAGAGTTGTCCTACTTTTACAGGCACATCCTCTCACACGTTGATTGGGTACTTGATTGATCTGTTTGCAAGTTACAAAGAAACATTTGTGGGTTTCAACTCATCTATTCCTAATCTCTTGCACACGAACAAGGGCCTTAGGTTGACGCTAGACCCTAAATCACATAGTGTTTTATCAAGCTCCATAGTTCCAAGCTGATAGGGAATTGAATAACTCCTTGGATTCTTCAATTTATGTGGCATACTTTGGATAACAGCACTAGTCGTAACATTCCTTTCCACAACCTCGTGTTCCTCTAATTTTCTCTTTCTAGACAGGATTTCCTTTAGGAACTTAACATAAGTGGGCATTTGGGATAGAATTTCGGTAAAAGGCACATTGACGTAGAGCTTTTTCAATGTGTCTACGAATTTAAGAAAATGAGCCTCTACCTTAGCCTTCACTGATCTATGAGGAAATGGAATTTTTGGATTGTAGGGAGGAGGATCAACATAAGGGGCTTCCTTCTCTCCCTCTTGGACAAACACCTTTTCTGATGGTGTCGACAAACTCTGGTTATCCTCTAATTTGTTTCTCTCCTTAACTCTCAATATTTTTACCTTTTTCCTCAGAACTCTCAATTTGTTTTCCTTATTTCTCAGAACTCTCAGCTTGCTTTCCACTTCTAGTTATCAAGTCATTCACCCGTCCTCTAGAATACTCTATTATTAATTCCTCTTCTCACTTAGGTTGTCTTACAAGATGGAAAGTACCGCGCAAGAAAGTAGTCTTAAGTTGTACCCATGTAGTTATGGAATTAGCGGGAAAATATTGGAGCCATGCCAAGGCTCTGTCTCTTAGTGAGAAAGGGAACAACTTGAGTCGGATGGCATTTTGGTGAACGCCATTAACTTTTAGAGTGCCATAGAACTCGACAAAGATGAGCAGATGAAGGTTTAGGTTTTCAGTAGGTAGCTCTGAGAATTGGTTCTATTGAACCATGCCTACCATCGAGGGCTTAATTTCAAAGTAATTAGTTGCGGTAGGCAGATGAAAAATACTATTATGTGGTTCCTCATCGGTGGAAACTGCATAGTCTTTCAGTGGTTTGGTGTCTATTACAGGCTCAACCATTTGTCTAAGAATTTTGCATCTCTTGGGCATAAAACGCTCGATTTCGTTCCCAGGTTCAAAAATATTTTATGCAGACCAGGTTTTTCGCATACGATGGCAACAAAGAAATTATAGTAATAAAAACATAAAATAAAAGGTGCTTTAGTCTATACGGTGCTAGAATAAAAATTCAATATAAAAAATTATCTCTCCAGCAACGGTGCCAAAAATTTGATGCAACCCGCAAGTGCACGACAATACAAAGTAGTAAAAGATATCGAGCGACGGGGAGATATATTTGAGTATCAATTTTTACTCTAACAATGTGAAGCTAAAGCGATCGAAATATTAGGGATTCAATGCAAAGGAATAAAATTAACAGAATAAAAAAGCAGGACATGAGGAACGTGATTATCTATCTCGACATACCCAATTGACTTTCAGAATCAAATACGAGAAAAACATAAGAAGTTATAGAAAATAGACAAAAATTTGTATATGTTGAAATGGTGTAGCGGCAAGAAACAAAAGTTTTGGAAATATTTATCCGAGAATTTATCGTGTCCACAGAGATTGATTATTGAATTGTCGTTCGACAAATCTCTCGTTAATGAGTTTGGTTTGAATTAGTTTTTGTATGGAAAATGTTATGAAAAGAAAATAAATGTAAACTAAAGTAAAAAACTAAGGAAGAACTTATCAAGCTTGCATATAATCTACTCATCACAGACTTAAATCTATCGACCAGTTACATTCAACCTAACAATACTGATCAACGTCACCACGTATCACTCACAATCTAAGTCATTTCTAACCCAAATCGAGAGACTGACTGTATCACCAAGGAAATGATCTCTCTACCTCCTCAACAACACAAAAGACAACTATGTAATCGCACTGACGATCTCTCAGTACAGCACAACCACACAGAGGCATTAAGCTCTGATACCCAAGTATATGTCAGCTCTAAATCTATCTCTAGAGTTCAGAAACTAACAGATAATCATCCTAGATAAGAATCTAAGCAGTATATGTCTATAACATCTCAAATCGCTAGCACAGAGCAAAAATCCAGGACAACAATCGACAAAGATTTATAAAGCAAGTTTAATATAACGCCATGGGCGACAAATATACATAAGTTCATAGTAAAATACATGTACAAAACCCAACAAAAGAGAAATACATAGAGAGGAGAAGAGATAAACCACAAATCTTCCAGTTTTTCAGAGCCGGTCAATGAGAAATCCACCTCCAATCATCCATAAGCAAATCCCTAGTGTTGTTATCTAAGCTAATCCACTATAAAAGAGAGGTTGATGGAGTTGGGAGAACAAAAATCACCCCCCAAAACCATAACCCTCCAAATGAAACAAAAAGGAAATATAAAGAAAATCTGATCCACAACCATTGCCTGTCGATATAAAAACATCACCCGACGACAGCTCTTATTTACAAGGCCTGGGAAAATCTACGTCCTCAACTGAAACCAATATCTACTGTCACCCGACTACCACAATTCATCGCCTGACGACTCTTTTTTTTCACCCGACGACGCTCCCTTTCTCCCAGCGACGCATGGCAGAAATAACAAGGAAATTTGACTTCAAATTTCGCCCCGCGACGCCTCCTTTCGGCAGGCGATCCATGACAGGAAGGTAACTTCTATTGCTTTCTCTGTATAACTTCCAATGGCTTCCAATCTTGGACTTATTCCTTTATTGATTCAAAAATGCATCTTGGAGCTTTATTCCTATTGCTCCAACAATGCTCAAATACCTACAAAATAAATACAAAACATATTTATACACAAAGTTAGGCTATTCAATTGATATTAACAACCAAGAGTCAATAAGTGTAACAAAAAGTATATACAAAATAACTACACTTTTGCACTTATCAAACTCTCCTCAACTTGAATCATTGTTTGTCCTCAAATAAAGTATAATAACCTAAAGAAAAAATAATGATAAGTCAAATTATCATGAATCAATAGGTTTTGAAAATAGAAAACAAATGCAATTGTTCAAATGAAAAACAATACACATAAAGTAAACACTTACCACTAAACTACGACTATAACATAAACATGAAACAAATGTCAAATACAAAAATCATGTCAAACATTCTAAAATAATACTAGTTCATAAATGAATCACACCTAGCAAACACAATCATCGGTAGATGAAAAACACACAAGAATGGAGTATTTTCACTCATCCAACAATCTTGTAAACAATAGACTAAATTATGCATTCATCCAAAAATTTACATTGAAAATATAAAAGCAAGAATCTCAAGGGCTTTTCAAGGTTGTAATGTGGCTTGGTTAACAAACAAGTGATAAGTCCTAAAGCTAATCGAAACAAAAACTTGCCTAAACCTAAGAGAGTAATTACTTCCACAAAGTTTCAAACAATAGAATTTCAATCAAACTTCTTCTTCATCACAAGTTTCACACCAACACACATCACTTATTAACACAATATTATTCCATACTCTTTTTTGTTTTTCTTTTTCAAAGCTTTTCTATTTTTTTTTCTTTTCTTTTTCTATCACTTTTTTTCACATTTTTTTATTTCTTTTCTTTTCTTTTTCTATTCAACCTCATAGCTATCAACCAATAAATACACGATCATTTTTCTCCCCAAGTTGAATTCAACCGTATCATTATGTGAATACTCTCTACTTTCTAAGGTAAGGTAAAAATTCAAACCAAAACAATTGTTGAGGGTTCAAGAAAATAACGAATCAACATTCATGCAAAAAGGGAAACTAAACACTCATAGACAGCATTTAGCAAATACAACATGGATATCGACAAAAAGCTCAAAGGGGTTACTAATGATTACACACTCACAAGGTGAATTGACTTATTTGGCCAAGGTAGTTATGCTCAAAATGAAACAAAAAAATGCATTGATCATGTTCAAGCTTTAATACAATCAACACAAATAAAAGATTAAGCATAATAAAATCCAGTTAAAACAAGAATTGTGGTCTCCAGCATATGTGAACAATGGAAAGCCACCTCACAAAAGGGTAGAAACTAAAGTGATTCATAAATGAACAAGTATACAAAAGAATGAATGGCATAAAAATTGTATAAAGTCTAAGTATCATGAATATTATAAAGTATAGAAAGCGATAAACACATACCTCGAACGTGTATAAAACTTTAACAAAATCATTATCACGCATTCACAAGTCAAAACGATCAAACTTGACAAATCACCTCAATATTCTACAAGTTATCGGACAAAAACTTGAGTGTAAACAACAATAAGAAAATTATAAAAATAATACTCCTACAAAATTTAATGTACAAAATTTACAATATATACAACGAACAAAACTCCTTAAGTTAAACACGGAAAGCTTTTAGAAAGAACAAATTGACATAACAAAACAAATACAAATAACGATATGAAAACCGAGTGAAAATGAATTAACAAGTTGAAAAGTGAAGATTTGAAATTCAGAATATTTCCTTGTTTCAACTTGTTAAAGAACAAATCACCACACACATAAACAAATACGAACATACATGCTTGTTTTACGTCGTAAGTTCGACGCCTTTCTTGTGCGGGCTAGTAACCTCCTCTCATCATGATATGGTATTGTCACACCGCACAAACCTAAAGAAAGTGTCATAACAATCAGACAACAAATGTTACGAAAATGAGATAATTCACAACAATACGTGAAAACACATATATGCACAAATATCATATACAAGTTAATGTACAATTTCTATGCAATATATACATTAATTACAAAACTCAAAAACAAAAGAATTATCACAGTGCAAAGACAATAGAACAAATCCCCGAAAATGGCGCTATTTTGTTGAAACGGCAATTCAATAACCAATCTATGTGGACACGATAAATTCCCGGATAAATATTTCCAAAACTTTTGTTGCTTACCACTACACCGTTTCAACAAAATATGGTTTCGGCAATTCAATAACCAATCTCTATGGACACAATAAATTCGCGGATAAATATTTCTAAAACTTTTGTTGCATGCTGCTACACCGTTTCAACAAAATGAATCTCTCGTTAATGAGTTTGGTTTGAATTGGTTTTTGTATGGGAAATGTTATCAACAGAAAATAAATGTAAACAAAAGTAAAAACTAAGGAAGAACTAATCAAGACTGCATATAATCTACTCATCACAGACTTAATTCTATCGACCAGTTACATTCAACCTAACAATACTCATCAATTTCATCACGTATCACTCACAACCTAAGTCATTCTAACCCAAATCGAGAGATCGACTGTATCACCAAGGAAATGATCTCTCTACCTCCTCAACAAAACAGAAGACAATTATGTAATCGCACTGACGATCTCTCAGTATAACATAACTACACAAAGGAATTAAGCTTTGATACCCAGGTAGATGTCAGCTCTAAATCTATCTCTAGAGTTCAGAAACTAACAGATAATCATCCTAGATAAGAAGTTAAGTAGTATATATCTATAACAACTCAAATCCCTAGCACAGAGCAAAAATCCAGGACAACAATCGACAAAGATTTATAAAGCAAGTTTAATATAATTCCATGGGCGACAAATATACATAAGTTCAGAGTAAAATACATGTACAAAACCCAACAAAAGATAAATACATAGAGAGGAGAAGAGATAAACCACAAATCTTCCGGTTTGTCAGAGCTGGTCAATGAGAAATCTACCTCCAATCATCCATAAGCAAAGCCCTATTGTTGTTATCTAAGCTAATCCACTATAAAAATAAGATTGATGGAGTTGGGAGAACAAAAATCACCCCTTAAAACCATAACTGTCCAAATGAAGAAAAAAATATAAAGAAAATCTGATCCGCGACCATCGCCCGACGATATAAAAGCGTCGTCCAGCCACAGCTCTTATTTATAAGGCCCAGGAAAAGTCACGTCCTCAATTGAAACAAATATCTACTGTCGCCCGGCGACCAGAATTCATCGTCCAGCGAATCTTCTTATTTTCTCCCGGAGACGCTCCCTTTTTCTCAGCGACGCATGGCAGAAATAACAAGGAAATTTGACTTCAAATTTCTCCCGGCGACACCTTCCTTTCGCTCGGCGATCCATGACAGGAAGGCAACTTCTATTGCTTTCTCTGCATAACTTCTAATGGCTTCCAATCTTGACCTTATTCCTTTATTGATCCAAAAATGCATCTTGGAGCTTTATTTCTATTGCTCCAACAATGCTCAAATATCTATAAAATAAATACAAAACTATCAAACGATACACTTTATACAAGAAAACGCATTATACATAAACTAAACATATTTATACATGAAGTTAGGTTATTCAACTGATATTAACAACCAATAGTCGATAAGTGCAACAAAAAGTATATACAAAATAACTACACTTTTGTACTTATCAGTACAACACCTACTTTCGTAGCGTGTTCAGTCTCCCAGATGAATAATTTATCTGCTTTTTCTTGCCTGAATCATTCATTTGAGAACTCATATTTTAGCACCGCTATGCGGCTTTCTCAACCAAGAGTGAGACGCCTTGTCAGTGGAACCATAACTTGGTTATTTAGAAATCCGTTTTTGGATTCTAAATCATTACCTTTCAGTACATGATCGATATCTGAGTTGTATTTGCTTTCGCAACCGACACAGATTTGTTTAAGCATTCAGATTCTAAATAACCATTGTTCTTTATTTTTCTCGTTATTCTCATACAAATAAATCAATCAGGTTTCATCATGGGATAGTTCTCACGACTCCTTGTCCCTAATAGACTACTCACTTATGATGATATTTAGTGCAATTAAATAAAGCAGAGACATAACAAACATATAAAATCAAAGCAGTAGCAATGGAAAAAGTAAACCTCGATGAAGACAATGCTTTGAATTATAAGAAAAAGCTCCAATAATGCTTGAGTGCTCTTATAAGAAATTGCAGAAAAATAACACACAAAGACTTAGAACAAAAACTTCAAAGCTGAAAAATAATCCTATAGTAATGTGAAGTTAAAACAATATGATTACTAACAATGATTCTAGGCTTATTTATAGTTACTAATCACATTCAAGACCCTAAATTCGTGTAAATGATACTTATGATTATTAAGCATTTGAATTGGAACATTTTGTAGACACCAACAATCACAAAACATTCATAAAATCGTGTTGTTTTCTGAAAAATATAAAAGTGAAGTCTGAGAACAACATGGTTTGTGTCGGGGAACACGGTTTGTCAGTGTTGTTCCCGGGTCTGATATATGGACGAGGCACTTTAAACCAACACGACTCGTGTCAGTTGACGTTGTTAAACCGTGTTAACCTCAGACTTTGTGAATGGAAATACTTCTTTTTTGTACGGTTCATGATTTTTTCGCTTTAGTCTAGTATGACACACCCTTATTACATAGAAATAGTATGAACACACCAAAAACACATAAAAACATAATAATAAGTACTACTTAAAAAAATACAATAAACTGTATAAAATACAAATAATATTATTCTTTTAATATATTTAATAATAGTTATTTAACTTATCATTGATCCTCTTCATGATGAAGAGATTTTTGAAATAGATATTTTAAATATGTTAAAAAATATTGGCAAAATAGCTTGCACTTTTAGTTTATAAGTAGCCAAGCCCTTGAAACTGAAATGAATGTCTCTATTTGGCTTTTAGGATATGTTGAGAGCTTCATTTGATTCCTTCACATATTGGCAAAATTAAAGTTAGTGTCAGTGTTACCCCAACTTATAGGCTACTATTCCATGGGGTATATTATTAGTGATGATGGTGAAATGTTATCATTCTCGATTTATTAGCCTCACGACTTATAGTAGTTGCCAACTTGCCTAATGTTAATGTTCATCTTAAAGCTAGATAAAATTGTAAAACACTTGTATGCTTAACGAATGAGCAAGATTCATGACATTGGATACCTCAAACAAACAACTTCAATTGAAGATGTCGGTGAAAAATGACAAGGTAGAAATGTTGATTCAAGTTCTACTCGTAAACTAACCTTACCAATCTAATGGTCGCTAAGGCCTAGACAATTTCTTGCTAGGATGATTGACTCTGAGTTGTTGTCAGATGATGTTGGAGGAGAATGTTTGCATTATGTCTTATTTTGAATTGCTTAACAAATGATCATAAAGATGCAATGAAGAAGTGTGCTATATGGAAGACAACCTTGAGAAAAGAGTTGAAGACCATTCAAAGGAACAAATTTTGGATTTTGTCAAGTAGCCTCTTATAAAGAAGTCAATAACTATCAACAGGATTTTTAAAGTGAAGAGAAAATGTTGAAAATTCTCCCGTTTTTTTAATATAGGTGTAAGTTGAAATTTTAGGTGAATATGTGATGTTTTTTTCATTTGTGTAGTTGTTTTTAAGCTAATATGAATGCTCTTTCTCATGACTTATAAGTAGTATCAGAGCTAATGGTTCGAGTAAATGACCGAGTTATTGTGTCGAAAATCTTCTTGACATAGTTGTGGTCAGACGACATATCTCGTTGAAATGTACGTAGTAAGGGTGTAACTAGTAGTATAAGTGTCTGTAAATGAAAGAGGTTTCTATTGAGGGAAACATATAAAGTGGAAGTTGAACACTTTATGAGTTAGAGGGTTCATATATTTAAAGTTTTAGACTTTAGGAAAATATTTAACAATTTTTAAAACAATAATTTTGTATAGAATAATAAAAGAATTACTATATTTTTAATTTTCATAATACTATAACAACCGTAAAATATATTTGAAAATTTTATATAAGTCCTCCAAAACTCTACTTCAATACAAATTTTAAATTACCTCAAATTATGAGATTTTTGGTGTTATGAATAAAAGCAAATTTTTCAAACTAAAATCTTTCAATTTTTTTCACTCAATCATTCTCTTTTTTCAAAGACCTCTTATCCCTTCCTCTCCAAACTCCCAAATAGATCTTTAAAGTTTTTGGTGAATATGTAGTGTCTCTCTCATTTATGTGAATATTTTTTACTCAACGTAGTTGCTTCCCTCATGACTCATCACTTCCTTTAGTGAGGTACGTCTCTAGTATCTTAATAATGGTATTTAGGTTGTTTTTCTTGCACCGTCCAACATTTTAAAAGGTTGAATTTAGTCTCATATTGTTTAGAGATATGATATATATGGTGTTTATAAAGTTTAAACAATCATCAATTTACGAATCAATTTTATAAAATTGAGTTAGATCAAATTTTTAATTCTAAAATGATATGATGACCACCTGCTATTATGTTTTCATTATCGAATCACCGCTAATTTATATGTATGCATCAAACTCAATATTGTTAGGCGTGAGAACTGTATGTTAAGATTCTTACATCAAACAATCTCAATAACATTTTCAATAACATTGAAGTATGACACTTGTTATTAGACTTTCATTATTGAACCATTCACTATTTATATTTAATTACCAAATTTAATATTATTATACATGAAAAGTGTGGATTAAGAATCTCACATCAAAAAATTTCAATAATATCAAAATATAACCACCTCTTATTAGGTTTTTATTATCGATCCACTCGCCGCACCAAAATCAATATTATTAAGCATGAGAAATGTGCATCATCGAACAATCATAAATTTATATTTATAAGGTTTGAATTACATTGAAGTTTTTGCACATATAGCTGGCTATACTTGAAACTATTAGATTATACTGAAAAAATTGGTCCATCTGCCATTTAGATGTAAAACTTTCATTTTACAATGATCCGTTAGAAAAGGAGAATGTGGTCTTAAACCATCTTCAAGAGCTTAAAATAAGAAGATCAACTCATTTCAATTATATTTTTTTTAGATATTTGTCTAGAGATTAATCATGGTTAACAGTAGATAATACTTTACACATAATCAAAATGATTTTAAGGTATACTTGATTTTGACATGTATCCTTTTTCCTATCCCTAAACAAATCATGTTCTTAGGTATTCATTGAATGAAGCGTTAACAATTTTGATCATGCTAGACAAAACTTCATTTCCAGTAACAAAGAGTGAACTTATAATCCACAAATGATAATCACATCACATAGTACAATAAGTTGGGTGAAAAAAAAGCCTTGACCATTATATCATAGAGTGTATACAAATAACCTAATATTCATATCACCCCTCTTAGTACATATTAGCACAAATCCATTGCTTAAAAAAGCAAAGCAATCTATTTGTCACCTAATGGATGGATTTCAACAAGTTTTGCAATTCCCACAAATACATTTAAAAATAGAACCTCTCATTATAAGATGAGAAAAGTCATGTTCAAATTCCTTCTCTTAGCAAAAACAAAACAAAAAAACAATATTTATAGGGAATTGCAAACTTCAATGAGAGATCTAAAACTCTATTATTCATATTATTATTAGTTTTATATTATATACTATCATATGATTTGGCTCAATTCATTGGATCCATCCTACTAACTCTTCTCCGTCGAGAAAATTACACTATTAACAAGTCAGATTTGGCATCTCCAATGCAATTTAGAGGACGAAGTAAAACTTGGTTTTCACGAACAAGTTTTTGACCCAAAAGACGGTTTACTAATCTGTCCAAAGCCTCTTTCATCCACCAGTGTTGACAAATATCTCTTGCCTCACTTATGCTCATCTGCATAATCCAAAATTGAATCTTTCAAACTCATTTTCTACATTAAATAATAACAATAATTGCCACATAATTATTTGTTTATTGTTTATGCTACTTACCCATGTTCTTTGACGAAGGTTTTGTTCTGGCCAAAACTCCATTTGTTCTTCAACAAGTAAAGGGAACATGTAACCATCATATAAAGTGTCATATGTTTTACTCTTGAAACTCCATTTACCCAATTTACCCTGCACCAATATAAAATTCAAAAAGGAAAAAAAATGAGGAATTGGCATTAAAAGTTAATTTACACCAAGATTTTAAAAATCAGTCTGATACAGCGAAAACGGCCACAAGAAAATAGTTATGCAATATGTTGATATTATATTGTTATTCACTATCTGTATGATAAATAATAAATTGTAGTTAATTCACATTAGTACGTGTCAGTGTCACACTGGGTCGACTACAATATGTGTCACAACATATGTACTCAGCAACACTTGTACAAACCGAAATCACAAAAGTCTTTACGGGAAATCAACCATTATTTAAACCAATTATTACAACAACTTGTTGAGCAAATATCTCACCTCAACAATGCCTTTGACACCAGCTTCCTCCATAGTTTCTCTCAAGGCTGCCTCCTTTTGAGATTCATCTAATTCCCAACCTCCCTAGTGTTTGGTGAACAATGAAAATTATAAATAACAAAATAGAACAAAATGAATAAAAATAATATAATAATTAATAGTATTATATCAGTAATACCTTTGGAAATAACATCCCTTTTCCATTCTGAGAACTTATAACAAGCACTTCATATTCATCCAAAACATCCAAAGATTTTTTCTCCCCAATCTTAAATCTGTAAGGTATACATCTAAACAAAAACAAAATTCCACCATTAATGGATAAACCAAAACAAAACTCCACCATGAAAAAAAGACAATTTTAACGAAAACCCAGTTGAAAAAATCATTGAAGAAATAGAAAGAGACAAACCCAACAACTTGACGACGACCTTTTTTATACCGCTGCAACTCTCGACCAGTACGAGAAACCAATGTGACAACATTTTCTTGAGAAACCAAAGCGACCATTTTGAATGATTGTTGTTTTGGTTTAACTGTTTTTGTGAGGAATAATGAAACAGAGAGTTTACGGAACAGAAAGTGAAGAAATGAATGAGAGTTTTGTTGAGTGGATAGCAAAGCGAGGAAGGGACCCCTTTTAATATTGTAGCTACTTAGAGAGAGAAAGAGAAAAGATGCACCTTTTCAGGAGAGAGAAACTTTATTTATTATTATTTTTTTTATTCTCACTTGAGCATAACAACAAAACCCATTCTTACGGTTATTCATCCATACCTGCCCTATAATTAATGAGAAAAATCTATTTTGATTGACTTTTGAGTTTTTTTATGTAAATTATTATTTATTTAATAATTTAAAATGTTAAATATATAATTAATATTTTAATAATTTAATTTATATTTATTATTTAAAAAAATTAAAATATATGTATGAAAAATTTTGAAATTATTTTATATTATTATATAATTTGATTTTAGAAAAACTAAATATTTTTATTTAAAAAAATTTAAATAGACCGTAGCGAGACAAGACAGAAATATTTGAAACTAACTCAAATCTGTTAGAAATAGATTTGAATTTTAATTCTCCTTTTCTATTTAAATTTAAGGTGAAAAACAATGATTGTTTAGAGATTTGAATTTAAGTAAGACAAAATAAAAATTATTCACATCACATGGAATTGAATTAAATTGAATCATATTGAAAATTCATTCAAACCAAGTCAAATAGTTTCATTTTGCTTAAAATTAGTTGAAATCAAAATTATTTATTTGGTATCTTAATTTTAATTTGTAAATTATACTAAATCAGTTAGAAGAATTTTTTTTCTTTTAAATTTATCATTTTTTAATAAAAATTAATATAAGATATTCACTAAATAAAATAAAACGTTATTTTTGACCGTTCATAATTTATAATATAATAAAAAATAGAAATTTCATATGAATATGAAAAATTAATTGATTTAAATTAAATATTTTTTATATTTATTTTTTATGTATCTGATCAATTTAATTTAAATCAAAAGATTATTTTTCTATTTGAATTTTATCACAATAATATATAAATTTAATTCAAATCAATCATATACTTTTTATGATTCAGACAATATATTATTTTAAAATTGAACTAAATCGATCCCGAACGAACATCCTTATAGCTATAAATACTTTTAATTGTTTGATTCAAGTTATAAATTAATTATTTATATATTGAAAATAAAGAAAAAGGGAAAACCAAAAATAAAAAATAAAGAGAGAAGAGGAGTGACGTTGGAAATGCATGAGACCCACTTGGAAGGGAAATAAATGCCTAGACCCTACAGACACATATGAATGACGTGTCATGTAGCTTCTTATGTGGCTGTGAATATCTGCTCTTATGTTAATGACATAATGATATATTTCAAAAAAGCTTTATTTTAATTTCTCTAATTATATAAGACTTGTGTGGGTATTTAAAATGAATTAACATATATAAATAGTTTATATAAACAATTTATTCACAACTTTTGTCCAAAAAAAAAAAAAACTTAGGGAGATGTCCTCTTCATCCCTACTTTGATCTTAGAAATAGTCGAGTGGTTAAATAAGTTGCTTACTTAAATTTCGCGCATTAAAATTGTTTTAAAAAAAAAAGAGAAAATGGATAATGCACGATTAATCAATTACAATCATAAATAAATATAAATCAGATTGAAATTTATATAATATAACAAAACGATTTATTTGTATTAGATGACAGTGGAAAAAAAATTTACTATATCAATACATCTCCTTTAAACTCTTAAAAAAAATCATCTAAATACATACTACTTTATTTTACTTAAACTTAATATTTAACCAATAATTATATTGAAAGTTATGTTTGTCAAATGCTTACCTAAGCACACATTTTAATTCAATATTGTTCTTTTTTTTACTATAACTGAGCACTATTATTTATTTTAGCTTAATATTTTTTTGATTTTGTACAGTAATCTAATGGTTTATTTTAATTTTTTCTTTAAAAAATTAAAGTTAAATATATTGTCTGTCTTTATAAATAATTTAAATTCGATTTTAGTCTCTATAAATATTTTTTTAAATAATGATTTTTCTAAAAAATTTCATTTATGGTCCCTCCTGCTAAAATTATCGCTAACATCATTGTTAATTTTGTCGTTAAGTTGAAAAAAACCGTCGTTAAATTGCTGGAGAGATTAAAAGTATGGTAAAAAAATTTAGGGTGACTATTCTTTGAGGAAATTTTTTTGAAAGACTAAAAATGAAATATGAAATATTAGAAGGACCACAAACATATTTAACCAAAAAATCTATATTACTACATAAATTTTTGAAATAACACAAACTCTTGGACAAACACAAAAATAACATATTAAAACAATTATTATAAACATACTAAAAGACGGGGTGAAATTGGATAAATAAAATTGAAAAGTGAAGATCAAGAATTTCAAAACTGGTCCAATTTCAATTTGTTCAATCAATTTCACCTCACTATCTATACTACAACAATGAAGAACACTAAATCGACTAAAAGCAATTAAAACATGTTTGTTTTACGTTGTTAGCTTGACGTCTTTATTACGTTTGGATAGTAACTTTGTGTCATCATCCGATGCTTTTCTTCAATGCGCAACTGAAAACAAGTGTCCTAACAAGCACTTGAATAAATATTATAAAAAAAATTTCACAACAATACTTGAACAACATTGATACACAACACATTTGTGTCATACTATTGCTACATTAGCCTTGAAAATTAATTGCATAAATGCCCATAAGAAGTACTTGATAAAGTGATACATATCTCTTCTCATCATAACTTGATCTTTGACATGCATAAATGTATGTCATGGTATTATTGCAAGTTATATGATCTATTTATTGCCTAAGACATGTATGTCAAGTGTTGAACAGACTGCTGAAGAAGAAAGCTCCGAAGAGGATGATTCCGATATCAGTAACATTGTCGGAACAAGCAAGGTTACTCGTAGTGGAAGAATATTTTCTCCAGAGATTGCTCCTCCAACAGCAGTCTTTGGACCCGTGGCCATTCCGAAGATCACCCTTGTGATTGAACCTACAAGTGTACCCGCTGACAAAAACAATACAATTCCCATCCCTGTTTCCGCTGCTGAGAAAAAAGGAAAGAATGTTCAAAAGGAGCCCGTCCTGACGAAGGCTCAATCACTAGTCATTCCTGAAACATCTAAGAGGGAGATGGAAGAAATCCTGAGGATCATTAAGAAAAATGATTATGATGTGGTAGAACAACTGGGACAGACCCCCTCCAAAATCTCTATGTTAGCCCTGCTGCTTTGCTCTGAGGCACATGCTAAAGCTTTGGTCAAGTTTCTGAAGACAGCGCACGTGTCGCAAGAGACTTCGGCTGATCAATTCCAAGAGTGTGTGGTCAGTTTAACAGCTGACAATGGCCTAGGATTCTCCGATGCTGACTTGACATCCAAAGGGAGAAAACACAATGATGCACTACATGTCTCAGTGGAGTGCAGAGGAACAACCCTAGCTCATGTATTGGTTGATACTAGGTCGTCTTTAAACGTCTTGCCGAAGAAAGCCCTGGATAGATTGGATTGTGAGGGACTGACTCTAAAACCCAGCAATATAGTGGTCAGAGCTTTTGATGGATCTAAGAAGATGGTCCATGGAGAGGTGGACATCCCGATCAAGGTGGGTACCCAGACGTTCAATTCAACATTCTACGTGATGGACATCCGTCCTTCTTACTCTTTCATGTTGGGATGCCCCTGGATTCACCATGCCGGAGCTGTCACTTCCACCTTGCATCAAATGCTCAAGTACCCCGTCCAAGGGAAGATTATAATTGTCCATGGGGAAGAGGAATATATGATTAGTTGTAGTTGTTTAGGTATTGGCTTGCATTTTTGGTAAAACCCAAGTGTATGTGTGAATGTCATGACTGATGTCATAACATTCTAGTTTAGCTTGTACTGATTCATTAGGTACCTTTGCAGAAAAATATTGTCATTCAGGTACTGATGTTTATAAGTGTGTATCTGAGCATTTTGCAAAATGATCACATTTTCCTAAATCAGTAGACAGGTTCCTCAGATGTCATAACAGATGTTAAGACATCCTGTTCTGAACTACCAGGTTTGCAGGTTGGTTAATTCTGAGTTTTTTCAGGAAAATAACTCAGTCTTTCCAGAACAGAATTCTGCGTTTTCTGAGGGTTAACCTAGCTCAACCCTAACCTGGTTAATAAAGTCCTGTGACCTAGTCTTAAGGTCAAACGGAATTAACCCTAGGTTTTTGTGGAAACCCTAACTGAAGTTGCAGCTGCTATATATTCAACAGAGCTGCTGTTTTGCAAGTAATCCCTTTTTGATCAGAAGATCATTTGTAAACTGTATAGGTTTAATTATTGTACTCCAAGCAATTATCATTGTGATAAGTAACTTGGAATAGGTTTTTAATTGTAAGGGTTGTGTAGCACTCAAAGCTTTGAAGCAAGAGTGTTTGAATGTTTCTTGACTAAAGTTGTGAAGCAGAGTCAAGTTAAGTTTGTGTATCACTCAAAGCTGTGAAGCAAGAGTGGTTGTGTTGCTTGATTAAAAAGCTGTGAAGCTTAATCAAGTGTATGTTGTTGAAGAGTGTCTTCATCAATTCATTAGTCAAATTGTTTTATGTATCACTGATGTGATTGAGGGGGAGTGAGTAGGAACTCAGGTTTAAGTTGTACTTAGATTGAAATTGCATTGGGTAGGTCTTAAGTGAAGGAGATAAACTGGTTGGTTTATTCCTGAATTAACATCTCTTATAGTGGATTTCCTCCCTGGCTTGGTAGCCCCCAGAGTAGGTGTTGTTGCACACTGAACTGGGTAAACAATTGACTGTGTTCTTTATTGCTTTTGTATTTACTGTCATATAGTAAGTCATATACGGTGTCATAACATTGAACGTGACATTGAGTATCTGCAGCCAGAATTTCAATTGGCATCAGAGCAGGCACCCTGCCTGTATTACTGGGTGAGATCTAGGGATATCACTTTCTGGCACTATGGACAAAGAAGGAGTTTTTGGAAATAGACCACCCATTCTGGATGGAACTAATTATGACTACTGGAAACCTCGTATGATTGCCTTCCTAAAATCTCTGGACAAAAAGGCTTGGAGAGCTGCTGACAAAGGATGGATCCATCCCACCATAACTGAGAAAGATGGGACAATCAGTCTGAAGCCTGAGGAAGATTGGAGTAAAGAAGAAGATGAGTTAGCCCTGGGAAATTCCAAAGCTTTAAATGCCTTGTTCAATGGAATTGATAGAAACATTTTCAGAATAGTACATCAATATGAACTGGCCAAGGAAGTTTGGGACACTCTCAAAACTACTCATGAGGGCACTTCCAAAGTAAAAATGTCAAGGCTTCAGATGTTGACTACCAAGTTTGAGAATCTAAAAATGATGGAAGATGAAACCATTCATGAGTTTCACATGAATATCTTGGAGATTGCCAACACCTCAGGAGCACTGGGAGAAAAGATGTCAGAAGAAAAACTGGTGAGGAAGATTCTCAGATCCTTGCCTAAAAGATTTGCAATGAAGGTAACTGCCATAGAGGAAGCCCAGGACATCAGCAAGTTGAAAGTGGATGAACTTATTGGGTCTCTTCAGACTTTTGAGATGGGGATCACTGATAATGGTGACAAGAAGAACAAGAGCATAGCACTTGTGTCCAACACTGATGTTGAAGAAAATATTTCAGAAGCTATAGCCATGCTTGGAAGACAGTTCAACAAACTCATCAAAAGAATAGATCCAAAGTCAAGGTCTAATGTTCATAACATTCCCTCTGACATTGACAGTTCCAGCAGAAGACCAAGGTCAGAAGAGAAGGGAAATCAAGGCAGAGGAATTCAATGCCATGGTTGTGAAGGATATGGGCATATTCGAGCTGAATGTCCTACCTTTCTTAAGAAATAAAAGAAAGGAATGACAGTTACTTGGTCTGACTGTGATTCAGAAAGTAACTCTGAAGAAGAATCTGCCAAACTAGTTACTGCTTTAACTGGTATTTGTACCTCTGAAAGTGACATCAGTGATGAAGAGGTGACTTTTGAAGAACTGGCTGATACTTACAAGAAATTGTGTATCAGAAGTACTGAAGTCTGTGTGCAGAATGAGTGTGATCGGTGGATCTGGAACTGACTGTTTAACGTTGGTTCGCGAAATGTCGCGGTAAGCAAGAGTCGCCACCGTCTTTTATTTTCTCCAAATGGGAAGGACAAAAGCATAGAAAAATTCCTTAAAGAGATTGCTCTCGGTTCAGGAGGTAGATTATAGAAAGGGAAGGTGTTAGCACCCTTTCTATCCATGGTTATCCATGGGCTCTTAGATACTTGCTCACTTGTGTTTTCAAAAATGATTTGTTTGCTTTTCAATGTGGGTTTTAAAAAAGTTTCTTTGAAAATTCCAGTTCGACTCTTGTATCGGTCCTCAAGAGTGTTTGAAAAATTGCTTTCGAAAGCTTTTTGAAAAGGTGTCAGTGTGAAAAGTATGTTTGAATTTTTGTTTCGAAATTAGAGCAAGTATCTAGAGTCGTCTACCTACCCTAAGGAATTCGTCTGTGTAAATGTCCTTTAAAGTAGTGCCATCCCACCATTGAGAGGTAGGTAGCACCACCGTTGGAGGTGTTCGGGTCAATTCGAGGTTCGGGACATGGTGATCACCAGAGCAATGGGAAGACACCTTAGAAGCTACCATCATGCCAGGTTCCCGGATCATGAGGACTTACTAAGACATCCTCTACTCGACGATCACCTTTCGAGGCAAGGCAACAGTGAGGCGTACCCTAGGGGTGGTGTGTGATTTGTGTGTCGTTTTCATTTATTTTTGTCTTTTGTCATGTTATTGGTGATCTAGCGTTTATTTTTATTTTGGTCCATACATTCTTTCATGCCATTATTTAACAGTTAAAAATTGCGAAAAGTAAATTCTAAGCTATTACAAACGGCGCGGGTCCACATCGCCAAAATTTCTCGAACCCGATTTGACAGAAAAGATAAAGAATTAATGAAAAGTAAAGAATTAAAAGTGCGACAAATTAATTACATGGCTTCGGTAGAGATACATAAATACTTAAACGAAATAAAATAAATATGCGAATTAATAAGGGAATTAAAAACGAGGGCGTTGGACCCTTTTTGCGAAATTAAATTAAACGATGAATTAATTACGATTAAAAAGAGAAGAAATTGTTTTTTGGTGTTTTTTTAGGTATTTATGATTTAAAGAATTAATTAAAATTAAACCTAATTCTAATTGCTTTTAATTTATTAAGAAAAGAAGATTTAAAACCTAATATTAACCCTAATTAATTTACATGCAATTTTACTTACAAAAATAAATATCTAATTATTTAATTATTTATGAAAGAAAAATAAAAAGGATGAAAAATTAATTAACCCTAATCCTATATTTTTTAGGTTTTTATTAAAAGAATTAAAATTGAAAACCTAATTTAAAACTAATCAATTTATGAATTAATATAATTTATTTAGGAAAACACTAAGAATAAAAATAGTTATTATTTTTCTCTTTTCTGATTTTTATGGGTTTTTTATATTTTGTGAAAATAATAAATTAATTAAACACAATAATTAAAATAAAAATAGAAATAATGCAAAAGAAAATATTTAAAATGGCAAACCTAGGGGGTATCAGTCCCCAATGTGGAGGTATAGCCCAGGAATTTGAGCCCAAACAAGCCTGGCCTTGTTGACTTTGGCACTAGCGTGTATACACGTTGACTACAATCCATGGTATTGCGCAGTTCTTGGCCTTCTGATTGTTTTATTGGGACGCGTGGACGTCTGATTATGAAGGTGCATCATGGATCACCATATTGGAACTGCATGTGAATACTGAACGAAAAATAATATTGAAAGCATGAAGACCTGGGGCTCGAACCCAGGTCATGTACGTTATCAACAGCTGCACCTACCACTGAACCAATTCACGCGCTTTGTATGTAACATAATAAACAAATAATATCAAATAAAACAAAAAAGCATTAGTGGGTTTGGGCGCGAAACTTTGAACCAGCCAACCATCTAATGCCACGATATCATCTTCTTCTTCGTTCCTGAAACATAACAAACATAGGCAACGGTTTTCATGGTGTTCCCTTAGGCAGGTTTTGAGAAAATAGCGAATAGCTCTAGGACGCTCATAAATTAAGCGCGAGGGTCTCAAATTCTTCGTCCAAGCATGCTGAATACGTTCTTGGCATCGTGGTGTCCCAATTATTCCTTGTTTTAAAACCCCTAATTTGAAATCCTGTAAACCCTAAAACACAATCATGGCATCTTTGCATACAGTGCATAATAATTCAATCAAAGCGTATGATTAGCTTGCAAACTTTATTCTAAACACAAAAATAACAATGAAACATGTTAACAATGCATGAGTGATAGAAACCGATTCTGAAATTTTCTTTACCAACTCCAATGGTGATTTCACGTTTCCTTGAGTATGAGGCTTAGTTTTTGATTGGAATCGTTTACTGGCAACCCTGGCAAGCTAATGGAATAGGTTTTGAGGCTTGAATCGACCTGCAAGTAGGTTTTCAGAATTTGAGTTTTCAAAGAAAATTTCAAGTTTGATTCTTGGTCTCTAGCGCAGCTTAATGGTCATTCTCATTAGGTTTTGATTCCTTGTATAAGTATGAGTGAATTAGGTTAAAGAAATCAAACAAAAAGCTTGGCATTCATGACTTGAAAGATTTGATTTTTCAAGATCTTTTTTCAATCTTTTTCCATGCTATTTTGTACCAATCATGATCAATTCTCTTCAAATCTTTCCATATTTGATTATGCACGAATTATTGAGTATATTTCATGCACAAAAAGAGAGAAAAACTTAGGTTAAATATTTTTCATGTATTTAATTGATTTAAATGAATTATTATTAATAAAAATTCAAATAAATAAATAAAAAATGAAGAAATACTTCCCTTTGGGCCAAGTGGTCGTGCACATGCCTTGGACAATGAATTGTGGAAGAAAAAGAGGCCCATTAGTAATTTTAGGTCATTTGAATCAATGTTGACTTTTCAAAATATCCAAAAGTTTCCCAACTTCCACAAGGCATAACTTGCTCAATGTTTAAGCTTTGCTCATGTTCTTGGACATTTTGGAAAGGTCTTTGAGTCCTCTAACCAATGTCTTTGGTCCCATGTCATTTTGATTTACCAATCTCAAGTTATGGTCTTTGACTTAAAGTCCCTTTTTGTTGACTTTTGAAAATGACCTATAATGTTGAAATTGATAACTTTTTGTGAGAGCATTTCTTGGACTTGGAGTGTGAAGAGGAGTTGTTGTAAATGTCTTTCTCTTCAAAATGAGCTTTGGATGGAATTTTTCTGATAATCCATGTGAAAGTTATGCCCTGGTCAATTTACAGTCGACTTTTTCAGCTATCCAAATAAGGAAACTTTTGCATCTTGATGATTTTTGAGCCAAGCTTTGAGAATCATGATCAAGCATTGATCAAATGATGTTTGTGGCTTCAAAATGAGATGTTGACCAAAAATTTGAACTTTTGACTGTCAAATGACCATTTTGCCCCTACAGTTGACTGTAGTGCAATTAGGGTTTTTGACTGTGCAATTTTGTGCTGAAAGTCTTGAAACTTGATATGAGGATACTTGACCATATTTTTAGGCATGTGAGACTTGATTGGACCTTTGGAAACTTCATTTTCTTGATCAGAAGCAAAACCCTAATTTTGACTGCTTAGGAGGCCCTTGCACTGTGCAACCCTTGGGGAAATTTGAAGCTTGACTTGGCAATTTCTTGAAGAATATGGGAGGGAAAATTTTGGGGTACAACAGTTGCCCCTGTTCAATCTTCTTAGACCTGAGGATGCAGATTGGCTGACGTGCCTTTCGTAATCCGAGGGTAGAAGATGATTGAACACTAGAGTGCCCAGAAATTTGCGCTCACATAGTAGCAGTGATGATTGGAATGGGCTTATAGATGCCATTTGGAGATTGATGGATAGGATGATGGGCTTATAGATTCCATCTGGATGTTGATCGCGTAAGAGATTCCTTAGCGAGAACCTGCATACCTGCAAAAGAAAAAAATGAATACCTGACACGTTGCAGGAGGTGGTTTTCAGATGCTTGGTATAGATGTGTCCTGACTGGTTACAGGAGCTGGATCTTCGAATTCTTCAGACGTGCCCTGGCGAGATACAGGAATCGAGTCTGGAATTCAGAAAGGTTGGCGAGTTGTCTCTACTGACAGGTTATTTTAGAAAAAACCTTCAGGAATTGATTTAACTGAATCAGGGGAGGTTTTGTCTTCTTGGACGAATTTTCTTCATGGAAGGGTGGTCTTTAACGACGAGTGTCTATAACGACGAGTGTCTATGACGACGAGTGTCTATAACGACGAGTGTCTATGACGACGAGTGTCTATACGATGGGTGTCTATAACGACGGGTGTCTATAACGACGAGTGTCTATAACGACGAGTGTCTATGACGACGAGTGTCTATGACGACGAGTGTCTATAATGACGAGTGTCTATAACGACGAGTGTCTATGACGACGAGTGTCTATAACGACGAGTGTCTATAACGACGAGTGTCTATGACGACGAGTGTCTATGACGACGAGTGTCTATAACGACGAGTGTCTATAACGACGAGTGTCTATAACGACGAGTGTCTATAACGACGAGTGTCTATAACGACGGGTGTCTATAACGACGGGTGTCTATAATGACGAGTGTCTATAACGACGAGTGTCTATGACGACGAGTATCTATAACGACGAGTGTCTATAATGACGAGTGTCTATGACGAC
Organism: Vicia faba; assembly: GCA_948472305.1. Lineage (NCBI taxonomy): Eukaryota > Viridiplantae > Streptophyta > Magnoliopsida > Fabales > Fabaceae > Vicia > Vicia faba. The sequence continues at coordinate 407,694,628 of OX451737.1, read as the reverse complement.
GAGTGTCTATGACGACGAGTGTCTATAACGACGAATTGTATCAGAGGAATCTTTAGGCATTGATTTAAACTGGATTTGTATTCTTTGACTGGATTTGTCTCTTATGACGGGATTTGTCTCTTCTGACTGGATTTGTCTATTCTGACTGGATTTGTCTATTCTGACTGTGTTTGTCTATCACGACATAGCTGATCATTCAACTGTATCCTTCCTGAAAGGTAAAGGTCAGTTATATGCAATGCGTGATATGAATCAAGCAACGGCATAAATGCGATTGTATGACATGATGCGTACATGCATGTATCATGATGTATGAAAATGTGATGTATGTTTGTCTAGGAAAATAAATCCTTGACAGATGCCGGGAGTTTGTTGAATCCTGGGCTGATGTTGCAAGAATACCGGTAGGAGAAGATGACTCCGTTGGGGAATGAACTTGACGAATGGATTACTCTGCGGGGAGGAATGACTCTAGCGACCTTGCTGGGGGACCAATACTCTATGGGGAGAGAGGTATGCTGTTGAGATATTGATGGTAACTTCGCTGAGGATACCGTTGTTATTTTGGAAGTTTCGATAGACTCCGCTGGGGTAAGAAGACTTCGTCGAGGACGACTTTTCCGTGGCTATTGGCTGAGGATAACCCAGTTATATCCTGGTAGGGAGATAACCTTTGAATAAAGCTGGGAGACGCGTTCGTGCTTCGCGAGGATAAGCGTCCAGAATCTACTGGGGATAAGCTTACTGCTTGGGGAGAGGGATTCCAACTTTCTTGGGGAAACTGGATTGGACTCTCCCGGGGGAGTAATGAACTGTATTGGTTGTGTTCTTCAACGGAACCTTCATTGATACCTTGGAGGACCGAACAATCAGCTTGCTTAGACAGCTCCTTATTGCCCCTGTTTCTGAGGTGGGAGAGGAAGACCTATGAGGTGCTGATAGTTGTTGACGGAAAAACCTTCTTCTGGTAGGCAGATGACAAGATGCCAGGACATAGTCGTACGCTTTAATCCCTAACTTTTGCCTGGACCGCCCTTTCGGGTTTTCAGTCCACCGGGATACCCATTTTTGCCCAAGCCGCCTTTTCAGGTTTTCGACTTGCCGGGTGTACAGATTTTTTTTCATTTCATCCCTTCATTTTGCCCGAACCTTTTTGGTTCGCCGGGAAGCCCTAATTTTTGCCTAGGCATGTCAGCCTAGCGGGTCTTTGATTTTGCGTAGTATTTTTTCGACTATGTCCATGCTCTCAGAGTGTAGGGAGGTGTCCCTGTTATTGTGTTGCCATACGACCAGAAGATCCTCGTTTGATCGTCCAATGCCCCAAGTGACTTAGACGGAGCTTTGCCCCAGGCTATTTGGCCTTTGAGAGATTCTCCGAATCTTGATTGGATTGCCCCAGATGATGGACAATGATCACGTCTGCCCTTTGATTGGAAGAGCTTTTGTTCACTAAATATTCATCGTGTGAATTTCCCTGCTTGTTCAAACAAATAGTCATATGCAAACAACGTTATATCAAAGATGCAAAGCTTATGTCTGTCTTGAAGATTTTGAAAAATGCATTTTTTCATAGAAGACAAATGAATTTTGTAAATCGTGATGTCAACTCGTTATTTTACCGCAGGCCTTAAGGAGTCAGGATACCTTTTGTAACAGTATGCTTTCGAACTAACCCATGCTTCAGCTAGGACTTTTTAGGGTTGTAACGTGGCCTGGTTCACGGTTTAAGAAACAAAGGATAAAGGCTCAAATTTTATTTGTACCCACCCGCTCTTCGTGATGTTCTTCAAACCTAAACTCAGTTGATCGTGCGTTAGACTTTGTTTAGTCTTTGCTTTGACATACCAGTGATGGTTTGGATGTTGACAACTTATTTTGAACAGGCAGTCATTTTTTTTTGTTGAGGGTGTAGGTGTTTAGGTATTGGCTTGCATTTTTGGTAAATCCCAAGTGTATGTGTGAATGTCATGACTGATGTCATAACATTCTAGTTCAGGTTGTACTAACTCATTAGGTACATGTGCAGAAAAATATTGTAATTCAAATACTGATGTTTATAAGTGTGTATCTGAGCATGTTTGCAAAATGATCACATTTTTCTAAATCAGTAGACAGGTTTTCTCAGATGTCATAACAGATGTTATGACATCCTGTTCTGAACTAACAGGATTGCAGGATTGGATAAGTCTGAGTTTTTTCAGGAAATAACTCAGTCCTTTCTGAACAGAATCCTGCGTTTTCTGAGGAGTAACCTAGCTCAATCCTAACCTGGTCAATAAAGTCCTGTGACCTGGTCTTTAGGTCAAACGGAATCAACCCTAGGTTTTTGGAAACCCTAACTGAAGTTGCAGCTGCTATATATTCAACAGAGCTGCTGTTTTTCAAGATATCCCTGCTAATTGATCAGAAGATCATTTGTAATCTGTATAGGTTTGATTATTGTACTCCAAGCAATTATCATTGTGATAAGTGACTTGGAATAGGTTTCTAATTGTAAGGGTTGTGTAGCACTCAAAGCTTTGAAGCAAGAGTGTTTGAATGTTCCTTGACTAAAGCTGTGAAGCAGAGTCAAGTTAGTGTGTGCATCACTCAACGCTGTGAAGCAAGAGTGATTGTGTTGCTTGATTAAAAAGCTGTGAAGCTTAATCAAGTGTTTATTTTTGAAGAGTGTCTTCATCAATTATTAAGCTCACACAATGTAACATTAGGGGTGTTTTGTTAGGTAAACCTGTCGGTCTGTGGCAAGGTTACCATGTATGTAACTCGAAACCTGTAGGTAAGAGTTTGAGTGTTCTTGGATGAAGCTGTGAAGCAAGTCTAAGTATTTATGCATTACTTCATATTCATTGTAATGTAGGAAACCAAGTGGGAGGGCACTGCTTCTTGAGTAGGAGTAAGACTTCTGTTGTTGCGACAATAAGAATGGAAACTGGTAGGTTTCTATCTAGGAGTTCCTAGGTATAGGTTGCACTGGGTAGATGATTAAGTGAAGGATGGGAACTTGTGAAGTTTAGTCCTGAATTAATATTGCTGATAGTGGACCTTCTTCCTGGCTTGGTATGCCCCCAGAGTAGGTGTGTTTCACCGAACTGGGTCAACAACTGATTTGTGTTTTTACCTTCAACACTTTATAATTCTGTCTGTTATATATCAAGGTAAAACTGTAATGTTGTAACAGATGATGTCTCAGAACATGTTAAGACATCATGCTGATATCTGTGCAGAAGAAACAGAGCTGCAAAGGCTGTTTGCTCTCTGCTGATCATGTGCAACAGATGAACAGAACTAGGCACATCGGTGCTCTATCCTCTGCACCTTCAAAGTAGATCTGGCACAGCTTGGTTAAGCTGTGCTTCTGCTACTCTTCAGTACTGAATCAAATAAATTGGGTATCTACCTTGCAGTGTATTTATTATGTCATATCAGATGTTCAGACATTGAGTGTAACATCTGAAGCCTGGCATACACCAGAATTTCAATTGGTATCAGAGCAGGCATCCTGTTCTGTTTCTGGATGAGATCCATGGGTGATACTTTCTGGTATCTGCAAGGTCAATTTTAGTACTGAAGATTGTAACCTGGAAAGGTTTGTTATTTCCCTGAATGGTCCCTTGAAGTGGGAGGATGGACTATTCATGACAGGAACTGTGTGATTGGCATTTGGCCTGGTTGTGTGGTAGCTGCTCTAGGTTTGATTTATTTTCAAACCTAGGATGTGTGTACGCCTGAAGTTGTGTGTAGTAGTCATGCTAGGTTTGAACCATAGTCAAACTTGGTCTATTTTTGAAGGCTAGTCTGGTGGAGTGTGTGTGCAAAGATTGAGTTGTATTATGTTCTTCCGCTGCATAATACTTGGCAAAACTCAAGCTCTGATGTGTTTCCCCTCTTGTGGATTGAAGGCTACTGTATTCAAGATTTCAACATAAGCTATTGAAGATGTCACAGATACTTGAGTCCTCTCAAGTCCACTCATGAAGACGTTCTTCGATGGTAAGTATCACATAATCACTGATTCCCTTACTCTCTTGAGTAGTGTTATACGAAGACCTTGAAGAAGTTCAAGGAGGGTTTTGGTCCAAGGTGATGGAACTGATGTTCTATGTGATGGTGGAACATGTGTTCAACAAGTATGCAGCTACTAGTTGAAGAGCATATGTTTTGGGTGTCAAACAAAGGGATACTTTTGTTTGGGACCTACTCCTGACCTGGAAGAGGAGACATCTGTGTGTGCAAAGTTGACAATGGTAGAGCCAACTATGTCTGTGTGCTCCCGAAGGTTACTTTTAGGAGTCAGAACTCTAGAAGTGAAGCAGGTTGAGATGTGACAGTGATCAGGGCTGAGCAGTTGTTCCCTGGAGTACTATGGTGTGGAGAAAGACAAGCTCATTGGTTAATAAAAGTCAATAATGGTGCAGCATTATCGCTCCCTCATAGAAGTAGATTGGTATCATGAATCTTGTCATTTAAACATCATGATTAGAAGTGGAAGATCTTTCGAGATGTGAGAATTTGAAGACTCAGAATTTGGTTAAGGTAGTATGTTCTGGCAATACATATCTGCTGATGATTGGTGCTGTTGTCTTCTCTGAAGTACTTAAGGTCAGCTGAAGTCTGATTGGTGTGATTGGAGTATGAACAGGTATAACTCTTGGAGTTACTTGAATCTGGTAGGGATGTCATATGTCATGTCGAGACATTTGTGTACAATGCATGGATATTTTGTGTGGAGCTTCCATGATTGGTAGTTTGAGGGGGAGATTTGGTTAACCTCCTCACATTAGTGTTTAGCTGGCTGGTTGACCTATGTCACATGGGTTCTGGGTGTTGTGTGACATATTTGCAAAGAAGGATTCATCTCTCTCATTCCTAAGGATGAATCTGATCTGGTAGGAGTTTCAAATCTGTTAAGGTGAGTAGAGTTTGTTCAGAGAACCTAGATATCTCAACTCTTTGATCTCTCAAAGAAAATGCTTGCAAGAAGAAGATATTAACACACGAAGAGTATGTCAAAGTATTCAAATGGTGAAAGTATCTTACAGGATAATGGGAAGGATTTATGATCAATTGCTATTTGTGACAAGTACAAGTATTTAATTGATTATCCTTGGAGTTCAAGATAACTGATGTTCTTAAAGATGTGGGAACATTCCTTCTTCTAGACCCTGTGAAGAATCACAGGAAGAGTGATGCTTTAGAGCTATCTCTTTGGTGACAGCAAAATCATTTGATCCTTGAAAAGGTTTCCTGGAAACGTGTTCAGACTTGAAGAAGAAGACATCATAATCTTGATGATGGTTACTTGGATCAGTCTGGTTCTGATCTAGGTAAGGAAGTAAATTAGAGAAGGAGCTGAATTCAACAACTAGATGTTATAACATAATGTTGTGACATTTGGTTCAACATCAGATTCTTGGTTGGTGAAGTGGCACATCAACTTAAGATAGGATGATCTACGAAGTTGAAGATTGGATACTTCAAAAAGATCGTCTCTTTGCAGCTCTTTGGAGTTGTTGGGTGGAGAAGATGTTACATGTTCCTGTCTTAGTGTATCTAAGCCTTTTGTGATAACTTGTAGCTTGAAGTTCAAATTTCAATTGGAAGATCAGAATATCTTTGGGAGAAGTCTGATAAACATGGAGAAGTCAAAAGGTGGCATTTGATTCATATGAGGATTCATGAAGGAGATAATCAAACAGTGGCATTTGGTCTATCTCAGCAGTGGATTCAGAGAATCAAGACAATCAACATGTGGTAGCTGATTATTATCAAGAAAGTTTGATTCAGAGTATGAATGCGTTCAACCAATATTGTTGAACAGAGGGTGCGCTCTTGAAGACATGAAGATGCGTCTTATGTTTTCCATTCATCAAGGGGTCTTATTTACTTTGAATCAGAAGTTGTCTTGAAGATCCAACTGAGTATTGAATGTGACCTACTTGTTTCCATGAGGATAAGTGATTGTCCCTAACAGGGGGAGTATTGGTTTGTACGAAAAGTCTTCATCAAACTCGTAGGATATAAAGTGTGGCACTTTATTAACTATTGGGATGATGTGTTCAAGGCTGAAGAGGACTATGTCTGACCGAATGTCATCACATTGCCTAATGACATTGTTCCTAATTTCCTCAACAAAAAAAAAAAAAAAACTACAGACAGGAGGAAAATTGGATGAAGTGTGGATTATTATTAATAAACCCATGTGTGTACAGTTGTATGACTCAAAGAGAGTAACCATCCTCTTTGTGTAAATGGAATGGTTTCAAGCTGCTAATATGAAAATAGCAGAATGTATGACGACATAGGATTTGAGCATGTTTTCATCTGCTAAGAAAACAGGGCGTTTGTGTCTCATTATGAAGCATGTTAGTAAGCTGGAATGTTTAGGTGACAACTTGTCATCTAATAAAGGTATTATATAACTGAGGCAGAGTGTGATTTCTAGTATCTTTGGACCATTTGTGGCTAAAGAGGGGGAGAATATTTTGGTACTTACTTAATTAGTACTTGCTCAATTAGACATTCTATTTTTCTGCAGTCATTTCTTTCTGCTGCTATCTATCTCGGATTGCTTAGGGTCTTTAGCCAAAAATCTGCCAAAGGGGGAGTTTGTAGGTGTTTAGGTATTGGCTTGCATTTTTGGTAAATCCCAAGTGTATGTGTGAATGTCATGACTGATGTCATAACATTCTAGTTCAGGTTGTACTAACTCATTAGGTACATGTGCAGAAAAATATTGTAATTCAAATACTGATGTTTATAAGTGTGTATCTGAGCATGTTTGCAAAATGATCACATTTTTCTAAATCAGTAGACAGGTTTTCTCAGATGTCATAACAGATGTTATGACATCCTGTTCTGAACTAACAGGATTGCAGGATTGGATAAGTCTGAGTTTTTTCAGGAAATAACTCAGTCCTTTCTGAACAGAATCCTGCGTTTTCTGAGGAGTAACCTAGCTCAATCCTAACCTGGTCAATAAAGTCCTGTGACCTGGTCTTTAGGTCAAACGGAATCAACCCTAGGTTTTTGGAAACCCTAACTGAAGTTGCAGCTGCTATATATTCAACAGAGCTGCTGTTTTTCAAGATATCCCTGCTAATTGATCAGAAGATCATTTGTAATCTGTATAGGTTTGATTATTGTACTCCAAGCAATTATCATTGTGATAAGTGACTTGGAATAGGTTTCTAATTGTAAGGGTTGTGTAGCACTCAAAGCTTTGAAGCAAGAGTGTTTGAATGTTCCTTGACTAAAGCTGTGAAGCAGAGTCAAGTTAGTGTGTGCATCACTCAACGCTGTGAAGCAAGAGTGATTGTGTTGCTTGATTAAAAAGCTGTGAAGCTTAATCAAGTGTTTATTTTTGAAGAGTGTCTTCATCAATTATTAAGCTCACACAATGTAACATTAGGGGTGTTTTGTTAGGTAAACCTGTCGGTCTGTGGCAAGGTTACCATGTATGTAACTCGAAACCTGTAGGTAAGAGTTTGAGTGTTCTTGGATGAAGCTGTGAAGCAAGTCTAAGTATTTATGCATTACTTCATATTCATTGTAATGTAGGAAACCAAGTGGGAGGGCACTGCTTCTTGAGTAGGAGTAAGACTTCTGTTGTTGCGACAATAAGAATGGAAACTGGTAGGTTTCTATCTAGGAGTTCCTAGGTATAGGTTGCACTGGGTAGATGATTAAGTGAAGGATGGGAACTTGTGAAGTTTAGTCCTGAATTAATATTGCTGATAGTGGACCTTCTTCCTGGCTTGGTATGCCCCCAGAGTAGGTGTGTTTCACCGAACTGGGTCAACAACTGATTTGTGTTTTTACCTTCAACACTTTATAATTCTGTCTGTTATATATCAAGGTAAAACTGTAATGTTGTAACAGATGATGTCTCAGAACATGTTAAGACATCATGCTGATATCTGTGCAGAAGAAACAGAGCTGCAAAGGCTGTTTGCTCTCTGCTGATCATGTGCAACAGATGAACAGAACTAGGCACATCGGTGCTCTATCCTCTGCACCTTCAAAGTAGATCTGGCACAGCTTGGTTAAACTGTGCTTCTGCTACTCTTCAGTACTGAATCAAATAAATTGGGTATCTACCTTGCAGTGTATTTATTATGTCATATCAGATGTTCAGACATTGAGTGTAACATCTGAAGCCTGGCATACACCAGAATTTCAGAGGGTTTATAAGACCTCTTTCTTTTTGATTTTTGTTATCCCTTTCTTTTTTTGCCTAAACTGTTTCCTTTTTTTGGAATTACAGTCAGCGGGATGCCCCAGTTTTGTAAGTCTCCTTCATGGGTTTTGACTTATTGGGTTTTATTTTTTTTTTAGATAATGACTGCCCTTCTTTATTGATTATTCTGAACCATCACTGTCTTTCTTTGTTTTGTAGGGACCTCTTTGGTGCCATTTGTTGCGCACTTGGATCAACTGAGAAAACTACCCTGCCCCAGGTTATGATCAAGGGTTTTAATTTCGAAAAGAAAAACTCCTACTTCTTTGGCTCAGAGGGGTTAACGAGGGATTATCATCCTTATAACTCCAGTGTTTGGGAATTGAAACAATGCCTGTACCTCATCAGCGGGGTCTGTTCAAAAGCATACTGTAGATTATGGTATCGTTTTCGTCATCCTCCCTCAAGAGGCTTAGAATTATTAACCGAGTGTTGAACATCACAAAATATGAAAACAGTTTTAGGCATAGTAAACATAATTGCTTCAAAACAGACAAGTGTAATGCATTAATGAGATAACCAAGTTTGACATGAAACAAAATGTTTGAACAATTGAAAGAAAATTACAACTTGAATATTTGAATGAACAAAAACTAATCCTAGCCATGTCTTGGCAAGGGAGCAGTGATCACATTGGGAGCCTCTGGAGAGTCGAGCTGGACTTCCTTTGCGTCAATCAGATCTTGAACCCTATTTCTCAAAGTCCAACAGTCATCTGTAGCGTGCCCCGGGCTGTCAGAATGATAGGCGCAGCGAGCATTGGGGTTGTACCTTGAGGGTGTCCTGTTAGGATTCTTCGGGGGATCCATGAGGGTTACCAACTTGGTTTCCAGCAACTGTGGCAATATTTGTGACAAGGTCATGCCGAGGGGAGTAAATTGCCTCTTAGGTCTCTCTTCCCTTTGTTGATGGTGACGCTGAGGAGCACCGGCCGGCTTTGGAATAGCTACTGCATTGACAACACTAGATTCTCTTTTGGATGGTTTCTTCTCAGTGTTCGAGGAGTCACCATTCTGTATTTTCCCTAACTTGATGCCAGCTTCTATTCTTTCTCCGGTCAAGATCAGATCTGTAAACCCAGCAGCGGAATTCCCAATCAGGTGGTTGAAGAATGGACCAGGCAGGGTCCCCAAGAACATGTCGACGAGCTCGCGGTCAGTTAGAGGTGGCTGTACCCTTCCAGCCAGGTCCCTCCATTTCTGTGCATACTCTTTGAAACCTTCGCCTGCACCCATAGACATTCCCTGAAGCTGAGTGCGCGTGGGAGCAAGGTCGGCATTGTACTGGTAATGCTTGTAGAATGCAGTGGCTAAATCCTCCCAACTGCGGATGTTGGCTCCACTCAGTTGATAGAACCACTCGAGCTGAGTCCCTGAAAGACTCTCCTGGAAGAAATGGATCCATAAGTTTTTATCAGCTGTATAGGGCTGGATCCTCCTTGTGTAAGACCTGAGATGCAATTTAGGACAGGATGCCCCGTCGTATTTAGCAAAGGCAGGTGCCTTAAACTTGTGCGGGATCACTACCCCAGAAGACAGACCTAGATCCTCGAAGTCCAGGCCGGGCACCTTTTGTATCTCCATAGCACTTAGCCGGTCTTCCAACTGTTTGTACCTATCCTCAGCCGGAGGGTACTGTTCGTCATTGAAATCTGTCTCATTGTCAGAGACCACTGGACTGGGAACCCTTTCCTCTTGATGACTGCCTTTCCCCACAGATGGAGTTGTCCTTTCAGCTTCATCCTGCAGTGTATTCCCAGACCTGCGTCTAGGGCTGAACAAAACAGTCCTCTTCTTCTTCTTTTTCAGGAGCAGAGTCTTCAGATCTTGTTGCCCCTGGGCCAAATTCATGATCAGCTCTTGGAACTGGGCATTCTGAGCCTGGAGGGCCTTGATGGATTGTTCGTTAGACGATTCAGGATTCATGACGATCGGCTGAAATAAACAGCGAAGAGGGTAAGCAACCTGTCAAAAGGGTACCTGCAATGATGTGTATGTTATGCATGCAATGTTTTCAAGGACCTCGCGGGGTAAACAAGAAAATCGTTAGCATTGGAAACTGGTGGCTTGATTGAAAGAAACTTCATATTTGTTGGGAGTTCTTCTTCAAGGGTCAAAGGCTCACCATATCAAGTGGGTCATAGCCCCTGACAACCTTGGCTCGGGGAACCTTCTTCAAGTGTCAAAGCTCACCATATCCAGTGGGTCATAGCCTCTGACAACCTTGGCTGGAGGAAAATAAATCCTCTTTTCCCCTTGCTAGATGTTTGACTCATCATGACCTGCATCACAAGCCCTCGAGATCCTTGAAATGAGTTAGGATGTATGCAATGGTATGATGTTATGGTATGCATGGGGTGATGCAAGTAACCCTGTTATGAGTCCCAATTAAGGACTGCAAACCAAAACCTGCAAGAAACTTAGGATACTCTGTTATGAGTCCCAATTAAGGACTGTAAACAAAACCTGCAAGGAATTCAGTAAACCCTGTTATGAGTCCTAATTAAGGACTATAAACAAAACCTGCAAGACATTCGGTAAACTTTGTTATGAGTCCTAATTAAGGACTATAAACAAAACCTGCAAGAACTCAAGGGTTAGATAACGAGCATGCAAATAGTCAAGTACGAAGGCACACAAGTCACGCAAGAGAAAGCCCTTAGAGTTTAGGCCAGCATGAGGTCTGGATATTACCCTCTTTCAGTTGGTGGGCTCAACCTGTCCTATTAGAAGTAACCGGGTTCTAAGGGTCCCAATATCACGGGATTGCTTTCATTGTTCATCGTTTCGATTTAGCCACTGAACTGGCAACCAAAATATTCCAGGAAAGCAACCCTCAATTGAGTGTAGTATCGAGTATCAACCAACCTCGGACTGCACCAAAGTCAGTTATCTCACTACCCTAAAGAGGCCAAGATAGTTCAATTAAGGTTCCTAAGGTCTGTTGATGCTTCACGACACCACGCGGAGGCCCCGTACTCTCCTTGACTGAACTCAAGGGTTACCGGTACACACCAAAGTGCCACATCAACGTAGCAGACTGTTTCAACCATGTCGGTATACCACGCACAGTTCCCTCACAGCCTTGTTGCTACTTTCTAAGAAGGTATTCCCCAGATCCGGGTTAGGATCTATAGAACTCCCGAGACAATACCCACAATTTAAAGCACACAAGGAAAGCAATTGAAAACACAGTCATGAACTAAGCCCTAAGGTACACCTCACTTTTATAAGAGTCCCCAGCAGAGTCGCCAGTTCTGTGATCGGTGGATCTGGAACTGACTGTTTAACGCTGGTTCGCGAAATGTCGCGGTAAGCAAGAGTCGCCACCGTCTTTTATTTTCTCCAAATGGAAAGGACAAAAGCACAGAAAAATTCCTTAAAGAGATTGCTCTCGGTTCGGGAGGTAGATTATAGAAAGGGAAGGTGTTAGCACCCTTTCTATCCATGGTTATCCATGGGCTCTTAGATACTTGCTCACTTGTGTTTTCAAAAATGGTTTGTTTGCTTTTCAATGTGGGTTTTAAAAAAGTTTCTTTGAAAATTCCAGTTCGACTCTTGTATCGGTCCTCAAGAGTGTTTGAAAAATTGCTTTCGAAAGCTTTTTGAAAAGGTGTCAGTGTGAAAAGTATGTTTGAATTTTTGTTTCGAAATTAGAGCAAGTATCTAGAGTCGTCTACCTACCCTAAGGAATTCGTCTGTGTAAATGTCCTTTAAAGTAGTGCCATCCCACCATTGAGAGGTAGGTAGCACCACCGTTGGAGGTGTTCGGGTCAATTCGAGGTTCGGGACATGGTGATCACCAGAGCAATGGGAAGACACCTTAGAAGCTACCCTCATGCCAGGTTCCCGGATCATGAGGACTTACTAAGACATCCTCTACTCGACGATCACCTTTCGAGGCAAGGCAACAGTGAGGCGTACCCTAGGGGTGGTGTGTGATTTGTGTGTCGTTTTCATTTATTTTTGTCTTTTGTCATGTTATTGGTGATCTAGCGTTTATTTTTATTTTGGTCCATACATTCTTTCATGCCATTATTTAACAGTTAAAAATTGCGAAAAGTAAATTCTAAGCTATTACAAACGGCGCGGGTCCACATCGCCAAAATTTCTCGAACCCGATTTGACAGAAAAGATAAAGAATTAATGAAAAGTAAAGAATTAAAAGTGCGACAAATTAATTACATGGCTTCGGGAGAGATACATAAATACTTAAACGAAATAAAATAAATATGCGAATTAATAAGGGAATTAAAAACGAGGGCGTTGGTGTTGGCTCCTAAATTCGACACCTATGCTTTGATCTATGTCAGCCATTAAAAGCTGAAAGATGCTTTCGACTGGCTGAGTCTGTCGAAGTGCCCGTCGAAAGATGGGAAAATACTTAGAAGATTTCTTCCAAGGAAGAAGGTTGGTTGCCTTCGACGTCGAAGGAGTTTTCGTCGAAGACGTCTCTTGATGAAGGTGTTCGATGGTCCAGAGTGGAGCAGTTTGAAATTCAAAGCTTTGGAGGGAAAACGGTTTCCAGCAGTTACTACGTGCAAACGTGCAAGGATCTGGAGCGTCGAGCATGGAGAACGTGCCAAGTGGCTTGATCTCGAAGCAGTGTAACTGCCCGACGGTTACTTGGAATGTTTTAGTATAAATAGGAGTAGACATGTAGTTTCTCGCGTGTGTTCACAAATATATACATAGTCACTCATTTAGATTCAAGTACCCAGTGTGAGCGAAAGAATTGTTGAGAAATGTATGTGTGAAACACCAATTTTATCAATTAAAGTCATTTACTTTTCCAGCATTTTACCTGCTTTTCTCCTTTAAATTCCTGTCGAACCTTTACTTTAAAGCCTTGTTTATTTTACCAAGCCTTTCCTTTATGCAATTTACTTGAAACCTTTTATTTAAAGCCTTATCCACCTTAATCAAACTTCAAAATCAACCTATGTCCATAGGATCAATCTGATCGATCCTGCGAGTAACCAAATAAGTAACCATTTGGAGGATCAGCGGTTGTTTACCAAAACCCAAGGTAAACAAATTGGCACACCTGGTGGGACTGTGTGTTGATTGTTGAAAATAATCTCATCTTTTCGAGTTGTATGTTATTGAGAAGTGGTAGAATATACACCAACGATAACAATACTGCCAGAAGAAGGGAAGAGATGGCGAATCCGCCAAACAATAACGAAATCCCACAAACAAGTGTGGGAGCAACGGTTAATATGACCGTGAGTGAAGCGACGAATGTTGGTTCGACACCAGCAGTGTCAGTCACAACCACGGGGCCAATAACTTCGTTTACAGGCCCCAGAATACCTTTGGGAACTCCCCCACCAAGGGGAAATATAGGCACAAGGCCTGTGGTTCCCCCAGGATTCATTCCATTCTATGGCATGCCAACTTCTGAAGTGGCAAGCCTGACGAATGCTGCGTCCACTTATTCAGACCCTTTCGTGAGTGCCTCTTCGCCACTCCAAGGCTCTGGAGTAGGCATGGCGAATAGAAATAGGACCCAACTCTTAGGAGGAACGTCCCAAGTAGCCCATGGCCTTACAAATGCCTCGACAGCAGTCTTGAGGCAACAAATGGACGAAAGCAACCATGATATGGTGCAAATGTTGGCACAAACTTTGAGTACAGTGCTAAATCCTCTAATACAAAATACTACTCAATCGAATCAGCAAGTTACAGCGCAAATGACGCGTTTGGCTGACTTCTTTGGAGCACCCCCACCTATTCGACAGCCCCAAAGGGCGCAAATAAGGGGAAATCAGGGGATATTTGTAGAGGAAGAAACCACCATTAACCAGGTCCAACAGCCTGTCGAAGAAAACCTTAGGGCACGGTTGGAACAACCTGTCGAAGAGCCTAGGGTAATAGCCCCAGAGGTAAGGTTAGTTAACAGAAACCAAAATGCTGACGAAGTAGTTCAGCATATCCAATACCAAAACATGGGTTTGGAAAACAATCTGGCAACCATGATCGAAAGGATCATGACTCAGAATGGAATGAACATGGGCTTTCGAAGGCCCAACTTTACATCTCCATTGTCAGAATATGTGCTACAAACGGATTTACCTCCTAGGAGCAAAGTCCCCAAATTTACTAAGTTCTCTGGGGATACGACAGAATCTACTGTCGAACATGTGGCGAGGTATTTGATCGAAGCAGGAGACATTTCGAATAATGAAAACCTAAGGATCAAGTACTTCCCAAGTTCTTTAACCAAGAACGCTTTTACTTGGTTCACAACTCTACCCCCCAATTCGATCCATCATTGGACCCAGTTGGAAAGATTGTTCCATGAACAATTCTATATGGGGCAAACCAAGATAAGCCTGAAAGAACTGGCCAGTGTGAAGAGACGTTTCACTGAACCTATAGACGAATATCTGAATAGGTTTAGGTTGCTTAAGGCGAGATGTTTTACACAAGTGCCAGAACATGAGTTGGTCGAAATAGCCGCAGGCGGTTTAGATTATTCCATTAGGAAGAAGCTAGATACCCAGTACCTAAGAGACATGGCCCAACTGGCCGATAGAGTTCGACAAGTCGAACGCCTCAAAGCTGAAAAAGCTAAGGCAACAAAAACTCACAAGAGAGAAAGAATTGCGTACGTTGAGATGGATGACGAAGATCTAGAATCCTTCGACGATACTTTAGCTGTCGAAGAAGGAGAGGTCGATTTAGCAGAACTAAAACAAGGGCCACCATACTCTTGTAAACAGTTAGTCCCCTCAAATGGGAAAAATCCCATTGGTCCAGACAGGACCAACGATAGGTTCCCAAAAAAGACTTATAGTTTTGACATCACAAAATGTGATGAAATATTCGACTTGCTAGTTAAAGATGGCCAAATGATAGTACCCCCTGGGGTAAAAGTGCCTCCTCTTGATCAAAGAAAGAAGAGAGGTTTTTGCAAATATCATAATTTTTTGGGCCATAAAACTTCTCAATGTTTTCTTTTCAGGAATCTTGTGCAAGACGCTATTGAGGAAGGGAGATTAAAGTTTGCTGACAAATCCCCCATGGCTGTCGACTCCAATCCACTGAAGGCTGAAGCCCACTATGCAGAACCCTCTGAGGTGAACATGATAGAGGCAACCAGGATCCAGTCGAAGAAGCCAGGCATTACCATGGTCGAAGTCTCAAAGGACAACATCAACATGCCAATCTTTGGCAGTTTTTCTGGAAATTTATCCAGGAAGACAATTGAGGCTGTCCAGAAAGCGGTCGAGGGCCCGAAGTCGAAGACTGCTGAAACACAAAAAACTGGACCAAAGCCCAGTTCCAATTTGGCCACTGTTCAAGGCCAGACGGAGAATCTGGAGACACAAATGAAGCAATTAACTCTTGCTAATAAGGATACAATGAATATCAACATGGTTGAACTTTCTGACCCTAAAGCTTCAGAAGAAGCCATAAGGCAAGAGCAGGCTAATAAAACGGCTTTCCCTAGGGAAAACGAAAACTTGGCAGATTTTTTACAAAGATGCCAGAAGAAGAAATCAGAGGTGATGCTGTGTCCAAGATGCAGTTCTATCTTTGATAAAAAAGCTGTTGAGCACATACAAGGCGTGAGAGCAGCGAACAAGAGAAGGGAGAATGCTGACCTTCGACATGATCCCAGAAGGGGTTCTAATCAAGACAAGAGGCCATTGACTTTTAGGCCTCCAACAAATGTACCAGTAGACACTTGGTACAAAACATCTGGCCGGAAAAGGCCAAGTGAAGAGAAATGGCATTCTTTCGATGTGCCAAGAGGTTCCTCTTTAATTCAGAAGAAAGAGCCTCAAGTTGCTGCACCCAAGGTTGCTCAAGTGTCCAGCAACTACAAGGGAAAAAATCCTATGTCTCGATCCCAATGGAGGAGATATCAAAGGAGGCGAAAAGCTGAAAGGGAGGCTGCCAACGAACCTAAGGCAGAAACTAGTTCGAATGTGCCTCAAAGGAAACAAAGAAAGCCTCTTGAGAGAGAACCAGTTACCAACAGGCTAGTTTGGCCTAACCAAAGTGAAGTCGAAGACGAAGATGATGCTGAGTCCGACGATACTCTGGATATAATGGTGAATATTGTTTCAGTACTGCCTAGGGAATTCAATCGACAGGTAGAAGTCGAAGCCAGTGACTGGGAGGTGGAACAAGAAATGGCCAAACATAGGCCAGTGTGCTATTTTGTCATGGACAATGGCACTACAGAGGAACAAAATGGCTTCTTCGAGCCACCTACAGAGGCGATGAAGAATCACCTCAAACCTTTGTTCATAAGGGCTAAGCTCGAAGAGACCACTGTGAACAAAATATTGGTCGACTGTGGGGCCACTATCAATATTATCCCTCATTCTATGCTAAGGAAGATTGGCAAAAGGGATGAAGAAATCAAACCTCACAATATGGTCCTGTCCAACTATGAGGGAGGCATTGGGACCACCATGGGAGTGATCCAGTTAGATATCAAAGTTGGGTCGATCCTTCGACCAACAATGTTCATGGTCATATCGGCCAAACCTAACTACAACCTTTTGTTAGGCCGTGAGTGGATTCATGGTGTAGGTGCTGTGCCTTCATCGATGCATCAAAGGCTGCTTCTATGGCGTCCAGATGGGATGGTCGAAAACATAGAGGCAGATCAAAGCTACTACCTTGGCGAAGTGAATCACTTGGGTGTGGCAGATTTCGACAAAAACTTGGCTCACATAGGGCCATGTCCAACTCCTGACTTCGACATGGCGCCAGAGCCAAACACCTTTTGTTCCCTATACCTGCATCCTGAGCATGGTTTCCAATGGGACAGAGAAGACTTGTCCCACATAGACTTCAGTGGGCTAACTGATATCCAACCAACTGGTTGGGGAAGTGAATTCAGTGATAATGACTGAGTCACAATCTCTGAAGCGAATTTCGGCTTATGTGGCCGAAACCAAGATGATAACGGATCTCGAAGCCGAAGTAAAGTACATGGCCACACAGGCCAATGATCAACAATTATCTGCTGTTGGCCCAGGAAAGGATTTCGATCCAAGACCTCCTGATATCATGCCAGATGAAATGCAGGAACAGAGGCTCGACGCCATCTATGACGATGAGCCTTTGGGCTTCGAAAAGGATCCTTTGGCGAACAACATTAAGATGTTAGCACAAGACCCTTTAGAAGAAATCAACTTAGGCGAAGGATCAGAGAAGAGGCCAACTTACATCAGTGCCAAAATTGATCCAGAACTTAGGTTGGAAGTAATCCAATTGCTGAAAGAGTTTAAAGACTGTTTTGCATGGGATTATGACGAAATGCCTGGTCTCGACAGAGGATTGGTAGAACTTCAGTTGCCAATCAAACCTGGAAAGAAGCCAATCAAGCAAAATCCAAGACGCTTCGCTCCAGAGATATTGTCGAAGATCAAAACGGAGGTCGAAAGGCTTCTGAAATGCAAATTCATCCGTGTTACAAGGTATGTCGAATGGATTGCAAATATTGTGCCAGTAATTAAGAAAAATGGCACATTAAGGGTGTGCATAGATTTCAGAGACTTGAATGCTGCCACCCCCAAAGATGAATATCCTATGCCTGTGGCGGAAATGCTAGTCGATTCTGCCGCTGGCTACGAATACCTGAGTATGCTCGATGGTTATTCAGGATATAACCAAATATTCATTGCTGAAGAGGATGTGTCGAAAACAGCTTTTCGATGCCCTGGGGCCTTAGGCACTTACGAATGGGTAGTGATGCCTTTTGGCCTAAAGAACGCTGGGGCAACGTACCAGCGAGCAATGAATACTATCTTCCATGATTTTATTAACACTTTTATGCAAGTTTATATTGATGATATTGTTATAAAATCTGTTTCCAGGAAGAGTCACATTGACCACCTTCGACAATCATTCGAAAGAATGAGAGAACATGGTCTGAAGATGAACCCTTTGAAGTGTGCGTTCTGTGTGAAAGCTGGAGATTTCTTGGGCTTCGTTGTCCACAAGAAAGGAATCGAGATCAACCAGAACAAGACGAAGGCAATTCTGGAAGCGAAAGCGCCATCGAATAAGAAGGAATTGCAATCTCTCTTAGGCAAGATAAATTTCTTAAGGAGGTTTATATCTAATCTAAGTGGGAAAGCTCAGGCCTTTTCACCCTTACTTCGACTGAATAAAGAGGGGTTCGAATGGGGGCAGGAGCAACAAGAAGCCTTCGACAAAATCAAAGGGTACCTTACTAAGCCACCTATTTTGGTGCCTCCTTGTAGCAATAGGAGTATGAGATTGTACATAGCTGCATCTGACAAAACTTTGGGAAGTATGTTAGCCCAAGAGGATGAAAATGGAGTCGAAAGACCCATTTACTATCTCAGTCGAGTTTTGAATGATGCAGAAACTAGATATAGCGAAGTTGAAAAATTGTGTCTATGTCTGTATTTCTCTTGTACAAAACTCAAGCAATATATAAAACCAGTTGATGTTTATGTTTCGTCTCATTTTGATGTTTTCAAATATATGTTGTCGAAACCTATCTTGCATAGTCGAATTGGCAAGTGGGCATTAGCATTGACTGAATACTCCTTGACCTTTATGCCTCTTAAGGCAGTAAAAGGACAAGTGGTTGCAGACTTCATAGTCGACCACTCAATTCAAGTCGAGGATATTAATTATGTGGAGATAGAACCTTGGAAATTCTACTTCGATGGTTCCAGCCATAAAAATGGAACAGGAGTAGGAGTCTTGATTATTTCTCCAGATAAAATTCCAACAACATTCAAGTACCAAATAGAAGGTTCTTGTTCGAACAACGAGGCTGAGTATGAAGCTCTAATTACTGGCCTTGAAATATTGTTGGAATTGGGGGCAACTCGAGTCGAAATAATGGGAGACTCAGAGTTAGTCATCAAGCAAGTCACAAAGGAATATAAATGCATAAGAGAGAATCTCATTATGTACTTTGTGATAGCAAATCGTTTATTGAAACAATTTGAAAGTGTCAATATTCGACACATACCCAGGGTCGAAAATCAAATAGCCAATGACTTGGCACAAATTGCATCTGGGTATAAGATTTCAAAAACGAAACTACAAAGAGCAATCGAAGTTCGAGAGAAGATAAAAGCAACTTGTCTATCACCATCAGACTTGGAATCGACGAGGCTGGGATATGCTGATCACTCAAACTTCGAGATTTCGTTCATTGATAATTTGTCAGAGCAAGATTGGAGGAAACCCATTGCGGACTATCTTCAAAATCCAGGATCTCCGACAGAACGAAAAACAAAATACAGGGCGTTGAGTTTTGTGCTCATGGGTAATGAGTTATTCAAGAAGACGCCTGAAGGGGTGTTGCTGAAATGTTTAAGTGAAACTGAAGCATACATAGCCCTTTCGACTACGCATGCTGGGGCATGTGGGGCTCACCAAGCAGGCCATAAGATGAAATGGTTGTTGTTTCGACAAGGACTATATTGGCGCACTATGCTGAAAGATTGTGTTGAGTTCGCCAAAGGTTGCCAAGAGTGTCAAGTTCATACAGGCATCCAGCATGTACCAGCAAGCGAACTTCACTCGATAGTGAAGCCTTGGCCCTTTCGAGGATGGGCGTTGGATCTTATTGGAGAGATTCGACCAGCATCATCAAAGAGTCAGAAATACATATTGGTAGGCATTGATTATTTTACTAAGTGGATCGAAGCAATCCCTTTAGTCAATGTGGACCAAGAAAATGTTATTGAATTTATTCAAAAGAACATTATCTTTAGATATGGAATTCCTGAGACAATAACAACTGATCAAGGTTCAGTTTTCACTGGTCGAAAGATGCAGGAATTTGCTCAGGAAACAGGTTTCAAACTCCTAACATCCACGCCTTACTATGCACAGGCGAATGGTCAAGTCGAAGCAGCTAACAAAGTGGTGATTGGCTTGATAAAGAAACATGTTGGGAAGAAACCAAAGAATTGGCATAAGACGTTGGACCAGATTCTATGGGCTTGTCGAACGTCCCCAAAAGAAGCTACTGGTACAACACCATATAGGCTAACTTTTGGCCATGATGCAGTATTGCCAGCAGAAATTTGTCTTCAATCTGCAAGAGTTCAGAGGCATTATGATATTCCTTCTGAGGTTTATTGGAATATGATGTTAGATGAACTGGTGGATTTAGACGAAGAGAGATTACACGCTCTCGACTTACTCAGGCTTCAGAAGAAAAGAGTAGAAGACTCTTATAATAGAAAGGTAAAACCTAAGGTATTTTTGCCTGAAGAACTAGTTTGGAAGGTAATTCTTCCCATGGATCGACGGGATCGAAGCATGGGGAAATGGTCACCCAAATGGGAAGGACCCTTCAGAGTTATCCAAACTTTTTCTGGTGGAGCCTATGAAGTCGAAGAGATAAGTGGAGATAAAAGGCTCTTGAGAGTAAATGGTAAATATTTGAAAAAATACAAGCCTATACTTCAAGAGATAAAAATAAAATAATACAAGACCAATGCTAAATTAACCATAAAAATGCCAAAATGGAAATTTTTATTAATTTCAGCCAAGATGGCAATTGTTGTCGAAAACGATTACAGAAGATGGTTACAAAAGAGAATCAATCAAAAGGTAAGAGAATTCTTGAGTCGAAGATACTTGGCATACTGCAGCTCCAACCTCTTTTTGCACCAAGAGTTTTCCTGCACTAGCTTGGCAATTTGAGCGTCGAGGCTTTGGGCCCTCTCAGCGAATTCCAGGCCTTGCTTGATCTCAGTCTGGCTCTCAGTGTCTGAGATGGTCGAAAGAATTTCCTCCTGGAGTACAGTGTTGGCGTTTATCTTCGCCTCTATCTCTGCGATTTGTGCTCGGAAGGAGACATTCTCTCGCTCAATGGCATCGACTCTTTCCTGTGCAGACGCTTTTTGTTTCGACAACTCGGCAATTCGAGAAGTCGAATCTGAGACAGCAGTCCACGCAGATGAGCTTTTGCCATGCAGCACTTCGAGCTGACTGTTAAAACCTCGTTGGCGCCTGTAATCCGCTGAAACTTGATCAATCATAGAATGTAATTCCATGATCAAGTCTGAGATTTCTGGGGCTACAGCTTCGAAGTCAACAGCATTCAAGACCTCCTTTAAGCATGATGGAGCAGTGGGGTCCCCCTCTAAAGTCTTCATCAGATCCCTCTTGAAGAACTGGGCCTTAACCTTCGCCAACGCATCATCAAGAGGAGAAGTTTCAGTAGACTTCCCCGACAGGGTAGGAATTTCCTGACTAGTGTCAGATGAACTCTTACTCTCAATGATTGCATTGAGGTAGCTGACAGGGTCAGTTTGTTTCAAGATTTCCAAGTCCTCTTTTGACCTGTGCTTTGAGGAGGTAACCCTTGCCACAGTATTATCTTGGGCTTGAGGCTGTTGAATGCTGAGTGCCTCGATTGGTTGCTCTTCGACTTGGACTGAGGCGGTACCAGCGTCGACTTGTGGTTCTTCGTTAACATCACCCTGGGGTCCTTCGCCAGCGTCATTTTGTGGCTCTTCGCTAGCGTCACCCTGGTGTCCTTCGCCAGTACCACCTTGGTGCTCTTCGTCAACAGCATCTTGATTCTCTTCGCCGTTGCCTTGGTCTCTTCCTTCAGGATTCTCTTCTGACGACAAGTCCACCACATGAACCGTTTCTGGCTGTGTTTCCTCCACCATAGGTTCTTCTGTTGTCTTCTCCACTGTTTCAGCATTGGCCTCATTCTCAGTATGGGCTTCGTCATTGCCCAAATCTTTTTCCTGAGGCCTGCTAAGGTCAGCAGATTCTAAAGTTTCTGAAGTCCTTGGTGGAGAACTTTCAGTAGTGTCCTAAAAAAGAGAAAGAAGACAAATTTTCAGATGTCGAAAGAGACACAATCGAATACGGGTATCTATGCCTAAGTTATAACAAAGGTCTAAGGGATTACCTGTTGATTAACTTCAGCCCCAGGGCTGGAATTGTCACTTTCGACAGGCTTGGTAAGAAGAGCGTTCAGTTCCTCCTCAGTTGGCTCCTCGATAATCACTGCAGGTGGCCTAGGCTTTCTCACAGCGACCTTTATTCTGACGGTTCGACCTTCAGGAGCAGGAGCAGGAACAGAAGCGTCCTTCGTTAACTTTCGCCTCTTTAAGGGAGCAGGAGGGGAATCACTTTCGTCGTCACTCCCAGATTCGACCACCAATGCTGCCCGTTTCTTGGGCGAAGGGGCCTAGAAAACCAACAGGAATTCGATTAAGTAATTGCATCGAAAATCAAAAATCGAAAGCCAGAAGAAAAATGAAGAAAATCTGGTTACCGATACAAGAGGCTTCCTCGAAGAGCCTTCCCCTTGTTGGTTGCTTATGGTCTTCGCCGGCGCTGTAGTCTTCGCCGGCGGTGGAGGTTTTGTTGAAGGGCCTCCTCCTTGTGGGCCTTCTGTAGCCTTCTTGGCTAGAGGCTTTCGAACAACTGAAAGCAAAAGAAAAGGTTAACAGGCTAGCAGTCGAAGAGAAAGACAAAAAGTAATGTGAGAGAATGAACTTACATTTCTTGACCTTGTCCAACACAAGGACAAAAGACTTCTGCAACTCTGCCATAAAGTCCTTCTCGTCGAAGAAGTACTCAGCATAATAGCTTCTCCACCACTCCTCAAAGGATGGTGAGCAAAGGAAATTAAGCTGGTAGTCAAACAGCGAGAGGATTGTTCGACCAGCATATCTTCCGATATGCTTGATGGCAGCTTCTTCTGTATAATCGTTGCAGAAGTACAACATTGACTTCTCTCTTTGAAAAATAGGAGAAGGCAGGGTTTGGATGATACCAAACTGGCGAGACACCAGATTTGGTTGATAGGCAAGCAGACTCAAATGAGTCTTGGAACTCTTAAATCGAAGAGGCATAATCCTGGGTGTCAGGAATGCCTCCCAAAGTACGGTGTGCTCATCGACATTGGGACCACTCGATTCCTTTGGATGTGGCCTTGTGAACCATGCTGGCCCCACCCTCCGTTGAGCAAATGGAGCCGTAGTTGAAACAAATTCCTTCCTTCGAGCGAACATCAGAACGAAGTTAGTGAAGGTTTGTTGAAACTCTAGCCCATCTTCCACAGGTGTCAGCAGAGCCAGCCTAATTCCTTCGATACGTCTATTAG
Organism: Vicia faba; assembly: GCA_948472305.1. Classification (NCBI taxonomy): domain Eukaryota; kingdom Viridiplantae; phylum Streptophyta; class Magnoliopsida; order Fabales; family Fabaceae; genus Vicia; species Vicia faba. The sequence goes on along the minus strand of OX451737.1, from coordinate 407,671,293 downwards.
CTATCGCTGGGGCTTGTTCATTTATCTGAATCTTCTTGGGTAAGAAAGATTCGAAAGTGGCGTTGAGCCACAATTGAAGTAGCCAGAAAGGCCCAGCGAGTAGCAAACTGGCCCTATCTTCGATATGTTTCAGAAGAGTGACCCCATTGCTGATCGAGTCATAAAGACTGGCCAGAATTAGTTCTGCCAAACAGATGTTTTGGCGGTGATGCAGTTGGGTGGCAAGAGTGACCATCTTTTTGGTCACTTGTAGAGACTTCGAGCAAAACACAAAGCGAGTTAGCCATAAGGCTAGAAACGCTATGTGTTCGACATCCGACACCGCGTCTGTCGACCTGTCATGATAATGGTTGATAAAGGTGGTGTATGTTGGCTTGGTCTCAGAGAAGCCAATTTGGTCCTCCGACATCTCCTCCGGGTCGAAGTAATCTCCGGTTGGTCGAAGGCCAGTAATAGCTGCTACGTCGAAGAGTGTGGGGGTTAGCATCCCACATGGAAGATGAAAAGTGAAGTGAGAGTAATCCCAGAACAACAGCGAAGCTATAAGCATCTCTGGGGAGTAGTTTAAGCCTGTCTTCGACAGCATCACTAGGTCGAAGATTCCCATTTCCTTCCAGACTGGAGTTTGATGTTTCTCCAACTTTGTTAGCCAAGCAACATAATCGGAAGTCAGATTAGGGCAAGACCTGAAGACCCTAACACTTCTGTTGAAGAAGCGGAGGTCGATTTTTTCGCGTGTAGGGTCTTCGTTGTCTTCTGCGTCCTTCTTGGCGCATGCTACTGGCTTGAGTTTCTTGACGATGGGGAAATAGCTCTTGATCTTCAGAGCTTCAGAGATGCTTGGGTTCATGGGGCCAGACATTGCGAAGATCTGGTTGGAGTATCCAACTGGGATCATCAAGTGACGCGAGTAAGCATCGCGAACGGAGATGTCAGAAGGTTCAGGAACCCTTCGTTTCCCTGTAGAGTTCACTACCGGAGCAGTAACAAAGACCTTGGGTTTAACATGTTGTTCAGTTGGTGCGTTAGCCTTGGGAGCAGTAGATGCAGAGGCCATTGTTGAGGATGAAGATGAAGTGAAAAAGGAAGAGTTTTTCTGCAAAGAGAGCAAGCTTGTACGAAAGCAAGGAAGTTTGAAGGCTAGTTTGCGTAAAAAGTCCCACAATGGGATATTCACTACTATTTATAGTAGTGGGAAAAATCTCCAATAACGAGGACATTAAATGTCATTTAATGCTGCAGGAATTAGTGGGACGCGTGGCAGCATCCTGTTGTTTTGGCCGTTTCTGCAGAAGTAGAGAGATGCAGCGTGCGTCCTCGTTTTTGAGAATTTGTCATAATGACAAATTCTGAAGTGACGTTTGGTACTGCACGCCGTACTGAAAGTGACGTCCTAGGATCAAATCAATGATGGTTTCTTGGGATTGCCAATAGTTGGTAAAAAAGCAACAAAAAGTGCACAAGTGAACTTGTGACTAAGCATGGAAAAACAGGTGTCGAATGGCGTTTTCAAAGAATGCCTTTTTCTTTCAGAGTCGAAATAAGGCATTCTTGGGGGGCAATTTGTTGGCTCCTAAATTCGACACCTATGCTTTGATCTATGTCAGCCATTAAAAGCTGAAAGATGCTTTCGACTGGCTGAGTCTGTCGAAGTGCCCGTCGAAAGATGGGAAAATACTTAGAAGATTTCTTCCAAGGAAGAAGGCTGGTTGCCTTCGACGTCGAAGGAGTTTTCGTCGAAGACGTCTCTTGATGAAGGTGTTCGATGGTCCAGAGTGGAGCAGTTTGAAATTCAAAGCTTTGGAGGGAAAACGGTTTCCAGCAGTTACTACGTGCAAACGTGCAAGGATCTGGAGCGTCGAGCATGGAGAACGTGCCAAGTGGCTTGATCTCGAAGCAGTGTAACTGCCCGACGGTTACTTGGAATGTTTTAGTATAAATAGGAGTAGACATGTAGTTTCTCGCGTGTGTTCACAAATATATACATAGTCACTCATTTAGATTCAAGTACCCAGTGTGAGCGAAAGAGTTGTTGAGAAATGTATGTGTGAAACACCAATTTTATCAATTAAAGTCATTTACTTTTCCAGCATTTTACCTGCTTTTCTCCTTTAAATTCCTGTCGAACCTTTACTTTAAAGCCTTGTTTATTTTACCAAGCCTTTCCTTTATGCAATTTACTTGAAACCTTTTATTTAAAGCCTTATCCACCTTAATCAAACTTCAAAATCAACCTATGTCCATAGGATCAATCTGATCGATCCTGCGAGTAACCAAATAAGTAACCATTTGGAGGATCAGCGGTTGTTTACCAAAACCCAAGGTAAACAGTTGGACCCTTTTTGCGAAATTAAATTAAACGATGAATTAATTACGATTAAAAAGAGAAGAAATTGTTTTTTGGTGTTTTTTTAGGTATTTATGATTTAAAGAATTAATTAAAATTAAACCTAATTCTAATTGCTTTTAATTTATTAAGAAAAGAAGATTTAAAACCTAATATTAACCCTAATTAATTTACATGCAATTTTACTTACAAAAATAAATATCTAATTATTTAATTATTTATGAAAGAAAAATAAAAAGGATGAAAAATTAATTAACCCTAATCCTATATTTTTTAGGTTTTTATTAAAAGAATTAAAATTGAAAACCTAATTTAAAACTAATCAATTTATGAATTAATATAATTTATTTAGGAAAACACTAAGAATAAAAATAGTTATTATTTTTCTCTTTTCTGATTTTTATGGGTTTTTTATATTTTGTGAAAATAATAAATTAATTAAACACAATAATTAAAATAAAAATAGAAATAATGCAAAAGAAAATATTTAAAATGGCAAACCTAGGGGGTATCAGTCCCCAATGTGGAGGTATAGCCCAGGAATTTGAGCCCAAACAAGCCTGGCCTTGTTGACTTTGGCACTAGCGTGTATACGCGTTGACTACAATCCATGGTATTGCGCAGTTCTTGGCCTTCTGATTGTTTTATTGGGACGCGTGGACGTCTGATTATGAAGGTGCATCATGGATCACCATATTGGAACTGCATGTGAATACTGAACGAAAAATAATATTGAAAGCATGAAGACCTGGGGCTCGAACCCAGGTCATGTACGTTATCAACAGCTGCACCTACCACTGAACCAATTCACGCGCTTTGTATGTAACATAATAAACAAATAATATCAAATAAAACAAAAAAGCATTAGTGGGTTTGGGCGCGAAACTTTGAACCAGCCAACCATCTAATGCCACGATATCATCTTCTTCTTCATTCCTGAAACATAACAAACATAGGCAACGGTTTTCATGGTGTTCCCTTAGGCAGGTTTTGAGAAAATAGCGAATAGCTCTAGGACGCTCATAAATTAAGCGCGAGGGTCTCAAATTCTTCGTCCAAGCATGCTGAATACGTTCTTGGCATCGTGGTGTCCCAATTGTTCCTTGTTTTAAAACCCCTAATTTGAAATCCTGTAAACCCTAAAACACAATCATGGCATCTTTGCATACAGTGCATAATAATTCAATCAAAGCGTATGATTAGCTTGCAAACTTTATTCTAAACACAAAAATAACAATGAAACATGTTAACAATGCATGAGTGATAGAAACCGATTCTGAAATTTTCTTTACCAACTCCAATGGTGATTTCACGTTTCCTTGAGTATGAGGCTTAGTTTTTGATTGGAATCGTTTACTGGCAACCCTGGCAAGCTAATGGAATAGGTTTTGAGGCTTGAATCGACCTGCAAGTAGGTTTTCAGAATTTGAGTTTTCAAAGAAAATTTCAAGTTTGATTCTTGGTCTCTAGCGCAGCTTAATGGTCATTCTCATTAGGTTTTGATTCCTTGTATAAGTATGAGTGAATTAGGTTAAAGAAATCAAACAAAAAGCTTGGCATTCATGACTTGAAAGATTTGATTTTTCAAGATCTTTTTTCAATCTTTTTCCATGCTATTTTGTACCAATCATGATCAATTCTCTTCAAATCTTTCCATATTTGATTATGCACGAATTATTGAGTATATTTCATGCACAAAAAGATTGAAAAACTTAGGTTAAATATTTTTCATGTATTTAATTGATTTAAATGAATTATTATTAATAAAAATTCAAATAAATAAATAAAAAATGAAGAAATACTTCCCTTTGGGCCAAGTGGTCGTGCACATGCCTTGGACAATGAATTGTGGAAGAAAAAGAGGCCCATTAGTAATTTTAGGTCATTTGAATCAATGTTGACTTTTCAAAATATCCAAAAATTTCCCAACTTCCACAAGGCATAACTTGCTCAATTTTTAAGCTTTGCTCATGTTCTTGGACATTTTGGAAAGGTCTTTGAGTCCTATAACCAATGTCTTTGGTCCCATGTCATTTTGATTTACCAATCTCAAGTTATGGTCTTTGACTTAAAGTCCCTTTTTGTTGACTTTTGAAAATGACCTATAATGTTGAAATTGATAACTTTTTGTGAGAGCATTTCTTGGACTTGGAGTGTGAAGAGGAGTTGTTGGAAATGTCTTTCTCTTCAAAATGAGCTTTGGATGGAATTTTTCTGATAATCCATGTGAAAGTTATGCCCTGGTCAATTTACAGTCGACTTTTTCAGCTATCCAAATAAGGAAACTTTTGCATCTTGATGATTTTTGAGCCAAGCTTTGAGAATCATGATCAAGCATTGATCAAATGATGTTTGTGGCTTCAAAATGAGATGTTGACCAAAAATTTGAACTTTTGACTGTCAAATGACCATTTTGCCCCTACAGTTGACTGTAGTGCAATTAGGGTTTTTGACTGTGCAATTTTGTGCTGAAAGTCTTGAAACTTGATATGAGGATACTTGACAATATTTGTAGGCATGTGAGACTTGATTGGACCTTTGGAAACTTCATTTTCTTGATCAGAAGCAAAACCCTAATTTTGACTGCTTAGGAGGCCCTTGCACTGTGCAACCCTTGGGGAAATTTGAAGCTTGACTTGGCAATTTCTTGAAGAATATGGGAGGGCAAATTTTGGGGTACAACAATGAGAAACAATCAAAACTCATCATAAAGCTGGAGGCTGAAAAAAGGGCAAACCTTGAAACTATAAGTCATCTAGAAGGAGAAGTTCAATTGCTGAACTCACAACTGAATCAAATGACTAAATCTGTCAAGATGCTGACAAATGGAACAGACAAATTGGAAGAGATCCTCCAGGTTGGACAAAATTTGGGAAATAAATCTGGACTAGGATTTATGGAAGCAAAGAAATCTGGTACTGATAAGCAAATGTCAAAACAGATGTCTCAACACAACTCTCAACATCAGGAACAGAGACATATGAAGAAAAGGTACCAAAGATGGAGATGTCATCATTGTGGGAGATATGGCCACATAAAGCCCTTCTGCTTCAGATTGTATGGATACCCTAATCAGAACTCAGGTGTCAAACCTAAGTCTAAAAAGGTACCACATGCTCCTAAATGGAAGAAAAAGGCTACTGCCCTGATAGCCCACACTTCCCTGAGGGTCTCTGCAAAGGAAGACTGGTACTTTGACAGTGGATGTTCCAGACACATGACTGGAATCAAGAACCTCCTCAATAATGTTAAGCCTCACACCACCAGCTTTGTGACCTTTGGAGATGGTGCTAAAGGTGAAATCAAAGGAGTTGGTGATTTGGACTGCCCTGGAGTTCCAAGTCTGAATGAAGTACTGCTGGTAAAAGGGCTGATTGCTAATCTCATTAGTATCAGTCAATTGTGTGATCTAGGATTCAAGGTCAATTTCTCAAAATCTGAATGTCTTGTAATCAATGACAAACAAGAGATAGTAATGAAAGGAGTCAGATCCAAAGACAACTGTTACTTGTGGGAGCCTGAGAACACTAATTTCTCATCTGTGTGTTCCATTGCAAAAGAAGAAAAAGAGGTGAAACTATGGCACCAAAAACTTGGCCATCTTCATCTAAGAGGTATGAAGAGGATTATCTCCTTGGAGGCAGTCAGAGGGATTCCAAGACTGCAAATTGATGAAGAAAGAGTTTGTGGTGAATGTCAGGTTGGTAAGCAGACTAGGATGTCACATCCAAAGTCAAGACATCTGACCACCTCTAAGGTTCTAGAACTTCTTCATATGGATCTGATGGGACCAATGCAAGTAGAGAGTCTTGGTGGAAAAAGATATGCCTATGTGGTTATGGATGATTTTTCCAGATTCACCTGGATTAATTTCATTAGGGAAAAATCTGATGTATTTGAAGTTTTTAAAGAATTGTGCAAAAGAATTCAAAGAGAAAAGGAAGGGTGTATTGTCAGAATCAGAAGTGATCATGGCAAGGAATTTGAAAACAGCAAATTTGATGATTTCTGTTCTTCAGAGGGAATTAGTCATGAGTTTTCTTCTCCTATAACACCTCAGCAAAATGGAGTTGTGGAAAGAAAAAACAGGACCATACAAGAATCTGCCAGAGCAATGTTACATGCCAAAAGACTTCCTATGTATTTTTGGGCTGAAGCTATGAATACAGCCTGCTATGTTCATAACAGGGTCACCTTGAGGAAGGGAACCTCATCCACCATATATGAACTCTGGAAAGGAAGAAAACCAACTGTGAAGTACTTCCATGTGTTTGGCAGCAAATGCTATATTCTGGCTGATCGTGAACAAAGAAGAAAACTGGACCCTAAAAGTGATGAAGGCATATTTCTAGGATACTCCTCAAACAACAGAGCTTATAGAGTATTCAACTCCAGAACCAAAACCATGATGGAATCAATAAATGTTATAATTGATGACTATCATGAAGAAATAGATGTTCCTTGTACTGTTGAGACATTCTTTGAGACTTCAACCCAACAGAATGACCTACCTAACTCCACCATAACAGAATCTGAATCAAAGGAAGCTAGCAAGATCCCTTCCATCAGAATTCAGAAGGATCATCCAAAAGAGCTCATCATAGGAGATCCCAACAGTGGAGTCATCACAAGATCTAGAGAAATCATCTCAAACTCTTGTTTTGTGTCCAAAATGGAACCAAGAAATGTCAAGGAAGCTTTAACTGATGAATACTGGATTGGTGCAATGCAAGATGAACTGAACCAATTCAAGCAACATGAAGTTTGGGAACTGGTTCCTAGACCTGAAGGAACTAACATCATTGGGACAAAATGGATATTCAAGAACAAGTCAGATGCTGAAGGAGTTGTCACCAGAAATAAGGCAAGACTTGTTGCTCAAGGATACACCCAGGTTGAAGGGGTTGATTTTGATGAAACCTTTGCACCTGTAGCCAGGCTGGAATCAATCAGACTCCTATTGTCAATTGCTTGTCTTCTGAAGTTCAAATTATTTCAGATGGATGTGAAAAGTGCCTTTCTAAATGGGTACTTAAATGAGGAAGCTTATGTGGAACAACCTAAAGGCTTTGTGGATCCAACCCACCCTGATCATGTCTACAAATTGAGAAAAGCTCTATATGGCCTGAAACAAGCTCCTAGAGCATGGTATGACAGGTTAACAAAGTTTCTCTCAGACAAAGGCTACAGAAAAGGAGGCTTGGACAAAACTCTCTTTGTCAAAACTGAAGGAGGGAAGTTGATGGTTGCCCAAATATATGTTAATGACATAGTGTTTGGAGGAATGTCAGAACATATGGTTAAACACTTTGCTGACCAGATGCAGGCTGAATTCGAAATGAGTCTCATGGGAGAACTAACTTATTTTCTTGGACTGCAAGTCTCACAGATGGAGGACTCAATCTTCTTATCTCAAAGCAAGTATGCTAAGAACATTGTAAAGAAGTTTGGTATGGAGAATGCAAGTCACAAAAGGACTCCTGCTCCTACTCATCTAAAGCTTTCCAAAGATTCAAGTGGGGTTAAGGTGGATCAAAGTCTGTACAGAAGCATGATAGGAAGCTTGTTGTACTTAACTGCCAGCAGACCTGATATTGCCTTTGCAGTTGGAGTTTGTGCAAGATACCAAGCTGATCCCAAAGTCAGTCATATCAACCAAGTGAAGAGAATTTTGAAGTATGTGAGTGGAACTTACAACTATGGGTTGATGTATTCTCATGGATGTGAACCAGCTCTGACTGGCTACTGTGATGCTGATTGGGCTGGTAGTGCTGATGATAGAAAAAGCACCTCTGGAGGATGTTTCTTCTTGGGAAATAATCTGGTTTCCTGGTTCAGCAAGAAACAGAACTGTGTGTCTCTTTCTACTGCTGAAGCTGAATACATTGCAGCTGGTAGTAGCTTCTCTCAAATGATCTGGATGAAACAGATGCTCACTGAGTATAATGTCACACAAGATGTTATGACTTTGTACTGTGACAATCTGAGTACAATCAACATTTCCAAGAATCCCATTCAGCATAGTAGGACCAAACATATTGACATACGACATCACTTTATCAGAGACCTTGTAGAAGAGAAGACAATCAAATTGGAACATGTTGCCACTGAGATACAGCTGGCTGACATTTTTACCAAGGCACTGGATGCAAATCAATTTGAAAAATTGAGGGGTAAGTTGGGTATTTGCCAACATGAGGAATTGTAGCAATTAATTTTGCTTAAAACAAGGATTAAAGGAGTTATGCTTGTTCTGATTGGGTTAAAATTACTTTTTCCCATTTCCTTCAATTCTTTTAAGAAGTTGAATAGACACTCCTTTTCTTCCTTCCCCTCTCGTCTCCTCATCAAAACCCAATCTCTCAATCAGAATTTTCTCTTCAGTTGCTGTTGGTCCTCTAAAACTGTCAAAATGTCTCCAACACCATCTTCATCCAATACGACTATTTCAACCTCTTCCTCTGATCAAGATTCTAGGACAATCTCTTCCTGTCTGGACTCTGAAGTCCTGGAGATCTCTTCTCGTAGAAAAGTGGGAACTAACCCCACCAAGGTCAAAGAGTTGAGAACAAGACATGCAGGAAAGTCCCAAGCTTCTACCTCTGGTAATCCATCTCATCCTTCTTCTTCAGTTCCCCCTGAAATTGCAAATAGGGAAGAAGGTGTAGAAGCTGAAGGTCATCTCAACATTGAAGAAACTAGCTCCTCTGAGTCTGATGACAGTGCCTAAAGGTTGGTTGCTGTTTGGTGGTGTTGCTGGTTGGTGCTGATATCTGGTGGAGTTTGGAAGTGTGTTTAGTTTTTTTTTCTGCTGTTGCTCTTATTATTTGTTTTGGATAACTGTATAATCATTATGAACATGTATCTTTGGCCCATTTGTGGCTAAAGAGGGGGAGAATATTTTGGTACTTACTTAATTAGTACTTGCTCAATTAGACATTCTATTTTTCTGCAGTCATTTCTTTCTGCTGCTATCTATCTCTGATTGCTTAGGGTCTTTAGCCAAAAATCTGCCAAAGGGGGAGTTTGTAGTTGTTTAGGTATTGGCTTGCATTTTTGGTAAAACCCAAGTGTATGTGTGAATGTCATGACTGATGTCATAACATTCTAGTTTAGCTTGTACTGATTCATTAGGTACCTTTGCAGAAAAATATTGTCATTCAGGTACTGATGTTTATAAGTGTGTATCTGAGCATTTTGCAAAATGATCACATTTTCCTAAATCAGTAGACAGGTTCCTCAGATGTCATAACAGATGTTAAGACATCCTGTTCTGAACTAACAGGTTTGCAGGTTGGTTAATTCTGAGTTTTTTCAGGAAAATAACTCAGTCTTTCCAGAACAGAATCCTGCGTTTTCTGAGGGTTAACCTAGCTCAACCCTAACCTGGTTAATAAAGTCCTGTGACCTAGTCTTAAGGTCAAACGGAATTAACCCTAGGTTTTTGTGGAAACCCTAACTGAAGTTGCAGCTGCTATATATTCAACAGAGCTGCTGTTTTGCAAGTAATCCCTTTTTGATCAGAAGATCATTTATAAACTGTATAGGTTTAATTATTGTACTCCAAGCAATTATCATTGTGATAAGTGACTTGGAATAGGTTTTTAATTGTAAGGGTTGTGTAGCACTCAAAGCTTTGAAGCAAGAGTGTTTGAATGTTTCTTGACTAAAGTTGTGAAGCAGAGTCAAGTTAAGTTTGTGTATCACTCAAAGCTGTGAAGCAAGAGTGGTTGTGTTGCTTGATTAAAAAGCTGTGAAGCTTAATCAAGTGTATGTTGTTGAAGAGTGTCTTCATCAATTCATTAGTCAAATTGTTTTATGTATCACTGCTGTGATTGAGGGGGAGTGAGTAGGAACTCAGGTTTAAGTTGTACTTAGATTGAAATTGCATTGGGTAGGTCTTAAGTGAAGGAGATAAACTGGTTGGTTTATTCCTGAATTAACATCTCTTATAGTGGATTTCCTCCCTGGCTTGGTAGCCCCCAGAGTAGGTGTTGTTGCACACTGAACTGGGTAAACAATTGACTGTGTTCTTTATTGCTTTTGTATTTACTGTCATATAGTAAGTCAGATACGGTGTCATAACATTGAACGTGACATTGAGTATCTGCAGCCAGAATTTCATTAGTCATCTGAATTCCTTCCGTTATGTGGAGTTAGATGGTGAATTCATAGAGACCCCTTTCCAACATTTTAAAGAAGTCTCTCCTGAAATAGCGGCAACCAAGGTGGTGTCCTCAAATCCTGTGATCACAAGACCACCACCTCGGATGTCATCTCTCAAGGATGCTAGGGCGGTAGTGGAAGAAGGTGGATCCACCATTTGGGGGCAGCTTCCAGACTTTCCTTTCAAATCAGATAAATTCGGCTTGGGGTTCACTTTGACCGCTCAGAAGGCTGTGCGCCACGCCCGTGCCGGAGGGCCGCCTGTGAAGATCAGCCACCAAGGGGTTAATGCACTAGAGGACAGTGAAGAGGAGGGTAGCCTGGAAGACTGGATTTTTCCTACTGTTGGCAGAGGACTGCGCAACTGGGAAGCAAAAGACTTTGTTCCGATTACTATCATACCGCAGTAATTTATCTTTTCCATTTCTGTTGGATCTGTAATAATTCACAAACAATTCGTACTTTTTCAACCTTGTGTCTTACCCGAGGCACAACGGTCCATTTGTAAGGGTTCTTATCTTCATTTCATATGTCATTTTAATGAATCATGGACGCTTTTCATATTTAAACCTTTTGTGCTCATTGTCTTTCTTTTACATTTTGTTGTTTTAAGATGGCTATCCCTTACACACACCAACACTCACAAATGCATGTACCCTTCCATTCCGGAACCCATGGGTGACGATACTGCTATAACCTTCAGTAACTCTGAAGATCTGATCTACCAAGCCGAATATGAAGGTGAGGAAGATCGTGAGGTGCCAGGGGAATTGGCCAGATTACTACAGCAAGAGGAAAGAGCGATTCAGCCTCATGAGGAGCAGTTGGATACAATCAACTTGGGTACTGAGGATGATAAAAAGGAAATCAAGATAGGTGCCAATCTAGAGCCGAGTGTCAAGGAGCGCCTAATTCAGCTGTTGTATGATTATGTTGAGATCTTTGCTTGGTCATACGAAGACATGCCGGGAATTGATACAGACATTGTGGTACATCGTCTACCAACAAGAGAAGATTGTCCACCAGTGAAAAAAAAGGTCCGCCGCATGAGACCTGACATGTCAGAGAAGATCAAAGCAGAAGTTATGAAGCAGTTTAATGCTGGATTTCTGGTTGTTACTTCCTATCCACAATGGGTTGCTAACATTGTGCCTGTGCCTAAAAAGGACGGAAAAGTGAGAATGTGCGTGGATTATAGAGATTTAAACAGGGCCAGCCCTAAAGATGATTTTCCACTTCCGCACATTGACATCTTGGTTAACAACACAGCTCAACACAAGGTATTTTCTTTCATGGACGGCTTCTCAGGCTATAACCAGATCAAAATGGCACCTGAGGACATGGAGAAAACTACATTTGTCACACAGTGAGGTACGTTCTGCTACAAAGTGATGTCATTCGGACTGAAGAATGCCTGGGAAATCTATCAACGCGCCATGGTAGCTTTGTTTCATGATATGATACATCATGAGATATAGGTCTACGTAGATGACATGATAGCCTGGTCACAAACTGAAGAAGAACACCTTGATCACTTGCAAAAGCTGTTTGTCAGGTTGAAGAAGTACAAGCTACGATTGAACCCAAACAAGTGCACATTCGGGGTCCGGTCCGGTAAACTCTTAGGATTCATTATCAGCAACAAAGGCATCGAGGTTGATCCTGCCAAAGTCAAAGTTATACAAGAAATGCCTGCTCCTCGCACTGAGAAGGAGGTCAGAGGTTTCTTGGGACGCCTAAACTACATTGCTAGGTTCATTTCTCACCTAACATCTACTTGTGAGCCAATCTTCAAGCTATTGAAGAAAGATCAGGTAGTTCAATGGAATGATGACTATCAAGTTGCTTTCGATAAAATCAAGGAGTATTTGCTAGAACCTCCTATATTGATGCCACCCGTCGAGGGAAGACCGCTAATCATGTATCTGACCGTCCTAGAGAATTCAATGGGGTACGTACTGGGGCAGCATGACGAGTCTGGCCGAAAAGAGCATGCCATTTATTACCTTAGCAAAAAGTTTACCGACTGTGAAACCAGATATTCACTGCTCGAGAAAACTTGTATGGGCTGCTCGCCGGCTAAGGCAGTACATGTTGACTCATACCACTTTGCTGATATCTAAGATGGATCCGATAAAGTACATCTTCGAAAAGCCTGCTCTATCTGGAAGAATAGCTAGATGGCAGATGATCCTGACAAAATACGATATACAATACACGACCCAAAAAGCTATAAAGGGGAGTGTGCTAGCTGATCATCTAGCCCATCAAGCTGTAGAAGATTACCAATCCATGAAGTTCGACTTCCCTGACAAAGACATCATGACATTGGACAACATTGAAGAAATCAGACCATATGACGGACCTGAACGAGGATCCCGATGGACCCTGTACTTTGATGGGGCGTCCAATGCACTTGGAAACGGTATCGGCGCGGTACTCATATCTCCATAAGGTTGCCATACTTCTTTCACCGCCAGACTTTGCTTCAATTGTACGAACAACATGGCAGAGTATGAAGCATGCATCTTTGGAATTAAGGCTGCCATAAACTTGGGAATCAAATCTGTGATTGTGTTTGGGGACTCAGCTTTGGTCATCAGTCAGATCAAAGGAGAGTGGGATACTAAGCATCCAAACCTCATCCCTTACAAAGAACATGTCTTGACATTGTTACCACATTTCGAGCAGATTACCTTCAAGCACTTCCCGCGAGAAGAAAATCAGCTAGCAGATGCTCTAGCTACAATGTCATCCATGTTTAAACTTAACTGGGATAATGAGGCTCCCCAAATCACCATTGAATGGATGGACGAACCGTCACATTGTCAAGAGATTAATACCGAAGAAGTAGTGGACCCGTCGTGGTTTCATGAAGTCAAAAGGTATCTCGAGGCTCAAAAATACCCAGAAGGAGCTTCAGTCAATGACAAAAATTTATTAAGGAGATTCTCGGCTAAGTTCTTCCTAAGTAATGGCATCTTGTACAAGCGCAATCATGATTCTATTCTTCTCCGTTGTGTGGACAAAGATAAAGTTGAAAAGATCATGGCCGAATTGCATGAAGGTACCTTTGGCACTCACTCTAGCGGGCATACGATGGCTAAGAAGATTCTACGGGCAGGCTATTACTGGTCTACCATGGAAGCTGACTGCTATCAGCACTCCCGCACCTGTCACAAATGTCAAATCTATGCAGACAAGGTGCACGTGCCTCCTGTTCCTCTAAATGTCTTAACAGCTCCTTGGCCCTTCGCTATGTGAGGAATCGACATGATTGGAGAAATCAAGCCTACAGCATCCAATGGACATCGCTTCACTCTGGTGGCCATTGACTATTTCACCAAGTGGGTCGAAGCAGCTTCCTTCGCATCTGTTACTAAGAATTTTGTTGCCCGCTTCATGAAGCAGAACCTTATTTGCTGGTACGGTATCCCCGAAAGGATCATCACTGACAACGGTACAAACCTTAACAATACTGTGATCACCACTTTGTGCGAGCAGTTCAAGATTCAACATCATAATCCATCCCCCTATCGGCCAAAGATGAATGGTGCAGTCGAAGCTGCTAACAAAAATATCAAAAAGATCATACAAAAGATGTCAGTCACCTACAAGGACTGGCATGAAATGTTACCCTTTGCTCTCCACAAGTACCGTACCATGGCTCGCACATCAACTGGGGCAACACCCTATTCCTTGGTATATGGCATGGAGGCTGTTTTACCTATCGAGGTTCAGATTCCCTCTTTGAGAATCATGAAGGATGCTGGTTTGAGTGAAGACGATTGGATCCAGACCCGGCTTGATCAGTTGAACTTAATTGACGAGAAGAGACTTACTGCTGTTTGCCATGGTCAGACGTATCAAAAATGGATGATCAAGGCTTTCAACAAGAAAGTCAGACGCCAAGTATATCAAGTTGGAGATCTAGTGATCAAGCGTATTATCTTTCCACAAAGTGATCCCAGGGGCAAATGGACTCCTACCTATGAAGGACCATTTGTGATCAAAAACATCTTTTCTGGTGGGGAAATGATTTTAACCACCATGGACGACGACGATCTGCCACACCCTATGAACGCATAGTCAAAAGATACTACGCATAAGTAACCCGCCAGGTTGACACACCTAGGCAAAAAAAAGGGCATCCCGGTGAATCGAAAACCCGAAAGGGCAGTTCAGGAAAAATTTAGGGATAAAATAAAAAAAATCTGTACACCCGGCAAGTTGAAAACCCGAAAGGGCGACTTGGGCAAAAAAGGGTTTCCCGGTGGACTGAAAACCCGAAAGGGAGGTCTAGGAAAAAGGTAGGAAATTAAAGTGTATGACTATGTCTCGTTGGATCACTTTAAGGACAATCTCTTCAATGACAAACTCTGAGCTTCTGATCAATTCAATCATCCTCGGACGAAGCAACGGATGGACAAGATATTCGGAGACACGAAAGTTATAGCGGAATGGGAACCCCATGGGATTTTTACACATAGCTATATTTATTTGTATAAATTTTTCTTGATTTTATGACACCATCCTCTTACTAGGATGTCTGTCTCCTTTGTACAAAACACTTATTCAAAGTAAATACGAAGATATCTCTTTCAAAGTACAAAAACTATTTGTCTTTTTCTTTTACACTTGTGTTTTTATTTGCAAAAACGTCCAATGATTCATTGATGAACATATGCATTTGAACATACTTACTGTTTACAAATAAACAAAGTGGAAAAGAACAATTACTGACAGGTTGAAAGGATATGAAAACGTCTCTAGGCTATTCCATAAGAAATCCCTACAGTACATCATCTAGATCCCCAATGGAACTAAAATTTCAAACCTTAATTCCCATCAGAGTTAAAACTTCAAACTCCCAGTTCACAGCGGAGCCAAAGTTTCTAACTATCAATCCCCAGCGGAAACCTTTCAGTCAATCCAATTTCCCCAGCAAGTTATCTTGAAACCTGGAAATCAATCAGATAACAGTCAACTTTTGTCTCTCCTCAACCTAGGATAACTCCCCAGTAGAGTGGCGAACAACCCAAGCTCCTGAACTTACTCCTCAGCAGTAAGCCTTCTTCCCCACAGAGTTTTCACTTCTCCTAAACAGAATAAAGATTCTCATTCTCAATTCCCTAGTGAAGTCGCCAAAGTTTTCATTACTCCCCAACGGAATGAAGATTCTCATTCTTAATTCCCCGCAGAGATCATCAGAGTTTTCTCTATTCCCCAACAGAATAAGAATTCCATTTCCTAATCCCCGGTAGAAGTCATCAAAATTCTCTGGATTTCCCAAGCAGATTTCTCAAGCAGTATATGGCATTGCTCGCAACAGAATTTTTGTCAATACTCCAACTTCAAGACATGAAGGATCCTTATATCCCCACAGAAGTTGTCAAGGATTTTAATCCCCAACAGTCGCCCAGGATTTCTTATCCTCAACAATCAAGGATTTATTTTCCCCGGCAGCAGTCAAGGGTTTTTATTATCCCCAGCTGTCAAGGATTTATTTTCCTCAGCAATACAACAAATCAGCTTACATGCGCATACATTACATTCATATATCATTACATTGATAAAACACATTTATTGCATCATACATTTCATGCGACATAACTTTGTGTTTCAGCTAACATTTTACCCTTTTCAGGATAAGGTTAACAGCTATCATTAACAAATGTTCAAAGATTTCAGATACAGTTCAGATACACTCCATACATGGAAGTCCTTCTGCTATTCATTCAGATTTCAAGTTCAGATACGCTCCAAACATGGATGTCATTCTGGCCCTCATTCAAGATTCAGCAATCATGATACAGTACAGATACACTTCAGACACAGAAGTCATTATGTTGCTCATTCAGATTCATATTTCAGAAACAGTACGGATACACTCCAGACACGGAAGTCATTCTGTTACTCATTCAGATCTCAACTTAAGATACAGTTTAGATACGCTCCAGACACGGATGCCATTATGTCACTTATTCTGATTTTCCCCAGCTTAGATATGATCCAGACACGGATGCCATTCTGACCCTTTATTCAGATTCAACATTCAGATACAGCTTGTATACGCTCCATACACGGACGCCGTTCCATTGCTCATACAGATTCAGTGTCTAGATACAGCTCAGATACGGACACCATTCTGATGCTCATTCTTTCAACTTACAACTCAGCAAACATTCTTGGATGGCATCTTTAGGCCCATCTCCAACAAGATTCTATCACCTCTCCGAATGGCATCTTTAAGCCCATTCCCTCAACCACACTTTGGCGAGTGCAAATTTACGGGCACTCTAGTGTCCAATCATCTTTTACCTTCGAGTCACGAACGGCAAAACTCGCCAATCTAACTCTTCAGGTTCAAGAAGATTGAACATGGGAAGTTGTTGTACCCCAAAATTTGCCCTCTCATTTATCAAGATTTCCTCACAAGACTTCCGGGACTCAAGACAAGATTAGGGTTTGCTCAGCTCAAGACCTCATCTTGCACTGATGACCTGAAATTAGGGTTTGAGTTTTCACAAGGAGTTTTGGACCATCAATGCTTCATGTGACCTTAATACACCATCTTGGACCCCTAAGATTGCCCATGTTAAGTTTCAAGCCTTGAATCACATTTTTGCCCAGTCAATTGGACAATTGACCTAAAAATCAACTGTATTGGGGAAAAAGTCAACCATGGCCAATTTACAATCAAACTTCATAATTTTTTATCCACAACAACATTTTAGACTCATATGAACCATTTGATAAAGTTTGGATCACAACTCCTCAAGAAATTTGATCAAATCATCAAAAGGGCAAAATGGTCAAAATTAGGGTTTTGACTGAGAAAGGGAAATTTTTGATTTTTAACCTAGCCAATGACCAATTTGGTTCAAGCATGTTTTCAAGGACTCAATAGCATCATCTTGACCTAATCAAATAGTTCAAAAGATCTCAAATGCATAGGATTGACAGATGAATTTTGCAGTCAATTGATCAAAAGTCAATTGTGCACTAAAAAGTCAAACTTTGACTTTTTGGTCAAAATCAAGTGCCAAAGGTAATTCATCAAGATATTTCAAAATGTGAAACTTGTTGACCAAGAAACCTAAAATTTCAAATTAGGGTTTTAATTTGAAATTTTTCATAACTTAGAATTTTTCTAAGTATGGAAAATTTCTTATTTTTTTCCAACTTTCCACAATTTTTGCACTATGATGCAATTGGATTCAAAGAAAACTTCCAACATGAAAGTTGTATTCCTCCATGAAATATAAAACTTTGCTTCACAAAGTTTTCCCAAAATATGCTTGGATCTCAAGTTATGAATTTGTGAATAAGGGTCCATGAACTAAAAGACTTAGTGAAAATTTGCCCTAATTTAGGCAGGTTTTTGACCCAACTTCATGGGCATTTTTCACCTAGTTCCAAGAGGCATCTCAAAATGCATTTCAAAGATGGATTGTAGAGCATGTTTCAAGATTTCCAAAATGTTCAATAACTCTCCAAGATCATTTATGGTTAGGGAGAATCGAAGAAGAGAAAATGGAATTTTCTCACTTTTGTTCAAGCCATTTTCACAATGCACCAAGTTGCAAATCTGATCAAGCATGCTTGTACCTTGCATTACATGTCCTAAATCCCTTCTACACTCCATAATTAAATGAAAACTCATGGGATAATGGCTTTATTTTGACCTTTAGAGCATTGTACAAAGAATAATTCCATAAATGGCCAAAAGTTCACAATGCCATTTTGATAAAGCAAGCTTTTCCAACTTTATCAGCCTTGAGCCTTGGACTTGTTCCTTGAGTACAGGCATTTTCCATAGATCACAAGCAAAGTATACCAACCCGTGCAGCTCACAAGATGGCTAAGTACAGGCCTGCTAGCATGGTCACCTCAACCTTTCTTCAAAAACAAGAAAAGTGGCCAAAAGTCAAAAACTTGTACAAGCTGATAAAGAGAGGGCTTGGCATCATTAAAAAACAACTTCACAAACTTATCTCAAGCAAATACACGAATGCACAACATCTGAAACCTTCCCAAACACAAAAAACACAAATTTCTGCCCAAATAGGGCAGCTTCTGCAAAACACTAGCCATTTCATTTTTGGCTCGTGCGTTTCTTGTCTCAAGACTTCAAACACTTTACATACATCCTACCTAAGTTGTCCAAGCCTTTACATTGCAACTGTGAGCCCTGTTTCAGACATCACCATTTTCATTCTTGAAGGTTGCAGGTTGACTCGTGCAGGAAGTTTCAAGCATCCTCAAGGCAAGCTAAGCATTGGAATAGCTTGAGGGAACTTCAAGGAAGCTCACACGATCCTCAGGCCTCACTCAAAGTCCCCACATTGCCATATCTAAATCCAGCTGAAGGAGGTATTTTTCAAAACTTTATCTCTCTATTTAGGCATCCTCAAGCCACGATTTGTGAAGCAAATATGTAGTCCTTAACTTGCTGAAGTTGTACATATGCATAGTTGTCATTTATATTAACTGAGCTAAGAGAATTTGAATGTTGAACATGCTGAAAAAACTAGGTCAGAAATTAGGGCTACTGAAATTCTCCCTGGTCTTTGAGAGTTAGATTATGAATTTTATATCATTGGAATCGTGAGATTCTAAGCTACATTTTTTATGTTGCAAGTTTTTGTTTTTGTGCAAAGAATAGAGAGTTACAGGTTGAAGGCAAGAACGCGCGCAAATGTTTGACTGGAGGACAGGGACGACCTGGCTTGGGCCTGGCACGCCTTGGGCTTGTTATTTCTACTTTTCACACCCCCTGACTTGATATCCACACCCCTGACCTATTTTTGTATTTTTTTATATTTTCTTTTTATATTTTTATATTTATTATTTTTATTTATTTTTCTGAATCACAAAAATCATGAAAAATATTTTCTTTATTTTTTTGCATTTTTATTTTATTTTATTTTTTTTAATTATTTTTTGGCATAAAAAATAGTTTATTAGGTTTATAGAATTTATTTTCTTAAATAAATTTGTAAATACAATTTAAAAATACTATATATTTTTATTTTATTATTTCACACATAAAAATAATTATTTTCACACATTTTAATTTTTAATATTTGTTAATAATTTTATTTATTTTTTCTTGTACATAAATGGATAAAATAAATAATATAGAACATATTTTTCTTTTAATAAAAAAAAACTAGGGTTTCACCCTTTCAAAAATAACAATACTATTTTTCTTATTTTTAGGACTTAAATAATTTTATTTTTTCACACATAAAATTAATACAAGACATTTTTGCATAAATACATTTTATTTGCATATTTAAATATTTGTACATTTATTTATCTTGTACAATAATTCAATTGGGTTGTAATAATTATTTTAGGATTTTTATTTTGTGAAAATATCCTCATTCAAAAACTTGTATTCCCCCTCCCATAATAATTGTTGTAATAGCTTAGTTTTATTTTTCGCAATTTATCTCATTATACTATGTTTAGTAAAACTAGGGTTTTGCATGATAAGACAAAAATCAAACAAATAGAATGACCTAACACAAGACAAACAAAAACATGTAAAATGACAACACATTGCACACAAACACCCATAGGGTTTCACCCACTTGGTCGCCTTAAAATAAATGGTCATGGTATGCATGCAAAGTATCTTGGCAAAACAAAACAAAACAAAAAGATCATAGTCCCTCGATGACGCTATCAAAAGGTTGCCTAAACAAATGATCTTAGTCCCTCAAAACTTGCTAAGATACTTGGCAACATTGCTATCATGGTCATACGATGACCCACGCCCGTCCTGTTTAACATCCAAAGATAGGGTTGTTTACCAAAGCAATGGTAAATCAACAATGTCAAAGGAATAAAAATACACAAGAAAGACTTTTGAGTAGGTAGATATGCTTCTAGTTACTTGATCAATTTCAAAACAATCCTTGCTATTTTCAAAACAAACACACATTTCAAAACATTTCCAAACAACTTTCAAAACATTGAAACATTTTTCAAAAGACAAACATCTTTGTATACATTTTTACGAACGAGAATCATTACAAAGATTTCCTAAACGATGGCCTCTTTTCAAAATACTTTCAAAACCACACAAAGCACAATTTCAAACAATTGCAAAAGCAAATCAAGTGATCTAAACAAGTAACTAAGAGCCCATAGAAAACCATGGATGAAAAGGGTGCTAATACCTTCCCTTTTCATAATCTATCCCCCGAACTCAAGAAAACATCTCAAAGGTCTTTCCTGTGCTTTTTTACCTTTACTTTTGGATAAAATAAAAGTCGGTGGCGACTCTTGCTAAACCGCAACATTTGTGAACACAAACGCAAAACCTCAAGTCAGTTCTCCCACCGCATCACAAATATGATTTTTGAACCATTGTATAAAACTTTGATTATGCTCTCGTACTATCCAATTTTCATTTATATTCGGATTTAAACCCCATAGTACATCCTTGTGCATTTCAACATATGACTCAACCTCATTGTCATTGTGCAGAACATATAAATACACTTGATCCCGTTAAACCCTTGATACTGTCACAATTTTATTTCTGATTAAATTTTTTCCTTCCTTCCCTTCGATAATATGAGATTTGGGTAGTCCAATGGATTGAACATTGGTCAAATATTCAGTACAAAACTCAATCGCTTCTTCAACAACGTATCGTTCAACCATACAACCCTCTAGCCGACTTTGATTTTTCACGTACCATTTTAATATTTTCATATAACGCTCAACAGGGTACATCCATCTCATATAAGCTGGTCCACATAATTGTGTCTCTTTCACAAGATGAACAACAAGATGTACCATAATATCAAAAAATGAGGGAGGAAAATATATTTCAAGCTCACACAAAATAATAATTTTTTTTTGCAATATTGGTAAGATCTCAGGATCGACCACCTTACTACAAATTGACCTGAAGAAAAAACACAATTTAGTTATGCCGCTTCTTACTTTTTATGGAAAAATAGAACGTATACCTATTGGTAGAAAATGCTCCATTATAACATGGCAATCATGTGTCTTTAAACTCTTTAACTTGATGTCTTTCATAGACACAAGTCTTATAATATCTGAAGAGTAACCTTCTGAAACTCTAACTTCACTTAGAAACTTACACAATATTTTTTCTCCTTTCTAGATAAAGTATAAGCAGAAGGCGGAAGATATGTTTGTGTTCCTTTCTTCATGGGTCCTAATTAAGTTCTTATTCCTATTTGTATCAAGTCCTTTCTTGCATTAAGGTCATCCTTAAACTTTCCTTGTATATTGAGTAACGTATCAATAACACTTTCAAATACAATTTTTTCAATATGTATAACATCAAGAAAATGTCTTACATACAATGACTTCCAATACGACACTTCAAAAAAAATTGACCTCTTCTTCCACCCACCTTTGACAAGTGTATTTGCAAAAGGCTTGCCAAACTGGGTACTCATATCTTTCACCTTTTCAAAAACTTGGTCACCTGTCAACTTAGGTGGAGCTCTATCATGTTCTGGATTTCCATTGAATGTCTTTCTCCATCCACGGTAGTGATGATTAGAATTTAAGAATCTACGATGACCGATAAATACACTCTTTTGACAAAATTCCAATCGCTTCCAATTTATGTGTTCTTCACAAATAGGACACATTTTTTGCCCTTTAATGCTATATCCTGATAGGTTTCTGTATGCCGAAAAATCATTAATTATGAAAAACAACATCAACCTTAAATTGAAACTTTCTTTTCTATATCCATCATAAACCTCCACACCGTTCTCCCACAAAATCTTTAAATCTCCGATTAATGGTTTCAAGTAAACGTCTATGTCATCCCCTGGTTGTTTAGGTCCAGAAATTAACATAGATAACATCATGTACTTGCGCTTCATACATAGCCATGAAGGTAGGTTATAAATCATAATAATCACAGGCCATGTGGTATGTGAGATACTTTGAAGACCATGCAGGTTCATTCCATCAGTAGATAATGCCAAGCGAAGGTTTCTTGCTTCTCCTCCAAAATCAAGATAATCATTATCAATTTTCGACCATTGTGGTGAATCTGCCGGGTGTCGAAACTTTCCATCAATAATTCTTTCATTTGCATGCCAAGTCAAGTGTCTTGCATCGGTTTCACTATAAAACATGCGTCTAAATCTCTGAATTATAGGAAAATACCATAACACTTTTGCTAGAGACAATTTTTTCTTATATCGAGATAAACCACATTTAGGGCACTCATTTAACGATGCATATTCGTTTCGAAACAAAATGCAATCATTTGGACAAGCATGTATCTTATCATAGCTCATGCCAATATAGCACAAATTTTTTTTGGCCTCATAGGTTCGAATAGGAAGAACATTATCCTCCGGAAGCATATCTCTCATAATGGCTAATAACCCTGTGAAACTTTTATCCGACCATCCATTGCCCACCTTTAAGTTGTACAACTTTAATACCGCAGACAGTCTTGTGAATTTAGTGCAACCTTTATACAATGGTTTCTCTGCATCACTTACCAACCTCTCAAATATTTTGGGACAATCCTGAAGATCTTCTTCAAGTGCTTCTGCAATCTCTTCGACTCGATCACAATCGTATGTATCTGTGTCATTGTCACCTAAAGCATATGTCGTACTATCCCCCGGTTCAAAATTCTCGTAACTTTTCTCACCATGGAATATCCAACATGTGTAACTTTGATCAATTCCACGCCTCAATAAATGCGATTGCAACCCGACCCACAAAACAACAACTTAAGTAAGGACATTTCATTCGATTGACGTCTTCGGCGTGTTCAACAGCAAACTTAACGAATTCTAATACCCCATTCTCGTACTCTTTGGACAATCTATTGGCAGACATCCATTTTTTATCCATGGTCTTACTATTAAGTAAGCTAAACAAAAACAATACTTAAAAAAAAGGACAGAGACTAAAAAGCTTAATACCAATTAGGCATATTCATCGAAAATAAAAATATTATAATTATTCAAGCAACTATAGAAAATTTAAAAAAAAAACAACTAAATACCTGTAGAGAAGTCAACAACTTCTGAAACCACACAGTGTAATATTCTTGGAAATGCTCAGAAACTCCACTCTTCACAAGTAACCTATATAAATGATCAATTAATTTAATTGTAATAAAAAAATTCTATAGAATAAGAATTACATAAAAATATTTATCCAACATTAAACATATATGTATACACCATTAAATAATCACTAATATTCTTTTTAACATATATTTTACTAATAAAACAATATTAAACTAATAAAACAATATTAAATAATCACTAATATTTATACACCATGCATAAAAAATATTTATATTATCGAGGACCGTCAAAAATCATCACTAATATTTATATCTATATTATCACTAATATTTATACACCAGTAAGAATATATATTATCGTTTCTATTCTATATTATCACTAATATTTATATTATCGTTTTAACTTTACATTATCATCAAATAATCACTTATATTAACAACTTTACACCATCAACTAAATGAGTTCTTTCAATTTCATTTTCAACTCCATTTGAAGTGCTTTCAATTTCAACACTATAAGTGTTATTACGACAACCTCTCAAACCAAAATGTATAACTCGATTAATTGTATAGGAACATATTTTCTCTCAATTAATACATGCAATATTCATTGTGACATTTACACAAACACCTTACATTCAAAACTCATTGTGACATTTTCACAAACACCTTACATGTAAAATCCACATGCCACACAAAACACAACATAATGCAACATTATCAACACTAAATCAACACTATCAACTAAACTAAATGCAACATTATATATCAACATTATCAAATATATCAAAAATCATACCTAGAGGAGAAGAGAACTTTGGTTGTGAATGAAAGAAAGGATGAAACGGTCTTGAATAGAAGAAGGATGAGAACCTTGAAGAAAGGATGCAACGATTTTTGTCCAGAACAAATGAAAAAGCTCGTGAAAATGGGTTCCTGTTCGTAACTGTGTTGTTCGTGAAAATGGGTTTATGCAAAATAATAATGTTACTGTGTAATAGTAATGTTGGGTGTGTTTTATTTTTTTTATAACAGGACTTTAGGCAGAACTTTGAAAAAGCGCTGCGTAAGCCCACCCTTAGCCAACGCTTCTAGTAGAAAGCGCTTCTTAATCCCCCCTTTAGGCAGCGCTTTAACAAAGCGATGCGTAATCCCACCCTTTAGGCAGCACTTTTAAAAAGCACTTTGTAAGCCCATCCTTTAGGCATTGCTTCTCCACAACGCTACAGTACCTACCCCCTTTAGCAGCACTTTATAAAACCACATTAACCCCTTTTAGGAAGCGCTTTCACAAAGTGCTGCTTAAGCCCACTCTTTAGGCAGCGCTTCTAAAAAGCGCTTTGTAAGCTCACCCTTTAGGCAGCGCTTAAGTACCTACCCCTTTTAGCAGTGCTTTATCAAACCATATTCACCCCCTTAGGCAGCGCTTTTTTAGAAAGTGTTGTCTAAGGTATACGACCAAATTCCCGTGTTTTAAAAATGGACTTTTAGCAGCGCTGTCTTAAGTGTGCTATCTAATCTTATTTTTGTCGTAGTGCATAAAAGTTAACATTCAGCTTAGTGAAGATGCAAAAGAAAGTCAACCAGTGTACTTAAGAAGTCAAAGATGCAAGCCATGGGTTTGATAAGGATTGACATAGATCTTAGATAAAGCTTCAGACATTAACAATAGTTATTTAGACAAAAGGCAAACAAATAGACTATATCAAAAGCCTCAAGAAGATATCAAGCAAAAGTCAAACACAATGAAAACATCAGACACGGGCTTAGGGAAGTTATCCTAATTTAGTAAGTGAGTGAAACTTTTGTAAACACAAAAGTTATTTCTTTATAAGTAGATGGCTATAAGCATACACACACACATACTTAAAACATTTTAAAAAAAATATGAAAATAAAATGTCTTGAAGAAATATGTAGGAGTTGCCTAGAAAGAAATGAGAACATTCAAAAAGTCAAAAAATATATTTTAACAAGATTTAATCTATTAGACCAATCGATTAGATTGGCACGTTTTTTAAGATAATGGCATATTGAATATACTCAATATATTGGCAACAACAACAAATTACTTCTCGCCTGTTTTCAAAATTATAGCCGTTACATTTTAATGACTTAATCGATTGGTAATGGTCAAAAATCATTAAATGTTATTTCCTCTTTTGGACGATTTGAACACTATAAATAGAGGTCTCATTTCTTGGTTCAAATCATCCAGAAGACGAAATGTCTTCATATCGAAGATCCTTGTCATCCCTCGGGGAAAAATCTCATTTGCTGGAATTCATAGTGAAGATCCCTGTCATCCCTCAGGGAAATATCTTCTTTGCTGAAATTCATAGCGAATATCTTTGTTGCCCCTCAGTGCAACATCTTTTTTGCTGGACTTCATAGCAAAGATTATTGTCTCCCCTCAGAGGAAACATTTCTTTTGTTGGACTTTATAGTAAATATCCTTGCCTCCAATAGTGTAACACATATAGGCCATCTAGATTCTTGCCTGAGGGACTGATAGTCTTGTTGGTCAGATTATATATAATTCTATCTTGAAGACTTATATTATCCAGGATAATTAAATCTTCTCCATAGGGACTTAATGTCTCCTTAGACGAAATAAAACTCAAGGGCCACACCTAGGAGGCGCGGTAGATATCTAGCTTAAGATACTTAATAATAAGTCTTGCCTGAGGGCTTGATGGAAGTCCCACCCAATTAGGTAAATCGCCTCGCCCGAGGAACTGAAAGTCTCTTCATCAGGATATATACAACTTTGTTTGGAAGACTTGGATTCTATAGGCTAATTAAATCCTTGCCTGGGGGACTTAGTATCTCCTCGGGCTAGACAAAATTCAAGGGTCACGCCTAGGAGGCACAATGAATATCCATCTTGAGAGACTTGATGACAATTCTTGCCCGGGGGCTTGATGCAAGTCCCTCTCAAGTAGGTAATATGCCCCGCCTGAGGGATTGATAGATTTTCCAAGCTAGTTAAATCCTCGCCCGAGGGACTTAGTGTCTCCTTAGGCGGTATAAAACTCAAGGGTCACACCTAGGAGGCGTGACGAATATCTAGCTTGAGATACTTGATGACAAGTTTTTCCTGAGGGCGTAATAAAAGTCCTGCCCAAGTAAGTAAAGCACCTCGTCACTTGGGCTATATAAATTTTTTCCTGGAAGACTTGGATTCTGTAGGCTAATTAAATCCTCTCCTAAGGGACTTAGTGTCTCCTCGGGCGGGATAAACTCAAGGGTCACGCCTAGGAGGCGCAACAGAGATACAACTTGAGAGACTTAATAAAAAGTCTTGCCTGAAGGCTTGATGAAAGTCCCTGGTAAAGCTCCTCCTGAGGGACTGATAGTCTTATCAGTCGGGCTATATAAAATTCTGTTTGGAAGATTAAGATTCTTCGAGCTAATTAAATCCTTGCCTGAGGTACTTAGTATCTCCTTAAGCAGGACAAAACTCAAGGGTCACACCTAGGAGGTGCAACGAATATCCATCTTGAGAGACTTGATGACAAGTCTTGCTTCAGGTCTTGATGAAAGTCTCACCCAAGTAGGTAAAACGCCTCGCCTGAGGGACTTTTAGTCTCGTTATCCAGGCTATATACAATTTTTTCTAGAAGACTATGATATTCTAGGCTAATTAAACCATCACCATGGGACTTAGTGTCTCCTTGGGCAAGATAAAACTCAAGGGCCATGCCTAAGAGGCGCGACAAATATCCAGCTTAAGAGACTTAATAATAAATCTTGCATGAGGGCTTGATGGAAGTGCCACTCAAATAGGTAAAGTGCCTTGCCTGAGGGAGTTATAGTATCGTCAGCCGAGCTATATACAATTATTACTAGAATACTTAAATTATAAAAGCTCATCAAACCCTTGCTTGAAAGATTTAATGTCTCTTCATCCAAATTTGCCAAGATAGTTGAAACCTCACAAGAGGAAGTATCGGTTCTCAGGATAATCCTATATGTCCCAAATGAAACAACATTGTATCTTCCACCAAAGGGTTCGTTCCTATGATACTATGTAGTGTTATATTTGTAAAAGGCCTCTCCTTGAATGATGTTGTTGGGATGCCTTAGAAGAGATAGAAGGTAGAGAAAAACACAAGAAATGGCAGTTTAAATTGGATTTTAAGAAAATATTCCCCTTTAGAAAATTATTTGATTAAACTATAAAAGAATATAGAATACAATAAATATAAAGAGACACATTCAGTTATCCAGGTTTACCGTTAACTATGTTACTCATGTCCACCCTCCTCAAGTGATTTTGCCTTCAACAAAGACTTAATTCACTATACCCAAACTGATTACAGATGCACGAGCTACCCACCGGTGACTAACAATCAACCAATGATCAATAACCATTGACCCCTTAAGAAATCTGACCTACCCGGTATTTCTTAACAAGATTTTACAATGACCTGCAACCATTGTCATCTTGAGTCTTTTGACTAACACTGGTCACTCAAGGAACATCACAATGATACGTTCAGTGATTTCCACGAGATATAACGATCATTAACCCTATCAGAAATCTGATCAACTTGATCTTTCTATGAGGGCTTTCTCACAATGACCCTTGGCCAGTGATCTCTTAAGAATTCTAACCTTTCTGGTCCCCTAAGAGATATATCAATCATTGATCCCATAAGGTTTATGATCAAACTAGTCCCTTAGAATAGGATTTCATCTACGGTGACCTAAGACAATGTCTTATCAAGTCTTTTGATCGTCACTCGATCACTTGAGGAATCAACTAATTCTAAACAGAATTGTTTTTCTGGAGATTACATGAGTGCTTCTTATCAAGAAGATTACTACTAATTTAAGTACATATTGTTTGACACAATTCTGAGCAACAACTCTTGTGTACAAACAATTTACATAAAGATCTTAAGAAATAACACAATCTGAGCAACAACTCTTGTGTTTTACATATTTCTACAAAGGTGGATATAATCCAAGTTAAGTGCATCATCTTGTAGTCTTCTTGTCTTCATCTTCATCGTTGGGCAAGCTATGAGCAATAACTCCTTGTTCTTCATAATTCTGTCAAGATGTATATGATTTGTATTTTGAATGACATCTTGTAGAATTGTTCATCTTCATCTTCTTTCTTCATTAAGCAAGATATGAGCAAAAAATCTTTGCTTTTTCATAATTCTGCCAAGATGATTGATTGGTACGTTAGTGGGAGAACAACTTCTTTGAATAGTACTATCATTGTACTATTTTCTTCTTGACTAAGTTTCTTAATCTTTATCTTCTGATTCTGAAGTATTAAGCTTGGAAGATATAAATCACTTGTCTTCGTTCTTCTGATGACTGACTGATGAGTAGTTCAAAAACTACTTTGTTGTTGTAGCGTATGAGTACCAGAACGGTTAGAACCAAATCTTTTCTTCATAATTATGGGCAACAGCCTATCCGAAACACACAACTTTTCTTCTGATCTAGAAAACATGAAAATATCACTTTTCATTTCTCTCAAATCTATCTAAATCATTTCCACTTTTCTCACATATTTTAGCCATAATGCTTTGAGAGTGTTCTTGAGTTTAGTGAAACATTAGTTTTGTGTGAGGGCTAGATTGTAAATTTACCAAGTGTATTTTTTTCTCTTGAGTAAACCATTCTTCCTTAGTAAAGTATTATTATGGTTGGGAGTTAAACCATTATAAAAGATCTTTGTTTGTTTTTGGATGATTAGAGTAAGTCTTTGTCTGGCTCGTGTACTCTGCAATTGAAGAAATGTCTCTTTTGTGTTCGTTAAGAATAACCAATGGAAAATCTTCACAATGGTTCTTGAGCCAAGCCCGGTCAAAAGCTTATTGGTCTGAGATCAGCCTAGTGTAAAATTTTACCCTATTTATGAGTTCAGCCCGTGTAAAATCTTAGTTGGTTCGAGATTAGCCTGGTAAAAATCTCGATTTAGTTTGTGGCAAATCCGTGTAAAAACTCGGTTTGGATCAGAGGATAGTTAACTCAAAACTTCATCTTGATTTGAGATCAACCTGTGTGAAATCTATGTTTGGCTTAGAGACTTACTACTTGAAGCTTTGTTCATTGTTGGGTTTGGAGACTAACCATTTCAAGTCCCGGTTTTTTGTTTTATTTGAAGTTAGCCTGGAACTTCATTTCCTTGTATAAGGGGGTTCGTGAGTTTAACCTCTAAAAGTTCTCATGTAATAGTGGATACTCTCAAGATCAATTATTGAAAAGAGGAGTAGATCACTTCTTTAAAATTGAACCTCTATAAATCTATGGTGTCATCTCTCTTTCATTATCTCTTTTATTTTTCGCTTAATTTCATTACCTTGAATTTTCGCTGCATATTCAAACATTTTTTATAAAATATTTTCAAACTCTAATTTCTAAAATAATTTTGTTTCAAATCAACATTTTTAAAACCTCCACACTTCACCCTCTCCCTTCTTGTGTATGGAGTTGCATGTTCAATAATATGGTCTAAAAAAATATTCTTGGATGAGATTTGGAATATTTACCAAAGCAATGATGATATTAGGTTATAAGCACGGTCAAGGTATAGAATATCACATACTTTTATTTAAAAATTCTTGAGAATGGCTAATTGTGATTCTTGTTTATGTTGGTGACATTAATTTAATATAAGATGATTTGATTAAGAGATAATTACTTAAGGAGAAATTACCAGTTGAGGTATAGGTTAAAAACCTTTGCTAACTAGTGTATTTCTTGGAGATTGAGGTGGTTTACTTGCAAAAAGACATTTTTATCTTTTAGACAAAGTATGTGTGTTATTTTTTTGCAGGAAACAGACAAACTCAGATGCAAAATTGCAAGTGTTTCTTTTGAGTAAAATCACGAGATGGACTTTAAGGAGGTGTCAAAGCTCACAAGGACCAATATCATATATTAATGAAAATGTTGATTTACCTGGAACATACTATACAAAATTTAGCATATGTAGTGAGTGAGGTGAGTTAATTCAAGCATGACCCTAAAGTGAGAGACTTTTATACGGTAGACCACATTCTTCAATACCTCAAAAATATACTTGGGAGAAAACTTTTGTTTAAAATAGCGGAAGTTTAACTATATAAACTTACACTTATGTTAAGTATGTGGGTTCAATGAGTAATAAAAGATCTATTATTATACTATTTTATGTGGAAATCTTATTGGTTTGAGAAGTAAAAAATAAAATTTAGTTACTCATTCAAGTGTTGAGGAAAAACTTAGAGCTATGGCGCTAAAAACTTTTGAGTTGTTATGGATGAGATTTGTGCTACAAGATTGAAAGATAAAGTGTTAATATCTTACAAAATTGTTTTGTGATAATAAATTAATCATTAATATTGTTCACAATTTAGTTCAATATGAGAAGACAAAATATATTGAAATAGACCGATTTTTCATCATAGAGAAGTTGGTTTGTGGATTAATAACTATAACTTACATTTTTTTTCGATATCAACTAATAGATATGTTACAAAAAAGGGGCTTACAAACCCAAAAGATTTAGAAAACTTGTAGATTAATATCTTTCACCAGTTTGAAAGACAATGTTGCAATTTTGACATCAAGTAATTTTAACTATCTCCCGATCATAGTTGTGGATTTTGACATAAAGTAATTTTAACTATCTCCTGATCATAGTTGCGGAGGACAGCAAAGGGTTTGAATCAAATAACAATTGTTTATTTTTTTTACTTTTATATTTTGGTTTCTAAGAAAATATTTCTTAGATTACGTCTTTAACAGAATCTCCTTTATCACTTGAGACCAAACTACTTAGTTAATAATAATTGATTTATTTGTGTTGATTTTGTTCTACCTATGTTAAATGAGAAGCATTAAATATAACAATCTATTTAAACACTTTAATAATTGTACTTAAATTATCTTTAAAATAATATTTTAAAAAATTATTCTAGAATTCTAAAAAAAAATCAATTTAAGATATTATAAAATCAATTTAAATAATTTAAAAAGAAATGTATAATTTGACGTGGCTGTCATGAGAGGTATATCCATGTCACTCAAAATACCTCTGAATCAAAGTCAAAAGAAGAGGTGGACAGAATATCATGTCTTAATTTTAAAAAAATGAGAAAAGTAAATTTACGTAAAAATATTTTTTTAAAAAGAGATCAAAATTACAAGTTTAATTAAGAAATAAAATTTTAGAATTTTTTTTAGTAATATATATATATATATATATATATATATATATATATATATATATATATATATATATATATATATATATATATATATATATATATATATATATATATATATATATATATTACTATGTTTCAGAGAAATTACATAAATAATCATATTGCGAAAAATATTATAATATAGTAGTCATCTCAAATGACGCATTCATTAATTTTTTTAAAGGAGGTGTCAAGTGAGATAGCGTCTAACTATCTCCTAATTTTTTTCTTCATTTTTTTCTATTTACTTGCGGATTTTCCTATTGATTTGACTTTTCTTCCAGATTTACTTGCGAATTTACCTACAGATTATTTTTCTACAGGTAATTCCATAAAAAAATTATAGGTGAGTCCGCAGGTAATGTCAAATCTACCGTAGATAATTGAAAAAGTTTGAAAAATATATAGGAGGCGCCAATTCAAGTGACACATCTCTTTAATTTATTTTGGAAACATGATTACTTAAGTAATTTTCTCCGCTAACATAATTATTTGTATAATTTTCTCAAAAATTTATGTATTTTTTTTTTAAAATATGGTTAGTACCAAAAAAAAAACATTCAAAACTTTAACCTAAATTGTATTAGTATTCGATTATTATGTCACTTTGTTGTATTAACTCATAAAATATTTAAAATTATTCATGTGATATAAGATGCAATTAAATGAATTTGTAAAAAGTAAAAATTAAAAAGCACACTAATAATTCATACCGTTAAACTCAAACATTAAACAATTTATCTGCGTTATTACTAATAAAAAAATCATGAAAGTCTCTGGTGCCATGTGAAAATAGAAGACCATTTACCTTTTTATTTTAATTAATGTCAAACTAACTAATAATGTGAATTATTATATTTTTTATAGGACTAATAATGCGAATATAATTCAAATTATAACTTACAAATGTCAACCCAACTAATAATGTGAAAAGTAATTAAAACTAGAACCTCATTTCAAATAATCTAGAAATAGTCACTGAAGTATGAAGAAATTTGTTGAGAGAAGCAAGAGAAACCGACAAATATCATTGACAAAAATAAATCATTGAAAAATGATATGGAATTTCTTAGATTAAATTTATCTAATGCTAGTGTTTCATATATATTAGTTAACTTCACTACTAAAAAAAAGACATTTGAGAAAAGGTTTTTACATCGGGTATCAAAATAGGTGATATAAAAAATACAGTTAACAAATTTTTTACATCAGGTATTTATTTCCAATGATATAAAAAATAAGGGAAAATTTTTTTTTCGTCACCTATTACATCGGGTAATCTCATCCACCGATGTAAAAGATTTCCAGAAAAAAAACACGGTGGCATTTTTGTAAATAAGAAACAAGGTGACAAAAAAGTTAAAAAAAATATAAGCAAGCTATTACATCGGTTTAAACACAAACCGATGTAAAAAGTGATTCTTTGAATTAATATATAAATTATATTGAAAAATCATAAAAACGTGGGTAAAAAAAAAAAGGTAAGCTATTAGATCGGTTGGGAGTTCCACCGATGTAATAGCCTAACAAGTATTTAAAAAAAAAAAAACAACCTATTAAATCGGTGGGAGTGTCCACCGATGTAATAGCCTAACATGTATTTTTAAAAAAAAAAACAACCTATTAAATCGGTGGGAGTCTCCACCGATGTAATATCCTTAGACGTATTTAAAAAAAAAAAAAAACCTATTAAATCGGTGGGAGTCTCCACCGATGTAATAGCCTAAGACGTATTTTAAAAAAAAAAACAACCTATTAAATCGGTGGGAGTTTCCACCGATGTAATAGCCCATCCCCTTATATCGGTGGGGATTTCCACCGAAGTAAAAAACTCTAAACACTATTTTCTTTTATTCGCTAAAAACTGTTCATTCTCCATTCCGACCCATTCCGATCCATTTTCCACCATTCCGACCCATTTTCCACAACGATCCCTCCGCCTACTGTCACGATCTACTTCCGCCGTCAAGTTCGCCGCGACGTTCAGCCAGTACCATTCCGACCCATTTTCCCCATTCCGACCCATTTTCCACAACGATTTCCACAGCGATTCAGCCAGTACTGTCACGACGTCGCGTCGATTTCCACATCGATTTCAGTTCAGTTCGCCGCGTCGATTTCAGTCGCAAACTCCTTTGCATCACAGCGATTTCGTCATTATCGGTAAATCTCGATTTCCTTTCATCAGTGTACTAATTTGTTTAAATTGTGTTTCTGTTCTGGGAAAACAAGTGGTTGAAGTAATTTCTGGCTGAAACAAGTTAGATATGCTGTTTGGGTCTGATATTTTCGAGCGAGAATAGCTGATATTCTGTTGGTTTGACAGTGGAAGTTTTGCTGCATTTCTGATCATACATTTTATTTCTATTCATACATTTGTGAGATTTTTGGTTTGGAATCGAAAGATAAACTTTGATGATATGATAATTATAGTTTGACATCGGTATGTTGAAGTTGATAATGGAGTTTCGGTTTGTCAATGTGCTTGTGATCGTGTTGCGAGGTTGTTTTTTCGCTTGTTTTAAATTTGAATGAGATTTTTGTTCGTCAATAATATGTTCACTTGATTTTAATTTGGTTGAAGTTTCAATGTCATTATCATGTTAATATGTTATTCTTGCTTGTGGGGGTTTGTTCATGTTTGAATCAATTTTTATTTTGCGATAACAATTTTAAATAGTTGTCGCTGCCTACACCGTCGCCGCCAACACCACTTCCGCGACGCATACCGCCTCCAACACCCATTCTACTGCTTCCTCGTCGCCGATTCATCGGTCCCGTCTTCTGCAAATCATTCTGCAAATCATTCTGGGGTTCGTTCTAATTCTATTTCTTTTCTTTTTTGCATTTTCTTTTTCATTACAATTTCAGCATTTTTATGCATTTATGCTATGTTACATTACATATCAATATTATGCAGTTGGCTAGTATACGATAGTTTAAATTTCTATGGTTCTTCCTTAAGATAAAGTTATACATGTTTATAGATACTAAACTTAGTAACTTTAACTAATGCAACAAGCTACTTGTTTCAAGAAAATATGGTGTATGTTAGTGTTTGTGCAGTGTGAAATTTCATGATCATGATGGTGAAGAGTGAAACATGAAGATTGTTATATTATTAAGTATTTACAGGTTCTGAGACAAAAATTGAATATATGGTGATCGTTTTGAAATTATTAGAAAAGGAAACTAGTGAGAATCAGTTATGTATTAGTGGTGCAAAGTGTAAAAATAATAACAATTAGTAATAAATTGTTAAATGAGAAATGAGTTTTTTCAAAATAAATCGTTATCATCCATATCGTAGATTGCGGAAAGCTTTCAATGGGGAACAAGAGCATGGTGTTGCTCCAAAGCCCTTGTCTGGAGAGGAAGTTTATCAGCGACAACAGGGACTTGATGTTATCTTTGGAAAGTACCAAAAACGATCTACTGTGAAAAATGTATGGAAAAAGAGATCGATTTTCTTCGATCTTCCATATTGGTCTAGTCTTGATGTAAGACATTGTATTGATGTGATGCATGTGGAGAAAAATGTATGCGATAGTGTAATCGGAACACTTCTCAACATTCAAGGCAAGACAAAAGATGGTATTAATGCTCGTCTGGATTTGGGTTTGATGGGTATACGAGAAGAGTTAACCCCACAATATATAGGTAACAAGACATATTTGCCTCCTGCCTGCTACACTTTGTCTAAAAAAGAGAAAACAAGTTTTTGTGAGTGTTTACAAAGTATCAAAGTGCCGCATGGTTACTCATCAAATGTCAAGAGGCTTGTATCAGTTAAAGATTTTAAATTAGTTGGCTTAAAATCTCACGACTGTCATGTCTTAATGCAACAACTACTACCATTGGCTATTCGTGGGATATTGCCTAACAACGTAAGGAAGACCATAACTAGGTTATGCTTATTTTTCAATGCAATTTGTTGTAAAACCATTGATCCACTAAAGTTAGACGATTTGGAAAATGAGGCTGCAGTTATCTTGTGCCAATTAGAGATGTATTTTCCTCCTTCATTTTTTGACATTATGGTTCACTTGATTGTTCATCTAGTAAGGGAGATTAGATTATGTGGTCCAGTTTTTTTACGGTGGATGTATCCAATAGAGCGATACATGAAGATTCTAAAAGGGTATACAAAAAACCCACACCGTCCGGAAGCATCGATTATTGAGAGGTACATTGCAGAAGAAGCAATTGAGTTTTGTTCTAACTATTTGTCAGGAGTGGATGTTGTAGGGGTTCCTAAGTCTCGTCATGATGGAAGATATGAGGGTGTGGGTACACAAGGTTTAAAAGTCAAGAGCTTAAGTATTGATGTGGTTGTTCAAGCGCATTTGTATATATTGAATAACATAGATGAAGTTCAACCTTACTTATCTGCTCACAAAAGCATCGTAAAGAAAAAGTACCCCAAGATGAATGAAAGAGGGTTGTTAAAAGAGCATAATAAGAGTTTCTCTGAGTGGTTTAAAGAAAGAATTGCTAATGAAGATAGTGTTTCTAATACAATTAAGTGGTTGTCTTATGGGCCTAAATGTAACCTAATAACTTGGAGTGGATATGATATTAATAAAACCTCTTTTTATACAAAGTCAAAGGATGACCGTAGTACCACGCAAAATAGTGGGGTAATG
This sequence comes from Vicia faba, assembly GCA_948472305.1. Classification (NCBI taxonomy): domain Eukaryota; kingdom Viridiplantae; phylum Streptophyta; class Magnoliopsida; order Fabales; family Fabaceae; genus Vicia; species Vicia faba. Next base: position 407,634,847 of record OX451737.1, on the reverse strand, counting down.
ATTGTGGCCGAGTCCATGCACTTCTCTAGTGCTAAAGATAAAAACCCGGTTATGGCATCTACACCGTACTTTGGGGTGACTGAAGAGATTTGGGAAGTTAATTATGTTGTGTTTAAAGTTCCTGTATTTAAATGCAAATGGATTGATATCAACAGTGGTGTCAGAATCGATGAATTTGGAGTTACACTGGTTGATCTTAGCAAGTTAGCTTATGCGAACGAACCATTCATCATGGCATCTCAAGCAAAACAAGTGTTTTATGTCACAGATCCTTCTAATAAAAAGTGGTCAGTGGTTTTACAAGGAAAGGTCCATGATAGTGACGAAAATCATGATGAGAACCTTGATATTTCTGAAACTCATCCTTTCTCAACAAATGTGACTACATTCACTGAAGAAAATGAAGGGGATGATGTGCATGCTATTCGCATGGACCATGAAGAAGGGATATGGGAGGACTAGTAAGATTTTTTGTATAAGTTAATTCCACGTTACTTTATTTTCTAATTGTTTTTATTTTGTGCTTAATTTTATTTCTAATTGTTTTTATTTTGTGCTTAATATTATTTCTAATTATTTTTGTTTTGTGTAAACAGATACATGGGTGATTCAAACCCCAATAAAAGAAGAGTTAGAGGTCCCACTTTAATGACACAAATTGACAAAGTTCATCAAACAGGTGAAAAGATAAAGGCCGAGTTTAATGCAAGAACCTATGAATGTATTGGTGTTGGTAAAAATGCTACAAATTTCAAGAGTTATATAGCATCTCTTGCTCGACAGTATTGTAGCATTGTGAAAAATGATTGGAAAGAAGTAGATGAAGGCGTAAAAGATGCTATTTGGACTGATATTCAGGTATTTTAAATACAATAATTTATTATATTTTATAATCATATACTAATTAACAACATATGACATATACTACATTTGTAGACTCATTTTACTATTCCAGAATGTAAAGATCCAAAGAATGATAGGTTGAAGAAAGAATGGATTAAATATGCGGGAGAGCGATGGAGAGGTTTTAAGACACAACTCACAGATAGATATATTCATCATCCCATAGAAAATGATCCTCCTCCATATGTCAAGTATAACTTTATTACAGAAGACGCCTGGAAAGAGTTTCTCAAGATTCGAGATACCCCTGAATTTAAGGTTAGTAGGAGTTATATGTTTTTGTGTGCATAACATTTTTATTATATTTAGTGATTAATTATTTGTTTGAGTTTATAATAAGAAAAAAGTCAGAAGGGTAAGGATAATGTGGCCAAGAATTTATACCCACATGTATTGTCTCGTGGAGGGTATCGCTTACTTGAGGAGAAAATTATGAAAGAAAAGTCATCATCGAGAGATAATTCCACATTAGATGATAATGATAGTCAATCTCCACCATCACGCCATGAGTTATGGAAGAGAGCACGACAAAAGAAAGGAGGAGAATACACATCAAAATCTACACAAGAGGTTGCCCAAAAAATTGTAAGTAAACAACGAAAAATTATTACAAAGTATCATTATATTTGTGATTGATTAATTGATGTTTTTGCATTTTGTAGGATTCTCTTGTTCAAGAAGCTGAAAAAGGTGCAATTGTTCCAGATGGACGTAACGATATCTTATCATTAGCCATTGGAACATCTGAGCATGGAGGTCGTGTTCGTGGTGTTGGAAAACACCATAAACAAAGCACTTACTTTGGAAGAAAAAGTCAACATATCGACGTAAATGAACAACTTGCAATATTGGAAACAAAACTTAGAGCTGAACTTGAAGAAAAGTTGGTTGAAGAGCGTAAGATGTTTCAGCAATCATTAATGGAGACACTTAAGTCTATGGGTTTATCACAAAGCACATGTGATATTAAATGCATTCAAAAATTGGAAATTATTGATGGAAGCGGAAAAGGAAGTTGTTCAGCTGCAAAGGGAAGCACAAAAGAGAGCACAAAAGACGTGGAAGTTGATGATGTTCAGAGATTGTTACTCATGGTTTTGAAATTGGATGATAACTATTTGGCAATACAATTAAGTCATTGTGCGAGTGTCTCTAATTTTTATGTTTCAGCTAAATGTATCAGAGAATTATTGGTGGGTTTAGGTCATTGGCTGGACGTGTCTATTCTTCAAATTTGGTGCACGTAAGTAAATTTTATTGTTTTATTAAAGTCAATCTCTATTAATATGTTATATCTCTCATCACTTTGATTCTAATGTTAATTTTAAAATTATTCAGGTATATTCATCGTGTTTGTCTTGAGAATTCCATTTCAGAATTATATGGATTTATGGACCCTGCTAGGTGTATTTATAATGATAATGTAGCGAAATCTCAAGAAGATGTTAAAAATTACGTGCTAGAAAAGTTACGTGATGATAACAGAGCGTGCCACTTACTACCATTAATTCATGGGTAAGAATTTTTATGAAATTGTGTTTTATGTTATTTAATTTTGATTTTGATAACATATATATTTTATGCGACTTTTCTGTTTCCACACACACGTACAGGAGACATTGGTAATTAATAGTCATGTGTCCAAGAGACAATTTAGTTGTCGTATTTTGTTCACTTCATCGGGAAATTGACCAGAACACGAAGAAAATTATTACAAAGTAAGTTTATCTTTCATGTGACTTTCATTGACAACTAATAGTTATGTGATTTTTCATTGGCGAGTATATTTAGTTATGTGATGTTTATATCTTTCTGTATTAGTTCTTTTGGGATTCATCAAATGGCAAATGGAAATAGAAAAAAGGCTACATGGCTTCATCCCAATGTAAGTGTGATGTAAATTGTAATTCTATAGTTAAATATATACGATAAATATTCACTAATTATGTCATTCAATTGTAGACAAGGCAACAACATAACTCTAATGATTGTGGATACTATGTGATGAAAAATATGTTGGATATTGTCTCTGCTAATATAACCGAGAATTGGATGCAGGTACTAAAAATAACTTTACTTTGTTCTTTACTTTTTGTTTTTCGACTTAATATGAATTTTTAAAAAATAACTCTATATTGTTATATTTATGTATTATAGGTATTTGATGACCCAACAGAATTAACACCAGATGATTTGTATGATTTGCGACTTCGTTGGGCAAAATGTTTCTTTGACTTACATGGAACTTAAGTTTAGCTTGGTGAGTTTTATAGAATTGTATAAGTTGTGGTTTTTGCACAATACATGTGGTTTTTGCTCATGTGTTGAGTTTCTTGATTTTTTTGCTGATGTTAATTGTTATTATTTATTGTCAGACAATATGATTTTGGTGTTGTCTACCGAAGATTTTATATTGGTAATTCAAGTTTGTAAACTTAGAAATAGTTGAATATTTTAGTATATGTATATTTTGTGAATATTATGTAATTGTAAGTTTTGAAAAAGACTTATAAATAGTTGAATATTGTTTTATATTTTGTGAAGAATTTGTAATTGTAAGTTTGTATGTTGTAATACAATACAAGTTTGTAATACAATTGTTCAATTTGTAAGTTTGTTGTGAAAAATATGAAAACATCGTCCTAAATGTGATATATGTGATGTTGGAAAGCCATGAAATCTATATAGCGACATAAATATAGTCTGTTTGATATTGGAAAAATATGAAAAAATGGGTACAAATTATATTTGTATAGGGAAACCCAGAAAATAAATAATCTATTTCAAAAAAATTTCATACATTTTACATCGGTTATTAGTAAAACTGATGTAAAAACTTTCAAAAAGGAACTTTTTACATCGGTTGGAAGTAATACCCGATGTAAAAAGTCGCGTCCCTGGGGACTTTTTACATCGGGTATTACTTCCAACCGATGTAAAAAACTGGATCAATTTTTTAAAAAAATGTGCATAATAATTGTTTTTTACATCGGTTCATATATTATAACCGATGTAAAAAAGGTACTTTTTACATCGGGTATTACTTCCAACCAATGTAAAAAACTGGATCAATTTTTTAAAAAATGTGCATAATAACAGGTTATTACATCAGTTCTGATATTATAACCGATGTAAAAAAGGGACTTTTTACATCGGTCCCAGAACCGATGTAAAAAGTCCCTGATTTACTATATCACATGACTTTACATCGGATCCAAAACCGATGTAAAAAGTCAATTTTACCCGATGTAAAAAGTCATTTCTGCACTAGTGCTTGTTGTGTGTATAATTTTAGTAAAAATTAAATATTATTTTCAAAATAAATGTTAATTTACTTTTTCAATCTAAGATTAAATAATGAATTCCAATTATATTCCTAAATTAATCTTGCACACACAATTTTAAATTCAATTTATTTCATTATATATTTATTAAAATTGTTAATAATTAAAATTCAAATCTAGAACAATTTGTTTTTAATGAAAGCTCATTTCCCATTTGTCACTAGAGTCTAAATATTTGATTGATATATCATAATTTTACACAAACTATTTATTACATCTTTTATAAAATCACAATAAATTATTTTGATTAAGACAGACCTAATGTAATATCAAACATGTATTAGAGAGGGGTCCCTTAAAGAGCAAAACTAGATGACACTAAGAAACATAGGGACCATTCAATCACATGGAGGTTCAGTTGAAGATGCACATCATGTAATTCTAGTGCTTAAGTTTGCATAGGAGAAAAAAAAAGAAGGTGATGCATTATTTGATTTGTGTATAAAGTATGAACAAGTCTAACATAGTTGACATTAAATTTAAATCTAGAATCTGCATATATGTCGTTGTCTTCCCAACATCCAATTCAATCCTCTATTATAAAATTCATTTCTCCATCATTTTATTTATGGATAGAGTGTTCTCCTCCTAACAATAAAATCAACGACCAAGAAAATTGTGTGTGCTAGAACATCTAAAAGAGTTTGAGAAGAAGGTGCATGACTTTAATTATGGTTAACATATTATATACTAGCTAATATATTTCAATAAAAAAAACCAACAACCACGAAAATCTCAACTCTTTGCTTTTATTTCTCTCCTTCAAATTAAATACATACTTATACTTTTCTGGTAGAATTTTCAATAATGTTCTATTTAAGTAATGTAGCAATAAATTTGCATACCTAATGTACCAAAAAATATTGTATATCTAATATTTCAATAGGATTCTTTTTATAACTAGAAATAGTAGGGATGATCGTGCGAGACTGGTCGGATCATGTTTGATGGAAATTTGATTCAAATCATTCGGATATAAGTGTATTGAATTTTTGAAAATAAATAAAGAAAAAACTCGAATCAAACTAAATCGATCATGCTAAGTTTGAAGAATTTGTTCTGGCATATTTTTTATTCGGTATAAAATCATAAACTTTTTAAACACAAATTATGATTTTATACCCATTTTTTTAAATATTCGAAAAAATATTAAAAAATTTAGTGGTGTTAACTTCGTTTTTATTGTCCTATCGGATATTAACTATCTGATGTTTTAAAAAAAATCTGATAAACAACAAACATATCAGATTATCAAAAAATCTGATTGTTTAATGATGTTTTTAGTAAATTAAATCACAACTGTTTTGTCCACTAAAGAGATTAAACTCAAAAAATTTTATAGATAGTTTGTGCATAAAGTTTGAGAAAATATGTGTTTACTTGAAAGTTTGTTGTTTGAGTTTAGAACAAGTGAATACGATTGTCCATAATTAATGAGTAGCAATGCGTAGAAAGGAAAGCCTAATGATTTTATCTTCCTAATCAACCACTACCCACTAATGATTTTGGCCTAGCTTATCCAATGATACTCTCAAACTGGTGTCCTGGTGGATCTTTGAAAGCCTAAGCAAATGAATTTAAAAAACTACTTCAAGGAATAGTTTCGATTAAGTATTATACACATTATTACCCACAACTCTTAATACTCGATTTCAACCACGTTCGAATTACATTTACCACCTTAGCATGTGAGATAAAAGGACTCTTAAGAATCTATTAATTTCTTTTTATGTTTCACTTTATTTAACATGTCAAAATTTTGAAGTTTTACCTCTTTCTCCAAAAGGGTCGAAGAAGAAAATCTACAAGTCAAAAATGATGAGAAGTCTGATCAATTCAAAGAAACAAAACAAATATATTCACTAAACTTTTGCTCCCTCTTTCGATAATATGTCTTTCTTTATTTCTTGCGTATTCTTGTTCTTACTTCCAGAGTCAAAAAAGAGAAAGTTAGTCAACTACTGTCACACGTAATCAAAATAAGACAAGTAAAGACAAAGAAGTTATCATTCTCGATAGTGAAGAAATACATGTTTAAACTACTCTATGATTATCCTCTATTTCTTTACCTTCATTCTCCATTATTCTAACAATTATAAATCATTTAGTCTGCACAAAGAGTTTAAGACTAAAGAAGTATAGTCTACAGATGAAAGTGATGAAAGTTTGATTTCCACTCAACCCATTCCTCTAAGTATCAGAGTAAATGACAAGATGACAGTGAAACCTAAAAACTTCGACGAACTAAAAAAAGAAAAGATTGTTATGGGGTCTCAGAACCTTGACAAGTTAAAAAGAAGAAAACAAAACCTCAAGCTTCTGAGACCAGTTCACCAAAGAAATCAAAAAAAGAATTTGTTGTTAATATTGATGATGATCAAGAAGAAGAAGGAAACCTCGATTAACCCGTAAGAAAACAAATCACCAAAGACAAACTTGTTCCTGAAAAGAGTTTAGAGAGTGCAAATAAAACACTGACTTCATGAAATTCATGATATTTTAAGTTTCATCTATATCTCATTTTCGATTTACATTAATCAATATAAATTGGGGGTGCCAAATTTAATTGAAAGAGTGATAGGACAAATTCTCCTAAACTTTCTTTGACTTGATTTATTTGATTTGTAACCAAACTTAAAAATTAGTTTAAAAATTAGCAAATAGCTCTCAATTATAACTCTTTTTTACTTCAAGCATTTAAACCAAGTAAGAAACTATGTCTCTCGATTATGAATTTGTTATCTCCTTTAAAAAGTTCTTCAATTTTTTTTTTTTAAAAATTGTTAAGTATGAAAGTTTGATTTTTGTGAACTCCCTAAAATAATAAAAACATAAATAATTATAAAATATAAAGATAAAATATAAGTTGAGAGAAATGATTAGTTCAATCAATTAGATGGGTTGAAAATAAAATACATATTAATTATTTATAAACAAGACTTATCTTATTGGTTAGAACATCATGATCTACAAAATCTAGTTTTGAGTTTTCTTATTCTACTATTTTTATGAGTGGTCATGTTTTTATAGGTTATTGTGTTTACATGGCACCCTTAAAAAACATGTCATAAAAAACTTGTAACCATTCATGAAGGGCTCTCTAATAGACCCGGCCCTCCCCCCAACGCACACATCAAAATGACATAATATTATAATATTCTTTTTGTTCTATACTTCGTGGACTTAAAATGAAAATGACAATGTTCCTTAAGATTACAATAACTACGCAAATTTATGATTTTTTTTGAATAATCAACTATTAAAAAAAAATTTCGCAAATAACCGCGTTTCGGAAAAAATTACGCAAATAATCATGTTTCAGATGACTCCCCAAAGAATGAGCCATCTCACTTGGCGCCTACACCCATTTTTTAAGGGGAGGCGCCATCTCACTTGGCGCCTATGTGCTTAGAGCATGCCCTAAGCCAAGTGAGATGGCGCCTATGTGTATTTCTAGAGCAAAATTTGATTATTTTTTTTTGGTCTGGTGCGTTGCGTATTGGATACAGGATCAACAAAATGGATTTTTTATTAAAAAAAATAATTACCTCAAAATGTATTACATTAAAAAAACAGATAAAAAAAACCAGATAAAAAAAACAGATAAAAAAAAACAGATAAAAAAAAAACAGATAAATCAGTGATCCCCCGGAACCCGGTAATGACCTCCGGTTCCGCATCCCCATCCTCGCCTTTCCCGTGCTGGGTGTCGTCGCGTTTCCTGTTGCAGCAAGGTCGATGGCCCAGCGAAGTCAATGCGTTCCGGATCCATAAAATCAGTAAGATCTCCATATCTAGAAGATCCGCTTTGGTACAGTCGGTTACCCATACCCTCAAAGTTTGGTCGTGTTGGCGGTGGGTGGGGTTCCATGGTGGGTCTGTAGCATTGATCGTCTGAGTACGGTGGGTAGAAAGGAAATGGATCTTGGGGTGTTTGGTATTGAGGATGTTGGGTGGTTTGGTGATATTGTGGTTGATGGTAGGCTGGGTCGGTTTGTTCGTAATCTTCTGACATTCCCAGATCAGGGCTAAGGCTGGATGTTAAGGGGCCCATATTGGGATATACGGAGGATTGAAATTGTGTGTGGGGTATGCGGGTGTGTTGGTATTGTGATTGGTATTGTGGTTGGGTGTAAGGCATATGGGGGTATTGGTAGTGAGGTGGTGATTGTGGTTGGTTGTGGGGCATTTGAGTGTAATTGTGTTATGGTGGGGACTGTGGTTGGGTGTTTGTGGTTCTGTTTCTTCTGGGGGGTTGGTGGGAGGTTGATGGGTTTTGGGTTTGTTGTTGGGGAAACGAGGGTTGTGCCTATTGTGTGCGTGGGTCAACCAAGTACCTTGGATGAGACACGTGCATTTCAGGGTTACTAACCGACTTGTACCAAGATAAATATTGATTCGTGTGTCGCATATTACCATGATTAAAGAAAACCGGGAATTGCAAGACATAGCGGTGACGCCTCTGCCACATATTACACCATTCCGGAGCGAAGACTATCCAGTTGGTAAGACCCCACTGGGCGTCGACCCTTTTGAGATGCCATGGGGACAAACAAGTTGGATCACTTGGTATCTCTTGATGCATTCCGAACTGCATCTTCACACGGTCGCTGTGGTGCATCTCCACAACATTGAACCTAATGATTGCAGTCTTCGCGGTCCAAATTGCTGCATCCTCCAGGTTTGGATCATGGCCCAAACCCAAATATGGTCTCCAGACGAACTGCGATAAAATTTAAATCAGGTTAACAAAAATGTAATATATAAATAATTTAAATGAAGAAAAGTTTAAAGTTACGACGTACATCATCCGGGCCTAAGTGATCTAACAGATTGCGGTATAGTGCGACATTGAATCTTGGATTCTTGCCGTAATCCATACCCCTCACGCAATACCTAAAGGAAATGAAAAACATTTTATTCTTAGCATATATTTGGTGAAGAGTTGAATAGTAATAAATGATATAACTTGATGACTTAATTTGTTGCGTACGGGAAAACGAAAGTGTTGTTGTTGACGGGGTTTAAGGACTCCATCCTCCACCAACCCCAGACTTGTAGTAAAAAAAGTGCACCCATAAAATGTACAGTTTTCCTTGACTGCATTTTTGCACAAGGAACTGTATAGGTAGGCTAAAACTGCAGAACCCCAACTATATTTTCTTGTTTTTTCAAAATCTCTTAGTAAATGTAAATACATAAAATTTACACTATTTCCCATACTTTCGGGAAATAAAAAGGTACCAAATAGTATCATAAGATAAATTCTGGCTTTTACTACCTTGTCTTGCTCGGAGGAATTTTTGTTTAATTCCAAACTTGCATAATGACTTTTAAGCTCAGTGAGTAGTATTCCCTGACCTCTCGCACCACCACCTTCAACCATATCCCTGCCCAACAGTTCTTCACACTGAGAGTTGGGTTGTTGAACCGACCCGTTCACGGCCTTACCGTCGACAGGGAGACCTAGTAGCATGTACACATCCTCTAGCGTGATGGTACATTCACCTATTGGTAGGTGAAATGTATGGGTCTCTGATCTCCACCTTTCCAACATTGCAAGAATGAACTTCGAATCAATTGTGCAGTTGGAGATCTTTATGACATGTCCAAAACCTGCGTATTCCAGATATGGTACGATAAATGGGTCGGGAGCCAGGTAGTTGTGAGAACAGATTCTGAATCTTTTGGTATCCTGAGTTCATAATGTAAAAGGTGTAAGATTAAGTAAGATGAACAAAGCATTATCTGAAGTATGAAAAATGTATAACCAAAATAGAAACTTACAAATGCGACAATGTTTTCCCTTGTGCCTCTGTGAGAATCGCCCATTGTTAGAAGAGCCATTGTTTAAAATGCTTGAGATTATGAAAGACTTAGAAAGTGTAAGAGAGTATGAAAGACTTAGAAAGTGTAAGAGATTATGAAAGATTTCGTAGCAGAGAGTGAGACTTGTGTGGGTGTGAGAGATGTATGATATGGTCTGTATTTATAGGCAAAACAATTTCATAGAGTGGTTGCTGGTGCATGCATGCATGAGAAGTGTCACTCTTGCAGGCTAGGTGGCAGCCTAGGGGGTTACATATCTGCATGCATGTACAAAAATGAAAGGTGTCACTCTTGCAGGCTAGGTGGCAGCCTAAGGATGTAACACGATTGGAAAGTAAGGGAGGCGCCATTGGACTTGGTGAAAGAGTACAAAAATGAAAGGTGTCGCCATCCCAATTGGCGAATAAGAGGTGTCATTGGTTGCAGGCTAGGCTCAGGCTACGTGACAGCCTTTGGGATGCCATGCCTGAATGCATGTAACCCTATTGGAGGTGATGGGAGGAGACTTACAAGATACAGTGTAGGTGCAGAGTAGGCGCAGGCTAGGTGGCAACCTAGGGGGTTACATATCTGCATGCATGTATCACGATTGGACATTAAGGGAGGCGCCATTTGACTTGGCGAAAGAGTACAAAAATGAAAGGTGTTGCCATCCCAATTGGAGAATAAGAGGTGTCATTGGTTGCAGGCTAGGCTCAGGCTACGTGACAGCCTTTGGGATGCCATGCCTGAATGCATGTAACCCTATTGGAGGTGATGGGAGGAGACTTACAAGATACAGTGTAGGTGCAGAGTAGGCGCAGACTAGGTGGCAGCCTAGGGGGTTACATATCTGCATGCATGTATCACGATTGGACAGTAAGGGAGACACCATTTGACTTGGCGAAAGAGTACAAAAATGAAAGGTGTCGCCATCCCAATTGGAGAATAAGAGGTGTCATTGGTTGCAGGCTAGGCTCAGGCTACGTGACAGCCTTTGGGATGCCATGCATGTAACACTATTGGCAACCTTGGGGGTTACATCCTTACTTAATTGAAATTTAGTATGAGATTTTTAGTCTTACGTTTATCATAACATTGATTCACTTAATCTGTCAAATCTTCCAACCTTCAAACATTCTTACAATCAAACCTTCAAACCTTACAACATTTAAACCTTCATACAATCAATAAACTTCAAACATACAAACCTTCGAATAACTCATAAACTTCAAACATTCCAACCTTCAAACCTTACAACATTCAAACGTTCATACAATCAATAAACTTCAAACATTCCAACCTTCGAATAAATCATAATATTCAAACATTCCAACCTTCAAACCTTCAAACAACCCTACGCAATAGCCTCTGCACCACAATATGTCGTTAAAGCACATTTCAACGGTGAGACATACATTTGTCCCACCGCTGGGTTTTTGTTTAGAGACACAGACAACATCTGATTTCTCTTAAACGGGAAAGCCAATTTCTCGTACTTCAAAAAACGATTGGAGGCCAAACTTGGACGAGGCCCGGTGACCCAGATATTTTATCAGAATCCAGTTTTTTTTGGAAACAACCAAGTAATTTTTTATAAGGTTGAAGTTCAAGATGACGAGGATCTCCAGAATATGTTTTCCAGCCATGTGTATTCTGGGTACGACTCTATTGAGTTGTACATTATGCTGCGAGAGCCTCAGGTGACACAAGTGGTTGATCCTTTGGAGAATGAACAAGCTGAGGTAGATGCAGTTGATGAAGAAGAAGAAGATGACGAGTTAGAGTTTGATGAAATGGTGAATGATGATTCCTACGATGATGGCATTCCTAGTATTCCTGCAAACGAAATCTACACACCACCTCCGCACATGACAAACTTCAACATGGGCGGAGATGAACCTTCTACTGACTTATTTTTCAATCCGTATATGCAGTCGGATGAAAATTTAAAAGAGAAGGACAAGTTTCGTAACAGAGAGGAATGCATCAGAGCCATAAAAAAATTCCACATGCTCAACTCGGTTGATTTTAAGGTGGATCGTGTCAACCCGGAAAGGTACAAGATCAAGTGTGTCCACCCTGACTGTATGTTCAAGCTGACTGCATCATACAGATTAAGAGGTGACTGCTGGGTCATAGGTTCCATGACTACCCACACTTGTGTAAGGTCTACCCAATCACAGGACCACCGAAAACTTAACTACAATCTCATCTGTCAAGAAATCCTATCCCTGGTCAGCAACGACCCATCTTTGAAGGTGAAAACAATCATCTCCCACATCACCATGGTTTTTAACTACACTCCGTCTTACCGTAAGGCGTGGTTAGCAAAGACTAAGGCGATTGAAAAGGTGTACGGAAACTGGGAGGAGTCATACCAAGAACTTCCTCGCTACCTGAATGCACTCAAGACGTATTCTTCGGGTACTGTTTACGTTCTGGAAACAGTGCCAGCATACGCCCAAGATGGTAGTCTACTAAACGGCAACGGAATATTCAGTCGAGTGTTTTGGGCATTTCAACCTTGCATCACAGGGTTTGCATCATGCAAACCAATTATACAAATTGACGGGACATGGTTGTATGGGAAGTTCAAAGGCACACTACTGATGGAAGTTGCACAAGATGGCAACAACAACATATTCCCCATTGCCTTTTCCCTTGTCGAGGGGGAGACCGGTGGTGCTTGGAGCTTTTTTCTGAAAAATATGCGGACACACGTGGCTCCTCAACCAGATCTCTGTTTGATCTCGGACAGACATGCCTCCATTGAAAGTGCCTACAATAATCCTGCAAACGGTTGGCATGACCCTCCTTCTACGCATGTCTATTGCGTTAGGCATATCGTCCAGAATTTCACGAGGGAGATCAAGGACAAAACATTAAGGAAAGCGGTTATGAATGCGGGATATGCATTGACATAACCCACATTCAAATATTACCACAACGAGATCTGTTTGTCAAATCCGGAAGACGGTAGGTGGATCGACAATATTCCGGTGGAAAAATGGACTAGGTCATACGACAATGGCCAAAGATGGGGGCACATGACAACGAATCTTATTGAATCAATGAATGGGGTATTCAAAGGCATACGAAACCTCCCGATCACTGCTTTGGTAAAATCTACGTATTTTAGGATGGCTGCGTTATTTGCCAAAAGAGGTGAAATATGGAATGCGGTGTTGCAATCTGGACAACTATGGAGTGAAAGCTGCATGAAATACATTAAGGCAGAAAGTGCCAAAGCCAACACTCATATGGTTATACGGTTTGACCGACACATCCACAACTTCATTGTGAAAGAGACAATCGACCATAACGAAGGCCTGCCAAGACAAGAATATAGGGTCATGCTACCTTCTCGTTGGTGCGATTGTGGCAGATTTCAAGCATTTCGTATGCCTTGCTCTCGTGTCATTGCCGCTTGTGCTCATACCCATCAAGACGCGCTGAAACTTCTGTCAAACATTTACAAATCTGAAATGTTGCTCAAAGTTTACAACAACAACTTTCCTTTGGTAGCAAAACCGGATTATTGGCCTGCATACGACGGCGAAATAGTGTGGCACAATGACCAAATGCGAAGGAACAAGAAGGGTCGTCCCAAAAGTAAGCGCATCACAACAGAAATGGACGATCTTGACAAGTTGGAAAGAAAGTGTGGTTTATGTCGTCATGTCGGACACAATCGCAAAAATTGTCTGAATCGGGCGTCTGCCTCAACCACATAAAAATTGTAATACATAAAATCTTTCCTTAATTATGTTGTAAACATTAGGGTTTTCCGTTAACAGATTTTGCTACAATAAATATTGCGCGTACAAGAAAAATTAACGATATTCCATATACGAAATTACAACTGTTAACACAATTTCATCTGACCCATGCATCATCAACATTACATCGCTGTCTGTTTTGACTTCCTCCAACCATACATTAGGTCTTCCTGTCGCATGTGAGGTTGTTGTTCGTTTTCGCTAGATCCTTCGAATTTCCCCCCCTCCGCAATGTCTCCATCTAGCCATCGCATCAACTCCCGCTTCAAACGCTCCATGGAGTGAATGTGCCAGAATTTCATTTTCATCGCAGGTTTCGTGGCGGAGAAGATAACGTAACCATCTCAGCTAAAAATCATGGGCGACGTCATGACGCAAATAACAGAGTAAAAAATAAAAATACAGTGCGAGAAAGTGTGCGAAATTTCGGAGAAACGGACGAATTATTTATAAAACAGCATTTTGCCCTAGGAGCCAAGTGAGATGGCGCCTCCTCTCACTTTTAAGGAGCATGCGCCATCTCACTTGGATAAAAGTGAAGGGAGGCGCCAAGTGAGATGGCGCCTAGGGCAAATCTAGGGGTGGAGGCGCCAAGTGAGATGGCTCCTCCTTTGGGGAGTCATCCGAAACATGATTATTTGCGTAATTTTTTCCGAAACGCAGTTATTTGCGAAATATTATTTTAATACTTGATTATTGTAAAAAAAAATTCCAAATCCATTTTACAACTACAACACCCTTCAAAATATTTTTCTTATGAAACTCTATTTTATCCCACACTCAATGACTCAAACACACATATTAGAATTTAGTTGTATCGTTATAAGACTTAACAAATACTACATCACCTACAATAGGACTCCACAATAATTTATAGACATCGATTACAATTATTTTTCTCTTATTGTTGTCAATATGTCATTGTTAACCTTCATAATATCCGTAAGAATAAATGCAACCATTTTCTTGTATAATATCTAAGAGACGCTAAATTTAAGATATGATACATCGTGTTATATATATATATATATATATATATATATATATATATATATGTGTCATTCTTGCGATTTTATGATATAACTCTAACTAATTGATATTCGTTATTTCTTTCCGTTCTGCTTTATACAACTTCTTATATTAATCTAATTAAGTCAGTATATTCTTAACTCGTTTGTCATATTTTAAAATTGTATGCTTTATAGAATCTATCCATTTTGAATTATGTTCTAGTAAAAAATAAACAAAATTATTTGATTACGCATTTCTAAAATTTTACCTAACTCTGCGCGACTAGTTTTGGTTTGTCTGTCATTTTTTTTTTTTTTTATGTTTTCTCTTTTTTAAAAATAATTTTCTTTTGTTGCTTAAAAAAATCATTAGGCCAACATTCAATATTTCTTGCTCGAACCAAAATGCTTATAAGAAGCCTTTGAGTTGCATTCTTCTCCTCTAAAACTTGAAAAGCTACGTGTACTTTCATTAGCCAAACATGATTAATTATAAACATCTATTTACAACAATTCTATTGACTTAAAATAGACATTTTTTGGCTAGCACATAGAAATACCAAATATAATTGAGTTAAACATGTTACTATTGTTGTTGTTATATTTAGTAGCAGTAATATTAGGACTAACAATCACTACAAGAATCACTTTCCTAGTAAACTAATTTTATGTTTGGCTATTGGCCTCAATTATGAGCTGATTCAATTGACTATGACATTTTGTTATAGCTACAAAAGTATTGCTTTCAAAGAGGTTAGAAAACGTGATGTTTCATGTAAATAAAGGGTGAATGTTTTTCAGGTTTGTTAGAACAAGCCCACAGAAAGTTGTTTTTCCCCAAAATGAGTACCTATAAAACAATGGCTGGGGATGAAACAAAGGGTAGTAAGTAGTAATAGTCATAGTCATGAAGGACAGTTGTCACATAATTTATTCAAAATTAATTTATGTAAACAAATTATGTTTTCCACATACCCAAATGTTAATAATACTTTCTTTATCATGGAATGTTGTTCACTTTTGAAAAAGTTCCCTTTACGGCTCTATTGAAAAAAAAAAGAAATTAAAAAATGAAAAATAGTATGATAAAAATGAATGTTAATGTTTTACTAAAATAGTAAAGTAATTTGTAATTTGAGAAAAAATATTCTAGAACTATATTTTAGGCCTTGATATATTAATTTATTTTAAAATTAAATTATTAACATAATTATAATACATCAAATTAGTAATGTCAAAGAAGCACCAATATATATATATATATATATATATATATATATATATATATATATATATATATATATATATATATATATATATATATATATATATATATATATATATATATATATATATATATATATATATATATATATATATATATATATATATATATATATATATATGAGTAAGAGGGTAATATAAAACTGTACAAGTCATAGAGGAGTTAAATTTATGAGTTATACCTTGAAGTTGTGGAAATGAGCGATTGAATGGAGATTAAGGTTATGTTTGGATATCATGAAATGAACAAAGCGAAATGAAGCGGAGCGGAGCGGAGTGGAACGGACTGGAATAGACGAAGTGAAACGGAGATACCATTCTATTGTTTGAAAATTTTAAGACGAAATTAGGCAGAAAAATTATTCATTTCGCCCAAATAAGAGGGGGAGGAATATGGTGGTAAGTGATGAAATATAATGGAATCCATACCACTCCATTTTGCTCCACTCCATCCGATTTTAAATTATCCAAACAATGTAATATTTGGGAGGAGAGAAGATATTCAATTCACTAAGAATCAATTTGGTTTTATATTTGGGAGGTATACCATGGAAATAATCTATCTACTACAACGTGTGATGAAGCAACATCAGACGAACCAACAAGACTTGCACTTAATTTTTATTGACTTGGAGAAGGCGTATGATAGAGTGCCTTGAGAGATTTAATGGAAAATGTAACACCATAATTTCTCTGCGCGTAATATAACGAAATAAATCAAGAATATATCACATATTTCACATTAGGATGTCACACATCTCAAATCACTACCCAATCTATAATATATAAGTTAAAATAAAATATTCAACACATGTCATCGCATGCTCACATTAACTTAGAGTATCATCACAACATAATTTCATCAACTAAGTATCATTGCATGAAACACTTATTGAAACTAAAAGCAATTAGGCAAGACATTCACATTTAACAACATCAAATCGTCGAGAATATATCATCTAACTCTCATTAACAAAACATAAACAACGAAATAATAACGTTCGTCCATCCAGTGTTACAGATGAGATCACATATTCTATAATGAAAAATAAAAGGGAAAGAAGCACAACCCCACGTCATCCTCCCTCTCTAAGAAGCTACTCAGTTATTTGCGTATTTGTACTCTAAAGAGGAGCACATACCACAACAACAACAACAAAGGGGTGAGAATTCACATCAATAAATTAAACGGTAAAAACTACAACGTAGAACATATACAACTACACATATTTCACAATAATCACACAATTACATTATCACACCCCACACAACATCGTACACACTCATGATTAAGCATACAACTCGTTATGCAATGTGACTTAACTATACAACTCGATGCATATGCATGTGGTACCAACTTAATAAAGGGTTCCTCATTAGAACTGGGTCCCCCACCGAACTCCGAGCCCTGCACCGAGCTCCAAACCCCAACTCCGAGCTTAGGATAAGTTATAAATTGCACACTGAACCTGTGAGTTCACCTCTTTCACAACAACAACCACATATGATGCATGTCATACAAGTCAATGCAACTCAACAACAACTACAATTTTTAAGGTCCACACTGACCGTAAATAACATGCATTGACAACGACATAATAATCCCGCACCAAATCATTATTCAACAATCACTAACAACAACAACATAACATAACTATGCTCACTTAACACCAAGTACTCAATATTACACATAACAACTCAAAATGACATCATCAACACATTTTCACCTATTCACCATCAGTCAAACATTTTCACCTGTATTAAAACAGTCTCAAACAGTAGCCAAATAACTAACAAAACTCAGGAAATTGATAATTGCAACTTTCATATAAACAACTCCCATATAAACAACTAAGCCATCTATAATAATCAATGCATTATCAAATAATTTAATGTTAATACATCATATTCATCCTCTTAAGGCCTCGCCATGAGATAGTACCACGCGTTAGCTTTCCAAGGCTTCAAATCGCACGTCAAACAGAGTTACAGAGCTCAAGTTAAGTAATTTTCAATTCTGAGATTTTCCACCTGAAACAGTGGTAATAGGTTACACTCAGTGGTTAACCGATTACAAGCTCAAAAAATAGTCCATAAACTTATTTTTCATTGTTGGAGGTCTTCCGGATCCCAATTTTGAATCCGTAAAAACCCTCAATCTTAAAACTCGACATACTATGACTATCCAATGATTAAAACAAAAAATTCACAATATATCACATATTGGAATCAACAAAATCATCACTTTTCAAGGTTTTCAACATGTACAATAAAATCACTTATTTTCCAATCATCACTTCTCATTCAAGACTTGGCTCAAAGACAAGAAGAGCTCAGGGTTCTCGTCAACAAGCTTCTTCGAGACGGACAAGTGGGGAAAACAACTAGGGTTGAAGATCAAGTCATCATTCAACCTCCTTTGAGACAAGAAGACAAGGGAAAGGCTCCCCAACTTGCTTCAGGGTCACAATCCCAGCAACAACCTCGTCAGCGTCAACAGGGTAATCGGCGTAAGAAAAATACGTCTGGAAGACATTTCTCTGAGACTGACATACCATCATCTCTGATACTGAAACGCTTGTTGGAGGTGAATCTACTTGCTTTAAGGGATCCTATTCGGAAGCCCAATACCTCTACTCCTAGCTATCACCCCGACGCGTTTTGTGTATACCACTCCCATAGTCCTGGACATGACACCGATGACTGTTGGGCTTTGAAAAACAAGATCCAAGACTTGATTGACGAAGGAGTGCTGGAATTCATGCCGGACGGCGAGATGAAAATCTTCCGCTAAGGGTTCTCCACCTGAAATGACAAAGCTCGAACTGAGAGACTTTTGTTCCATTTGAATTTTTCAAGTTGTAATTTCTTTCGTTATTCAAACAATTATCTGTTGATGTTAAACTCTGTTTCATTAATGCATTGCATATGTTTGTCTTAAATTCATCCATTCGTTTTCACTATTCTTGAATTATGCTTTCTGCTTTATGATATTTAACTCTTGCCAAAAAAAGCTACAAGCCTTTAGAGGGAGGATGACGAAACAATACCGTAATCTCATACAGTATGCTTTTGGACAGACCTTGCTGACGATGTACAGACGTTTCTTTCAAATCCTAAACACTGGAGTTATAAGGAAGATAATCCCTAGTCAACCCCTTCGAGCCAAAGAAGTAGGAGTTTTCTGTTTTAAACACAAATTGAAACCTTTGATTAAACCTGGGGAAGGGTAGTCTCTCAGTTAATTCAAAAGATTGTGCATTGAAATTCGCAAAATCTCAGTTCGTAATACAACGAATGACATCGAAAACATTCCTTTGGAATCAAAAGATAGTGATGGTTCTTTATCTCATAGGAAGTCATTATCTCTCAAAAGAGAAAAGCCCAATGAGCCAAAACCTACAAAGGAGGCTTAAGAAAGTTGGGGCATCCCGCTGACTGTAATCTCGAAAACCAGAACAGTCAGGCAAAAGTTAGGGACGATAAACCGAAAGAAAGAGGTCACTACAAATCCTCAGCAAACATGAAAAATGTTGCAAAAATGACTGCCTTCCAATAAATTCAACTGGTGAACCATCACCCAAAATGTCGTTCCAAACTCGAATAGAGTTCGACGCAAAAATTAAATGAGTCTAGGATTGAAGAACATCACGAAGAGCGGATGGATACAAATATACTTTGAGCCTTTATTCTTTGTTTCTTAAACTGTGAACCAAGCCACGTTACAACCCTTCGAAAGTCCTAATTGAAGCATGGGTTAGTTTGAAAGCATACTGTTACAAAAGGTATCCTGACTCCTGTAAGGCTTTGCCCTAAATCCTGTGTTGAAATTGTCTTATAAAAAGTTTTCTGCTAAAAACGCATTTTTCAAAACTTCGAGACAAGCATAAACTTTGTATTATTTGAATATCGTTGTTTGCACATGGTTATTTGTTTGACAACGAAGAAATTCACACAGTGAATATTCGGAGGAACGAAAGCTCTCTCAGTGAATGAAGTCACTTCAAGTGGGATGACACTCCCGTTGCAAAAATCTCCTATCAACAAAAGGGGATTTGATATGGTATTATCCAGTAAATCTGGGGCAGTCCAGTCAAGATTTCAAGAAATCTCTCAATTGCAGGATAACCTGGGGCAAGTCTCCCTCACCATCACTTGGGGCATTTAAACGTCAATCTCATCAAAAGGGCTACGAACAATCCAAGTTTCCTGACAATGCCACAAGCATCTGATACTAGGGGCAGTGATGAACCTCTCCGAAATCTTTCTGAAAAGAAATTCAAGCGTCCTCGAGAAGTTTATCACCTCCCTAAGTAGGCCAGCAGTCATGGGTTTATTTCCCCAACATTTGTCAAGGATTTATTCTCCAAAAAAAATCACATTTCAAGTTGAACGGTCGTTAAAAATTTCCTTCATCACCTGCTGGAAGTTACGGTCGTCATCAAAGATTTCCTTCATCACCTGCTGGAAATTACGGTCGTCATCAAAATTTCCTTCATCACCTGTTGGAAGTTACATCCACCAACAGAATAACGGACAACTGAAGCTCCTAAAAATCTGTTTCTCTCAAGAATGAGGACTCTCATCCCTGAAACCTCAGAAGATTGGTATACTCCCAACCTCCTGACCCTTAATAGAATGAAGACTCTCATCCTTGAAACCTCAGAAGATTGGTATACTCCTAATTTCCTGACCCTTAACAGAATGAAGATTCTCATCCTTAAAACCCCAAGAGATTGACATACACCTAATCTTATAACCCAAGACCCGAATGAAGATTCTCATTTTGGCTTCCCCAGTAGATTGGAATACACCCAACCTCCTGATATTCCCGACATAATGAAGATTCTCATTTCTCAAAGTGGTATAACATCTAAATTTCTGTTATCCCCAACAGAGTGAAGATTCTCATTCTTAAAGAGGCATACGACCTAAACATGAACTTCTCCCAGACAGGAATAAGCTTTTTCCAGAATCCTGAGTTTTACTCTCCAACAGGACAACTACTTTCAACAGTATGGCTATTCCCCGCAGAATTCTTATTCCCCAAGCAGAATGAAGAATCTCATTCTCAGTACCTCACAAAGTATTCAGATATTCCCCAATGAAGATCTCCTCAAAACAGGAATCCCCAGTAGATCGGCATACAACCCAAGCTCCTGATTTCCACAACAGTGGTCCCAGAACTTCTCATTTTAACGATCAAAGGATTTTCAATCCCCTACAGCAGTCAAGGATTTACTTTCCCCAGCAGCAGTCAAAAATTTCACTATCAAGGATTTATTTTCCTCAGCAAGACAACTACTCAGCTTACATGCACATCCATTACATTCATATATCATAAACATTGATGAAACACAACTCATTGCATCATACATACCATGCAGCATAACTTGGTGTTTTAGCTAACATTTTACCCTTTTTAGGATAAGATTAAAAGGCTTTTGTTAACAATTGTTCAGATACAGTACAAATACACCCCAGACACGGTGGTCATTCTACTACTCATACAGACCTCAACTTTTGAAAACAGTTTACGGATGCCTCCAAACACGGATGGTAATCTATTGCTTATTCAACTTCAAGACTTCTGAAAACAGTTTACGGGTGCTTCCAAACACGGATGTTAATCTATCGCTTGTTCATATTCAACTTTTGAAAACAGTTTACGGATGCTTCCAAACACGGATGTTAATCTATTGCTTATTCAACTTCAAGACTTCTGAAAACAGTTTACGGATGCTTCCAAACACGGACGTTAATCTATCGCTTGTTCAGATTCATCTTCTGATAACAGTTTACAGATTCTCCAAACACGGATGTTAATCTATCGCTTGTTTAGATTCAACTTTTGAAAACAGTTTACGGATGCCTCCAAACACGGATGTTAATCTATTGCTTATTCAACTTCAAGACTTCTAAAAACAGTTTACGGATGCTTCCAAACACGGATGTTAATCTACCGCTTATTCAGATTCAACTTCTGAAAACAGTTTACGGATTCTCCAAACACGGATGTTAATCTATCGCTTGTTCAGATTCAACTTTTGAAAATAGTTTACGGATGCTTCCAAACATGGATGCTGATCTATTGCTTATTCAACTTCAAGACTTCTGAAAACAGTTTATGGATTCTCCAAACACAGATGTTAATCTATCGCTTGTTCAGATTCAACTTTTGAAAACAGTTTATGGATGCTTCCCAACATGGATGTCAATCTATTGCTTATTCAGACCCCCAGCTCAGAGATGTTCCAAAACATGGACACCTTTCTGATACTCACCCACTCACCTACAACAAACATTCTTGGATGGCATCTTTTAAGCCCATCTCCAGTAAGATTTCTTTCACACCTCCAGATGGCAACTTTAAGCCCATCCCCAACAAGTTCCTGTCACATCTCCAGATGGCATCTTTAAGCCCATTCCCTCAACTACGCTTTGACGAGTGCAAATTTTTGGGCACTCTAGTGTCCAATCATTCTTTTACCTTCGAGTCGCGAACGGCAAAATTTCCAATCTAACTCTTCAGGTTCAAGAAGATTGAACAGGGGCAATTGTTGTACCCCAAAATTTGCCCTCCCTTTTTCACAAGAAATCACAGCTTCGGGGTTTTCCCTGATTTTTTTAGATTGGCTCAAGAATCGGTCAAACAGACTTTTCTTTATCAGTCAATCCAAAATTAGGGTTTCCATTGATTTTGAATCAGTCAAACGGATTTTTCTTATCAGTCTATCCAGAATTAGGGTTCCTATTGATTTTGTTGAGTTTGGCTCAGGAATTGATCAAGCAGACTTTTCTTTGACGACAAATCTGGAATTAGGGTTTCTCACTCGTATTTTTCAGAAGAATTTGAATCCACAGTATTTCCATTGACTGTTACATTGTTTTTAGAATTTTTTTTATTAATAACCATGTATTAAAATAATATTTCAAAAATAACCGGGTTTCGGAAAAAATTACGCAAATAACCATGTTTGAGATGACTCCCCAAAGGAGGAGCCATCTCATTTGGCGCCTCCACCTAGGATTTTGCCCTAGGCGCCATCTCACTTGGCGCCTCCCTTGGCTTTTAGCCAAGTGAGATGGCACATGCTCCTTAAAAGTGAGAGGAGGCGCCATCTCACTTGGCTCCTAGGGCAAAACTAGGGAAAATGCTGTTTTATAAATAATTCGTTCGTTTTTCCGAAATTTCTCACACTTTCTCGCACTGTATTTTTATTTTGTACTCTGTTATTTTCTTCATGACGTCGCCTATGATTTTTAGCCGAGATGGTCATGTTATCTTCTCCGCCACGAAACCTACGATGAAAATGAAATTCTGGCACATTCACTCCATGGAGCGTATGAAGCGGGAGTTGATGCGGTGGCTAGATGGAGACATTGCGGAGGGGGAAAAAATTCGAAGGATCCAGCGAAAACGAACAACAACCTCACATGCGACAGGAAGACCTAATGTGTGGTTGGAGGAAGTCAAAACAGACAGTGATGTAATGCTAATGATGCATGGGTCAGATGAAATTGTGTTAACAGTTGTAATTTCCTAGATTGAATATCGTTAATTATTGTTGTACGCGTTTTATTAATTGTAGCAAAATCTGTTAACAGAAAACCCAAATGTTTAAAACACAATTATGAAAAGATTTTATGTATTACAATATTTATGTGGTCGAGCCAGACGCCCGATTCAGACAGTTTTTGCGATTGTGTCCGACCTGACGGCATAAACCACACTTTCTTTCCAACCTATCAAGGTCGTCCATTTCTGTTGTGATGCGCCTACTTTTGGGACGACCCTTCTTGTTCCTTCGCATTTGGTCATTGTGCCAAACTATATCGCCGTTGTATTGAGGCCAGTAATCTGGTTTTGCCACCAAAGGAAAGTTGTTGTTGTAAACAGTGAGCAACGTTTCAGATTTGTAAACGTTTGACAGCAGTTGAAGTGCGTCTTGATGGGTATGAGCACAAGCGGCAATGACATGAGAGCAAGGCATACGAAATGCTTGAAACCTGCCACAATCGCACCATTGAGAAGGTAAAATGACCCTGTATTCTTGTCTTGGCAGGCCTTCATTGTGGTCGATTGTCTCTTTCACAATGAAGTTGTGGCTGTGTCGGTCAAACCGTATAACCATGTGAGTGTTGGCTTTAGCACTTTCAACCTTAATGTATTTCATGCAGCTTTCACTCCATCGTTTTCCAGATTGCAACACCGCATTCCACATTTCACCTCTTTTGGCAAATAACGCAGCCATCCTAAAATACGTAGATTTTACCAAGGCAGTGATTGGGAGGTTTCGTATGCCCTTGAATACCCCATTCATTGATTCAATAAGATTTGTTGTCATATGCCCCCATCTTTGGCCATTGTCGTATGACCTAGTCCACTTTTCCACCGGAATATTGTCGATCCACCTACCGGCTTCTAGATTAGACAAACGGATCTTGTTGCGGTAATATTTGAATGTGGGTTGTGTCAATGCATATCCCGTATTCATAACCGCTTTCCTCAATGTTTTGTCCTTGACCTCCCTCGAGAAATTCTGGACGATATGCCTGACGCAATAGACATGCGTAGAAGGAGGGTCATGCCAACCATTTGCTGGATTATTGTAGGCACTTTCAATGGAGGCATGTCTGTCAGAGATCAAACAGAGATCTGGTTGAGGAGCCACGTGTGTCCGAAGATTTTTCAGGAAAAAGCTCCAAGCACCACCGGTCTCCCCCTCAACAAGGGCAAACGCAACGGGGAAAATGTTGTTGTTGCCATCTTGTGCAACTGCCATCAATAGCGTGCCTTTGTACTTCCCATACAACCAAGTCCCATCAATTTGTAGAATTGGTTTGCATGATG
The DNA here is from genome assembly GCA_948472305.1 of Vicia faba. Classification (NCBI taxonomy): domain Eukaryota; kingdom Viridiplantae; phylum Streptophyta; class Magnoliopsida; order Fabales; family Fabaceae; genus Vicia; species Vicia faba. The sequence goes on along the minus strand of OX451737.1, from coordinate 407,609,862 downwards.
CAAACCCTGTGATGCATGGTTGAAATGCCCAAAACACGCGACTGAATATTCCGTTGCCATGCAGTAGACTACCATCTTGGGCGTACGCTGACAATGTTTCCAGAACGTAAACACTACCTGGAGAATACGTCTTGAGTGCATTCAGGTAGCGGGGAAGTTCTCGGTATGACTCCTCCCAGTTTCCGTACACCCTTTCAATCGCCTTAGTCTTTGCTAACCACGCCTTACGGTAAGACGGAGTGTAGTTAAAAACCGTGGTGATGTGGGAGATGATTGTTTTCACCTTCAAAGATGGGTCGTTGCTGACAAGGGGTAGGATTTCTTGACAGATTAGATCATAGTTGAGTTTTCGGTGGTCCTGTGATTGAGTGGAACTTACACAAGTGTGGGTAGTCATCGAACCTATGACCCAGCAGTCACCCCTTAATCTGTATGATGCAGTCAGCTTGAACATACAGTCAGAGTGGACACACTTGATCTTGTACCTTTCCGGGTTGACACGATCCACCTTAAAATCAACCGAGTTGAGCATGTGAAATTTTTTAATGGCCCTGATGCATTCCTCTCTGTTACGAAACTTGTCCTTCTCTTTTAAATTTTCATCCGACTGCATATACGGTTTGAAAAATAAGTCAGTAGAAGGTTCATCTCCGCCCATGTTGAAGTTTGTCATGTGCGGAGGTGGTGTGTAGATTTTGTCTGTAGGAATACTAGGGATGCCATCATCGTCAGAATCATCGTTCACCATTTCATCAAACTCTAACTCGTTATCTTCTTCTTCATCATCAACTGCATCTACCTCATCTTGTTCATTCACCAAAGGATCAACCTCCTGTGTCACCGGAGGCTCAACCTCCTGTGTCACCGGAGGCTCTTGAAGCAAAACGTACAACTCAATAGAGTCGTATCCAGAATAGACATGGCTGGAAATCATATTCCGGAGATCCTCGTCATCTTGAACTTCAACCTTATAAAAAATTACTTGGTTGTTTCCAAAAAAAACTGGATTCTGATAAAATATCTGGGACACCGGGCCTCGTTCAAGTTTGGACTCCAATCTTTTCTTGAAGTACGAGAAATTGGCTTTCCCGTTTAAGAGAAATCGAATGTTGTCTGTGTTTCTAAACAAAAACCCAGCTGTGGGACAAATGTATGTCTCACCGTTGAAATGTGCTTTGACGACAAATTATGGTGAAGAGGCCATTGCGTAGAATTGTTTTAAGGTTTGAAGGTTGGAATGTTTGAGGTTTATTGATTGTATGAAGGTATGAATGCTGTAATGTTTGAAGGTTGGAATGTATGAATTTGATGACTAATTCGAAGGTTGGAAGATTTGACAGATTATGTGAATCAATGTTATGTTAAACGTAAGGCTAAAAATTTCAATTAAGTAAGGATGCAACCCCCCAAGGCTGCCAATAATATTACATGCAATAATGAAACCCCATAGGCTACCACCTAGCCTGGCCCTATTCTGCACATATACATGTTTTTTGTAAGACTCCACCCATCAACTCCAATGGGCTTGCATGCAATAATGAAAGGAATCCCAAAGGCTGTCACGTAGCCTGAGGCTATGCTGTAACAAATGACACCTCTTATTCGCCAAATGGGGTGGCGACACCATTCATTTTTGTACTCTTTCGCCAAGTCCAATGGCGCCTCCCTTACTGTCCAATCGTGATACATGCATGGGCTTATGAAACCACATAGGCTGCCACCTAGCCTGACCCTATTCTGCACATATAATTTTTTTTTGTAAGACTCCACCCATCAACTCCAATGGCCTTACATGCAATAATGAAAGGAATCCCCCAAGGCTGTCACGTAGCCTGAGCCTATGCTGTAACAAGGGACACCTCTTATTCGCCAAATGGGGTGGCGACACCATTCATTTTTGTACTCTTTCGCCAAGTCCAATGGCGCCTCCCTTACTGTCCAATCGTGATACATGCATGGGCTTATGAAACCACATAGGCTGCCACCTAGCATGGCCCTATTCTGCACATATAAATTTTTTCTGTAAGACTACACCCATCAAGTCCAATGGCCTTACATGCAATAATGTAAGGAATCCCCCAAGGCTGTCACGTAGCCTGAGCCTATGCTGTAACAAGGGACACCTCTTATTCGCCAAATGGGGTGGCGACACCATTCATTTTTGTACTCTTACGCCAAGTCAAATGGCGCCTCCCTTACTGTCCAATCGTGATACATGCATGGGCTTATGAAACCACATAGGCTGCCACCTAGCCTGTCCCTATTCTGCACATATAAATTTTTTCTGTAAGACTACACCCATCAAGTCCAATGGCCTTACATGCAATAATGTAAGGAATCCCCCAAGGCTGTCACGTAGCCTGAGCCTATGCTGTAATAAGGGACACCTCTTATTCTCCAAATGGGGTGGCGACACCATTCATTTTTGTACTCTTACGCCAAGTCAAATGGCGCCTCCCTTACTGTCCAATCGTGATACATGCATGGGCTTATGAAACCACATAGGCTGCCACCTAGCCTGGCCCTATTCTGCACATATAAATTTTTTCTGTAAGACTACACCCATCAAGTCCAATGGCCTTACATGCAATAATGTAAGGAATCCCCCAAGGATGTCACGTAGCCTGAGCCTATGTTGTAACAAGGGACACCTCTTATTCGCCAAATGGGGTGGCGACACCATTCATTTTTGTACTCTTACGCCAAGTCAAATGGCGCCTCCCTTACTGTCCAATCGTGATACATGCATGGGCTTATGAAACCACATAGGCTGCCACCTAGCCTGGCCCTATTATGCACATATAAATTTTTTCTGTAAGACTACACCCATCAAGTCCAATGGCCTTACATGCAATAATGTAAGGAATCCCCCAAGGATGTCACGTAGCCTGAGCCTATGTTGTAACAAGGGACACCTCTTATTCGCCAAATGGGGTGGCGACACCATTCATTTTTGTACTCTTACGCCAAGTCAAATGGCGCCTCCCTTATTGTCCAATCGTGATACATGCATGGGCTGCCACCTAGCCTGCAAGAGTGACACATTTCACTTTTTGTACATGCATGCATGCATATGTGTAACCCCCTAAGCATGCAAATGTGACACTTCGCAGGCATGCAAGCACAAGCTGCCACCACATCAAACTTATTTGCCTATAAATACATACCATATCATACATCTCTCACACCCACACAAGTCTCACTCTCTGCTACGAAATATTTCATAAGTCCATCATACTCTCTATCTCTTCCTAAGTTTTTCATACTCTCAAGCATTTTAAACAATGGCTCTTCTAACAATGGGCGATACTCACAGAGGCACAACGGAAAACATTGCTGCATTTGTAAGTTTCTTCTTTGGTTAAACATTTTTCATACTTCAAAATAACGCATTGTTCATCTTTATTAATCTTACACCTGTTAAATTATGAACTCAGGACACAAAAAGATTCAGAATCCGTTCGCACAACTACCTAGCTCCCGACCCATTCATCGTCCCTTATCTGGAATACGCAGGTTTTGGACATGTGATAAAGATCTCCAACTGCACCATTGACTCAAAGTTCATTCTGGCAATGTTGGAAAGATGGAGACCGGAGACCCATACATTTCACCTACCAATAGGTGAATGTACCATCACGCTGGAGGATGTGTACATGCTACTGGGTCTCCCTGTCGACGGTAAGGCCGTGAACGGGTCGGTTCAACAACCCAACTCTCAGTGTGAAGAACTGTTGGGTAGGGACATGGTAGAAGGTGGTGGAGCAAGAGGGCAGGGAATACTACTCACTGAGCTGAAACGTCATTATTCAAGTTTGGAATTAAATGAAAATTCCTCAGAGAATGACAGAGTAGTAAAAGCCAGAACGTATCTTATGATACTTTTTGGTACATTTTTATTTCCCGAAAGTACGGGAAATTCTGTAAATTTTATGTACTTACATTTACTAACAAATTTTGAAAAAACAAAAAAATATAGTTGGGGTTCTGCAGTATTAGCCCACCTATACAGTTCCTTGTGCAAAAACGCAGTCAAGGAAAAATGTACATTTTATGGGTGCGCTTTTTTACTACAAGCCTGGGGATGGTGGAGGATGGAGTCCTTAAACCCCGTCAACAACAACACTTTTGGTTTCCCGTACGCAACAAAGTAAGTCATCAAGTTATAGAATTTATAACTATTCTGCTCTTCCCAAAATATATGCTAAGAATAACATGTTTCTCATTTCCTTTAGGTACTGCGTGAGGGGTATGGATTACGGCAAGAATCCAAGATTCAATGTCGCACTATACCGCAACCTGTTGGATCACTTAGGCCCAGATGACGTACGTCGTAGCTTTTAACTATTGTTCATTTAAATTTTTTATACTTTACTTTTGAGCTAACCTGATTTAAATTTTATCGCAGTTCGTCTGGAGACCATATTTGGGTTTGGGCCATGATCCAAACCCGGAGGATGCAGCAACTTGGACTGCGAAGACTGCACTCATTCGGTTCAACATTATGAAGATGCACCACAGCGACCGTGTGAAGATGCAGTTCGGAATGCATCAGGAGATACCATGTGATCCAACAGATTTGTCCCCATGGCATCTTAAAAGGGTCGACGCCCAGTGGGGTCTTACCAACTGGAAAGACTTCGCTCCGGAATGGTGTAAGATGTGGCAGAGGCGTCACCGCTACGTCTTGCAATTCCCGGTTTTCCTTACTCGAGGTAATATGCGACACACAGATCAATATATGTTGTGGTACAGGTTGGTTAGTAACCCAGAAATGCACGTGTCTCATCCAAGGTACTTGGTTGACCCACGCATACAATGGGCACAACCCTCGATTCCCCATCAACAAACCCAAAACCCATCAACCTCCCAACAACCCCCAAGAAGAAACAGACCCACAAACACCAACCACATTCCCCACCACAACACAACTACAATCAAATGCCGCACAACCAACCACAATCACCACCAAACTACCAATACCCCAATATGCCTTAAACCCAACCACAATACCAAACCCAATACCAACACACCCACATACCCCACACACAATTTCAGTCTTCCACATATCCCAATATGGTGCCCTCAACATCCAGCCTTAGCCCTGATATGGGAATGTCGGAAGATTACGACCAAGCCGACCCAACCTACCATCACCCACAATATCACGAAACCACCCAACATCCTCAATACCAAACACCCCAGGATCCATTTCCTTTCTACCCCCCGTACTCAGACGACCAATGCTACAGACCAACCATGGAACCCCACCCGCCACCAACACGACCAAACTTTGAGGGTATGAGTAACCGACTGTACTAGAGCGGATCTTCCAGATATGGAGATCTGACTGACTTTATGGATTCGGACCGCATTGACTTCGCAGGGCCATCGACCTTGCCGCAGCAGGAAACGCGACGACATCCAGCAAGAGAAAGGCGGGGACGGGGATGCGGAATCGGGGGTCATTACCGGGTTCCTGGGGATCACTGATGTATCTTTTTTTATCCAGTCTTTTTGTATCCATTTTTTTTTACCTTTTTTTTTACTGTTATTTTAATGTAATATAGTTTAATGTAATTATTTTTTTTTTAATAAAAAGTCCATTTTATTGATCTCTGTCCAACACACATGAAAGGAAAAAAAAATTTTTTTTTTGACCTAAAATCACACTTAGGCGCCATCTCACTTGGCTTAGGGCAAGCCCTAAGCACATAGGCGCCAAGTGAGATGGCGCCTCCCTTAAAAATGAAGGTGCATGCGCCATTTGAGATGGCTCCTCCTTTGGGGAGTCATCTCAAACATGGTTATTTGCGTATTTTTTTTCAAAACCCGGTTATTTGCGAAATATTATTTTAATACATGGTTATTACTAAAAAAAATTCTTGTTTTTACGCTTGTTCAAGATTGTTGTTTGTTTCTCAAAACCTAAACATCTGGGCTATGAGCTGAGGCTTTTTGATTGAAAGTTTGAAGCATTGGTTTGATCAGTGAAGTGAAAGGTGTTTGGATGTGTGTTTGTTCAACTGTACAAAGCATATGATTGATTGGAATGCTGGGCGTATTGTGGTTAATGCAAGGTTGCGAGACTGCAAAGTTTGTTGATTATTTATTTTATCTGAGTTAAAATTATTGGGATGCATTTCCAGTTATTTTAATTCAAGAGATTTAAATAATTAAATAGACAGTGCAAAAGAAATAAGGAAATATCTGACAAAGACTTTTTATTCATTTTTAAATGTTGTTACAAATGTTATTCGAATACTGTAAATTTATTTACAGTGTTTACAATAATATTTATTACAATAAAAAGAAAATAAATCTAAAAGTCTAAGTCTCTTGAAGTCTTCTATCTTCTACTGCTTCTTCCATTATTCCAACTGGTATTTACCTACAAAGACAGAAAAAAGAAATCAGTACAGTTAAATTAAAAAAGCATTTTCAGGCAGAAAAATATAAAGTCATCATTAAAGATTGTTGGCCGGAATCAGATCGTTTTGGTTTCATCATGTTTTACTCGTCCTCTTTGCAAATCACAAGAAGATTTCTCTTCTTGGTTCACAAAGAGGAAAGTAAAATTAATTTTGCAAGCATATAATCAATTAAATACAAGGCACAAGGCTGCATACAAAGAAGGCACAAGCTGCACAATGTCAAACTGAACAAACAAACTACACTAGTCAACCAAAAGCAAACCAAGTTGCACAAACTGTCAACTAAGTACACAAGCTGTCCAAACCAAGTTGCACAAACTGTCAACTAAGTTCACAAAACTGCAAACCTAATTCTGAAAACACAAACCAAACCCTAAAAAATTTGTTAAACTTTGCCATTGGGCTTTTGCCCCTTTGACTGAACTAAAACCCAAATTACTCTCAGCGCTGCACCCCCCTTTTCAGTCTATTACTGCTCCTTTTATTTGGGCCAAGGCATACAAACACAAAAGCCCATTTTGTCTTTTTTCTTTTTTTAAATGTTTTGAAACCTTTTTTATTTTATCACCACATTTTCATAACCCAATAACATATTAAATCTTTGTATAAAATATTCTTAATAACTCTTTTTAATATTTATGGCATTTAAAAGTATATAAATAATAGATTTTTAATAATTTGTCTTTGTTTTAAAACTTTTTTCGTTTAATAAATCTTTTCTAAAAAACATTAGCAAAAATCCAAGAAAATAACAATTATACTTAATCCTTTTAGGTTAACATTTTATTTGATCATTTGTAAATAACCACATACATCTCATGATACTTTTGATTCTCTTTATTTTTTATGTCTTGATTACAATTTTACATTGAGAATGTGACGGTTCGATTTGGTTGTAACCCATAATATTTGGGACATTACTATTCTGATAAGACTCATCCCCATTCGTAAACATTTGTACCCCCATCCCCGGATACTTACTTATAATAACTTAGACTTTAAATTCCCGCAATTTATCGCTTTCCATATACTGTATAGTAATTAGGGTTTGTATGCGAAGATTCAAAATTAACCGCTAGATAACCTAATACAAGATAAATGCATGAAAATCAATACACCATTCACACTTGCACCTCTAGGGTAACCTCGCTTGTTTCCTCGGAAAATACAATCATGTCCCTCGAGTATGAGACACTCTAGCAAATACCCCTTCGATAAACAAAGATCGTTAGTCCCTCGATGACCCTCGATGTTGCCTTCGATAAAACGATCTCGTCCCTTACAAAATTGCTAGAGCGTCTCACAAATTGCCTTCAATGATTGCATACGATGACCCCCCGCCTGTCCCGTTAAACATCCTAACGCAAGGTTGTTCATCAAACACAATGGTGAAACGACACTGTTAAAAGGGTTAAAACATAAGAAAATCTTTAAGTAAAATAGGGTAGACAACTCTTAGTTACTTGATCAAGAGTCTTGCAAAACATCCTTGCCATTTTTCAAAACACACCCCACAACACAACTTCAAAAACAACTTTCAAAACATTGAATTATCTTTTCAAAAAGACACACGCCTTTGTATATATTCAAACAAGAATCATTACAAAGGTTGCCTAGACAAGGCATCTTTTTTCAAAACATTTTCAAAACCACACACACAAAGCACCATTTCAAACAATTGAAAAGCAAAGGCAAGTGATCTAAAACAAGTAACTAAGAGCCCATGGATAACCATGGATGAAAAGGGTGCTAGCACCTTCCCTTTTCATAATCTACCCCCCGAACCCACGAAAACATCTCAAAGGTCTTTCCTGTGCTTTTTGACCTTTCCTTAGGATAAAATAAAAAGTCGGTGGCGACTCTTGCTAAACCGAACAAGTGCGAAAACAAACGCAAAATCCCAAGTCAGTTCTCCCACCGTAATACAGAAGCAAAACCCTGGTGACCTTGTTAATGAGTGTTACACCAGAGAAATTTTTTCACTTTGTTATGGTTTTTTAATAAGCCCTACCAACGGTCAGTATATGTGGCAAAAAATAGAAGTGGAACATGTATTACCACTGTAATATGGTGGGAGAACTGACTTGTGTGTTTTACGTTTTATTGCAAATGTTGCAGATAGCAAGAGTCGCCACCGACTTTTTTTATCCAATAAAGGAAAGGATGAAAATAACAGGAAAGACCTTTTGAGAATTTTTATTTAGTTCGGGGGGTAGGTTATGAAAAGGGAAGGTGTTAGCACCCTTTTCATCCGTGGTTATCTACGGGCTCTTAATTGCTTGATCACCTTGAAAATGCTTTGTGTTTGTGTATAGGTTGGAAAATGTTTTTGAAGATGTTTTGAAAATGGTAATTTTGTAATGATTCTCGTATCATTGAGAATGTATACAAAATGTTCGTTCTGGAAATATTTTGAAAACACCTTAGTACGACAAACTTTATAATGATTCTCGCATCATTGAGAATGCATACAAAGTATTTGTTTTGAAAATATTTGTTTAGAAAGAGAGTGTTTGAAAAGATGTTTGTTTTTGAAAATGTGAAGTGCAAAGATCTATTTTGGTTTGTGAAGTGCAAAGATATCTTTTCCTCCTCCTTTAGATAGTGCTATTTTACCATTGATTGGTAAGAAGCCATATCATTGGATGTGAGGGACGGGCATGGGTCATCGTACAGTCATAGAAGGTAACTTATAAGATGTTTTAGCAATTGTCATAAGAGGCTAAGATCGTTTATCTAAGGCAACATCAAAGGATTATCGAGGGACTACGATCTTTTAATCGAGGGTCTTTACTAAAAAAATCCCACATTCGAGGGACATGACTGTTTATATCTGAGGTAACAAGTGAGGTTTACCCTAGAGGTGCATGTGTGCAAAGCATTTTTATTTTCATGTATATTTTCTTGGATTTAGGGTTGTATAATGTTTAATTTTAAATCTTGTCATGCAAACCCTAGTTACTAACAATAATAAGGAAAACGATAAATTGCGAAATTTAAATGTCCTACGTAATTACAGGGCTTTAGGAATGAGGGTACAAGTTTGTGAATGGAAGGAGGAAAGCAATAAAGTCTAATTATCTATTACAAACCATTGAATATGAATAATGATAAAATGCACAAAAATGTAAAATAGAGAAAAATAAATTGTTTTAATGTTTTTGATGGAAAAAGGTTTGATGGTTGACTAAGTGATTGGCTTTGTATTTTAAAAGAAATTAGTAAACCTAATTAAACTAATATCAAAATTAATTTCACTAACCAAAAGGATAAAATAATTTAAACATAGAAAAGCCTAAATCTAAATTAATTTAAAAGGGAAATTATTTATTATAAAATCTTTTCTTGAAGTTTTATTTATTTGGGAAATAAATGAAGTAAAAAATAAAATGAAATAAAAAGTGATTGAATTAAATTTTTTTTAATCTAATTATTTAGGAAAATATTTTTTTTTTGTATTTTTGGTTAAGTAAAAATAAATAAATAAATAAAATATAGAAAATATAAATAATATTAGAAATATTGGGCCTAGGTGCTGAAAAGTGATTAGGGGTGTGGGAAAATAGCAAAAAAAGGTTAGGCCCAAACATATGTTTTTTTTGTTTGAATCAGAAGAAGAAAAAAAAGAAATGAGCCTAGTTGATGAAAAGTAAATTGGGGGTGAGAACTAGAAAAGAAAAAAAAAAAGGCCCAAGCCAGGAAGGCCCATGCGCCTGTTTTGGGATTCTATGTGGCTGGCTTTTGATGATACACCATGAGCTTGCTCATGTGGAGCATTGGATTTGATGGCTGACAGATCTGATGGTGTTGATATGAGGCTCATGATAGGTGCACTAGGCTTACTTGCACTGGATCTGTGAGAAACAAATATGAAAAAAAAAGTCCCACGCCTGGTTCGAACCTGTGACCAAACATATGAATGACTTATACGCACGCGCTCTGCCACTGGGGTGGCTGTTACATCCGGTGATAATGCAACTTGCACTAAATTCAAAATAAACCCAACTCTGAATATACTACATCTTCTTCCTCGTGCAAGTCACCATTGATAACATTTTTGAATTTCTAAACATGCTCATTTCTTAACCATTTTCAAAAGTGTAAACATGATACTTGTTTGTTTTTTCACCACGAATTCAACCATGTAAATAACTTAAACTATAAATCAAAGATGAGCATGAATTTTGTTTGCTACCAAATTAAAACCTAATTTTTCTGAAACTTCAACTTCAAAATTTGCATCACTCAGGCAAGATAAATGTAAACTAAAGGCATGGTTAGCTTCAGGGCAATGATGTCTACATTTTTTATTCACAAATTAACCATTAATGATGCTTGTATAAGGAGTTCAAAGTTGAGAAAACTTACCTCAAAACTGGAAATCGTGTTTGAAGCTGGAGCACTCTTGGAGATGTTTTGATAATCTGGATAGCTTCAGTGAACTCCTAGGAAGCTATTGCAATGCTTACTTTGACCTGAAAGTGTATGAAACTTTCTGGAGAAGTCAAGTTGCAGGTTGCTGTTTTTGGAAATGGAGGATGGTCAAATGGTGTTACAGTGATGGAACAACACCTTGGATAGGTTCTAAATGAGTTATGGAAGCTTTGTGATTGATTAAAAATGAAAACGCACGAAGGGATTAAATGTTTGAGGTTCAAGGTTATAATGTGCAACAATGGAGATTTTGGATGCCAATTCTGATTTCAGGGAGTTTGAGGGTTTAGAGGGCTATTGAAATCGTGCTATGACTTGCAAACAACCTTTCTATTTATAGAGAAAAGGTTTGGAAGTCTCAAGTAACCAGAATTGAAAGATCACATGTTATGGTTATGAAACTTAGTTTTGAAGCAAGATTGAAATACATTGTTCCAATGTGATGGTACAAGGGATTATAGGGTGCTTAGGAGTTATAGATATGTTTCTTCTGAGCATACATGTTGAGTGTGTGCAGAGGGAGTAAGTGAGAGGCTCAAGAAGTTGACATTGTGTTTAAAGCCACTTTACAAGAATGGAAGTGGTAACTTTGTGACAAAAATGGAAAATTGCTTTGGACAATGGCTCAACCAGTTGTGTAAACATTTAATTATGGAGTCATTTGCAAGTTAGAAGCCTGTAAAGCAAGATTATGTAGCATAGGTTTGAGATTTGATCATGTGTTCTTCATGAAAATGCCTTGTAATTCAAGAATGAATGCTCAACTTCATCTCTTCAAATCTCTTAGCTCAAGCATGATCTCTTCGAGTTCTTTGAAATTTTGGAAAGCTTTAAACATTTTCTAAAACCTTCATGTTGACCACTTTGGCTAAATCAACTAGAACTTGGTGAAAAAGGGCCAAGAACTTGGGACAAAAATCTGACCAAACTTGTTGAAAATTTCACTAAGTGTTTTTTAAAAATGTCATGACTTCATGGGCCTATATCTCTTAATCCAAGCATTTTTTGGACATCAACCCTCACCGACAAAGTTTTAGAATTCATCAAGATCTACAACTTTCTCGTTGAAAGTTTTCTTTAAATCATCTTGCATCTTGGTGAATAATGGTCATGAAGTAGTGAAATTATCAAGGTTAAAAATACTTAGAATTTTTCCAAGTATTGGACATCTTGACTTTTGTTTGACTTTTCTTGACTTTGTTGATTATTGATGTTCAAGTTTGATATTTTTGAATGTCTTGATGAATCTTGATCTTTGAAATTCAATATTAACCAAAAAGTCAAAGTTTGACTTTTGTGTGTCTGTTGACTTTTCATCAGTTGATCCAAATTCCAACGATCAATCACTTGATCTTTGAGGATGTTTTGAACCATGCAATTAGGTCAAGATATTGTTTTCTATTCCTTAAGATCATGCTTCAAGTTATTAGGCTATGTACTAGGTCAAAAGTCAATGATCAATCATTTTTAGTCAAAACCCTAATTTGGTCAATTTTACCCCCTTTGATGATTTAAATGCTTTACTTGAGGAATTATGATCAACCCTTAATAAAATGATGAATATAACTTCAAAATGTTGATGTTGGCAAAAAAAATTGAAGTTTGACTGTATATTGATCACAATTTACTTTTTTACCAAATACAACTGATTTTCAGTCATCTGAGCAATTGACTGAGCAATTTTGAGATGCAAGACTTGAAACTTGGCATGAGCATTCTTGGAGGTCTATGATGAACCATTAAAGTCATTTAAGTAATTAGATGACCAATTTTCCTTGTGAAACCCAAAACCCTAATTTGTTGTCTCAGTGCTTAGAAGGTGAGCTTGTCTGATCAACTCTTTAAGTATCCTTGAGCATTTGAGATCTTTTGTGAGAAATGTCTTGAAGGTACATCAACTGCCCCTGTTCAATCTTCTTAAACCTGAAGAGTTAGATTGACATGTCCGCCATTCGTGACTTGAAGGTGGGAGATGATTGAACATATAAGTGCCCAGAAATTTGCACTCGCTTGTGCACGAAGTAAAACTGTTTGTTGATTATATCAGAAATGAGATTAAAGATGCCATTTGGAGAGGTGACAGTGAGTTGTCAGAGATGGGCTTATAGATACCATCCAAAGTAACTATTGATAGAGAAATCATACTAAGTCTACACTCGACTTTAACTGAGAAAAGCATCAGAATAAATCTTTGGTCGATTTAATGTGAGCCAGAAAAGGTCTACTGAGAGAAGTATCAGAATAAATATTTGGTCGATTTAATCTGAGCCAACAAAGGTCTTTAAATCTTTAACTAGGAGAAGTATCAGAATAAATCTTTGGTCTATTTAATCCGAGCCAAGAAAGGTCTACTGAGAGAAGTATCTGAATAAATCTTTGGTCAATTTAATCTGAGTCAACAGATGTCTTTAATTCTTTAACTGGGAGAAGTATCAAAATAAATCTTTGGTTGATTTAATCTTAGCCAGAAAAGGTCTACTAAGAGAAGTTTCAGAATAAATCTTTGGTCGATTTAATCTGAGCCAGTAGATGTCTTTAAATCTTTAACTGGGAGAAGTATCAGAATAAATCTTTGGTCGATTTAATTTGAGCCAGAAAAGGTCTACTGAGAGGAGTATCATAATAAATCTTTGGTCAATTTAATTTGAGCCAGCAAATGTCTTTAAATCATTAACTGGGAGAAGTATCAAAATAAATATTTGGTCGATTTAATCTGAGCCAAGAAAGGTCTACTGAGAGAAGTGTCAGAATAAATCTTTGGTCGATTTAATCTAAGCCAGTAGATGTCTTTAAATCTTTAACTGGGAGAAGTATCAGAATAAATATTTGGTCAATTTAATCTGAGATAGAAAGGGTCTGTTGAGATAAGTATCAAAATAAATCTTTGGCCGATTTAATCTGAGCCAGCAGATGTCTTTAAATCTTTAACTGGGAGAAGTATCAAAATAAATCTTTGGTCGATTTAATCTAAGCCAAAAAGGTCTACTAAGAGGAATATCAGAATAAATATTGGTCGATTTAATTTGAGCCAGCAGATGTTTGAAGGGAGTTTCCATCATGTAGGTATTTTCCCTGTCTTGTTTCAAGGAATGACCTACAATCTATTTTGAGGATTTGTTGATGATATCGGTCCGTCGATTGATCCTTCCTGAAAAGGTAAAGAGTTAACTATATGAAATGTTATGATGTATGAAATGCATTGCGTAAGGATGTTCCCAAAATAAATGAGGTTGTGCTACACGCGTTTCGTATGAATATGCTACGACGTATGAATGTGAAATGTTGTTGAAGTGTATTTGTAGACCCGTGCAGTATCTTTGTCTGGGAAAATAAATCCTTGACTGTTGTTGGGGATGAAGAGTATGTATATCTTCAATCTTGTCTAGAATGCTTCTGTTGGGGATTCCTTCTTAATTGTTTGAGGAAACTCCACTAGGGATGTTGATTTTTGTCTTAGGGAGAAGAGTTTAGGAACATCAGTTGTTCATTTCTCTACTGGGGAATTTAATTCTTATATATCCTAACTGGGGATAAAAGAGATGGATAATCTTCCGACTCGTCTGGGGAGGATAAATTTTGTAGACCTTGACTGGGGATAAAAGAGATGGATAACCTTATGACTCATTTGGGGAGGATAAAGTTAATTGGTATCCGGTCTGGTTCCAGGTTTTACAACAATTTTCTGGGGATAGTGGTGTCTTCAATTGGGAAGAGGAATTTTGCTGGTGATTCGCAGTAATCCGAGGAATAGACTTGAGCTGGGGAAATTGTAGTTTGTTGAGGAAATAAACCCTGTTAGAATATTCTACTGAGGAAATAAACTCTCTTGGGGGAATTGAATTTATAGTTTTCAAATCAACTGGGGAAGATAATTTTTGTAAAGTGTACTGATTGGAGATTTGTAAGGAAATTGTGGGGAATATATCCTTATTGGGGATGAAGATTATTCTGTGGGGATTTATGGACAACTTGAGTGTCATCCCAGCTCCTAGAATTTTGAGTAAATGCTTATTCCTATTCTTATGCATATATTTGTTAACAGTTAATCATGTTCATATGCATATGTTCATTCAATTTAGTCATCAGACGTTTTTGCAAACAAAACAGAAAAAACCAAGAGTTTGAACTTTAAGATGTATTTGTATTGATAATTTGCCTATAAACAGGCAATTTTGTACAAATAGACGAAAATCCTAGTAAGAGGAAGTCGTCATGAAATAAAAAAAGTACAAAGTGAAAACAAAATGTATAGCCATGTGAAAGTGATCTCATTGGGCTCTGAACTATGCTATTTCCCTTATGCCTTTGAACATCTCACCCCTTGCTGTCGGAAGAAGTTGATTGAACTGGTCCGTACCATTTGAACTTTTGACCTTGATAAAAAAGTTGTCTGTAAGTGACCAAACATGACATATTCGTACGCTTTAATCCCTAATTTTTCCAGTACTGCCCTTTCGAGTTTTCAGTCCACCAGGATACCCTTTTTTGTCCAAGTCGCCCTTTCAGGTTTTCGACTTGTCGGGTGTACAATCTTTTGTATATATCCCTAATTTTTGCCCGAACCTTTTTGGTTCACCGGGATGCCCTTATTTTTTCCTAGGTGTGTAAACCTAGCGGGTTATTCTTATGCGTAGCATTTTTTTACTATTTCCATGTTCACAAGGTGCGGGAAGTCTTCGCCGTCCATAATGGTTAGCATCATAGCACCGCCTGAGAATACTTTCTTGACAAAAAATGGCCCTTCGTGGGTGTTATTCCATTTTCCCTTGGGATCGCCTTGTGGTAGAATGATGTGCTTTATTACCAAGTCATCAGTCTGGTATACCCGATGCTTGATCTTCTTATTGAATTCCTTGACATACGTTTTTGATATATCTGACCATGACAGACAACCGCCATCCTCTTTTTGTCAATCAATTTCAACTGATCCAACCTAGTCCAATTCCACTCGTCTTCGTCTAAGTCTGCTTCTCTCATAATCCTTAGAGAAGGAATTTGAACTTCGACAGGTAGGACAGCTTTAATACCATAGACTAGAGAGAATGGGGTTGCCCCAGTTGATGTTCACGCCGAAGTATGATAGCCATGAAGATAAAATGGTAACATCTCATGACAGTCTTTGTAGGTCACAACCATCTTTTGCACAATCTTTTTTATATTCTTGTTGGCAGCTTCCACTGTGCTATTCATTTTAGGTCTGTATGGAGAAAAGCTGTGGTGCTTGATCTTGAACTGCATGCAGAGTTCTTTGATCATGGCATTATTGAGGTTGGTACCATTGTCAGTGATGATCCTTTTAGGGTTTCTATAACAACATATAAGGTTATGCTTGATGAATTGGGCCACGACGTTCTTGGTAACTGAGGCAAATGAAGCTGCTTCAACCCATTTTGTAAAGTATCCAATAGAGACGAGAATGAAGCGATGTCCATTGGAAGCAGTAGGCTTGATTTCTCTGATCATATCAATGCCCCACATTGTAAATAACCAAGGAGCATTCATGACGTTCAAAGGTACTGGAGGCACATGAACTTTATCAGCATAGATCTGACACTTATGGAAAGTCCTCGAGTGGTGATGACAGTCGGTTTCCATGGTCGACCAATAGTAACCATCTCTCAGAATCTTCTTGGCCATAGTATGTCCACTGGAGTTAGTACCAAATATGCCTTCGTGCATGTCCTCCATAATTTTCTCTGCTTCCTTCTTGTCAATGCAACGAAGCAGTGTTGAATCATCGTTGCGCTTGTAAAAAATTCAGTTGCTCAAGAAGAACTTAGCTGAGAACCTCCACAGGAATTTCTTGTCATTGATTGACGCCCCTTTAGGATATTCTTGAGCTTCAAGATACCTTTTCACTTTGTGAAACCAAGGCTTCTCCTCTACCCCGTCAGTGTCAATCTCAAAGTAGTGCACTGGTTCGGAAAATCTTTCGACAGTAATTCTAGGAGCATCATTGTCCCACTTGACCTTAAACATGGATAACATGGTAGCTAAAGCATCTTTCAACTGATTTTCTTCCCTCGGGATATGTTCAAAGGTAATCTCTTCAAAGTACGTGATCAAGGTTAGCACAAGTTCTTTGTAAGGGATAAGATTTGGATGTTTTGTATCCCACTCTCCTTTAACTTGAATGACCACCAAAGTTGAGTCTCCATATACACTTAAGACTTTGATTCTTAGGTCGATAGAAGCTTTTAGACCCAATATGCATGCTTCGTACTCAGCCATGTTGTTGGTACAGTCAAAGAAAAGTCTGGCAGTGAAAGGCGCATGGAAACCTTCGGGGGAAATGATCACAGCACCAATTATGTTACCCAGTGCGTTGGAAGCTCCATAAAAAACAATAGTCCATCGGGATCCTGGCTCAGGTCCTTCATACAGTCCAGGATTTTCACAATCTATAATCAGCATGATATTCTCATCCGGGAATTCGAAATGCATAGACTGATAGTCATCTACAACTTGATGCACCAAATGATCTTCCAATACACTTCCTTTGATTGCTTTTTTAGTAGAGTACTAGATATCGTATTCAGTTAAGATCATTTTCCATCGGGCTATCCTTTCGAAGAGAGCTGGTTTCTCGAAGATGTACTTAATGGGATCCATTTTAGAGATGAGTAGAGTAGTTAGTATGAGTCAACATATACTGTCTTAGTCGGCGAGTAGCCCATTCCAAAGCACATCAAGTTTTCTCGAGCAATGAATATCTTATTTCACCGTCGGTAAACTTTTTGCTAAGGTAGTATATTGCATGCTTTTTTCGACCAGACTCGTCATATTGCCCCAACACACACCCCTTTGAATTCTCTAACACGGTTAAGTACATGACCAGAGGTCTTCCTTCAACTGGTGACATAAGAATTGGAGGTTCTTGTAAGTACTCCTTGATTTTATCAAAAGCAATTTGAGAGTCAACGTTCCATCTGACCACTTGATCTTTCTTCAGAAACTTGAAGATTGACTCACAAGTAGCAGTCAAATGAGAGATGAATCGGAGCAATGTAGTTGAGTCATCCTAAGAAAGCTTTGACCTCCCTCTCAGTATAGGGAGCTGGAATTTCTTGGATAACTTTAACTTTGGCAGGATCGACTTCAATACCTTTACCACTAATTACGAAGCCTAGGAGATTTCCAGACCTTACCCCAAAGGAGCATTTATGGGGATTCAACCTTAGCTTGTATTTCTTATGACTTTCAAATAGCTTGTGTAGATGATCCAGGTGTTCTTCCTCAGTTTGTGATCTCGCTATCATGTCATCAACATAGACTTCTATCTCATGATGAATCATGTCATGAAATAAAGCTACCATATCCCATTGATAAGTTGCGCCTGCGTTCTTCTGCCCAAAAGGCATGACCTTATAACAGAAGGTGCCCCAATGTGTGACAAAGGTAGTTTTCTCCATGTCTTCAGGAACCATTTTGATTTGGTTGTACCCTGAGAATCCATCCATGAAGGAGAATACTTTGTGTTGAGTAGTGTTGTCAACCAAAACATTAATATGTGGGAGGGGGAAGTCATCTTTGGGGCTTGCCCTATTTAAATCCCTGTAGTCTACACACATACGAACCTTACCGTCTTTCTTTGGCACTGGAACAACATTTGTAACCCATTGGGGATACGACGTCACTGCCAAGAAACCTGCATTGAACTGTTTCATTACCTCAGCCTTGATTTTCTCTGACATTTCAGGATGCATGCGACAAACATTTTGTTTGATCAAAGAACAACCCTCTTTCATTGGCAGATGATGAACCACGATATCAGTATCGAGCCCTGGCATGTCTTCGTATGACCAAGCAAATACCTCAACATAGTTGTGCAACATCTGAACCAATATGCTCTTGATAATGTCTTCCAGGTTAGCACCAATCTTGACCTCTTTCTTATCTGCCTTGGTGCTTAAATTTATCACCTCGGCCGACTCTTCGTGCAGTTGGATAGCCTTTTCCTCTTGTATCAGGAGTCTGGTGAGTTCTCCAGGTATCTCACAATCTTCTTCACCTTCGTCTTCAGCTTGATAGATTGGATTTTCAAAGTCATAAACGACAATGGCAGAATTTTTATCAATGAGATCCGAAGTGGATGTGGATCTACAAATGTGTGTGTGTGTATGTGTGTACGTGTAAGGTCACATGGCTGTTTGAAAATGCACTAAAGTAAAAGAAAGACAAGGAGCGCAAAATTTGAATGCAAAATCATCTAATGTTTTCACTAAATGAGCATATGATATATGAAATGACAACCCTTAACAAATGAACCATTGTGCCCCGGGAAAGGCACAAGGTTTAAAGTCATTGTTTTAAAAAAATTATACAGACAAACTTCTTAAAGCAATAAAAATTAGAAATAGCAATTACTCCTGGCTGAAGGAGATTGAGATGAAGTCTTTGGCCTTCCAGTTGTTGAGTCCACCATCAACAGTTGTAAATATCTAGTCGTCCAAGTCACCATCAATATCAGTTCTTCCAGGGTATTGACTTCATTGTTGCTAATACGGAAAGGTGGTCCTCCAGAACGAACACGTCGAACCTCTTTCTGAGCCTTTAAAGTGAAACACAAACCAAATTTGTTGGAATTGTAGGGAATATTAGGAAGTTGTCCCCATATAGTGCAACCTCCATCTTCTACCATAATCCTTGCATCCATCAAGGAAGCCATTCTTGGTGGGTTTTTAGAGACCTCGGGAAAGTAGCTTTAGCAACAACAATCATCGAAGGGATTACCTCAAATGTATGGCAGGGGGTTTCAATGAATTCGCCATCCATTTCAACATATTTGAAAGAACTCAAATGACTGACCATATATTCTTCCTCTTCATAGACTGTGACAATCTTCCCTTTTACAGGATACTTCAGCTTTTGATGCAATGTAGAGGTAACCGCACCTGTCCCATGGATCTATAGGCGTCCTAGCAATCAAGAATAGGCTGGGCAGATATCCATTACATAAAAAGTTGAATTGAAGACTTGAGATCCCACCTTGATCGGAAGATCAACCTCTCCGTGGACCATCCTCTTTGACCCATCAAAGGCTCTTACCACAATGTCGTCGGGTTTCAGCACCAGCCCATCACAATCCAGCCTATCCAAAGCACCTTTGGGTAAAACATTCAGGGAGAAACCTGCATCAACTAACACATGCGACAAAGTAGTGCCTTTACACTCAATATAAATATGCAGTGCCTTGTTATGATTTTTTCCCGCTGGGGTAAAATCTGCATCAGAAAAGCCTAAACCATTATCAGTAGTTAGGCTTGCAACACAATTCTCAAATTGATCAGCAGTGGTCTCTTGTGGTACATGAGCGTTCTTCAGAAATTTCAACAAAGCTTGGGCATGTGCTTTAGAGCATAACAACAAGGATAGCATGGATATTTTTGAGGGTGTCTGCCCCAATTGTTCAATTATTTTGTAGTCACTTTTACGAATGATCTTTAGAATTTCTTCCATCTCTTGGCTAGATGGGTCTTCAATTGTAACATCTTTGGATGGTGCCTCCATCCGGGAAGGCTCATATACCTTTTCTTTACCTCGGGCGTTAGCAGTTGGCCTAACAGCAGGAATATGAACAGGTGTTGTAGTAGTTGTTGGATGAGAGATCTCTGGAGAGAAGATCCTTCTTGTCCTAGTGACCTTACTAGTTCCGACAATGTTTTTAATTTCATGATCTTCATTTTCAGAAATCCATGGCCCTTGCTTGACACCGTGATAATAAAATTTTGTCCCATAGTTCCAGGGAACAACTTTGTTAGAGGAATAGGGGACTGGCCCCGGGGTGGTGATGATCATGGGATCCACTCTCGGCTCAGCAGGAATACTTATAGGGCCTCTAGAGGTGCTCCTTATACGAGTATTGGAAATGGTGATTATGGGAACATCTTCAAGTCTCAATTCTTGAGGTATACTTTTAGGCAAACTCTTCATGGGAAGAGTTTTCTCGAACAAAATTTCATGGTTATCAATCAGGCATTGGATACCTTTCTTCATCCACATACAACCATTAGTTTGGGAAGCACAATGGTAATAATTCTCAAGGCAGCTTGAAAATAAATCGGTTATTAACAGATTCTTCTTAACGGTCATCAAGGGAGTATTCAAATCACTGATGGAGGAAACATAGGAAACATCATCAACAACATTAACACCTTTACCATTACTGGGCATGGGCGCGATAATCACATTAGGGGTTTCTGGAGGGTCAAACTCAATCA
This sequence comes from Vicia faba, assembly GCA_948472305.1. Taxonomy (NCBI): domain Eukaryota; kingdom Viridiplantae; phylum Streptophyta; class Magnoliopsida; order Fabales; family Fabaceae; genus Vicia; species Vicia faba. Next base: position 407,588,774 of record OX451737.1, on the reverse strand, counting down.
CTTTGTTGTCAATCAAATCTTGGGTTTTTCTTTTTAGGGCCCAACAATCATCGGTGTCGTGCCCGAGACTATTGGAATGGTATGCACACCTTGCATTTAGGTTATCCTCATAAATCTGGTTATTTCCACCCTAGACCGGGTGCTTTTTACACCCTCTTCTTGATTGTCGTCCTCCTCCGAGGAAACATCATCTACTTGAGGCAGTCGGGCAAGACCTTTGAACCTTCTCCCCATGTTGAGGATAACACCCTGTTTCTTAGTCTTCTTTTTTGTGACGAGGAGCGCCATCATTTCTTGTTGTCCTTTAGCTAAGTTGAGGAGAGTTTCTTGAAATTGTGCATGTTGAGTCTGCAGATCTTTGACGGTTTTCTCTAGAGCCATGTTGTACTGAAATAAACAGTAAAAGGATAAGGAAAACCATATCAGAAAACCTGCTTATGAAATGATGCATGATATGTGGATGCAATGTTTTCAAGAACCTTAAGATATTTAAATTTGCTAGCCAAAAAAGAAACAAATATTGCATTGATAAGTTCAAAAATTACAAGTGCCTCTCGGGCTTACAATGAAAAAAGCAAAAAGGTCTCATAGAGACAAAATGAAAACTCCTAAGACCTAAGACTCAAGTATCCCACGGGAGCTTCCTCTTTGTGTTGATGTAGGCATTCAGGCTTTGCTCATCGTGAAGTTGCCTTGTGAGATCCAACACTTTCTTCTCGCTTGCATAGAATCGAGCTTCAAAGGTGTCTCGTTATCCTTTGAGTTGAACCCAGGATTTTTGCAATTCTTCTAGGTCAGTAGGCATGTCAGGATGGAGAATGGTGTAAGGAATATCCCCTTCGGCAATGGGCTCCATAATCATTGGTAGGATGGATGAATATGGCATCATGAGGTTTTGAGCGCGAGCTCGCACCCATTTGTGATAAGGTTCCAAAGGGATAGAATTTTTATGTCTCAAAGTCTTACTATCAACCTTGTTTACCATGCCCAAGCTCGTACAAACCTTTAACGATAACCTTGAACGTCATTCTCGTAGTCGAATACAATACCCCGGATAAGCGCATCATAAGGACCATCTCTTTGAGCATAGCCAAATTGTCGCAGAGCCAGAGAAGGGTTGTAAGTAATACCTCCCGTAATTCAAAGGAGTGTAACATTAGGGAATTCCCCACAATAGTTAATTATTGTAACATCCTCCAGAGATCGAGAACACCAATAAATATTTGCGATATCATCCTTTGGGACCACCTCATACCTTGTTCATTCTTCAATATTTATCAGGGAAGGTGAGAAATAAACCACCTAGATAGCAACAATATGCAACAAATAAGAGCCCATCTCCTCCTCATGGTGCGAGTGTAAAGATAATGTAAAAATTCTCCGAGCAAAGTAGGTACAGGGTTACGAGAGAGGAAAATTTTGACAGCATTCACATCTATGAGTTGGTCTAGATTAGGGAACAATACTAACCCATAGATTAGAAGAGCCGAGACTTCTTCAAAAGCTTGCAAATCCAAATCATCAAGTAATAGTCGAGCCTTCTCTAACAGAAACTTAGCTAGAAAACCCTTGACTCCACTCCTTGTTTCCCAATTAGCTACAATGTCGGACCACTTCAAATGTAAGGCTGATGCAATCTCTTCAGGTTGTGGATCTTTCTCTAAATTGGTGAAGGGTATTTGATCAAGAACAGGTGCTCCTAATAGTTGAGATGATTCTTCCATTATGGGTATACATTGATAATCGAGGAAGGTGAAACAACGATGTACATGATCAAAGAACTGAAAGAGCACACACATCATGTCTTCTTCAAAGCTTGAGGTAACCAGACTGAGAAGTAGACCATATCTCTTGGTGAATGGATAATTTTTAGGAACCCTTGATGCTAACTCTTTGAGTTAAGGAGGCACCCTTACAAAGATTACTCAGATGGTATTTCTGCGAGCGAAAGCCATAATCTACAAAACAGAACAAAGATAAATCCCTAGGTCCTTGAAATGGTTAGTAGAAAATGCTATGGCATGATGTTATTATGTTTATGATGTCATGAATAATTAATCACAAACAAAACACACAAGGCCTTAGGCTTAGGCTTGCATGGGGTTTATAGTTAAGTACCCTCTTGAAGTTTTAGTTGGCTCAACCTGTCTTAAAAAAGTAACCTGGTCCTAAGGAATCTTAATATCATTAATCTTTCTACATCGAGCATTATTTCAGCACAAGCATCGAACTACAACCAAAATATCCCGAAAATATGATCTCAATAAGTGTAGTATCGAGTATCAATCAACTTAAGTATGCACAAAATCCATCTATCTCACTACTTTCTAATGGCCAACTTGTTCAACTAAGATTCTATGGTCAGTTAGTGCTTTATGACACCATACAGTGGCCTCGTATTCTCCTTGATTCAACTCATGGGACACCACAAATGTCTCACATTAACATAGACATCGCTTCAATCGTATCGGTCTATGCCATACAGTTTCCACGATCTATTGCTGCTTACTTAAAATTCCCCAGATCCGAGTATAGGATCTATATAAGAAATAAACCCAAGCATAACCCAAAATGTAAAGCAAACAAGGCAAACAATTAAAGAAATAAAGGGGATCTATCTCTTAAGGTTACCCCACTTTTAGATTCTCCCCAACAGAGTCGCCAATTCTGTAATACAGTGGGAGAACTGACTTGGGTGTTTTGCATTTTATCGCAAATGTTGCGGATAGCAAAAGTCACCACCGACTTTTCTTTTATCTAATAAAGGAAAGGGTAAAAAGAACATGAAATACCTTTTGATAATTTTTCTTGAGTTCGGGGGGTAGGTTATGAAAAGGGAATGTGTTAGCACCCTTTTCATCCATAGTTATCTACGGGCTCTTAATTGCTTAATCACCTTGAAAATGCTTTGTGTTTGTGTATAGGTTGGAAAATGTTTTTGAAGATGTTCTGAAAATGGTAATTTTGTAATGATTCTTGTATCATTGAGAATGTATACAAAATGTTTGTTCTGGAAATATTTTGAAAACACCTTAGTACGACAAACTTTGTAATGATTCTCGTATCGTTGAGAACATATACAAAGTGTTTATTTTGAAAATATTTGTTTGGAAAGAGAGTGTTTGAAAAGATGTTTGTTTTTAAAAGTGTGAAGTGAAAAGATATGTTTTGGTTTGTGAGAAAGAAATTAAGAGAAATCTACCTACTCAAAAAAAGTCTTTGTTCTTTTCCGCCTCCTTTAGATAGTGCTATTTTACCATTGGTTGGTAAGGAGCCATATCATTGGATGTGAGGGACGGGCGCGGGTCATCGTACAACCATAGAAGGTAACTTGTAATATATTTTAGGAATTATCGTAAGGGGTTAAGATCATTTATCGAAGGAAACATCAAAGGGTCATCGAGGGACTACGATTTTTTAATCGAGGGTCTTTGCTAAAACATCCCACATTCGAGGGACATGACTGTTTATATCCGAGGCAACATGTGAGGTTTACCCTAGAGGTGCATGTGTCCAAAGTATTTTTATTTTGATGTACATTGTCTTGAATTTAGGGTTGTCTAATGTTTGATTTTAAATCTTTTCATGCAAACCCTAATTACTAACAATAATAAGGAAAGTGATAAATTACGGAATTTAAATGTCCTACACTATAACAACGCTTTAGGAATGGAGGGTACAAGTTTGTGAATGGAGGGAGGAAAAAAATAAAGTCTAATTATCTATTATAAACCATTGAATATGAATAATAATAAAATGCACAAAAATGTAAAGTAGAGAAAAAGAAATTGTTTTGATGATTTTGATGGAAAAAGGTTTGATGGTTTACTAAGTGATTGGCTTTATATTTTAAAAGAAATTAGTAAACCTAATTAAACTAAGATCAAAATTAATTTCACTAACCAAAAGGAAAAAATAATTTAAACATAGAAAAGCCTAAATCTAAATTAATTTAAAAGGGAAATTAGTTATTATAAAATCTTTTCTTGAAGTTTTATTTATTTGGGAAATAAATGAAGTAAAAAATAAAATGAAATAAAAAATAAAATGAAATAAAAAATGATTGAATTAAATTTTTTTTAATCTAATTATTTAGGAAAATATTTTTTTTTTGTATTTTTAGTTAAATAAAATATAGAAAATATAAAGAATATGAGAAATATTGGGCCTAGATGCTGAAAAGTAATTAGGGGTGTGAGGAAATAACAAAAAAAGGTTAGGCCCAAACATATGTGTTTTTGTTTGAATCAGAAAGATAAAAAAGAAATGGGCCTGGTTACTGATAAGTAAATTGGGGGTGAGAACTAGCAAAAAAAAAAGAAGGCTCGAGCTAGGGAGGCTCAGGCGCCTGTTTTGGGATTCTGTGTTGTTTGCTTATGATGATACACCATGGACTTGCTCACGAGGAGCGTTGGATTTGATGGTTGGCAGATTTGATGGTGTTGATATGAGGCTCATGATAGGCGCACTAGGCTTACTTGCACTGGATTTGTGAGAAACAAATATGAAAAGAAAAATGTCTCACGCCTGGCTCAAACCCGTGACCAGGCATAGGAATGACTTATACGCGCGCGCTCTACCACTGGGATGGCTATTACATTTGGTGATAATGCAACTTTCACTAAATTTAAAATAAACTCAATTATGAATATACTTCATCTTCTTCCTCGCACCTGTCACCATTGATAACATTTTTGAATTTCTAAACTTGCTCATTTCTCAACCATTTTCAAAAGTGTAAACATGAGACTTACTTGTTTTTTCACCATGAATTCAACCATGTAAATAACTTAAACTATAAATCAAATATGAGCATGAATTTTGTTTGGTACCAAATTAAAACCTAATTTTTCTGAAACTTCAATTTAAAATTCGCATCACTCAGGCAAGATAAATGAAAACTAAAGGCATGGTTAGCTTTAGGGCAATGATGTCTACATTTTTTATTCACAAAGTAACCATTAATGATGCTTGTATAAGGAGTTCAAAGTTGAGAAAACTTACCTCAAAACTAGAAATCGTGTTTGTAGCTGGAACACTCCTGGAGATGTTTTGATTATCTGGATAGCTTCAACGAACTCCTAGGAAGCTATTATAAAGATGTTCCTTACATTATTCTCTATCCTGACATGCCAACTACTCTCGAGGAGTTGCAAAGATCCTGAATTCAACTCAAAGAGGAACGTAACACCTTTGAAACCCAGTTCTATGCAAGCGAGAAGAAGGTTTCGAAGCTCACAAGACAACTTCATGAAGAGCAGAGTTTGAATTCTTACATTGCATCGAAGAGGATGCGCCCACGGGAAGCTTGAGTCTTATTTGTTTTAGGAGTTTTATTTTATATTATCTTTGTTTCTTCCATTGTAAGCCCAAGAGGCATCGTTGTAACCGTTCAAACTTAATAATTCAATTAATGTTTGTTCTCTATTTGTCTAAACAAATTTAAATCTTAAAAGTCCTTGAAAACATTGCATAAGCATATCATGCATAACACTACATAAATAGGTATTCCAAAAAACAAGATTCTTATCTTTTTGCTGTTTATTTTAGCAAAAATAAATGGCTCTCAAACAGAACATCAAGGACCTTCAAGCTCAAAATGCTCAATTTTAGCAAATGTTCCTAGCTCTGACTAAGGGACAAGAAGACCTGAAGGCTCTGATTCTCAAAGACAAGAAAAAGAAGACAAAGAAGCTAGTGGGTGTCCTGAATATGGGAAGGAGATTCAGGGGACCCGCAAAGCGAGCTCTAGAATTTGCAACTCCGTCAAATGAAGGGGACAATCAGGAGGAGAAGCCAAAATAAGAAGATCACAACCCAGAGTCTGATGAATAAGAGGCTGATTATACTGAAGAGTGGTATCCTCATACCGATGACAAATACAAACAACTAGAGGATCGTCTCAATGCAATGGAAATTCAGAGGGTACCTGGTCTGAATTTTGAAGAATTAGGGCTAGTCTCTGGAGTGGTCATTCCACAGAAGTTCAAGGTTCCCGTGTTTGCTAAGTATGACGGGGTTTCATGTCCTAAGCTGCATCTGAGGTCTTATGTCAGGAATATCCAACCTCACACTACTGATAGGAATTTGTGGGTGCAATATTTCCTAAGAGAGCTTGTCAGGGACTCAGATGGAATGGTTCTATCAGCTGGAGGGAACTAACATCCGCAACTGGGAGGATTTGGCTGCTACTTTTTACAAGCAGTACCAATACAATTCTGACCATGCTCCAACCCGTACTCAACTTCAAAGAATGTCTATGGGTTCTAGCGAGGGCTTCAAAGATTACGCCCAAAGGTGGAGAGATCTTGCAGGAAGAGTCTAGCCTCCTTTTCTGATAGAGAGTTGGTAGATATGTTCTTGGGTACTTTGCCTGGTCCATTTTTCAATCACTTGATTGGAAGCTCTTCAGTCGGGTTTACTGAGATGATATTGACTGGTGAATAAGTAGAAGTTGGTATCAAGAGCAGTAAGATTCAGAGATATGCATCTTCAAGTACAGTGAAGAAACCATTCTCTGGGAAGAAGGAAGTAAGTGCTGCCTACGGCCATAGGAATCAAATAAAAGTTGAACACCGTCCAACAGTAGGAGCTGTGATGATCTCCAACCCTGCGCCAAATCAACAACAAAATAATCAGCATAAGCAGGATGCGCCCATAAGGCAGTTTACCCAGCTTAACATGTCTTTATCTCAGGTTTTGGCACATTTGTTGAAGTCCAATCTGGTCACTTTGAGGGAGGCTCCTAAAAATCCAAATACTGCATCTCCCCGCTACGACACAAATGCTCGATGTGCTTTCCACTCCAAAAGTTCGGGGCACGATACAAATGACTGTTGGGCTCTGAAGAACAAAGTGCAATATCTCATTGAGGCAAGGGAGATTGAATTTGACCCTCCGGAAACCCCCAATGTGATAACAGTACCAATGCCCAAGCATGGCCAGGGTGTTAATGTTGTTGATGACGACCTGTTTGTTTCTTCCATTGATGAACTAATTACTCCTCTTCCAATTGTTAAGAAGAATATTTTGCGAGCCGGTTTATTTACGGGCTGTGGTGAAGGTTGCCACATGTGTGCGTCTCTACCCAATGATTGCTTATTGTTAAAGATAGGTGTCCAGCGCCTGATGAACAACAAAGAAATTCTGTTTGAGAAGACTCCCTCTACAAGAAGTCTGTATGAAGCCATATCAATTATTACCATTTCCGACAATCCTCCCAGGGTCTCCTCCAAAAGATCCGTCAGGGTTACATCCACTTCTAAGGTTGCTCCTTTAATTATTACTTCTCCCGGGCCGATACCATATTCCTCCGATAAAGTTGTTCCTTGGAACTATGGAGCTGACGTCTACTACCATGGCGTCAAGCAAGACCTATTGGCTAGTAAAGATGAAGTTGCTGAAGATACTGATCCTAACATTGACAACATTGTTAAGACCAGTAAAATTACCATAAGCGGAAGGATCTTATCTCCCGAGATCTCTCCAGAGACTATTGCCACTCCCTTGGTTATCCCTCCTAATGTTCCTGTTGCTACTCCTGTTACTACCCCTACTATCTCTCTTGTTGTTATTCCTGCTACCGAGTCAGCTGAGACTCGGGGCAAAGAGGTACTGGTTGAGCCTGCCTGGAAGGAGGCACATAAAGAAGCCATTCCTGAAGCTTCTAAAAAAGAGATGGAAGAGATACTGAAAATCATACGAAAAAGCGACTACAATGTTGTGGAACAATTGGGGCAGACCCCTTCAAAAATTTAAATGATGGCCTTACTATTATGCTCTGAAGCCCATGCTAAGGCTTTGGTGATGTTCCTGAAGTCTGCTCATGTGCCTCAAGAGACTTCTGCCGACCAATTCGAGAACTGGGTTGCTAGTCTGACTACTGACAATGGACTTGGTTTCTCTGATGCTAATTTGACGTCCAAAGGAAGAAAGCATAATGATGCCCCACGTGTTTCTATTGAGTGCAGGGGAACTACCCTAGCTCATGTTCTGGTGGATACAGGTTCATTATTTAATGTCTTACCTAAGATTGATTTGGACAGATTGGATTGTGAAGGACTCACATTAAAGCCCAATAATATTGTGGTGAGGGATTTTGATGGTTATAAAAGAATAGTACACGGGGAGGTGAACATCCTTATTAAAGTTGGTTCTCAGACTTTTGACTCCACTTTTTACGTGATGGACATCCGCCTGTCTTACCCTTGTTTGTTGGGTCGCCCTTGAATCCATAGGGTCGGTGCTTTGACCTCTACACTGCATCAAATGCTGAAGTGTCCGGTTAATAGAAAGATTGTTACAGTCCATGGCAAGGAAGAATATATGGTGAGCCACTTGAACTCCTTCATGTATGTTGAGATGGACGACGAGTTCATTGAAACCCCCTTCCAGAACATTGAAGATGTTCCTCAGACGATTGCTGCAACCAAGACTGCTACCAATGTTCCAAAGATTACCAGACCTCCATTGAATATGGCTTCTCTAAAAGATGCCAAAGCAGTAGTCAAAGAAGGTGGGTGTACCATTTGGGGCCAATCCATGATATCCCCTACAAATATGAAAAGTTTGGTTTGGGTTTTACTTTAGGAGCTCAAAAAGTTGTTCGTCGCGCTCGTGCTGGAGGACCACTACTATGCATTAGCAACCATGGAATCAATGCTTTGGAGGACAGTGACAGTGACTGCGACATTGACAAATGGATCTTCCCAACTATCAGCGGTGGACTAAATAATTGGACGGCTAGAGACTTTGTTCCCATTACTTTTATCCAGGAGTAATTGTCTTTTTGTTTTTGGGATATGTAATATTTAAACAATATAAACTCTAAAAGCCTTGTGTCTTACCCGAGGCACAATGGTCTATTTGTGATGGTTATTGCTTCATCTTCATATGTCATTAATAAATCATTGGACGTTTTGCATACAAATTTTACACTCTCTGTATTTATTTTCTACTTTTAATTTATCAAAATAATTATGTTCTCTTACACATACACACATATCAAACTGCAGATCCACATCCACTTTGGATCCCGTTGATAACGGTTCTTCTATTACCAATTATGACTTTGAAAATTCGATCTGCCAAGCCGAGGATGAAGATGAGGAAGATTGTGAAATACCAGGAGAACTTGCTAGACTGTTGCAACAAGAGGAAAGATCCATACAGCCTCATGAAGAGCCAGTCGAGATGGTAAACTAAGGTACTGAAGAGGATATAAAAGAAGTCAAGATAGGTGCCAAAATGGAGCATAATGTCAAAGAGAGGTTAATTCAGATGTTAGATGACTATGTTGAGGTCTTTTCCTAGTCATATGAAGACATGTCGGGGCTGGATACTGATATTGTGGTTCATCGTTTACCAATGAAAGAAGACTTACCTCTAGTGAAGCAAAAGGTTCGTCGTATGCATCCTGAGATGTCATAAAAGATTAAGGCTGAAGTTATGAAATAGTTAAATGCCGGATAGTTGTTACTTCTTATCCATAATGGGTTGCTAATGTTGTTCTGCTACCTAAGAAGGACGGTAAGGTACGTATGTGTGTGGATTACAGAGACTTGAATAGGGAAAGCCCCAAGGATGACTTTCCTCTTCCCCATATTGATGTTCTGGTTGACAACACCATGAAACATAAGGTTTTCTCTTTCATGGATGGTTTCTCCAGGTATAATCAGATTAAAATGGCTCCTGAAGATATGGAGAAAACAACTTTCGTCACACGGTGGGGGGCACGTTCTGTAACAAAGTTATGCCATTTGGGTTGAAGAACACTGAGGCGACCTATCAGCGTGCTATGGTGGCTTTGTTTCACGATATGATCCATCACGAGATAGAGGTCTATGTCGACGATATGATAGTCAGGTCTCTGACATAAGAAGAGCACCTTGATCATTTGCAAAAGCTGTTTGAAAGACGAAATAAGTACAAGTTAAGACTGAACCCGAACAAATGCACATTTGGAGTAAGATCTGGTAAGCTCTTAGGCTTAGTTGTTAGTGGCAAAGGTATTGAAGTGGACCCTGCAAAGGTTAAAGCTATACAAGAAATTCTAACTCCCCGCACTTAGAAGGAGGTTAGGGGATTCTTGGGACGCCTAAACTACATTTCCAGATTCATTTCCCATCTAACTGCTACTTGTGAGCCAATTTTCAAATTACTAAAGAAAGATCAAGTAGTAAAGTGGAATCACGACTGTCAGACTGTATTTGACAAAATCAAGGAATATCTTCAAGAACCTCCAATCTTGATGCCGTCGGTTGAAGGAAGACCTATGATCATGTACTTAACAGTATTGGACAATTCAATGGGGGGGGGGGGTGTTAGGGAAACATGACGAGTCTGGTCGAAAAGAGCATGCAATATAATACCTTAACAAAAAGTTTATCGATTGTGAAACAAGATACTCACTGCTCGAGAAAACTTGTTGCGCTTTGGCATGGACTGCTCGCTGACTGAGACAGTATATGTTGACTCACACTACTTTATTGATATAAAAAATGGACCCTATCAAGTACATATTTGAGAAACCCGCTCTCTCTGGAAGAATAACAAGATGGAAAATGGTCCTGACCGAATATGACATCTAGTACACTACTCAAAAAGCAATCAAAGGAAGTGTATTAGCTGATCATTTGGCTCATCAGGCTGTGGACGACTACCAATCCATGAATTTTGAGTTCCCGGATGAGAATATCATGTTAGTGACTGATTGTGAAGAACCTGGACCAGATGAAGGACCTAAAAAAGGATCCCGATGGACTATGGTTTTTGACGGAGATTCCAACTCACTTGGAAATGGCATCAGTTTTGTGATCATATCTCCCGAAGGCTGTCATACTCCCTTCATCGCTCGGTTATGTTTCAATTGTACCAACAATATGGCTGAATATGAAGCATGCATTATGTGCCTCAAAGCTGCTATCAACTTGAGAATCAAATTCTTAAGTGTATTTGGAGACTCGGCCCTGGTAATCAGTCAAATCAAAGGAGAATGGGACATGAAGCATCCTAATCTCATCCCTTATTGAGAGCATGTGTTGACACTGATTCTGCACTTTGAAGAAGTTACTTTTGAGCATTTTCCATGAGAGGAAAATCAGTTAACGGACGCGCTAGGTACTATGTCATCCATGTTCAAGGTTAGGTGGGATAATGAAGCTCCTCAGATTACTATTGAGAGATTGGACGAACCAGTATACTGTTATGAGGTTGATACTGAAGAAGTAGTGGACAAACATTGGTTCCATGAAGTGAAAAGATACCTCTAAGCCTAAGAGTATCCTGAGGGAGCTTCAGTCAATGATAAGAAGTTTCTCTTCCAAGTTTTTCCTCAGTAACAGAATCCTCTACAAGCGCAACCATGATTCTACTTTGCTTCGGTGTGTGGATAAGAGTGAAGCAGAGAAGATCATGGAGGACATACACGAAGGTACCTTTGGCACCCATTCTAGTGGGTACACAATGGCTAAAAAGATCCTACGAGTAGGATACTACTGGTCCACTATGGAAGCAGACTGTTATCATAATTCCCGAACTTGTCACAAATCCCAGATCTATGCTGATAAAGTACATGTGCCTTCGGTACCCTTAAATGTCTTGACTGCTCCCTGGCCATTTGTAATGTAGGGCATTGATATGATCAGAGAGATTAGACCTACAACTTCTAATGGGCACCGCTTCATCTTTGTTTCCATTGATTACTTCACAAAGTGGGTCGAGGCAGCCTCATTTGCTTTCGTTACCAAGAATGTCGTGGCACGGTTTATCATACATAAACTTATCTGTCGGTATGGTATTCCAGAAAGAATCATTACAGATAATGGTACCAATATCAATAATACTATGATCACCGAGCTCTGCACGTAATTCAAGATCCATCATTATAACTCTTCTTCTTACCGACCGAAGACGAATGGCACTATAGAAGTTGCTAATAAGAACATCAAAAAGATCATACAGAAGATGACGGTGACATACAAAGACTGGCATGAGATATTACCATTTTATCTTCATGGTTACCGTATGTTGTACCCCAAAATTTTCCCTCTCATTTGATTCAACACATGCCTATTGAGACCCTCAATTTGCTCAAGGATGCCCAAGAGTTGACCAGACAAACTCTCTCCTAAGGCAATATACCTCAAACTAGGGTTTCCATTTTCATCACGGTGTGGGAACTCCAAAGGTACCAAATTTCTTACATGGTCCTAATAGGTTCTCAAGATCATCCATGTCAAGTTTCATGCCTTGCACAAGAAGTTTGCTCAGTCAACTGCTCAGATGCATGAAAGTCAACTGCACTATGTCAAAAGTCAATTGTGGCCCACATACATTCAAACTTTAATATGTTTGGTAAACATCAACATTTTGAAGTTATATCCATCATTTGATCAAGGGTTGATCATGATTCCCCAAGGAATTCCCCAAATTCATCAAAACCCAAATATTGCTAAATTAGGGTTTCTCAAGAAAAGTCAACCAAACTTTGACCAAGCATAACTTCTTCATACTTTATCATAAATTTTCCATCCAAGGCTCATTTTGAGGAGGATGCAATTCCCTACAATTCATCTTCATCCCACAAGTTTAAAATATTCACTCATCAAAAGATATGAATTTCTACATTATAGGTCCTTTTGAAAATTCAACAAAAACACCTTTTGGATCAAAGCTTCTTACATGAACATGGAAGACACAATTGATATGAGACCAAAAGGGTTGTTTAGGGGACATCCTAAGATTTCTAAAAAGTCCAAGAACACCTCTCTAGGGTTAAAATTGGAGGAGATATGACTTGTCAAAGTTGACCATTTTTTCAAAATTGCCAAAAGTCAAATATGCTCAAAAAAATGCATTTTTTGTCAAATGGGCCTAGCTTTTCATGATTGAATCTTTCTTGTGACATGGTCCACGACCCAAATCAGCATCTACACTTTATTTGCTTCATTATTTATTTTATTTTGATTTTTTATTATTTAAAATTCAAATTAAATCAAATAAATAGCAAAAAATACAAAAGATTGATTTTTGATCTAATTTTTTGTAGGAATCAAATCCAATTAGACTGGAAAATCATATCAAATCATATCAAGGCAAATAGAAGCAAAATTGGCATGATTATGCTTGTTTTAGAAACATATAATACAAGAACAAAATCAAATCCAATTTCCATGATTGACAAAGATTTAACTCATTTTTGTTAACCTAATTTGTTCTAATATATACTGAACAAGAACAATGCGCAGAAAAAAGGATTGGCAGGCGTGAGAACTCAAAACAAAAACTGCAAAAAATGTCAAAAAGTGGTGGATCGATTTCAATCTTAGAGGGAAATTCAAAGCATTCTAAGACTACCAATAGATTCCTGGACATCTCCAGAACGTGTTTCAATCCATTGCAAGCATTTTCACATCCAGAATCGCCCCCTAGACGTCACACAATTTGTGTTCTTTTTCAGATTTAATTACTATAATTCTTGCATCATGAACATGTTTTAATGGTATATCTGTGTTTGTTGTCATGTTTGCAACATATCTAGACCATTTAATTGAATTTTTAACGCCTGTATCCATATTTACCATAGTTAGGGTTTACCTAATCGTTTTAGGGCTTTCAAATGCAAGAATAATTGGCCCTAATGAAGGATACATTGTGATCAGAGGGTCAAACCCAATCGACCCATGGTCTTGAATCTTATTTATATTGCTTGAACGTGATTTTTGAAGTGCACAAGTTATGGCTACAGACGCTTGTCTGTAGGTAAAAGTCTTAGCCTAAGACGGCGGTCTCAGCGAAGAAGACAGTGGTGTGGCGAGGCGTGAGTGGATGATTCAAATTTCGTGCATTTTTGTAACAGGATAACTCATATTGTATTATGTTATACCCCAAAATTTGCCCTCTCATTTCATCAACTTTTCCTCATCACTAGACCCTTGGAATTCAATATCAAGTTAGGGTTTTGCTCTGTTCAAGACTTCGCCTTGCACTGTTGACCCAAATTAGGGTTTGAGTTTGCACAAAGATGTTTTGACCTAAAATGCCCAAGATGACTTTCATGCTTCATGTTGGACTCACAAGTTTATCCATGCCAAGTTTCAAGCCTTGACTCCAATCTTTGCCCAGTCAATTGGACAGTTGACCTAGAAATCAACTGTATTGGGGAAAAGTCAATTGTGGTCAATTGACAGTCAAAACTCATGATTTTTGACCCACATCAACATAATGAACTCATATGGACCATTTGATCAAGTTTGGATCACAACTCCACAAGAAATTTGATCAGATCACCAAAAGGGCAAAATGGTCATTTTTAGGGTTTTGACTGCACAAAGGCAATTTTTGACTGTTTGACCTGGCCAATGGCAAACCAAACTCACATATGGACTCAAGGACTCAATGGCATTGCCTTGACATGTTCAACAAGTTCAAAAGATCCCAAATACACAAGATTGACAGATGAATTTTCCAATCAACTGAGCAAAATTTGACTGTATACTGAAAAGTCAAACTTTGACTTTTTGGTCAAAATCAAGTGTCAAGATTCATTTTTCATCAAGACATGCCAAATCATGAAACTTGTTCATCAAGAAATCAAAAATCACAAATTAGGGTTTGGAATGAAGAAATTTCATAACTTAGAAATTTTTCTAAGTTATGAAAATTCCTAATTTTTTCCTAACTTTGTACCATTTTTTCATCAAGATACATTTGGATTCAAGGAAAACTCAAAACATAAAAGTTGTAGTCCATTGCAAAATATACAACTTTGATTCACAAAGTTTACTCAAAATAAGCTTGTAGCTCAAGTTACAATTTTTGGAATAGGGGTGCAAAACATTCTTAACTTAGAAAATTTTTGACCTATTCTAGGCAGGATTTTTGCCCAACTTCATGGCCACTTTTCACATGCTTCCACTTGGAATTTCAACTTTGATTACAAAGATGGATTGTAGTACACATTCCAAGATTTCCAAAATGTCAAGGAATTCCCAAACACCCTTGTGGTTAGGGAGAATCGAATTTGTCAATATGGGCAAAAGTCACTTTGTTCATGAGCCATTTCCATGTTCATAACTTGTGCATTTTCAAACTCAGCATGTGCAAGCTACATTACAGGCCTCTAATCTCATTTACACTCAAAAATTAAATGCTAAACCATTGTGCCAAGACATTATTTTGTGCATTTAGTCATTGCATGAAGAATTAAGCCTTAATTAGAAAAAGCAAGTTATCCATTTTTGAAAAGTTACACTTTATGTCAAGTTTGCAAATCAAGAGGTACAGGCCAAATCTTTTGGGCACAAGTTCATGAGCAAAGTCCACTGATCAAGAGTGATTTATGCAGCATACTTGAGGGGCCTGTGTGAGCCTAGAGACCAACTTGACAACTTTTGCTTACAATAGAAGAAACCTTGCATTTTGAACAACAACTCTCATTGCTGTAAACACAAGCCTAAGCAAACATTGTGAATATTTTCCAAACATCAAACCTGACCTAAAACACGAGCCAACCACTTCCAATACCTTCTCAAACATAGAAACACCATCTTGCTGCACAAAAATAGGGCATTCTGCACTTTGACTTGGCCAGCTCATTTCCATCGTGCATTTTCATCCAAACCACTTCATACACCTTCCATAACATCCATACAAGCTATTCTAAGCATTGAACTGGAACTGTAACACCTCTAACCAGTTTTTCCATTTTCACTTTTCTCTCTTGCAGGTTGACTTCTGTAGCTTGATACAGCAAGATTCAAAGCACACCAAGCATTGGAGAAGCTTCCCTGAACATCAAGCAAGTTGTACAAGTCTTCACCTTGCCTTGAAAGTACCTCCATTGTCATACACGATCCAAGCTGAACAGGTAAGTTCATGGACTTCTATCTCTCAATCTAGGAAGAGTTAGGTTTAGGTTTATGAATGAAAAATGCTCTACTCATGGCCCTGAAGCTACACATATAATTACTTTGAATTTATGTTATGTGTGCTGAGAGAATTTGTAACCTGAATATTAGAAAAAACTTAGGTCAGGAATTAGGGATGAAGAAATTCTCTTTCGTTTCTTAGAGTTAAGTTAAGTTTTTTATATGTCTGGATTCGTCTCTTGATGCTCTACATTTTTGGTGTTATGAGTTTTGCTTGAAAGTCCAGGAATCAGGAGTTAGGAAACGCGTGTTGTTGTTGTTCAAACCAGTTTGGAGGTTGAAGACAAAGTCTTTGGGCTGGGCTTGTTTCTTTTTCCTTTTTGCACCACTGTTTCACACACACACCCCCGTGGCCCATTTTGAGATATATTTGTCATTTTTGATTTTTTCCTTTTGGTTTTGATTTTATATTTTTATCCAAACATGAAAAAGCATTAAAAATATTTTTCTCACATTTTTTGCATTTTATTTGGTATTTATTTGGTTTCATTTAGTTTAGATGTAAATAAATATATAAATACTTTTATTTAAAATACTAGAAATAATACTAATACATTTTTATCTTCTGATTTTATTTTGTTTTATCTTTTGAAAACATTTTATAAAAAATATACTTTTTTTGTAAATATTGAATATTTTATTTTTTTATATATATTTAACATATTTAGTAAATAATAGGAATACTTATATATTTATTAGAATATTTAGAATAAAAACATAATAATAATAATACATTTTTATTTTTATTAATATTTAACTTAAAAAATCACTTTTTTACAATATACTTCCTTTTTATTTATTTTTTGTGCATAATTAATAAATATTGCATATATTAAATAATAAATACTTCTTACTTAGAAAATTAGGGTTTTGCCCTAAAATATAAAAATATCCAAAATCATTCATTTTTATTTTTGTTTATTTGTCACATGAAAAATACCTTTTACATACACATAAAAAATCATTTTTTGCATCTTGCATATTTATTTTATTTTATTTAATTATTGTGCAATTAAATACCTTGTAAAATTTCAAATTGCATGTAATAGTTAGGTTTTAATTTCTTGCTAAAATATCCCCATTTGAACATTTGTACCCCCCATCCCATAATTATGTTGTAATAGTTTAGGATTTTAAATTCCAAATTTAAAAGCTTTCTAAATATGCCATGATAGACTTAGGGTTTGTATGCAAAAATCAACAAAACAAATAGCTTAACCTAATTCCAAGATAAAAGCATGAAAATGGACAACACCAATCACACTTGCACCCCTAGGGTTACTCCACTTGTTGCCTTCAATAATGGGCCATGTTGCATGTTGGGTATCTTTGGTCAAACAAAACAAATCAATTGATCATAGTACCTCGATGACACTCTCCTAAACAAAAATGATCAAGCCCCTTAAAGGAAAAATTGCCAAAGATACTTGGCACTATTGCATTCATGGTCTAAACGATGACCCGCGCCTGTCCCGTTAACATCCTAACACAAGATTGTCCACCAAATACAATGGTGGAACAAAATTGTTAAAAGGGTTAAAATATAGCAAAGATCTTTGAGAAATTTAGGGTAGATAGCTCTTGGTTACTTGCCAACTTGCAAAACAAAAACACTTGCCTATTTTTCAAAACCACACATCACAACACACTTTCAAAAACAACTCTCAAAAACATGGAAAACTTTTCAAAAGACAAATACACCTTCGTATACATTCAAACATGGATTATTACAAAGGTTGCCACAACAAATGGCCTCTTTTCAAAAACATTTTCTAACCCACACACAAAGCACCATTTCAAACAATTGAAAGCACCATTTCAAACAATTGAAAATACAAGGCAAGTGATCTAAGCAAGTAACTAAGAGCCCATGGATAACCATGGATAGAAAGGGTGCTAATACCTTCCCTTTCTATAATCTACTCCCCGGACCCAAGAAAACATCTCAAAGGTTTTTGCTGTGCTTTTTAACCTTTCCTTATGATAAAATAAAAAGTCGGTGGCGACTCTTGCTCAACCGAAACATTTGCGAAAACAATCGCAAGACCCAAGTCAGTTCTCCCACCGTATCACAGAACTGGCGACTCTGCTGGGGATAAACTTAAAAGTGGAGTAACCTTAGGGCCTAGATCACCCTCTTGCATGACTAATTGTTTGCTTTGTTTGCTTTATCTTTTGGTTCTCTTGTTTGGGCTTGAAATCCTAACCCGGATTTGAGAAACATTTCATAGATAGCAATACGTTGTGGAAACTATGCGGGGTATACCGACACGGTTGAAGCAATAGCTATATTAGTGTGACATATTTGTGAGTACCGGTAACCCTTGAGTTCAATCAAGGAGAGTACGGGGCCGCTGAGTGATGTCACTAAGCACTAATGACCTAGAACCTTACTTGACCATCTTGGCCTTTCATTAGGGGTAGTGAGATGACCGGCTTTGGTGCAGTCCGAAGTTGGTAGATACTCGATACTACACTTATTGAGGGTTGTTTTCTTGGAATATTTTGGTCGCTAGTTAAGTGGCTAAACCAAAACAATGAACATGGAAAACAATCCAATGATATTGAGCTCCTTAGAACCCGGTTACTATTTATAAGACAAGTTTTTTAAGCCAACTTCACTCAAGAGGGTACTTACCTATGAAACCCATGCAAGCCTGAAACTAGGGTTTTTGTGTGATTTGCTTGTACATATGTTTGTGCATGCATCATGAATATCATAAAGCATCATATGCATACACTAACCATTTCAAGGGTTTGGATCTTCATCTTTGTTCTTGTTTTGTAGGTCATGGAAATTCCTCGCAGGAAAACTATCCAAGTCAACCTTGTGAGAATCTCTCCTCAACTCAAGGAGCTCACATCCAGAATTCCCAAAAGCTCTCCCTTCAGTGAAAGACATGGTAGACTGCTCAGCCTAGTCAACACCAACATTGAAGAATACATGGTAAAGGTGTTGTTCCAGTTCTTTGACCCCCTTCACCATTGTTTCACATTCCCCGACTACCAATTGGTGCCCACTTTGGAGGAATTTTCTCAACTCTTGAGAATTCCTATTCTTAATCAACTACCTTTCAACGGTACGGAAAAGGAACCAAAGCCTGAAGATGTTGCTCAAGCACTACACTTGCAACCATCTGACATCAAGGGGCATTGGGAAACTAGGAGTGGTGTCAAAGGCTTCTTGGCAAAATTCTTGTTTGAGAAGGCACAAGAGTGTTGGAATTCATTGGACCTACAAGCCTTTGAAGAAATTGTGGCACTCCTCATTTATGGGTTGGTCCTGTTCCCGAATCCTGACCAGCTTGTAGATGTCAACGCCGCCCAAATCTTCTTATCCAGGAATCCAATACCAACATTGCTTGGGGACATTCTTCACTCATTTTACACACGAACAATGATAAAGAGGGGTGTTCTCATGTGCTGTACTCCTCTCCTTGCAAGGTGGTTTATTTCGCACCTTCCACAATCTGTCCTGAAGAATGACCAAGTCTCAAGGTGGTCACAACGGTTGATGACCCTCACTCACTCTGATGTACATTGGTGTTCTCGGTCCAGAGAAAATGTCATCATCGTCGATCGTTGTGGAGAGTTCCCTAATGTTCCATTGCTTGGCATTAGAGGAGGCATTACCTACAACCCTTGTCTAGCTTTGAGACAATTTGGATATGCACGGAGGGATGGCCCTCATGACATGCTGATTCCTGACCTAGTTTTTGACTTCGACAACGATGCGCAAGGACTTCGCCAAAGATTCATCAGAGCTTGGAGGATGCCTAACAAGGTAGATACTAAGACACTGGGGCACAAGAACTCCATCCCTCTTGAGACTTATCTCAAGTGGGTACGAACCCGAGCCCAGAGTCTAATGATGCCTTACCCTCATGTTCTCCCTGTGATTAAAGATCCCGTTAAGGAAGGAGAGGTTCCCTACACCATCCTATATCCTAACATGTCAACATCGTGGGAGGAGATGCAGAAGAGTTGGATCCAACTCAAGGAGGAACGGAACACTTTTGAAGCCAGCTTCTACGCCAGTGAGAGGAAGGTTTTAGAGCTCACCCGCCGACTCCACGAGGAGGAGACCCTCAACACCTACATCGCGCCAAAGAGAATGCGCAACGTCTTTTTACCTTAAGAAGTTTTTGTAATATTTGGTCCATGGGGCATTTATGTATTGACAAATTTTCTTCTTATTAATATGACGTGTGTTCTTTTTGTCTGCAACAATTGTGAATTTTCTAAATCCTTGAATGCATTGCATAAATAAACATATCATTCATCATGTGCATAAGCAGGTCTCTACACCAGGTTTCCTTATCTTTCTGCTGTTTATTTCAGTATGATGGATCTCGAACAGACGGTCAAGGATCTACAGTCTCAGAATTCACAGTTTCAGGATCTCCTGATGACCTTGGCAAAGGGTCAGGAGGATCTAAAGACCCTGCTTGGGAACAAAGAAAAGTTGAAGAAAAAGAAGAAGAGAACCGGGGCGGTTACCTTTGGAAGAAGATTTGAGAACGAAGCCAGAAGGGTTCTTGAATTTCCCTCTGCATCTGAAGAAGAAACTAGCAAGGGAAAGGGAGCTGCACCACTTTCTGAGTCCGAGGCTGAGGAGGAAGAGGATGAGGAAGATGAAGACTACTCAGAGTAACAATACCCGCCCGCCGATGATAAGTACAAAAACTTGGAAGACAGGTTGGCAGCTATGGAGCTGCAGAGAGTCCCCGGTTTAGATTTCGAAGATTTGGGATTAATTGCTGGAATTGTGATTCCCCCGAAGTTTGAAGTGCCAATTTTTGCAAGATATGACAGGCTGTCTTGCCCGAAAATGCACCTAAGGTCGTATGTCCGAAGAATCCAACCTCACACTTCCGACAGAAATCTTTGGGTACACTTCTTTCAAGATAGCCTGTCTGGCACTCAGCTAGACTGGTTTTACAAGCTGGAAAGGTCGGAGATACATAGTTGAGAGGATCTGGCAACTGCTTTTTATCGCCAATATCAGTATAACTCTGACCTGGCACCAACCCGTACTCAGCTACAAAGTATGGGAATGGCCTCAGGTGAGGGATTTAAGGAATACGCCCAGAAGTGGCACGATCTGGCCGGAAGAGTGCAGCCACCTCTTTCCGATAGAGAACTTGTGGATATGTTCCTGGGGACCCTGTCTGGTCCATTCTTTAACCATTTGATCGGTAGCTCTTCCGCAGGGTTTACTGAATTAATTCTGACTGGCGAGCGGGTAGAAGCCGATATCAAGAATGGGAAGATTCAGAAGGATGCCTCTGCATCTACAACTGTTAAGAAATCATTTCCAATGAAGAAGGAAACGGCTGTTGTGTATTCTCAGAGAGGAACAGGAAGAGGTGAGCGTCGGCCGACTGTGGGGGCCGTGATGATCCAAAATCCATCAAATGACCAGTCTCGCAATAACCAGTCCAGACCTAAACAACAATGGGGAGAACGGCCACCACGGCAGTTCACCCGCATTAATATGACGCCCGCGCAAGTTCTGCCACACTTGTTGAAGCTGAATCTCACAAATATCAAAGAAGCGCCGAAAAATGTGAATACAACCTCACCCGCTTACAATGCCAATGCCAAATGCGCCTACCATTCCGATAGCGTCGGGCATGACACAAACAATTGTTGGGCGCTAAAAAATAAAATTCAAGACTTGATAGATGCAAAAGAGGTGGAGTTCGATGCTCCAGAGAAGCCAAACGTGATATCGGCTCCGATGCCGAAGCATGGTCGAAATGTCCATGCTATTGAGGAAGATTTGTATGTTTCTGATGTCAATGACCTGATAACTCCGCTGTTAACCATCAAGTTAAATCTGTTAAGGGCCGGGATTTTCCCGGGATGCAAAGAAGATTGCTACTGTTGTTACTCTCTACCAATCGACTGCCCGTTACTGAAGAAAGGCATCCAAGGCCTAATGGACAGTCAACAAATTCTGTTTGAAAAAGTTCCTGCTATTCCAAACCCTACTGAAGATGTTTCAACTATCACCATTCACGCCAATCTTTCCAAGGCCGTCAAAAAGCCTGTTAAGATTACATCTGCTACAAAGTCTATTCCTCTGAAGATAACTATGCCAGGGCCTGTCCCCTACAGTTCTGAAAAGTCAATACCATGGAATTACGGTGGAGAAATCTACTACCATGGTATTAAACAAGTTGAAGTAACCGAAGGAAGCTCTGATGAAGAAGATGCCAGCATTGGAAACATTGCCGGCATAAGCAAGGTCACCCGAAGTGGGAGAATATTTTCTCCAGAGATTGCCCCCCCAAAGGCGATCTTTGGACCCTCATCTGCTGCCAAAGTTATTCCTGCACCGATAAAACTTTCCGCTAGAACTCCGTTGATTGAAGATGTTGTTATTCCTGTTGTTGTCCCTCCTACTTCTGCTGATAAGGGGAAAGGGATCCAAGATGAGCTCGTCAGGACGAGGGCTCAACCTTTGGTCATCCCGGAAACCTCTAAGAAAGAGATGGAGGAGATCTTGAAGATAATTAAAAAGAGTGATTATGACGTGGTAGAGAAACTGGGGAAAACCCCCTTGAAGATCTCCATGTTAGCATTGCTACTTTGTTCTGAGGCGCACGCCAAAGCATTGATAAGATTCCTGAAGACGGCCCATGTACCCCAGGAAACTTTAGCCGACCAATTTCAAAACTGTGTAGCCAGTCTTACAGCAGACAACGGTTTAGGTTTCTCTGATGCTGACCTAACCTCAAAAGGAAGAAAACACAACGACACATTACATGTGTCAGTAGAATGCCAAGGAACTACTCTGGCCCATGTTCTGGTCGACACGGGTTCTTCTCTGAACGTGCTGCCTAAGAAGGCTCTCGACCGTTTGGACTGTGAGGGTTTGGAGCTAAGGCCAAGCAATATCATTGTAAGGGCGTTTGACGGGTCGAAGAGAATGGTACATGGGGAGGTAGACATTCCCATTAAGGTTGGCACGGAAGTGTTCCCCTCAACTTTCTATGTGATGGACATCCGTCCGTCATACTCTTGCTTATTGGGGAGACCATGGATACACAATGCCGGGGCAGTCACCTCTTCCCTACATCAAATGCTGAAATACCCTGTCAAAGGAAAGATTATAACCGTGCACGGTGAAGAAGAATACATGATCAACCACCTGAACTCCTTTCGGTATGTAGAGGTAGAGGGCGAATTCATTGAGACACCATTCCAGCACTTCGAGGAAGTCTCTCCTGAGGTGGAAATAGCAAAAGTGGTAGCTGAGGTACCAAAGCAGGTGGCCAGGATGGCATCTCTAAAAGACGCGAAGACTGCGATGAAGGAAGGGAAGAACTCAACATGGGGGCAGTTGCCGGATATTCCTCACAAGACAGATAAATTTGGTTTGGGGTTCACCGCTGCGGGACAGAAGGCCATGCGCCGTTCCAGAATTGAGAAGACGCCCGTCAAGATTTCTCCTTATGGAATCAATGCTTTGGAAGACGAAGACGAAGAGGGTAACTTTGAAGGGTGGATCTTCCCAACCATTGAAGGGGAACTACGCAACTGGGAGGCGAAGGACTTCGTCCCCATTACTTTCATTAATCAGTAACTTATCTTTCGAATATTTCCTGTTGGTCTGTAATAATTACTTTTAAACAATCCGCACACTACTTTTTCACCTCATGCCTTGCCCGGGGCATGTAGGTCCATTTGTAAGGGTTTTGATTATCTTCATATCCATATGCAATGTTTAATGATTCATTGGACGTTTTTCATTGATAAACTGCTGTGTTCATTTTCTTTCCTTTTGCATTTTTGTTTAAGGATGGATATCCCTTACACACACCCACACTCACAAATGCAGGTACCCATCCACCCTGGATTCTATGGGTGACTATTCTGCTATGTCCTTCAATAACTCTGAAAGATCTGGTCAATCAGGCTGAGTATGAAGATGACGAAGGTTGTGAAGTACCAGGAGAGCTAGCCAGACTTTTACAGCAAGAAGAAAAGGCTATCTTGCCTCACGAAGAGTTGTTGGAAACAGTCAACTTAGGAACCGAGGAAGACCGGAAGGAAGTACAAGTGGGTGCCAATCTGGAACCGAGTGTCAAGGAGCGCCTGACACAGCTGTTAAATGAATACGTTGAAATCTTCGCCTGGTCTTACGAAGACATGCCTGGGTTGGATACCGACATTGTGATCCATCACCTGCCTACCAGGGAAGATTGCCCTCCGGTAAAACAGAAGGTCCGTCGTATGCGTCCAGAAATGTCCGAGAAAATCAAAGCCGAGGTTATGAAACAATTTGATGCCGGGTTTCTAGCAGTGACTTCTTACCCTCAGTGGGTTCCCAACGTGGTTCCAGTGCCGAAGAAGGATGGTAAGGTCCGAATGTGTGTTGATTACAGGGATTTGAACAGGGCAAGCCCTAAGGATGATTTCCCTCTACCTCATATCGACGTTCTGGTTGATAACACTGCTCAGCATAAGGTTTTCTCCTTCATGGACGGCTTCTCCGGTTATAATCAGATCAAGATGGCTCCTGAAGACATGGAGAAGACCACTTTTGTTACTCAGTGGGGTACCTTTTGCTACAAGGTCATGCCTTTTTGGTTGAAAAATGCTGGGGCAACCTACCAACGTGCCATGGTTGCTTTATTTCATGATATGATCCATCATGAGATAGAAGTATATGTCGACGATATGATAGCAAGGTCCCAAACTGAGGAGGAACACCTTGACCATCTACGAAAGCTGTTTGACCGTCTGAAGTTATACAAGCTGAGGTTGAACCCAAACAAGTGCACCTTTGGGGTGAGATCTGGAAAATTGCTAGGCTTCGTCGTAAGCGACAAAGGTATTCAAGTGGATCCTGCCAAAGTGAAAGCCATACAAGAGATGCCAACTCCCAAGACAGAGAAAGAAGTCAGAGGCTTTCTAGGACGGTTGAACTACATTGCCCGATTCATCTCGCATTTAACTGCTACCTGTGAACCAATTTTCAAGTTGCTGAAGAAAGATCAAGTAGTACGTTGGAACGATGACTGTCATGCCGCTTTCTAAAGAATCAAAGAGTATCTCCAAGAACCACTAATTCTTATGCCACCGGTTGATGGGAGACCTCTAATCTTATACTTGACGGTACTAGACAACTCAATGGGGTGTGTGCTGGGGCAGCATGACGAGTCTGGCCGAAAAGAGCACGCTATTTATTACCTTAGCAAAAAGTTTACCGACTGTGAGACCCGATACTCACTGCTCGAGAAAACTTGTTGCGCTTTGGTATGGGCTGCTCGCCGGTTGAGACAGTATATGTTGACTCACACTACTCTGTTGATCTCAAAAATGGATCCAATAAAGTACATCTTCGAAAAGCCCGCCTTGTCCGGAAGAATAGCAAGATGGCAGATGATCTTGACGGAATACGACATCCAGTACACGACTCAAAAAGCAATCAAGGTAAGTGTATTGGCAGATCATTTGGCACACCAGGCAGTGGACGATTACCAGTCGATGAACTTTGAATTTCCAGACGAGGATATCATGGTAGTGACTGATTGCGAAGTACCTGGACCGGATGAAGGACCTGAGGAAGGATCCCGATGGTCTATACACTTTGACGGAGCCTCGAACGCTTTGGGTAATGGCATCGGCAATGTGATCATATCCCCTAAAGGCACTCATACTCCACTCACCGCCCGACTATGTTTCAACTGCACCAACAACATGGCAGAGTATGAAGCATGTATCATGGGTCTTCAAGCTGCAATTGACTTAAGGATCAAGTTTCTGAGTGTCTTCGGAGATTCCGCTCTCGTGATCAATCAGATCAAAGGCGAGTGGGATACGAAACACCCAAATCTTATTCCTTACAAGGAGTATGTGCTGACGTTGATCCCCCATTTCGAAGAGATAACCTTTGAACACTTCCTAAGAGAGGAGAATCAGCTAGCGGACGCATTGGCTACGATGTCTTCCATGTTCAAAGTCAAATGGGACAACGAGGCGCCCCAGATCATTATTTGGAAGAAGGTTGAACCTGCACATTGCTGCGATCTCGAGATCGAAGAGGTAACAGAAAAGCCCTGGTATCATGAAGTGAAGAAGTACCTTGAAGCTCAAGAATACCCCGAAGGCGCATCTGTTAATGACAAGAAGTTCCTGAGAAGGTTTGCGGCAAAATTCTTCCTCAGCAACGACATTCTCTACAAGCGAAACCATGATTCAACCTTACTGCGTTGTGTAGATAAGACTGAAGCAGAAAGGATCATGGCAGAGCTACATGAAGGTACCTTCGGAACACATTCCAGTGGACATACCATGGCAAAGAAAATCCTTCGGGCAGGATATTTCTGGTCCACAATGGAAGCCGACTGTTATCAGCATTCTCGGACTTGTCATAAATGCCAGATCTATGCTGATAAGGTGCACGTTCCTCCGGTTCCTCTGAACGTCTTGACAGCACCTTGGCCTTTTGCAATGTGGGGCATTGATATGATCGGC
This sequence comes from Vicia faba, assembly GCA_948472305.1. Lineage (NCBI taxonomy): Eukaryota > Viridiplantae > Streptophyta > Magnoliopsida > Fabales > Fabaceae > Vicia > Vicia faba. Next base: position 407,562,354 of record OX451737.1, on the reverse strand, counting down.
GAAATCAGACCTACGGCATCCAACGAGCATCGCTTCATCCTAGTAGCGATTGATTACTTCACAAAATGGGTTGAAGCAGCTTCCTATGCTACGGTAACCAAGAATGTCGTGGCACGGTTCATTCGACATAACCTGATCTGCCGCTACGGTATACCTGAGACGATCATTACGGATAATGGTACCAATCTTAACAACAAGATGATCACCGAGCTCTGCGAGAAATTCAAGATACAGCACCACAACTCTTCTCCCTACCGACCGAAGATGAATGGGGTTGTAGAAGCAGCTAATAAGAATATCAAAAAGATTGTGCAGAAGATGACAATGACCTACAAAGATTGGCACGAAATGTTGCCGTTTGCTCTTCATGGGTACCGTACCTCAGCACGGACGTCAACAGGGGCAACTCCCTTTTCCTTGGTCTATGGCATGGAGGCAGTCTTGCCTATTGAAGTCCAGATACCCTCTCTCCAGATAATGAAGGATGCAGGTTTGAGCGAAGATGATTGGATCCAGACTCGGCTTGATCAATTAAACCTAATCGACGAAAAGAGACTTACTGCTATTTGTCATGGTCAGACGTATCAAAAGCGGATGATCAAGGCATTTAACAAGAAAGTTAGACGACAAGAGTATCAAGTCGGAGATCTCGTAATCAAGCGGATTATCCTGCCGCAAAGTGATCCCAGGGGCAAATGGACTCCTACGTACGAAGGACCATTTGTGGTCAAGAGCATATTTTCTGGTGGTGCAATGATCTTTACCACCATGGACGGTGATGATCTGCCGCACCCTGCAAACGCGGAAATAGTCAAAAGATACTACGCATAAAATAACCCGACAAGTCGAAAACCCGAAAGGGCGGCTTGGGCAAAAATGGGCATCCCGGTGAACCGAAAACCCGAAAGGGCGGTTCATGCAAAAATTAGGGATAAAACAAAAAAATCTGTACACCCGGCAAGTCGAAAACCCGAAAGGGCGGTTTGGGCAAAAAGGGGTTTCCCGGTGGATCGAAAACCCGAAAGGGCGATTCAGGCAAAAGTTAGGGAATTAAAGCGTATGACTATGTCTCGTCGGATCACTTTAAGGATAGTCTCTTCATCAACCAGCTCCAAGCTTCTGATCAATCCAGTCATCGGCCCACGAAGCATTGAATGGACAGATACTCAGAGTTGTGAAGGCTATAGCAAAATAGAATCCCATAGAATTGTTTCACATAGCCATCTTTCTTTTGTATAAATTTTTCAATATTTACGACGACATCCTCCTACTAGGATGACTGTTTCTTTTGTACAAATATACTCATAGAAAGTTAATACAAATACTTTTCCAAATACAGAAATTTGCGTTGTCTTCCTTTCCCTTTTTCTTTTGCACTTATGTTTTATTTGAGAAACGTCCAATGTTTTGTTAAATAGGCATATGCATTTGAACATAATCATTTCCTTACGAATCAAGAAAGATGATTACTGATAGGTTGAAGGTGCAGATAGATATCTTGATGCCCTTTCAGAAGAAATCGCCAGCAGATCTAAACTCCAAATTCCTCGATCCAGAATTTAATTCCCCAAACAGAGCTAAAATCCAGGATCCTCAACAGAGAAAGCTTTCCCAACCAGATTTCCCCAGCCAGAGAGCCTTTTAGAACTCAATTCCCCTCAGAATTAAGTTTCAGAATCCCCAGTGGAGCTTTATAGATCTGAAAATCCAATCCCCAGCGGAGCTAAAATTTCCAACCATCAACCCCCAGCGGTACCAGACTAACAATCTTTCTCCCCACAGAGATACTTCCCTCCAAGTTGAAGATTCTCAGTCATACCTCTCCAGCTTGAGTCTATCAGATTCTGAACTCCCTAGTAGAGATCTTCAGAATTTCTCATTCCCCGCAAGTCACCAAGGAATGCCAGTTCCCCGGCAGTGGTTCTAGGATCCCTCAACAATTGAAGATCTTGCATTTCCCCAAGCAGATTGAAGGCTCATTCTCAGTTCCTCACAGGATAATCAGATGTTCTCCAGTGAAGATCTCCTCAAGACAAAAATCCCCAGAAGATTGGTATACAACCCAAGCTCCTAATTCTTCAGCAGTAGTCAGCCAGGATGTTCTATCCTCAGCATTCAAAATTCTTGCAGTCCCCTGCAGCAGTCAAGGACTCACTTTCCCTGGCAGCAGTCAAGATTCTTTATCTCCAGGATTCTTCTATCCTCAGCAAGACGGTTCTTCAGCTTACATGCGCATTCATTTACATTCATATCATAAACATTAATTTAACATATATTGCATCATACATATCATGCAACATAACTTTGTGTTTTAGCTAACATCTCACCCTTTTCAGGATAAGATTGAAAGGCTATCATTAACAATTGTTCAGATACAGTATGGATACACCCCAGACACGGCGGTCATTCTATTACTCATTCATAATTTCAAGTCAGATACAGTACAGATACACCCCAGACACGGTGGTCATTCTACTACTCATTCAGACTACGACAATCAGATACATACTAGATACGCTCCAGACACGGCAGCCATTCTATCTCTCATTCAGATTCACTTATCCACCTCAAGGTTCAACGCATTCCAAACACGGATACCGTTCTGATCCTTACAACAACAGTTTAATCCTCCCCAGTGCGTTCGCCATGGAAGTTATTTTGTCGTCTATTTAGATCCCAGTTACAGTTTCAGATACACTTCAAACACAGAAGTCATTCTATTACTCATAACGGATCTCAATCCCAGTTACAGTTTCAGATACACTCCATACACGGAGGTCATTCTGTTACTCATACGACTTTCAACTTCAGATACAGTCCAGATACGCTCCAGACACGGTTGCCATTCTGTCACTCATTCAGAATTTGCCCCAGCACGCAGTTGCTCCATACAGATGTTCCTCTGTTACCCAGATACAATACAGATACACTCCAGGCACGGTAGTCATTCTGACATCCTTTCTTCAAGCACAGTTACAGCTCAGACACGCCCCAGACACGGAGGCCACTCTTCTGCTCATACAAACTCAGTCCTTAGATGCAGTTCAAATGCATTCCAGACACGGATACCATTTGATTCTCATTCTTCTGACCTATCACATCGCAGTTTAACAAACATTCCAGATGGCATCTTTAAGCCCATCCCCGACAAGATTCTGTCACCCTTTCAGATGGCATCTTTAAGCCCATCTCCAAATGGCATCTCTAAGCCCATTCCCGCATCCATTGTTCTGACGAGCGCAAATTTAAGGGCACTCTAGTGTCCAATCTCCTTTTACCTTCAAGACGCGAAAGGCAAACTTGCCAATCTAACTCTTCAGGTTCAAGAAGATTGAACAGGGGCAACTATTATACCCCAAAATTTACCCTCTCATTTCATCAACTTTTCCTCATCACTAGACCCTTGGAATTCAAGATCAAGTTAGGGTTTTGCTCTGTTCAAGACTTCTCCTTACACTGTTGACCCAAATTAGGGTTTGAGTTTGCACAAAGATGTTTTGACCTAAAATTCCCAAGATGACTTTCATGCTTCATGTTGGACTCACAAGTTTATCCATACCAAGTTTCAAGCCTTGACTCCAATCTTTGCCCAGTCAATTGGACAGTTGACCTAGAAATCAGCTGTATTGGGGAAAAGTCAACTGTGGTCAATTGACAGTCAAACCTCATGATTTTTGACCCACATCAACATAATGAACTCATATGGACCATTTGATCAAGTTTGGATCACAACTCCACAAGAAATTTGATCAGATCACCAAAAGGGCAAAATGGTCATTTTTAGGGTTTTGACTGCACAAAGGCAATTTTTGACTGTTTGACCTGGCCAATGGCAAACCAAACTCACATATGGACTCAAGGACTCAATGGCATTGTCTTGACATGTTCAACAAGTTCAAAAGATCCCAAATACACAAGATTGACAGATGAACTTTCCAGTCAACTGAGCAAAATTTGACTGTATACTGAAAAGTCAAACTTTGACTTTTTGGTCAAAATCAAGTGTCAAGATTCATTTTTCATCAAGACATGCCAAATCATGAAACTTGTTTATCAAGAAATCAAAAATCACAAATTAGGGTTTGGAATGAAGAAATTTCATAACTTAGAAATTTTTCGAAGTTATGAAAATTCCTAATTTTTGCCTAACTTTGTCCCATTTTTTCATCAAGATACATTTGGATTCAAGGAAAACTCAAAACATGAAAGTTGTAGTCCATTGCAAAATCTACAACTTTGATTCACAAAGTTTCCTCAAAAGAAGCTTGTAGCTCAAGTTACAATTTTTGGAATAGGGGTGCAAAACATTCTTAACTTAGAAAAATTTTGACCTATTCTAGGCAGGATTTTTGCCCAACTTCATGGCCACTTTCCACATGCTTCCACTTGGAATTTCAACTTGCATTACAAAGATGGATTGTAGTACACATTCCAAGATTTCCAAAATGTCCAAGAACTTCTCAAACACCCTTGTGGTTAGGGAGAATCGAATTTGTCAATATGGGCAAAAGTCACTTTGTTCATGAGCCATTTCCATGTTCATAACTTGTGCATTTTCAAACTCAGCATGTGCAAGCTACATTACATGCCTCTAATCTCATTTACACTCAAAAATTAAATGCTAAACCATTGTGCCAAGACATTATTTTGTGCATTTAGTCATTGCATGAAGAATTAAGCCTTAATTAGAAAAAGCAAGTTATCCATTTTTGAAAAGTTACACTTTATGTCAAGTTAGCAAATCAAGAGGTACAGGCCAAATCTTTTGGGCACAAGTTCAAGAGCAAAGTCCACTGATCAAGAGTGATTTATGCAGCATACTTGAGGGGCCTGTGTGAGCCTAGAGACCAACTTGACAACTTTTGCTTACAATAGAAGAAACCTTGCATTTTGAACAACAACTCTCATTGCTGTAAACACAAGCCTAAGCAAACATTGTGAATATTTTCCAAACATCAAACCTGACCTAAAACACGAGCCAACCACTTCCAATACCTTCTCAAACACAGAAACACCATCTTGCTGCACAAAAATAGGGCATTCTGCACTTTGACTTGGCCAGCTCATTTCCATCGTGCATTTTCATCCAAACCACTTCATACACCTTCCATAACATCCATACAAGCTATTCTAAGCATTGAACTGGAACTGTAACACCTCTAACCAGTTTTGCCATTTTCACTTTTCTCTCTTGCAGGTTGACTTCTGTAGCTTGATACATCAAGATTCAAAGCACACCAAGCATTGGAGAAGCTTCCCTGAACATCAAGCAAGTTGTACAAGTCTTCACCTTGCCTTGAAAGTACCTCCATTGTCATACACGATCCAAGCTGAACAGGTAAGTTCATGGACTTCTATCTCTCAATCTAGGAAGAGTTAGGTTTAGGTTTATGAATGAAAAATGCTCTACTCATGGCCCTGAAGCTACACATATAATTACTTTGCATTTATGTTATGTGTGCTGAGAGAATTTGTAACCTGAATATTAGAAAAAACTTAGGTCAGGAATTAGGGATGAAGAAATTCTCTTTCGTTTCTTAGAGTTAAGTTAAGTTCTTTATATGTCTGGATTCGTCTCTTGATGCTCTACATTTTTGGTGTTATGAGTTTTGCTTGAAAGTCCAGGAATCAGGAGTTAGGAAACGCGTGTTGTTGTTGTTCAAACCAGTCTGGAGGTTGAAGACAAAGTCTTTGGGCTGGGCTTGTTTCTTTTTCCTTTTTGCACCACTGTTTCACACACACACCCCCGTGGCCCATTTTGAGATATATTTGTCATTTTTGATTTTTTCCTTTTGATTTTGATTTTATATTTTTATCCAAACATGAAAAAGCATTAAAAATATTTTTCTCACATTTTTTGCATTTTATTTGGTATTTATTTGGTTTCATTTAGTTTAGATGTAAATAAATATATAAATACTTTTATTTAAAATACTAGAAATAATACTAATACATTTTTATCTTCTGATTTTATTTTGTTTTATCTTTTGAAAACATTTTATAAAAAATATACTTTTTTTGTAAATATTGAATATTTTATTTTTTATATATATTTAACATATTTAGTAAATAATAGGAATACTTATATATTTATTAGAATATTTAGAATAAAAACATAATAATAATAATACATTTTTATTTTTATTAATATTTAACTTAAAAAATCACTTTTTTACAATATACTTCCTTTTTATTTATTTTTTGTGCATAATTAATAAATATTGCATATATTAAATAATAAATACTTCTTACTTAGAAAATTAGGGTTTTGCCCTAAAATATAAAAATATCCAAAATCATTCATTTTTATTTTTGTTTATTTGTCACATGAAAAATACCTTTTACATACACATAAAAAATCATTTTTTGCATCTTGCATATTTATTTTATTTTATTTAATTATTGTGCAATTAAATACCTTGTAAAATTTCAATTTGGATGTAATAGTTAGGTTTTAATTTCTTGCTAAAATATCCCCATTTGAACATTTGTACCCCCCATCCCATAATTATGTTGTAATAGATTAGGATTTTAAATTCCGCATTTAAAAGCTTTCTAAATATGCCATGATAGACTTAGGGTTTGTATGCAAAAATCAACAAAACAAATAGCTTAACCTAATTCCAAGATAAAAGCATGAAAATGGACAACACCAATCACACTTACACCCTTAGGGTTACTCCACTTGTTGCCTTCAATAATGGGCCATGTTGCATGTTGGGTATCTTTGGCCAAACAAAACAAATCAAATGATCATAGTCCCTCGATGACACTCTCCTAAACAAAAATGATCAAGCCCCTTAAAGGAAAAATTGCCAAAGATACTTGGCACTATTGCATTCATGGTCTAAACGATGACCCGCGCCTGTCCTGTTAACATCCTAACACAAGATTGTCCACCAAATACAATGGTGGAACAAAATTGTTAAAAGGGTTAAAACATAGCAAAGATCTTTGAGAAATTTAGGGTAGATAGCTCTTGGTTACTTGCCAACTTGCAAAACAAAAACACTTGCCTATTTTTCAAAACCACACATCACAACACACTTTCAAAAACAACTCTCAAAAACATGGAAAACTTTTCAAAAGACAAATACACCTTCGTATACATTCAAACATGGATCATTACAAAGGTTGCCACAACAAATGGCCTCTTTTCAAAAACATTTTCTAACCCACACACAAAGCACCATTTCAAACAATTGAAAGCACCATTTCAAACAATTGAAAATACAAGGCAAGTGATCTAAGCAAGCAACTAAGAGCCCATGGATAACCATGGATAGAAAGGGTGCTAATACCTTCCCTTTCTATAATCTACTCCCCGAACCCAAGAAAACATCTCAAAGGTTTTTGCTGTGCTTTTTAACCTTTCCTTAGGATAAAATAAAAAGTCGGTGGCGACTCTTGCTCAACCGAAACATTTACGAAATCAAACGCAAGACCCAAGTCAGTTCTCCCACCGTATCACATATTATATTATTCTTATTTCAGTATTATAACAAATAGAACAGGTGGCCTAGTGGTGAAGCGCGCATTTGGAAATATAGAGGACCTGGGTTCAATCCCAGGTCCCAGCATTTTCTTTGTTTTCTAACTTTATCCCAACAGATCATGTGCATATACGTCACATGAGTCCACTATGCACCCAACATCCAGCCAATGGATTATCATCATCACAGATCCATCGTCCCGCACCTCAAGGACCATGGTACACTCTCCAGGCATGACCAGCACTGAGTCTCACGCATTGACTGGGCTCAACAGCTAATGGGCCTAACAATTTAGACATACACCCCCCTTTTTCAACTTCAATACAGGCCCATCTCCAATTCTTTTATTTTAATTCTTATTTTTTTTATTATTTACTTATTTTCCTTTCACAAAATAACACAAAAATTATTTTCTTTTTTTATTAAATCAAAAATCACAAAAACATCAAAAATCATTTTTTTTATAAAATATTTTTATTTCCTTAATTAATTAGTTTAATTAAAATTAGGGCAAATTTAATTCCTTTTTTTTAATTTAAATTAATTAGAATTTAGGGTTTTAATTTGTACATAACTTAACAAATTTTTTTCTCAAAATAATAACCTAAATATTTTTTCAATTAGATTTTTAGGTTTCTTAATTCATTCTCACATTTAATTCGTCGCGTGCATTTTAATTCTTTTTTCTATTATTGTATCTGCTTCGGGTTGTAATAGATTTAATTAGGGTTTTAAACTTCCATATTTTTATTTACAGTCAAGATAATTATGTATCTGTGAAAGCCCTGTAATAGGTAGGACCTTTAAACTTTCCCGCATTTTAATTTTCGCAAACTATAAACTGCTTAGATGTATGTTAATAGGATTGTATGGAAAGACTAACTGAAAATTAAAATAGTAGATCACCTTAATTATGCAAAGATTAATTAACTAAAATCAAACACATGCACGTGCTCACTCTTAGGGTTTACTCCATTCCGGTTGCCTTCGGTAAACGGTCATGAAGTATAGGGTTTGTTAGTGGTTGTCCTCTAGCCTCGAAAGATCTAAAATGATCCATTCGGATGTTGTCTCAAAACAAGATCTTTAAGGCTTTAGGATGATTACTAACGTTTCCTAACATTGCTTTTGTGATCGTACATGTCCCTTCGAATGTCCCTAAAAACTCCAACGACGATGCTACCTATTTCTCAATAATGGGATAGCATTGTCTAAAAGGAAAACAAACATACTTTTTTCGAGTAGGTAGATTAGTTCCTAGGTACTTGCTCAAACAAACAAAAACTTTTTCACACCAACACTTTCCAAACAAAGTTTTCAAAAACAACTTCGTAACACTCTTGAGGACGAAAACAAGGGTTAAAATGAAGTAAAACAAAACTTTTCAAAGAAAGCACACACAAGCAATTTAAAAATGAGCAAGTACCTAAGAGCCCATGGAAAACCACTGACAGAAAGGGTGCTAACACCTTCCCTTTCTATAATCTACCCCCCCATACTCAGAAACATCTCAAAAAAGGTTTTTTTTGTTCTTTTTCTTTTTCCTGATTGGATAAAATAAAAGTAGGTGGCGACTCTTGTTAGAACAAGATTGGTTCTAATCATATATCAGATTTTTGATGATAACAATAAAATATATTTTATATAATTGATACTCTGATGAGCATATTGATTTGTTTCAGATAATGTTCTGACTGAAGTATTTTCCTAGATGAAAATCATTTTGACGTGCTGAGCTGAAAATAAATGAAGAAGTTCTTTGATGAAAGAACTATTTGTTTTAGCGCAAGTTCTGATGCTGACTCCGATAAGAATATAATTTATGCATCTTCTAAAGCTTAGCAAGTTTCCATGTGAACTTTGTTCAGAAGAATTCTGCAAACAAGCGCTGATAAGAAGATTTGCAAGCATATTCTGAAGCAAGACGTGAAGCTAGTTCTGAAAGAATAAAGAAGCTAACAAGTCTTGTAAAGTTTCATGAAATATGCTCTGACAAGTGTCGTTTGTTCATTTAATGAAAAGATGGTTACATTCAGTCAAGTGTCTACGCTAGTTCATTGGAAAATGCAATACTGCAAGCAAACACGCAAACATTAATTGCTCTCCACTTTTTGAAGGCATCAACAGTCGTTTTCTTCATGCTATAAATAGAAGATCATTTATTGCAAGCCAAAACAACATAACTATGTGAAAATATTCTGCTGCTCACAAATCATTTTATAAACACTTTGGGCAAAACTAATCTTAGTGAAAAATCACAGTTTGTGATATAGCTTTCTAAGAAGCAATTTGTTCCACTATCTGTAAAGATTTAATTCTTATAATTGTTCCTTGAGAGACCAAGCTTGGTCAGATTTCTCAAGAAGGCTAGGACTAGTTTGAGTCTTAGCGGTGTTAGTCACTTGTAAGTTTACTTGTGCTTTGATTTGTTAGTCACAACAGTTTGGTTGTGTGATTGTAATCTATTTGATTATAGTGAATTAAGTCCTTGCTGAGAAAGGCGAAATCACCTTGGCGGGTGGACTGGAGTAGTTTGAGTTCAAATGAACCAGGATAAAAATAATTGTGTCTTTCCATTATTGTTAATCCTTTAAGAAAAAGAAAAAGAGAAACTTATTCAACCCCCCCCCCCCCCTTCTAAGTGTTTTCTCACCTTCAATTGGTATCAGAGCTTGACTCTGAGCACTAACACTTAACTGTGTCAGGAAAAGATCCAGAAGAAAAACACAAATGGCAACTGAACAAAACAACAATAACTACAACAAACCTCCAGTGTTTGATGGAAAAGATTTTGAATATTGGAAAGATATACTAGAAAGTTTCTTTCTAGGTCATGATAGTGATTTATGGGATATAGTCTTGGATGGTTACACACATCCTATAGACTCAGAAGGAAACAAGATTGATAGAAAAAATATGGATAGACAACAAAAAGTTGATTTCAAAAATCACCACAGAGCTAGAAATATTGTTCTAAATGCTATCTCTAAAATGGAATATGAGAAGATCACAAATAGAGATACAACACATGATATGTTTGAGTCTCTCAAAATGACTCATGAAGCAAACGCTCAAGTGAAGGAGTCTAAAGCTTTGGCTCTCATCCAGAAGTATGAAGCCTTCAAAGTAGAAGAAAGTGAATCTATAGAAGCTATGTTCTCAGGGTTCCAAAATCTGATCACTGGACTGAGAGTCTGAACAAGGGATACACTAAGGCAGACCACGTTAAAAGGATCATCAGAAGTTCACCCAGAAGATGGGCACCTATAGTCACTGCTTTCAAAGTATCAAAAGATCTGAACAACGTGTCTCTTGAAGAACTCATCAACGCTCTAAGAAGTCGTGAGATAGAACTTGATGAGCACGAGCCTCAGAAGAAAGGTAAGTCTGTTGCCCTTAAATCAATTAAAAAAATATGAAACTAACGCTTTTCAGGCTGAAGAAGGAAACTCTGAAGAATCTGCGTCAGAAGAAGATGAACTATCCTTGCTCTCCAGAAGGATCAACCAAATGTGGAAGCATAGACAGAAGAAGTTCAGGAACTTCAAGAAATCAGAAGATAAACCAGAATCTTTTGGACACAAAAAGTTAAACAGAAGAGAGATAATCTGTTATGAATGTAAAGAACCTGGACACTACAAGAGTGATTGTCCAAAACTTCAAAGAGAAAGACCAAAGAAAAAGTTTGGTAAAAAGAAAGGCATGATGGCCACCTGGGACAATTCAGAATCCTCTGAAGATGAATCTGATTCTGAAGATGAGAATGCCAACCTAGCTCTGATGGCTACCACAACAGATGACTCAGACTGTGAGTCAGAACCAAAAGAGGTATTCTCTGAATTTACTAGAGCTGAACTTGCTGAAAGTTTATCAGAACTTCTGGAAAACTATAGTCAACTCAAAATCAAATACAAGAAACTCAAAAAGTGTCTTGCACCTGATCTTGAGAAACATGAAACAAAAAAATCTGAACTCAAAGAAAATAATTTTAAACTTAAAGAGGAAATTCAAAAAGTTCAAAAAATTTCTAGTTCAGATTTTGTGTCAAGTTCAAAAGATATTCTTAAAGAATATGACTGTAGCTTTCAAACTTTTCTTGCTAAAAGCATAGATAGAAGCAAAATGGCTTCAATGATCTATGGAGTTAGTGGGAACAACAGAAGAGGAATTGGATATGAAACTCCCAAAGGGAAGGAGACATATATACCAAAACCTGTTGCTAAGATGAATTTCACATATAAACCTCTGAACAAACAATTCAAATTTGGACACACACATGATATTAAATATACATCGCATTCTGGAAAATCTTATGCTAATCCAAAGTTCAAACATAATTTTAAATACTCTAACCCAAGAGGACCCAAAAAGTTATGGGTACCTAAGGAGAAAATAATATTTGTTGCAGATGTCCTTAACAACTCAATTGAGACACCAGTCATGGTACCTGGACTCTGGGTGCTCACGACACATAACAAGAAGAAAGTCTATGTTCCAAAACCTGGAATTTAAATCTGGAGGAGACGTCAAGTTTGGAGGTAATCAGAAAGGGAAGATTATTGGTTCTGGAACCATTGGAAACGGTAACCTTCCTTCTATCTCTAATGTTTTATTAGTATAAGGATTAGCGTATAACCTGTTATCCATAAGTCAATTAAGTGACAACGGTTATGACATTATCTTTAATCAAAATTCTTGTAGAGCTGTTAGTCAAAAAGATGGAACAATCCTCTTTTCTGGCAAGAGAAAGAACAACATCTACAAAATTGATTTGTCAGATCTTAAAACTTAGAATGTAAAATGCCTTTTGTCTATTAGCGATGAGCAATGGGTTTGGCACAGAAGATTGGGACATGTTAGCTTGAGAAAAATATCTCAATTAAATAAACTAAATTTAGTCAGAGGACTTCCCAATCTGAAGTACAACTCAGAAGCTCTGTGCGAAGCATGTCAAAAAGGAAAATTTTCAAAACCTTCTTTTAAATCAAAAAATGTTGTTTCTTCTTCTAGGCCATTAGAACTACTTCATATTGATCTGTTTGGGCTAGTTAAAACTGCATCCATCAGAGGAAAGAAGTATGCATTGGTCATTGTTGATGACTACAGCAGATGGACATGGGTTAAGTTTTTAAAACACAAGGATGAGTCACATTCTGTGTTCGTTGACTTCTGTAACCAAGTGCAAAACGGAAAAGATTTTAGAATTATAAAAGTCAGAAGTGATCATGGAGCAGAATTTGAAAACCATTATTTTGAAAAATATTTTAAAGAAAATGGTATTGTTCATAATTTCTCTTGTCCTAGAACTCCCCAACAAAATGGAGTTGTAGAACGAAAGAACAGAACGTTACAAGAAATGGCCAGAACCATGATCAATGAAACAGATATGGCTAAACACTTTTGGGCAGAAGCTGTGAACACAACATGTTACATTCAGAATAGAATCTCTATAAGACCTATTCTTGAAAAGACTCCCTATGAATTGTGGAAAAATAGAAAACCCAACATTTCATATTTCCATCCTTTTGGATGTACTTGTTTTATTCTGAACACTAAAGATAATCTGAACAAGTTTGATTCTAAAGCACAAAAGTGTTTTCTGCTTGGATATTCTGAACGCTCAAAAGGCTATAGAGTATACAACACAAACTCTGATTGTTAAAGAATCAATCAAAGTCAGGTTTGATGACAAGCTTGGCCATCAACAGCCAAAGCAAATTGATATTTCTGTAGGTACAAAAGATCATCTCTCAAACTCTGAAAAGTCAGAAGCAAAGGAAGACTCAGAAGACCCTCCTCTTGATAATGCTCTGGATAATCTCAGACTCTCTGAACAACCCTCTCAGAAAAGATTTCCTAGAATCTCTTCAGCTCATAAAGAAGACGTGATTATTGGAAGGAAATAAGATCCCATCAGAACAAGATCCTCTCTTAGAATCAATGAAGAATCATTGTTTGGATTGGTATCTCTGATTGAGCCAACCTCTACTGAAGAAGCTCTGGAAGACAATGATTGGATCCTAGCAATGCAAGATGAACTCAATCAATTTTCCAGAAACGATGTATGGGATCTAGTTCCAAGACCTAAAGGATTCAAAGTTATAGGAACTAAATGGGTTTTGAGAAACAAACTAAATGAGCAAGGAGAGGTGGTCAGAAACAAAGCATGAGTGGTTGCACAGGGTTATAGTCAACAAGAAGAAATTGATTATAATGAAACCTTTACCCTAGTCCGTAGGTTAGAATCTATTAGATTGTTAATTTCTTTTGTTGTTCAAAATAACATTTCATTATATCAAATGGATGTTAAAAGTGCATTTTTAAATGGCTATATAGAAGAAGAAGTTAATGCCCATCAACCTCCTGGATTTAATGACTCAAAGTATCCAGAACATGTTTTTAAATTAAAAAAGTCTTTATACGGTTTAAAACAAGCTCCTAGAGCTTGGTATGAACGTTTGAGTAATTTTCTTTTAGAAAAGGATTTTACCAGAGGGAAAGTGGACACAACTTTATTCAGAAAGACATTTAAAAATGAAATTTTAATTTATCAAGTTTATGTTGATGATATTATTTTTGGAACCTCTAATATCTCCCTTGGAAAAGAATTTGCTGAGACCATGCATGCAGAATTTGAGATGAGCATGATGGGAGAATTGAAGTTCTTTCTGGGAATACAAATTAACTAGACTCCAGAAGATACTTACATACATCAGTCGAAGTATGTTAAAGAACTTCTGAAGAAATTTCAGATGTCAGAAAGCAAAGATGCTAAGACACCAATGCATCCAACATGCATTCTGGGAAAATATGAGGTAAGTATGAAGGTAGATCAAAAGCTCTACAGAGGTATGATTGGATACCTTCTCTATCTAACTGCATCTAGACCTGATATATTATTCAGCGTATGTTTATGTGCTAGATTCCAATCAGATCCTAGAGAATCTCACTTAACTGCTGTTAAGAGAATTCTGAGGTATCTGAAAGGTACTGCTAATCTGGGTCTGTGTTACAGAAGATCAAAAGATTCCAGACTAGTAGGTTATTGTGATACTGACTTTGCTAGAGATAGAATTGAAAGAAAGAGCACCTCTGGAAGCTTCCAGTTTCTGGGTGACAATCTTATCTCGTGGTACAGCAAGAAGCAAGCAACAATTGCACTTTCAACAACAGAAGCTGAGTATATATCTGCTGCTGGATGTAGTTCTCAGATGATCTGGATGAAAAGTCAGCTAGAAGATTTTAATCTTTATGAAAGTAAGATTCCTATCTTCTGTGACAATACCTCTGCAATTTGTCTTTCTAAAAATCCCATTTTTCATTCTAAAGCAAAACACATAGAAATTAAATATCATTTTATAAGGGACTACATTCAGAAAGGAATTTTAAATTTAAACTTTGTAAAAACAGACCATCAATGGGCTGATATTTTTACCAAACCCCTTTCAGAAGATAAATTTAAATTAATTTTGAAAAATATTTGTATGGAATTATGTCCTGAATAAAATTGTATTTATCTTCTGTGTTTGCCTTCAGAATGTTCTAAAATGAATGTTCTGGTTAACAACTCTTCAGAAGTTAGAAGAGAAGTTACATCAGAAGCTATATATAAAGTTCTGAAATGTTCTAACGTTTCATTACAAGTATAGTTCAGCAGTTCATCATATCAAACAGTTGTCCCATGCAACCTTCAAGAGATGAACACGTGGTGTGTTTCTGAAAGGTCACACGTGCTAAGCTATTGACGTCGTTCCTAGGTAACTGTTATGATTTGCTTAAATCTCATGCTTTCCCCTCAATTTTCATTATCATTAAATGCTAGTAATGATTAGATTTTTTTTAATTAATTTTTTAAAAAAAACTCTTTTTACAGTTTTATTTTTTAAAACCTATTTCTCAAAAGTTTTCATATAAATACCTTTCTAAAACCCCTTTCTCACTTTTTACCTTCTCTTTCAAAATTCAACCGTCTCTGTGTATTTTTCTCTGCAACCCATTTTTTCTTCTCTCAACCTAAGTGCTAAAATAGCTTCCTCCTCTACTCATTCTGGAAACACCCAATCTGAACAGTACATCATTCCTGAGAGAACCACTCTCATTCCAGTGGATAGTCTAGAAGTTATAAGTGAATTGATGGTAGATTTTGATAACCTTAAAGCAAATGGGTTTGACCTTCTTCCTACTGTGGAGTTTCAAGGATGGGGAAACTTCTGTAGGAAACATTCAGAAGAACCTTAGATGCTGATTCACTGAAGTTGCAAGACTTATGTCATTCTCAGGTGCTTGAGAACTTCTCCAAACATCTGCACGCCTTCCAGTCAGAAGCTGCTGATATTTGGGACAAGAAGTCTACTTTGATGATTGCTAATGCTCCAGTTGATCAAATGGACATTTCATAAGATGAGTCTGAAGATGCCTTTGAAGATTCAAATCCTCTGGAAATAGTTTTGTTTAATCAACCTTCTGCTAAAGCTGCACCTGAACCTGTGCCAACTCTTATGGTGGATCTGGGCACTCTACTTTCAACTTTTGTTCGTTCTGACTCAACGGTTTCTACTCTGAAGGCTGTATCTGCTGAAGCTTCTTCATCCTCTGCTCCTACTTCACTGGTTATGGAGACTCTGAATGAGCTTAAGAAGGAAAATGAAGCTATTCATGAGCGCTTGGACAAACAAGATGAGACTAACAAAGAAATCCGAAACTGGATGATGAAACAAGAGGAATCTGCATTTGAGATCAAGAATCTTCTTATGGCTCTTGTTTCTAAAAAATCTTAGTGTCGTTCAGTTTCTTATTTTTGTTTGTTGTTTTGTACCTCTGAATCTTTTTTATTAAAACTTTTACGCTCTTTAATTATTTTTATATACTTTTTGATTATTCCAAAAAGGGGGAGAAAATGAGTATTTTGATCTAACCTCTGATTAACAGTTAAGGGACTAAGTCTCAAACATTACTAATAAAATACAAAGATTTCTTTCTCTGTTTAAAGAATTGTGCAGGTATCACTAAACTCTGGAAGTTTAATTTAACTGAACATTATCTTCAAAAGACTTAATGAAGAAATTCTAGAATAAAATTTCAAAGCTCTGATGAAAATTCTCAGGAAGTTTTTCTTATAGAAATATTTATTTCAGGGGGAGATTTTTATCTCTTGTTCAATTTTATTTCTAAATCTGAATATTTTTGTCATCATAAAAAAGGGGGAGATTGTTAGAACAAGATTAGTTCTGATCATATCTCAGAGTCTTGATGATAACAATAAAATATATTTTATATAATTGATACTCTGATGAGCATATTTATTTGTTTCAGATAATGTTCTGACTGAAGTATTTTCCTAGATGAAAATCATTTTGACGTGTTGAGCTAAAAATAAATGAAGAAGTTCTTTGATGAAAGAACTATTTGTTTTAGCGCAAGTTCTGATGCTGACTCTGATAAGAATCTAATTTATGCATCTTCTAAAGCTTAGGAAGTTTCCAGGTAAACTTTGTTCAGAAGAATTCTGCAAACAAGCGTTGATAAGAAGATTTGCAAGCATATTCTGAAGCAAGACGTGAAGCTAGTTCTGAAAGAATAAAGAAGCTAACAAGTCTTGTCAAGTTTCAGGAAACATGATCTGACAAGTGCCGTTTGTTCATTTAATGCAAAGAAGGCTACATGCACTCAAGTGTCTATGCTAGTTCATTGGAAAATGAAATACTGCAAGCAAAAACGCAAACATTAATTGCTTTCCACTTTTGAAGGTAGCAACATTCGTTTTCTTCATGCTATAAATAAAAGATCATTTATTGCAAGCCAAAACAACATAACTATGTGAAAATATTCTGCTGCTCACAAATCATTTTACAAACACTTTGTGCAAAACTAATCTTAGTGAAAAATCATAGTTTGTGATATAGCTTTCTAAGAAGCAATTTGTTTCACTATCTGTAAAGATTTAATTCTTGTAATTGTTCCTTGAGAGGCCAAGCTTGGTCAGATTTCTCAAGAAGGCTAGGACTAGTTTGAGTCTTAGTGGTGTTAGTCACTTGTAAGATTACTTGTGCTTTGATTTGTTAGTCACAACAGTTTGGTTGTGTGATTGTAATCTGTTTGATTATAGTGAATTAAGTCCTTGTTGAGAAAGGCGAAATCACCTTGGCGGATGGACTGGAGTAGTTTGAGTTCAAACGAACCAGGATAAAAATAATTGTGTCTTTCCATTATTGTTAAGCCTTTAAGAAAAAGAAAAAGAGAAACTTATTCAACCTCCACCCCCTTTTAAGTCTTTTCTCACCTTCAACTCTTACTTACCGCGACATTTTGCGAATAAAAAATGCAAACCAGTATTAACAGTCGGTTCTGCCACCGTATCACACCGTACCTCAGCATGCACGTCAAAAGGAGCAACTCATTTCTCTCTGGTATACAGTATGGAAGTTGTCCTACCCATTGAATTGCAGATCCCTTCCTTGAGAATCATGAAGGATGCAGGTTTGAATAAAGACGAATGGGTTCAGACTCGATTTGACCAATTAGACCTGATTGACGAGAAAAGGCTCGTGGTTGTTTGTCATGGTCAGATGTACCAAAAAAGTATGATTAAATACTTTAACAAGAAGGTCAGACGTCAGGTATATCAAGTCGGCGACCTAGTAATCAAGCGCATTATCCTGCCACAAGGTGATCCCAGGGGAAAATGGACTCCCACATACAAAGGGCCGTTTGTGATCAAGAACATATTTTCTGGTGGGGCCATGATCTTAACCACTATGGACGGTGACGACCTTCCGCACCCTGTAAATGCAGACATAGTTATTTGATACTACACATGAACAAAGACCCGCTATGTTGACTGGCCTAGGAAAAAATAAGGGCATCCTGAGGAACCAAAAGGGTTCGAGAAAAAGTTAGGGATATATATATATATATATATATATATATATATATATATATATATATATATATATATATATATATATATATATATATATATATATATATATATATATATATATGAAAAATATGTACATCTGGAAAGTCAAAAACCTAAAAAAACGTCTTATGCAAAAAAGGGTATCCCGGTGGACTGAAAACCCGAAAGAGCGGTCCAGGCAAAAGCTAGGGATTAAAAGCGTACAACTATGTCCCGTTGGATCACCTCACTGACATACTTCGGTAACAAGCGTCAAGTTCAAATGGTACTAATCAATCCAGTCAGCTTCGGCCGAGCAGCAAAAGTGATGAGACGCTCAAATATATAAAGGCAATAGCAGAATGGGAACCCAATGGGATTATTTCACATAGCTGTTTTTTCTTTGTATACTACTTTGTACAATTTTCATTCTTACGACGGCATGCTCTTACAAGGATGTTTGTCTCTTTGTATAAAGATTCCTGTTATAGGAAAACTTCTTCAAATCAATAAAAATCATCTTTTGAAATTTCAAAAATATTTGTTTTTCTGTTTTGTGTTGCAAGAACGTCCAGTGATTATTTTTGAACATATGCATTTGAATGTGGTCAATGTTTACAAATGCACGCATAAAAAACAGAAAGACGGTTGCTAATGGTTTTAAGAAATAGGACAATGTCTAAAAATCCATATGCAAATCCCCGCATATACTTTCTCCAGCAAGTACAAAAACAGAGACGTCATATTGCGAAGTCACTACCATGTCTTCCGCATACAACCTAATGATGACAGAGGTTCCGATATCCCTTGCAGAGTAAGAGTTTCCAATCATCTCTCCAGCATCTTGAAGAACTCCTCAGCATAGTTCATGATTTTCTCGGGTTTCCCAACAGGGCTTCATAAAAATCCCCGAGCAGTTTATGGAGTTTTCTTTCCCCAAAATAGTTTATTTCTCTAGCTACGTTAATCCATCTCCCAGCAATTTCAACTCCAACAAATAATGAAGAACCACTTTTTTCGTCCCCAGCAGCAATCACAGATTTATTTTCCCTCAATTCAATGAAGTTAAAAAGAATAATTGATCATTTCACACATTACATTCATACATCATTTTACAAGTGTCATAGCATATGCATACAAAATATGTATAGCACAATCTCATTTATTTTGAGAGCATCATCACACAATGCATTACATACATCATGACATTGCATACCGCTAATTCTTTACCTTTTCAGGAAAGATCAACAAACAAATATCATCATCAGTTTTCAAAAGTTCCAGATTAATTCCTGAAACAAGACATGGCAACTATCTGAAGTAACAGCTCAGTAAGTCACAGTGAAGCCTGAAATCTGACCAGATAGCAGTTTATAATTATTGTGAAGCCTGGAATCCGACCAGATAGCAATTAAATTTCATCAATCACTATGAAACCTGTAAACCGACCAGATAGCAGTTAACATCAAATACAACATAGTGAAGCCTGGAAACCGACCAGATAGCAGTTAACACCATTGTTGAAGCCCAGAATCTGATCGGATAACAGTCAATCTACAATTCAAGACATTGTGAAACCTGGACCCGACCAGATAACAGTATAAGTTACTCTGAAGACTGGAATACGACCGAATAGTATTTTACTCTATCAAATTGCTGCAAAGCCTGGAGTCCGACTAGATAGCAGTTTATTCTGTCAATTACTATGAAGCTTAGACCCGACCAGATGACAGCATACCTCAAAATTCAAGTTGAAACCTGGATCTGACCAGATAACATCTTAATAATAGTTCAACTTGCTGAAGCCTGGACACGACCAGATAATAGTTCAAGTCACTGAAGCCTGGAGTACGAGCAGATAACAGCTAATTTCATATTCCCCAGTAAGTCGCTGCGAAACCTGGAATACGACCAGTTAACCGCCAACTTTATTATCTCCAGCAAGTCACTGTGAAACCTGGATTTCAACCAGATAACAACTAACTTTCACCTCTCCAGTCAAGAGATAACTCCCTAGTAGAGCAATGGACAACTAAAGCTCCCAGACTCTATTCCCTATAGAGTTTTCCTTAAGCAAAAGAATAAAAACCAACATTCCCCAACGGAGTCCTCCTCAAACAATAGGAACATGAATCCCCACAAAGAGATCTCTTATGGAGTCAGCATCTACTTTGGATGGCATCTTTAATCCCATCTCCGACAACTCTCTGTCCTCCTCTCCAAATGGCATCTGTAAGCCCATTCCCGATATCATCAACCAACGATGTTAGTTCATGCGAGTGCAAATTTATAGGCACGCTAGTGTTCAATCATCTTCCACGTTCATATTACAAAAGGTAGACAAGCCAATCTAAATCCTTAGGTTTAAGAAGATTGAACAGGGGAAGTTATTGTACCTTAAATTTTTCCCTCCCATTTTACTCAAAACATGTTTATTGAGGTCTTAAATTGCTCAAGGTTGACCAAAAATTGACCAGACAATTTCTCCTCTTAAGCAATGAACCTCTAACTAGGGTTTCACTTTTCACCAAGATATGTAAGCTCTAAGGGTCTCAAATGTTTTCCATGGTACCGATATGTCTTCAAGATTTTCCATGCAAAATTTTATGCCTTACACTACAAGTTTGCTCAGTCAATTGCTCAAATGCTTGAAAATCAACTATATTAGGTCAAAAGTCAATTGTGGCCTATATACAGTCAAACTTCAAGATTTTTGGTCAACATAAATAGTTTTAAGTGATATCCATCATTTCATCAAAGGCTGATCATGATTCTTCAAGGAATACTCTCAAGTCATCAAGAATCCAAAATTGCTAAATTAGGGTTTCTATAGGGAAAGTTAACTGAACTTTGACCAGACATAACTTTCACATACTCCGTTCATTTTGCCCCAACCAAAGCTCATTTTGAAGTTAATCCAATTACATACAACTTCTCTTTTTCCCTAAAGTTCAATAAATTCACCATTTGAAAGATACAAGCTCATACACTATAGGTCATTTTTAGAAAGTCAACAAAAGACACTTTTTTCCAAAACAATTTACATTAAGATAAACTCTTCAAATTAAAAAATGGTAAATATAGAAATTGTAGAGGACATCTTGGGATTTCCAAAAAGTCTCATATCATCTTTAAAGGTTAAAAATTGAACAAGTTATGGTTTGCACAAATTGGGATATTTTGAGAAATTTCAAGAAATGCACATTGAGCAAATTTGTGTTTTTAGGTTAATGGGCCTAATTTTTTAGACTTAAACATATTCATGACATGTCCAAGAACCTATAAACTCACCCATGCATGAGTTTGATTTTTATTTTATTTATTTTTTATTTTTATCTAAATAAAATCAAAATAAATTAAATAAATGCAAGATTAATGTATGAGGCGTGTAAGGCTGGAGATTTGATCATGTTGGAGGCCCAAAGAGCTCGTGGATAGCTGGCTAAAACGCACAAAATAGATTAACATGATATTTGATCAAATATGGAATGTTTTATACAAGATTGGAATGATATCTTTTCATCATAATATACAAAGATTGGAACCATATTTGTTAACCTAATCTCGCCCACTACATATATACAACAAAATCAGACCTAAAAGACACACGAAGCTTCCTCCACAAACCCTAAAAAATTTCCAAAATTTTCAAAGAGAAAGTAAAATTCTTATCAAGCAATCCTGGCCTTCTCCATCTAAACCAAGTGTGCCATCCACTTCCTAAAGGTTCCAAGAACCATTCTCAATCCTAAGGCAAGCCCCACACACGCATGAACTCTCTCACACCATTCCTCCGATTGGTAATTTTTCCCTGATCTCAAACTCTCAATACATGCCATTTAAATCCATACTAAGCATATATTCATGTTACTGATGATGTTTGCATGCATTCTAATGTGTTCCATGAGAAGCTAGGGCCTTAGATCGCATATTGCCATGTTCAAGCCGTGCTAGGGTTTTTGATTTGTAACTCAGGATACTGGAATTCTCTGGCCAGTCTAAGGCCAGATTCGTGATCAGGGCGAAATTTCAAGTGAGATAGGGTCTTTTGTTTATCCTTAATCTAACGATTTCGCAGGTTTCCAGTTTTGATAGGTCGGAGAAGACGACCGGAGTTTGACTATGGCGTCGTTGACTCCGTTGGACTCAGGCGAGGGCATGCGTGGCTTCAGGCCATTTTCTGATTGGTCCATTTAAACATCCATGACCCACTGGAGCGCGCGTGTTTGCCAAATCAGCATTTGTACTTGTTTTACATTATATACATTGTGTTGTACTTACATTAACGAATGTAAGGCAGTCCCAACGGTTGGGTGAGTGTGTGTTAAGGCGTTTGTAAGGCTAGAGGGGATGGGTTCGATCCAGCCCTTTTGTATTTCCATTTTTTGTTTTCTCTAACATTTTACAGATCCAATGCGTTACATTACCAAGCGCCTACCATGTGCCTTTACATTTGGGCCATAAACTACCAACATATAGAGATCCAATGCCTTCAACATGCAGGCTTACCATGGATCCTCCAGACGCCTCCTTACCAGATCCCAACGTGGCTTGGGCTTGCTGAGTTGTTGGCCCCAGCGAATTCCAGTCTGCACCCCCTCTTTCAGCTTCACACACCAGGCTCATTCAAATTCTTTTCTATATTTTATTTTTGTTTATTTAATTGTTTTATTTTCAAATCATGTTTTATTTTGGTTTCTTTTCATAAATTAAAAACAATTAGAATTAGGACAAAATTTTAATGTTTTTCTTAAATAATAAAAATACCATAAATATTAGGTTTTGTTAGAATTAATCTTAATTAAAATTTCTTCTTTTTTTATTTTTAATTAATTAATTAGTCTAATTTTTATTCAAACCATATTCACAAATAAACAAAAACAACAAAGATTTTCTTTTAACGTAATAATTGTCAAGGTTTTAGACGTTCCTTTCAATTCGCGCGCGTTATTACTTTTCGTGTTTTATTTTCACATTTTTGTATCTACCTACTGGGATGTAATAGAATTAATTAGGACTTTTTTACTTCTTTGCTTTCTTTATTTTCCCCCATTTTTGGACTTGTAATAACCCCCTCCCCGAAGCTTTGTAATAGTTAGATTTACATTTCTGCACTTTTAACTACGGTAAATTATGAACTGCTTAGATGTATGCTAATTAGGATTGTATGGCAAGAATAATAAACAAGACGCTAGCAATAGAAACCTAACGCAAAGACAAAATAATTGAATATAACACAATTGCACATGTACACCTCTAGGATATCTCACTTTGGTTGCCTTCAAAAAACAGTTACGACTCTCGAAACGTGAGAGATTTTAGTGGCTACCTGTTTACAGTGATTTCTAGTAAGCAACCGCTAGTCTTCCAATTTACTAATTATTATTGGTTACTTGCAGGATCGACTAGATTGATCCTAGAACACATGTGTCATAACTTATTTCCATGTTCATATATTGATAGACTTATATTGTATGTTAAGTTCGAATATGAGATTCTTAGGAAAGATTTCTAAAATGGTCTATAGGAATAAACTAACTGAATGTAGGCAGGAAAGACTTGGAATTAAACTTGGGCTTGAATGTAAAGATAAGTGTTTGACTAAAAGAATAAAGTAAAAGTAAAGTTTCTAACGAAGTGACTGTGTTTAAAGGCAAGTAAAACAAAGAAATGCAAGGAAATCGAAGGATTTAAAGGGCAAGGAAATAATGTAATGCAAGGAACTAAATATAACAAGACTTGTATTGAAATTGTAAAAAAGTAATGATGTTCAACACGTACATTGTATCTTCTGACTCGTTTTCCTTAATTTACGGAAGTAATGAGTATTTTGAGATATTTTAGTACATAAAAGTGAACATTTTTAAATCTAACATAAGAACACCTATTTATAGTGTCTTGACCCTAACGGCCTTATTCTAAAATCACGCCACGTTCGAAGCATGCAGGCTTCCTATGTTTGCTGACTTCCACGCGTCTTCTAGAATGGCGCTCTTTATTTGAAATTCGAAATCTGTACCAATCGAAGCATCTTGTTTCTTCGTTGCTTTCGAAATAACCCAATTACTTGGACCGTTTCCAACTTCTGGAACCCTTACATAAAGGAGCTCTTTTATAATTCGAACACCAAAACAAGTCCAAATCGAAATCTGCTGGAATTGAATAATGCTTTAGCATAATGACTCCATATCTCCCACCAATATCCAATATTGATATTAATCTCCTTAGGTGCTTCATTCAAAATATTATTTTGATAGTGGTCTCCTCCTTATTCGAAATAGCCAGCTAACAAATTGTTCCTTATTCGAAATAGTCAGCTAACAAATTGCCCCCCAAGAACATGTATTTCGACAGATATAAAGAAATACTTGTTTTTTGGCTCATCCAGGCTATTTCGACAGATATAAAGAAATACTTTTTATTATCCTGCAGTGATTCTAACCTCTTGCAAGCATGGTTTATAGCTTTTTAAGTATTTCCCATTTACCCTCAAGATTCTTCTATCTTCCGCTAATTCTTCTATTTCGTAAGCATTATTCGAAAATGTTTTCAATACTCGAAAGGGACCCTCCCAATGGGGTGACCATTTACCTAATAATATGTTCTTTTTATCCATAGGTAATATAACCTTCCATACCAGGTCATTGGTTGAGAACAACTTACTTTTAACTCTTTTGTTGTATGCTCTGGCTACTCTTTCTTTCTGTCTTCTCATAACTTCTAAAGCATGTAGCCTATCTTCATCCACGTCCACTAATTCATTCATCATCATTTCCCAATATTGATCAGTTGGTATTTCATTTTGTCTTTGGATTCGTACTGATTGTAAGTGTATTTCGACTGGCAACACTGCATCATGTCCAAAGGTAAGTCGAAACGGAGTAGTATTCGTTGCTTCTTTAGGAGATGCCCGACATGCCCACAAAGCTTGGTCCAAAGTTTTGTGCCAATTTCTTGGCTTTCGTCCTACATGTTTCTTTATCAAACCTATTATGACTTTATTGGCTGCTTCTACTTGTCCATTAGCTTGAGCATAGTAAGGAGTTGACGTGAGTAATTTAAATCCCATTTCTTTTGCAAACTCTTGCATTTTTCGCCCTGTGAAAACTGAAACTTGATCTGTTGTAATACTTTCTGGTATTCCGAACCTGTAAATTATTTGCCTCTGGATAAATTCCATAATGACCTCTTGATCAACGTTCGCTAGAGGAATTGCTTCGACCCATTTTGTAAAATAATCTATACCCACAAGGATATATTTCTGTCCTTTGGATGATGCTGGTCGAATTTCACCAATTAGATCTAATGCCCATCCTCTAAAAGGCCAAGGCTTAACAATTGAATGTAACTCACTTGCAGGAGCATGTTGAATACCTGCATGAACTTGGCATTGTTCGCAACCTTTAGCAAATTCTATGCAGTCTTTGAGCATAGTGGGCCAATACATTCCATATCGAAACAGCATCCATTTCATTTTGTGACCTGCTTGATGTGCCCCACATGCCCCACTGTGCACACTAGATACTGCTAAATATGCTTCATTTTCTCCTAAACACTTGAGTAATATACCTTCTGGGGTTTTCTTAAAAAGTTCATTTCCTATTAGGACATAAGACAATGACCTATATTTGGTCTTTTTCTCTGTACTTACTGAAGGTTCTTTCAGATAATTTACTATGGGACTTCTTCAATCTGTATCTGCCAAAGTATCAATATTCAGAACTTCGAATTCTTTCTGATCTGCATAACCCAGTTTCGAATTTTCCAAGTCTAATGGTGATAATTTGGTAGCCATTATTCTGCCTCTTGTTTCTATGAGATATTGGAGTTTTTCTCTAGATGTCTTATATCCTGAAGCTATTTGAGCCAAGTCATTTGCCTCCTGATTATCCATTCTGGGAATATGTTTTATATCCATATATTCAAATTTCTTGAGTAATCTGTTAGCAATAACGAAGTACATGATCAAATTTTCCTTGATACATTTGTATTCTTTGGTTATCTGTTTGATGACCAGCTCTGAGTCTCCCCTAATTTCGACTCTAGTTGCCCCCAACTCTAACAAAGCTTCAAGTCCAGCAATTAATGCTTCATACTCAGCTTCGTTGTTCGAACAAGGAGGGCCTTCTAACTTGTACTTGAATTTTGTTGGAATTCCCTCAGGAGAAATTATAAGGACTCCAACACCACTTCCATATTAATGTGTTGACCCATCGAAGGATAATTTCCAAGGCTGGATCTCAACATAATCTAACGCGAAGTCCTCACTCACAAAGTGATCCACTATGAAATCTGAAACTACTTGTCCTTTCATAACTTTTAAAGGCTTGAAGGTCAAATTGTACTCAGTGAGCGCTAAGGCCCATTTGCCAATCCTGCTGTGCATGATTGGTTTTGAAAGCATGTGTTTAATAACATCAAAGTGAGATGAAACATAAACATCAGCTGGTTTAATATAATATTTCAGTTTTGTACAAGAGAAATACAGACAGAGGCATAGTTTTTCAATGCTACTATACTTAGCCTCTGCTTTATTTAGGACCCTACTAAGATAATAGATGGCTCTTTCGACGCCATCATCATTTTCTTGGGCCAACATACTACCTATAGTTACATTGGAGGCAGAGATGTACAGCCTCATTGGTCTATCTTTAGAAGGGGGTGCAAGTATAGGAGAATGCATCAAATAAGCTTTGATTTTCTCGAATGCCTCCTGATGCTGCGCAGTCCATTCAAAATTCCCTTGGTTGAGACGGAGGAGTGGAGAGAAAGCTTGAGTTCGCCCACTCAAATTAGATATGAATCTCCTTAAAAAGTTAATTTTACCCAATAGAGATTGCAACTCTTTCTTTGTTGAAGGAGGTTTCGTCTCCATAATAGCCTTCGTCTTGTTCAATTTAATTTCGATCCCCTTCTCGTGGACCACAAAGCCTAGGAAATGCCCAGCCTGAACAAAGAAAGCACATTTAAGAGGATTCATTTTTAAGCCATGTTTTCTCATTCTTTCGAATGACTGGCAAAGGTGAGTCAAATGATCCTCATCAGAAACAGATTTGACTACTATGTCATCTATATAAATCTGCATAAATGACTCAATGAAATTATGAAAAATAGTGTTCATTGCCCTCTGATATGTTGCCCCAGCATTTTTTAGTCCAAAGGGCATAACTACCCATTCATAAGTGCCTAAAGCGCTTGGACATCTGAATGCAGTTTTGGGAACATCATCCTCAGCAATAAAAATCTGATTATACCCAGAGTATCCATCTAACATACTCAGGTATTCGAAACCCGCAGCAGAATCAATTAGCATTTCTGCTATAGGCATGGAATATTCATCTTTTGGGGTGGCAGTGTTTAAATCCCTAAAATCTATGCAAATTCGTAAAGAGCCATTTTTCTTAATAACAGGCACAATGTTAGCAAGCCATTCTACATACCTTGTGGTCCTGATAAATTTGCATCGAAGGAGCCGTTCCACCTCTGCCTTTATTTTTGAGAGGATTTCTGGAGCGAATCGTCTAGGCATCTGCTTGATGGGCTTCTTGCCATCCTTGATTGGAAGCCTATGTTCTACCAGTTCCCTCTTTAAACCAGGCATTTCATCGTAGTCCCAAGCGAAGTAATCTCTGTTTTGTTTGAGTATTTCAACCACTTTGCCCTTTAAGTTGGGACTAAGCTTCGCACTGATGTATGTAATCCTTTTTCAACACCATCCCCAATATCAACTTCATCCAAAGGATCTTGGGCCAACATCTTAACACTTGATGACTCTGGATCCTTTTCGAACCCCAAGGGCTCTTGATCATAAATGGCATCTAGTCTTTGATCCATCAGTTCAGAAGCTTGTCCATCACAGGGTGAGGATGAATGGTTTCCTTCAGGATTTGCTATTTCTTTTTTATCTATGGCTTCGACAGCCATGTTTTGTATTTCGGCTTCGAGAGCCGTTCTTCGTTTGTTCTCAGCCAAATAGGCCGAAATCTTTTGGTAGTAATTTGATTCAATCATAAAAACCTTCACTTGACCAGCCAGTTGGTCGTATCGTCGAAGTCTCTCCATCTTTCTCAGTCACCTGCCCATCCCACATGATTTTCCTATCCCATTGGAATCCATTGGGACGCAAGGTTAAGGAATAATAAGCGTTTTCATTTGGCTCGAAATATTCCTCAGGTGGGTGACATGGCCCTATGTTGGCCATATTTCTGTCGAAATTTCTTTTGTCCACATTGTTGATTTCTGCCATATAGTAACTTTGGTCTGCTTCTATATTTTCAACAATCCCATCATCTCTCCACAACACCAGCCTTTGATGCATTGAAGAAGGTACATCTCCAACTCCATGGATCCATTCCCTGCCAAGCAACAGATTGTAATTTGCTTTTGCAGCAATGACCATAAACATTATTGGCCTTGTGAGGGAACCAACAGTCAGGTTAACTTGTATTACTCCCAAAGTCTGGCCAACCTTCCCTTCATAATTCGAAAGCACCATGTTGTGAGGTCTAACATCTGAATCCTGCATTCCTATTCTCTTCAGCATGAATTGAGGCATCAGATTGACAGCAGCTCCACCATCTACCAGAACCTTGTTCACACCATATTGTTCCACCTTTTCCCTGATGAATAAGGGTTTGAGATGGTTTTTCATTCCTTCGTCTGGCTTTTCAAAGAAAGCATTCTGCTCTTCGACCGCTCCATTGTTCATCACATAATAGCATACTGACCTATGTCTGGCCATTTCGTCCTCATCAGTCTCCTCATCAGCATAAACCTCTGTTTCCTGATTGTACTCACAAGGCAGCACCAAAACTATATTGCAGTTTGCATTGAAGAAGGATTCCCCCCAGATTCGAAGGCATAAGTCATCAAGTCCTCTTCGTTCGCAGCTTCCTTCTGAATCCTATTTTCTTTAGCGTCCTTCTGTGGAGAAAAAAGTTTCCTGGACACTGGGGGTTTACCCCTAGTCTGGTTTAGTGATGTTGGGTTATTGGTACTGGATTCTCCTACTCCCATAGGTTTCGAATCCCATGCAGCTTTTTGGTTTCTCTGGTGTCTGCGCCACTGAGAGCGAGACATTGAGTTTCTGCCTTTATAATTCTCCAATCTTATTTCTTACCTCTTGTTCGAATTGAATTGCCTCATGTAAGCCATTGCAGTCCTGCCTCCTCGATCGAAGCTACGCCACTTCCCTTTTCCCTTATCAGCATTCACTTGCAGCCATCTATCAGTGGGGATTTCTGCAGGTAGTTTAAAGGAAACTCTCTTTGCTCCCCTGGGATAAGGGCTATCTGGCCTCCTTGGCATACTTCTGGATGTGCTAACAAGATTCGAAGGCATTCCGCCTTGCTTCCCCCAGCTCGACGCAAATGGAATTCTCTCGAATGCTTCAGCCATTTCCTTATCATACACTGCTTCACATCTGGGACATATCAAGCATTCTGTTCCAATCTTGTGGCAACGAACCAGGAATTCGAGCAGACTTTCATCAGCTTTTGGATAGACTTTGTATAGTTGGTTGTCTTGCCTCCAGTTGACTCCTGTTCGTTCACGCTGGGCCCTTTCGAATTCAGCAGCAATTCTGGGGTTGCAGATGATATTGCACCTTGGGCATAACAACTTTTCCTGATTTTTCTTATGACAGTGGAAGAGGTATTCACGCAAACCTACGTCCTTTCTAGGTAAGTTCTCTCTTCTCTTCTCTCTTTCCCTCTCTAAACAGCGTTCTACTTCTTCCATTTCAGCATTAGGCTGTTCGAAATCCACCATATTCACTCCCAACATTTGGTCATCAGAAATTTTGACTTCTTCAAATTTCATCTTAAGACCTTCAGTGGCCTCAACTAATTTTCTATCACTTAATATCTTTGCTTTGAGCACCTTTGGGAGGCCATCAGTAGCTTCTGTTTCGTTTTTGATCAATAGGAGGCCATCAGTAGCCTCTCTTTCGTTTTCGACTAAGATGAAGTCCCCATCCTCTTCGAATTCCTCCTTCGACTCAACTTTCCCCTCAGCAATTTCCACCATATTGATGTCTAGAGGTTCAGCATAGTTAGTCTCCGCCATCAGCAACGGATCAGTATCAACTTTCATTGGATTCTTTCCCTTGTTTGAGAACTTCAGCCTGCCATCTTTGATTGCATTCTGTATCAGATCCCTGAAAAGAAAACATTGTGAGGTTTTATGGCCTAAAAAGTTGTGATATTTACAAAAGCCCCTCTTTTTCCTTTGTTCCAACGGAGGAACCTTAAGGTTAGGAGGAACTATTAACTGACCATCTTTAACAAGTAGATCAAATATCTCATCACATTTAGTTATATCGAAAGTATAGATTTTCTTGGGGAATTTATCATTCCTTTCACTTTCGAGAGAATCCTTTCCATTGGAAGGAAGTAGAACTTTGCAAGCATAAGGGGGTGCTTCTTTTAGTTCTACAAGATCTATTTCAAACTGATCGAAATCATAAGGATCTTGAGGACCATCTATGTTTTCCTCTTCAGCCTCTATGTAGGCTATTCTCTCTTTCTTATGATTTTTACTAGCCCTAGCTTTTTCAGATTTTAATCTTTCGACCTGACGCACTCTATCTGCTAGTTGGGCCATATCTCTAAGATACTGTGTATCCAATTTCTTTCGAATGGAATAATCTAGGCCCTCAACATCCATTTCGACCAATTCATGTTCAGGGACCACTGTGAAGCATCTGGATTTTAATAAACAGAATCTATTCAAATATTCATCTATTGGTTCCGTGAATTTTCTCTTAATGCTTGCTAGTTCCTTGAGACTGATTTTAGACTGACCCATATAAAATTGTTCATGGAAAAGCGTTTCTAAATAAGGCCAGGGGTCTACAGATCCAGGGGGCAAGGTGGTGAACCAAGTAAAAGCATTCTTTGTTAAAGAACTTGGGAAGTATTTTATCCTAAGATTTTCATCATTAGCTATATCTCCCGCTTCTGTTAAATATCTTGCTATATGTTCCACCGTTGATTCACTTGTATCTCCAGCAAATTTCGTGAATTTAGGAACTTTAACGCCCCTGGGTAATTCTGTTTGCATAATATAATCCGTAATAGGAGATGTGTAATTTGGCCTCCTAAATCCTGAATTTAAACCATTCTGGGCCATTATTCTTTCAATCATGGTGGTGAGGTTATTTTCTGCCACTAAATTGTCATTCCTAATTCTATGAACAATTTCGTCTGCATTTTGGTCCCTATTCACCATCAGTATAGGTCTAGGCTGTTCATTCTGAATTTCCTGAATTCCCTGATCTCTTAATCTCACCCCTATATTTCTTTCTTCGACCACTTGCACAGGGGGTCGAATTTGTTCAATTATGGGTTCTTCATTTCGAATAACCACCGGGTTTTGCCTACGCCTTGCAGGCGCATTAGGGGCACCAAAGAAATCTGCTATTCTGGCCATCTGGGCTGCATTTTCTTGGTTTGTTCTATTTATATTCTGGATTAGGGGATTGAAAATAGCATTCATTTCGCGGGCTAGGATGCCTACCATATCATGATTGCTATCATCCATCTGTTGCCTAAGCGCTGCCTGACTATTAGTTGTAAGAGTAGGCATTTGGGCAAAGTTTCCTATATTCTGGAGATTTGTACCCAAATGGTTCATTCCTGAACCAGATCCTTGGAGTGGGGACGAAGTTGTTGTATTATGTAACGCTGCCATAAACGAAGATGGCATCCCATACTGAGGATTTTTGGGTCTCAAAGGTTCGAAACCTGGAGGCCTAGGGGGGGTCGAATACTGTTGATTCCCTATGTGTGGCGCAGTTTGCACTGAAGACACGTCTAATGTACTTACTGGGATCGTATTCGAACTGCCAACAGGAATGGCATTGGAGGCATCAATCGAACTTGAAACGATTGTTGCAGCCCCCTGTGGGGGATTCTGTACCCCATCTTGGTTGGTTGTATTAACCATTATTTTGGTACGTTGTTTTCTGGGTATATGTGGATTGTTATTCTTTATTTTGCCGCTTCGAAGGTTCATGTACCGAAATGCGCTCCACACTCAGAAAATCCTAACACTTCTCTAATATGTTTGTTTGATAAAACTTTTTGTTATGACACTGTCCCACTGGGCGTGCCAATTTGTTTACAGTGATTTCTAGTAAACAATCGCTAGTCTTCCAATTTACTAATTATTATTGGTTACTTGCAGGATCGACTAGATTGATCCTAGAACACATGTGTCATAACTTATTTCCATGTTCATATATTGATAGACTTATATTGTATGTTAAGTTCGAATATGAGATTCTTAGGAAAGATTTCTAAAATGGTCTATAGGAATAAACTAACTGAATGTAGGCAGGAAAGACTTCGAATTAAACTTGGGCTTGAATGTAAAGATAAGTGTTTGACTAAAAGAATAAAGTAAAAGTAAAGTTTATAACGAAGTGACTGTGTTTAAAGGCAAGTAAAACAAAGAAATGCAAGGAAATCAAAGGATTTAAAGGGCAAGGAAATACTGTAATGCAAGGAAATAAATATAACAAGACTTGTATTGAAATTGTAAAAAAGTAATGATGTTCAACACGTACATTGTATCTTCTGACTCGTTTTCCTTAATTTACGGAAGTAATGAGTATTTTGAGATATTTTAGTACATAAAAGTGAACATTTTTAAATCTAACATAAGAACACCTATTTATAGTGTCTTGACCCTAACGGCCTTATTCTAAAATCACGCCACGTTCGAAGCATGCAGGCTTCCTATGTTTGCTGACTTCCACGCGTCTTCTAGAATGGCGCTCTTTATTTGAAATTCGAAATCTGTACCAATCGAAGCATCTTGTTTCTTTGTTGCTTTCGAAATAACCCAATTACTTGGACCGTTTCCAACTTCTGGCACCCTTACATAAAGGAGCTCTTTTATAATTCGAACACCAAAACAAGTCCAAATCGAAATCTGCTGGAATTGAATAATGCTTTAGCATAATGACTCCATATCTCCCACCAATATCCAATATTGATATTAATCTCCTTAGGTGCTTCATTCGAAATATTATTTTGATAGTGGTCTCCTCCTTATTCGAAATAGCCAGCTAACAAATTGTTCCTTATTCGAAATAGCAACCTAACACTACCCTCTGGTTTAAAGATCATGAGTCCCTTAATGACCCTCTCAATGTTGCCTCGGTATGATCTTAAAACCCTAGGGTAGTTACTAAAGTTTATTTCCCAGTTGCCTTTGTGACTGTATAAACGTCCCTTCGATTGTCCCTCAAAACATCCGACGATAGAGCTACCTATTCACTAATAGTAGGATATCGCTGTCTAAAGGAAAAGAGGAAAAGGACAACCTTTCGAGTAAATTAGATAGCTGTTAGATGCTTTATCAAACAATGTTTACACAAAACTTCTTTCAAAAATATTTTCAAATACTTCGTATACGTTCTCTACCATTATGAGAAACATTACAAAGTTCACTGCACTAAGGCGCTTTCAAAAATACTTTTCAAAACATACAAAGCACAAGGTTTTTTTCAAATGAGCTAGCATCTAAGAGCCCGTACATAACTACGGATGGAAAGAGTGCTAACACCTTCCCTTTCCATAATATACCCCCCTTACTCAGAAAACTCTCGAAAGGTCTTTTTCTGTTCTTTTCACCCTTTCCTTTGTTGGATAAAAGAAAAGTCGGTGGCGACTCTTGCTTACCGCAACATTTGCGAATACAAATGCAAAATCAGTATAACGGACAGTTCTCCTACCGTATCACAGACACTTTCTTCCCTCTCTGTCATAATAAGGTGGAATCTATTCAACATGTTTTCTTGGTGTGTTAGTTTGCAAAATCTGGTTGGTTTTCTTCTCCCTTGGGATTTCATATTCCTCTTAATCCCGATCCTTGCATTTGGCTGGAGGAGGGTCTTGATGCTAAGGATGCATTTGTTTCTCAACTGGTTTACACCACTCTCTGGAAAATCTAGAAAGTTAGAAACAATAGCGTGTTCTCTAATATGCAGATACAACCTCATGATGTTGTCCAACAGGCTTGGGACTATGTCATAGAGTTTAACTGTGCTAACCCCCATCTCTGCGTAAAGAGAAAAATTCAATTTGGGAATGAGAATTTGGATTGCTTGTCTGGTTGTTATAGTGTGCAGGTAGACACTGGGTGTTTTGATGACGGCGTTATGATGATGAGAGCTGTCATCTGAGACAACAACCGTAATGTGTTACTGTCGTCCTGTTGTAGGAAACATTTAGAGGTTGACCCGTGCACTGCAGAAGCAATAGCTATTGTTTGGGGGCTTAATTTGATGTGCTAGTTGAACCTCAAAAATATTGTGCTTTAGTCTGATGCAAAGGTGGTGGTTGATTGTATCAATCATCTGATCGTGCGTATGGACCTCTTGATCCTTTGGTGGTGGATTTTAATAGACTAATGAACAAGTTTGATTGTGTTTATATTATTTTTATTAGACGATCTTTTAATATTTTTGCTCATAATTTAATAGGTTTAAGTAGAAGAATTAGTAGTAAGACTTGGCTGAATTTTGTCCCATTGTTGTCTGATTTCCCTGCTCGATCTTCCTTTCTTTCTTTTCAATGAATGTCGTTAGTTATCAACAACAACAAAATTCAAACACTCTTAATTTGATTAATCTTCATTTGGCTACTTGAACATCAAGTAAACCTGATTCATTTACTAGTGATTCTCTATTAAGGAGTTAAATTATTTTTATGTGCAAACACTAAGTTAGAGATAAGTGGAATTTGCTGACATAGATCTATCCCCTAATATAATAATCGATCAATTGAACCTAAAGAATATTTTCAGAGTTGGATGCTTTCACATTCTCTAGAATAGCCAAGTTTATAATAGATTACTTTTACCTATTAAATTAAAGCTCAATTCAACTTTTACGTCTTATCCAATTCTCATGGTTGAATGAATAAGGATAAGATGAATGTGTAACTAATTAGATCATTATTCTTTGATCCAACATTGGAAACAAACAAAAAAATCATGTTACAATCATGATAACATAACATGTTATTCTAGAAATTGAAAAATAGGAGCCATTAACGGTGAAAAACTGAAGTCAACCATTAACCAACACATGATTTGCACAACCATGGATGGATGGACGGTGAAGCAAATTCAGCAATGGCTCCACAATTCACAAGTATCAACTCTTTTCAAGAAATATGAAATTGACCAATTCTTAATATAAAGCTACATAACTAACTCAAAAAATGTCACCCACTTAATAGTAGGAAAGAAACACGTAAAGTCATGTCTTAAACATGTTGATGTGTTCTCTATTCAAACTATTCTCATTTTTATGTATCAAAATGTATTTTATGAGAAAGTGTTTTTATAAAAGTTATTCTAAAGATTGAAATTAATTTATTGATTATCAAAGAATAACTAGATGAGTGAGAATATATATATTGAAATTAAAAAATGTCACCTACTTAATAGTAGGAAAAAACAGTTAAGTGAAGTAAAAGTAAGAAAGAAATCACAGTTAACTTTTAACTGTCTTTTTAAACACCGCACAAAATTGAAACAACATTTTCGAATAAACCTTTTAGAATTATTATAAAAAAAGAATATATATATATATATATATATATATATATATATATATATATATATATATATATATATATATATATATATATATATATATATATATATATATATATATATATATATATATTTACAGAAAGAAAGCAATAAACAATAGTTTTATTGTATAAATTATTGTTGTTAAACATTTATATGTTGGGTCAAATAGTATATTTATTCTAGTCGATCATCGGGGTAGTATGAAAGAAAATAGAATTTGAGTATTAATATAACTAGAGATATTTAATTTTAGTTCTATGCAACAATAATAAAATGTAATTTTTTTGGGTGTGTTTATAATTTGGGTAGTTGTGTATATAAAGAGGGTTTTTTTATTTTTTTTCGTTAAAAATTAGATGGTTGAGAATGTTTTTATTTTTCGGTTAAAAAACAGTTTGTTTAAAAAATTTATAATTTTTCTGTCAAAAATTATATTTGAGAGAAAGAGAGTTTGTAATTTTTCCGTTAAAAAATCGTAGTTTGAAGGATTTGTAATTTTCTTCTTAAAATTTGCAATTGTTTGAGAAGATTTGTAATTTTGTCAATTATAATTGAAGAAAACTTAGATATAATTCCTTAGATGTAAATTTTACTATTTTTCAATAAAAATATGATAAGTGTATAATTTTCTTCTACACATATATAATTTACTCCTATTTTTACTTTCTAAACTATATTTAAATACATATATTATGTTTTTATTGTAAAATAGTAAAAATTACATCGAAAAAATTTTATTTAAGTTTTCTCCATTTTTTAGTGAATTTTATTTTTAAATTTTTTGTTTCTTTTCTTTTTTGTGGATATATTTCTGTGTGCGTAGAAATTATGTTGTTATTATATTTCCGATAACTTATATCAGAGTTAAGATTTTGATCCAAGTATCTGTATTATGAGCTCATAGACTTCTGTTGCATAAAATTTTTTTTATTATTATTTTCCTAATATTATATTTATGCTTAAATTTATTAAATTTTTCTATTAAGTAATATTTGTAAACACTCTATCAATTATATGTTTATTTGCAAAGTGTTATTCACATTCTTTAAAATGACAAAAAGATTTAGTTGAAATCAGTTGTTTGTATTTAAAAAATTTAAGAGATAGATTAGTTGGACTTTAAAATATCTTAATAATATTGTGATAAGTGGATTATAGTGAAAATATCTCAAATATTAGAGGAATATAAATAATTTCAAATTAGAAGAAAATTAGGATAAATTTTTTATGTCAATCTCTTTTGTTCTCTCTTTAACATTCAATATTTTTTTGTGATTGATTTAATCTTCATTTGAATTGAATCATTCAAATGAATAAAAAAATTTAAAATGTCATCAGAGGGGGATTGGCTACCTTTACATTATGGTATTTTTAGTATCTTTCATTTTATCTCTCTCTAAATCAATTCATCTCTCTAAAAATAATATATTTAAATGATTCATTTAACAATTATTTGCACCAAAGTCACAAAGGCACTGCTACAGTAAAGGTAGTTAATCCATTCTCGTTGTCATCAGATTTGTGCATCAGACTTGTGGTCTGATTTTGAAACACTAAATTGTGTAATAAAATACATGTTTAAAAGAGGAATAAAAATGAGTGATTTTAAGATTAATAGGCAATTTTGTGAGGAGGTAAAAATATGAGAATAAAATTATAATTTAATTTTTTAATGTGTAATTTGATAAAATTTAACTTATATATTATTATTGATTAATTTAGTTATGATAATAATAATAAAAAGTTGTAAACCCCACGCTTTAATGTAAAAGAGGGAAATAATAAATAATAGTATAAAAAATATAAATACCATTCATATGCTTATGACTATGCATGCACTTTCTGTCGTGATTATCATCTTAATTCATTATTAGTTTGTTAATAACACTAGTTCTGATTAGTTAGAATTAAGTTTATGTTATTGATAATTAGTTGAGATAGTTGAACTTTTATTGGTTGTTGAGAGAAAAGTCAAATATTCTCTTTCCTCTAACTTGTCTAGTTAAGACTGTTATATAATTTGAGTTTTCTAGTTGAGTAACAATGAAGATTTACCATTGAGCCTCCTAGTCTTCATTCATTTCTCTTTTTATATTTTGTTTTATTATTCATAATATGGTATCAATCACTAATCCGATCCTACTTTCGTCATTCTCCGTCTAAATCCATCTTTCTGCATCGATGGCTCCTCCGCACACCCCCCGATTGATCTTGCCATGTGTCATACCCAAATTTGTCCAACCTGTTTTACTTTTGTCTGACTTAGATTTCGCATTTCATCTACATCATCTTCACTAGTTCCTTTGCATATCATGCATTTTATTGAATGAAGACACCTAAGGTCCAAGAGTTCAGTGGTTGTGCAATATCAAAGTTTCACAGTGTTTTGAGGTGTTTATATTCATTAAAGTCTATTTCATTCTGGTTCTTCTAGTTCTTCAAGCACTGAAGTGTGAATTAGGGTTTTGGAGGTTTTCTCAAGTTACTTCAAGAGCAGTGGTTTTAGTTCTTCAAACTGAGGCTTAGTGGATTAGGGTTTTTGGTTTGAGCTTGTAATGATCATCCTTTGAATGTTCAGGAAACTAGGATTTTTGTTTCAAAGTCACATTGAGCTTTATCTCCTTCTACAAGTCAATTACTTATCAAGAGGTTTAAGGGGTGAAATCAAGAAATTATTCTCGTATGGATTAAAATTTTATTTGAGGAGTTTCTTGAGGGACTGAATTTTGAACTAAATTGGCATCTATCATTTTCAAAGTGGTTTGAATTTGTCATGAAGATTCAAAATTGAAAGAGAAAGAAAACTTGGATTTGGATTGCAAATTGGAAATAATAGAAATTGGTATTTCATACAATGTCTTTTAGTTCACAAGTCACCAATTCCTTACATCACAAGTTACTATATTCAAGATTCAAGTCATTTGATTATCTTGCAATTATTTTTTTTAGATTCATACCATGACTACTTGAAATCATACAAAGGCTAGAGGAAATAATGGAGAAAAGAATTCAAACTTCATTTCTTTTGGGATGAGAAACATTTGGTTAAATGTCTGTCTGTTACAATTCAAGAATTTCTCATTATAAGTTCAAATTGTCAAATATGCAATTGGTTGCAAGCATTTTCTCATTCAACTTCATTCCCTCCAATTTACGGACACCATTACAATCATTCATTCCATTACAAATCATTGTATAAAAACAACACTACAAATGAAGCATTTTTAAACCTAAAAATTCCTAAGTCCTAAAGTTACCAAAATTCCATTTTTGTAAAGCTTCAATC
The DNA here is from genome assembly GCA_948472305.1 of Vicia faba. NCBI lineage: Eukaryota > Viridiplantae > Streptophyta > Magnoliopsida > Fabales > Fabaceae > Vicia > Vicia faba. The sequence goes on along the minus strand of OX451737.1, from coordinate 407,523,065 downwards.
TCCATGCTAGCCACGACTCTTCATCTTTCAACCTTGTCTTTTCCATCCAATCCTCATTGCTCATGAAACAAGAAAGAGAGAAAGGGTTAGAAAACCATCAATATTTGAATGAAAATTCCAAACATGAACAAATTGTTAAAGGAAAGTTTTCATCTCATCATTAGGGTTTGCGTTCAGAAACAGAAATTCAAATGGGTGTTTTCAATCATATGCTAAGCCCAAATTCAAAAGCCTCATAAAAATCATAATTTTGATTCAATCATGGGCTTATTTCTCCTATTTTTCAAATCACAAAAGTTTGACTTTGATTGACAAAAAAGAGGTGCAGAAAATACAATCAGAATTATCACATTCGAGCAACATCAAGGCCTCAACAATTTTGTTTTACACAAGTCAGAATCACATTTTTTTAATCATGGGCCATGTCCCAATTGCAAAACACAAAATAAGTTTTGGTTTACAAAAGGAAAAGAAATTCAAAAAAACAAATTTCACTGCAAAAAAAAAAACAAAGTCAACAAGCAAATATTGCCAACAATCTGCTTTGCAGAAAAACAAAGCCAGCCAAAACAGTCCCAAATTGTCCAAACATAACCAGCCAAAAAGAAACCTGTCAAAACTATCAAAAACATGAGACAAATTGTCCAAGCATTAACTGTCAAAAAAAGCAAGTCAAAAAAGTCCCAAAAATGAGACAAACTGTCCAAACAGAACAAGTCAAAAATTGTCCAAACAGAACTGTCAAAAAATGTCCCAAACTTGCACCAAACTGGAAAATGCAAGCTACAATCAGAAAGCATCAAAAATAGAATACTAAAACAATTCAAAATTGTGTTATCTTTCCCACCAAAAGGCCCCTTACTTTTTGATATAAACAAATACAAAGATATAGAAAGGGGATAGTTTTTACAAACAACAACAACAACAAAAAACCAGCAGCTCAAACAAACAGAAAAAAAAACCACCAACCTTAAAAAACTGTTTTCATCATCTTCTTCAATATCAAACAGCGACAAGAAAATAGCCACAAATCTAGAAAACGTAAATCATCATCATCACAGCCAAAATACAGAAGAAAAAAAACAAAACCCTAAACATCATTATCTTCCATTTTTACAAACCCTTCAGAGAAGTCAAAAGTTTGCTCACAAATACAAAAACGCAGCAAGCTATCAAAAACCATTAAACCCTAAGTGTATCATCATATTCCCTAAATCGCTAAACCCTTCAGAAAATCCCAGAGAAAAGAGAGGACAGAGTCAAAGAACAAAGAACGATCTCACCCATATTTAACTTCAGGAGGTAGTTTGAAGAGATGAACCTGCGAATCCATCTATTTCTCTCTTTTCTGCATCAGCCTTGTATGCGTATAGCCTCGCAAACACGATTTCAACATGCATCTGTATTTAGGGTTAGGTTTTCCCCTTTTAGATTTAGGCAAAATCATCAAAGATCTGCAAAAATTAGTGTAAGGTTTAGAACCAGCCTAAAGAGATGAATAATAAATTGAAAGAAAATTTGAGATCGGAGAAAGTTGGCCATCCGCCACCGTCGCTGCCGCCTAGAAATTTCCAGTGCGTCTAGAGTTTCTTCTTCGACGAGGGAACCTAGAGAGAGGCGGGAGAAATGAGTAATTTAGAGAGAGAAAATGAGTACAAATGAATGGGGAGAGCCCATTTTGTTTGTTTTTTTATTTTTTTTTATTTTTAGGTGGGACAGGTGTCACCTGCCAGTGGTGACACCATGTTCGTTCCAATGTGTCTCAGCCCATACTCCTTACCGTATGCCTCAACATCATCGACATTCATCAAGAGTACTCTGGGGTCAAGGCTAGATCGACGTCCAGGATGCTTCCTCGCAATCAATGCGCGTGGACCACATCACACCGGATCCAGTGGGTTCAGCCTGGGCCTGAGACAGATTTGCTATTCAGCACCCTCATTTTTTGCTCATTCAGGCCCATTTACTCTCCCTTTTAATTTATTTTGTATTGTTTATTTATATTATTTCCTATCAAATTAAAAATACAAAAATATTTTGTTTTTTAAAATAAATAATAGTTCAGAAAATATTTTATTTTATTTATTTATTTAGAATTAGTTTTTTTTTAGTTTTCTCTTAATATTTTCGTTAATTAAAATCATAAAAATATATTTAGATTTAGTTTATTTATTTTATCTTAATATTTTCTTTAATTAAAAATCACAAAAAATATATACTTAGAGTAAGTTTGTTAATTTGCTTTCAATATTTTCTTTATTAAAAAATACAAAAAATATATATTTAGGTTTAGTTTTAATTTTCTTTTAAATTTTTTTTCTTTAATTAAAAATCACAAAAATAAGTTTAGAATTAACTTTCTTTTTAATATTTTCTTTACTAAAAAAACCATACAAAAAAATATAATTACTTTTTTAATAGTTTATTAAATTTTTAAATTTTATTTAATATTACTAATTCCTTAGAATAGTTAATTTTATAAAATCGTTTAATTAGTTTATTTTTTAATTTTCAATTTAGTTGTATTGTTTGTTTAACTAGATTTTTAATTGAATTTTCGATTCGATTCATCCTCATTCATAAACTTGTATCCTCGTCTTCATATGATTTGTAATAGTTTAGAATTTTATTTCTTTTTTATTTTCTTTATATGTTTAAACTGCCAATTATGCATAATTTATCCAATTAGAGCACTTGGCCTCCTCTTGGGCTCATCATCAATGAGCAGATATCCACTTACAAACGCACACTTGCACACATTTCATATTTTGGTCTCGGGCTTTTCTACAGTGACAACTATTCGATCGATTGTTTCAATTGGTCGTTTAGAATACTAGTGTCACGCTAGTCCCACTTTCTAGGAGCATGCATATAGCCACCTTGTATAGACTTTTTATTTTTATCTTATACATTGAAGAAACTCCTCTCCCCTTGATTTACATACCAAGCATCCTCCTAAAGAGTCTCATAGTTGAGTTTGGGCATGGCCATTCTCACGAGGTTAATCAAGTTTTGCCCTTGGTTAACCATAATCCGAATCAACCACTTTGGTCCATATACCAAGTGCTTCCATGCATAAATGGTCTCATGGTTGAGGGTAGGAGCACTTATTCTCACGAGATTAATCAAATGTACCCTTTGGTTAATCATAATCCGATTCAATTCCCATTCACCAACCATTCCATTTACGCCTTTCATGATACTACTCATTTTGTCGTCACTTTTTCAATGGCCACCATGCATGATCACTCTTCACCAACACTTTCTCCTTTTACTTTATGCTTATAGAATGCTCCCTTAGGATGATAGTTTCCTCTTCTTTAAGATGCGAAGTAATTAGACCTTAGGTTAGAACCCATGCATGACAACATTAGGGTTTTTCTAGTCTCCCTCTTAAAATTTTCTTCTTTTGTAATTAAAACTTCTCCTCAAAAATCCAAAAACATTTAATCATTATTCAAACTCATTTTAAAACTCGCAAAACACTCAACCAATCAAAGCTTCCCCCGATGGGCATATTATCTATGTTCTACCGTGATACTGGCCATGCCAATTGCTAGAATGTGTGCGTTAACGTCGCCCACTAAAAAACACCAATAAACTAACTTTTTTGAGAGGAACTACGGTGTTCTGAATCCTTCACTGGGTACGTAGGCAAAGGGTTACAAGACCCTCACGAACGCACTAATAAAAAACCATTTTCTTTTCCCTTAGCAAGTATAGTTATAGATAAACACACCCTTGGAAGCAAACAAACAAAATGGATCTCGTTGAGTACAACGAATGTGAGGGGGTGATAATACCTTCTCCTTGAATAATCTACTTCCTTCCTTCGGGATAAATAAAGTTCGGTGGCGGCTCTGTATTTTTGCCGATAGCTTCACCATGGATCAAACCTATTCATTCTTTGTTCATCCCAGCGACGGTTCTGACTCTGTCACCTTGCTCCCCAAGCTCATCGGATCCAACTATCATTCTTGGGCTCGATCCATGAAGAGGGCGCTTGGTGGAAAGATGAAGATAGAGTTCATTGATGGATCGCTCCCAGTTCTAGTCGACTCATTTGATCCTTTAGTCTGCGCATGGAATCGTTACAACATGTTGGTCCATTCATGGATCATGAATTTCGTTTCATAATTAATTGCTTAATCAATCATATTCATGGAGAACGCTCTTGATGTGTGGAATGACCTAAAAGAAAGATTCTCTCAAGGCGATCTTATTCGTATCTCTGAATTGCACCAAGAACTCTACAACCTCAAGCAAGAAACAAAATCGGTAACTGAATTCTTCTCTAATCTCAAGATTCTTTGGGAAGAGTTAGATTTATATCCGCCATTACCTATTTGCACATGTCGTATTAGGTGTTCTCGCGAAGCCACGCGTAATGTTAGGTCTAATCATGAATTGTTACATATAATTCGATTTTTGACTGGTTTGAATGAAAAATTTGATGTGGTGAAGTCACAAATCTTTTTGATGGATCTATTACCTCCTATAAATAGAATATTTTCAATGGTGATTCAACATGAAAGATAGATGCAACTCCATCCACAAAACGATGAGTCTCAGTCTTTGATCAAAGTTGTGGATTCCAAGAAGTTTGGATCAAGACAACGTTCTTCCAAACATGGTGCTTGTGTGTGCACATTTTGTGGTAAAACTAACCATATTATGGAAAATTGCTTCAAGAAACATGGTGTTCCACCACATATGCAGAAGAAATTTCCAAATGCATCCAAAAATGCCGCATCAGATGGCAATGATGATGGATCTATCCCTCATAGTAATGACACTAAAGATGACAATTCACCATGACTCAAGGATAATTCACTATGTTAATGGAACTGCTTCAGAAGTCTAATCTTGGGAAAAATTTAGGACAAGCTTCTTCCAATCAAGTTGTCGTTGGTCATTCATCAACAGGTAACATGCATCACATTTCATATAGTGACAATCTAAGGCCTTGGATCATTTATTCGGGAGCTACTGATCATATCAGTAGTTCCATTAAATGGTTTTATTCCTATAAAGAAATTATTCTTATCAATGTCAAATTGCCAAAGGAACAATGTCTAATAGCCAAACACTCAGGAAAAATTCAATTTTCCCCTCATATCTCTATTACCAATGTGTTGTTAATCCCTAAATTTTCTTTAAATTTCTTATTTGTTGCTAAATTGTGTGAATCTTCCAACTGTACTGTTAAGTTTGTTGATTCAAAATGTATCATACATGACAATAACTCAATGAAGATGACTGGTTTTGCTGAACAGAAGGATGGCTTGTATTACTTAAGGCTAGGAGATAATGATTCTCATGCCAATACTGAACATAGATTTGTTTTAACATCCAGTAGATCTTTACCTGATAGAGCCCTTTGGTACTTCAGATTAGGACACTTGTCCCAAAACAGACTTATATACTTACATTCTTAATTTCCTTTTATAACAATCAATAATAAAGATGTTTGTGATGTGTGTCACTTTGCTAGACATATAAAACTTCCTTATAGTGTTAGCAATAGTAGAGCTGCCAATCCCTATAATATCATTTATTTTGACATTTGGGGTCCCCTTGCCATTAAGTCTTTACATGGCCATGCTTATTTTTTAACATTTGTTGATGATTGTAGTAGATACACATGGATAACACTTATGAAGTCAAAGTCTGAAGCTATACAGCATGTCATAAACTTTGTTAAACTCGTTGAAAACCAAAACTGCACAAATATTAAATTTATTAGAACTGATAATGGTCTTGAATTAAGTATACCTGCATTTTATGCCTCCAAGGTTATCTTACATCAAACAAGTTGTGTGGAGTCTCCACAACAAAATGGTAGAGTGGAGAGGAAGCACCAACATCTCTTAAATGTAGGTAGAGCCCTTCTTTTCCAATCCAAACTTCCAAAGAAATTTTGGTCTTATGCCATTACACATGCAACTTTTATTATAAACAAACTTCCCACATAAGTTCTTAATAACCTTTCATCTCATTTTATACTGCCTAAACAGATTTCTGACATGCATAGCCTCAAAGTTTTTGGATCCTTAGCCTATGCTTCAACCCTTCATATGCATAGAGCCAAACTAGAACCAAGAGGTAGAAAATGCATATTCCTTGGATATAAAAATGGTATAAAGGGAGAAATGCTATATGACCTTAATAATCATGAAGTGTTTACTTCTAGAAATGTAACACACCATGAACACATTTCCCCCTATTCAAGTAATACCTCATCCACTTGGGAATGCCACCCTTACAATTCCACTAGCAACATTGATAATCATGTTCCTCAAACTGATTCTAATCACATTCCTAATGAACCACCCACTCCCACCTCTAATATTCATGATAATGATATCTCTAACTCTTCCAACACCAATTATAAACAGTTAGTTCAACAACCATAATATGACATGTTGGACAATAATAAGATAGATCACAATCACCATAGCCTTCTTGACCCTGATCTTGACATAACTCCTGAACCTGCCACACAAACAAGACATGTCAAGAACAAACACACACCTCATTATCTCTCATACTATGTATGAAACACTTCCAATGTTTCAGCAACCACTACATCTTCAGGTAAATCTACCATAGTTTATCCTATTTCTAACTATGATTCTTTATCTTATTTGTCTGCATCTCATCGCATATTTGCATCCTCTATTGCACACACACATGAGCCAAAGAATTATAAATAAGCATGGTTATCTGAACATTGGACCCAGACCATGAATTCTAAATTAGTTGCATTACATAAAAATGGTACTTGGGACATAGTTGATTTGCCATCTCATGTCAAACCTATTGGGAACAAGTGGGGTTTCAAAGTATAACATAGGGAAAATGGCACAATAGAGAGATACAAAGCGAGGCTTGTTGCAAAAGGATATAACCAGATTGAAGGACTTGATTTCTTTGACACATTAACTCATGTAGAAAAGCTTACCACTATTAGGACACTTCTTGCGAATGCAACTATCAATAATTGGTTCCTACATCAATTAGATGTCAACAACGCTTCTCTGCATGGAGACTTACAAGAAGATGTATATATGACAATACCTGAAGGAGTTTCTTGCACTAAACCATATCAAGTTTGCAAAATTAAGAAGAGCCTTTATGGTTTAAAGCAGGCTAGTCGAAATGGTATGAAAAATTGCCTGCATCATTGATTCAACAAGGATACACTCAATCTTCCTCTGATTACTCATTATTTACTTTGAAAATTGACACACATTTTACAATAATATTGGTGTATGTTGATGACATCATACTGGCTAGCAACTCCATGCATGAATTTAATCGAATAAAAACTTCTCTTGATGAGAATTTCAACATAAAATACCTAGGAGTATTGAAATATTTTATTGGTTTAGAGGTTGCTCATTCAAAAGAAGGAATTTTCTTATCTCAATAAAAATACTGCCTTGATTTATTGCAAGAATCGAGCCTGCTGCAACCCCTCTTGATCCCTCCATCAAGCTTTATGCTGACAATTTAAAATCCTTTAAAGACATTAGAGCATATAGAAGGTTGATTGGTCGAATGTTGTATCTCATCACCATAAGGTCTGACATCACATATGCTACTCAGCAACTTAGCCAGTTTCTCCATAATCCTACCGTGTCACATTTCCATGCTGCTTGCAGGGTTATTAGATACTTGAAGAACAACCCAGGTAAAGGCCTCGTGTTTCGCAGAAACTCAGAGCAACAACTCTTAGGATTTTATGATGCTGTCTGGGAAGGATTCCTTGACTCAAGAAAGTCTATCTTAGGTTATTGTTTCTTCCTTGGCTTGTCTCTCATCTTCTGCCATGCTAAGAAAGAGCAGACAATTTCCAAATCTTCATTAGAAGCGGAGTACAAAACATTATCCTTTGCCACTTGTGAGCTGCTTTGGTTAACTTTTCTGATGAAGGAACTGAACATCACTTGTTCAAGGTTTCCTATTTTGTATTGTGATAGCCAGAGCACGATGCACATTGCATCCAATACTGTATTCCATGGGCATACTAAACATCTTGAAATTGATTGTCACCTGGTGAGAGAGAAGATTCAGCAGGGCTTACTTCGTCTACTTCCAATCTTAACTCATGATCAGCTTTCAAATTTTTTGACCAAGGCACTACCAACATCAACTTTCAATAAATTCATATCCAAACTTGGCATGCTTAACATACACCATGCTTAGCTTGAGAGGGGTTGTTGTGATTATCATCTTAATTCATTATTAGCTTGTTAATTACACTAGTTCTAATTAGTTAGAATTAAGTTTCTGTTATTGGTAGTTAGTTGAGATAGTTGAACTCTTATTGGTTGTTGAAAGATAAGTCAAATATTCTCTTCCCTCCAATTTATCCAGCTAAAACTGTTATATAACTTGAGTTTTCCAGTTGAGTAATCAATAAAGATTTACCATTGGGTCTTCTTAATCTTCATTCTTTTCTCTTTTCATATTTTGTTTCCTTATTCACAATACTTTCATCCACCCATGCGCGCAACTTTCAAGTAGAAAATTGTGCAAAGCCATGGCATATTTTATTACTCTTAAAAAACTTCTTGGTAACCCACTTAAAAGTCATTTCTTAATATGTAACTTATACTCATCCCGACCATTATTAAGAGAAACTCCAAATTTTATAGGAATAAAAAAATTTAACCATAAATTTTGAAAAATATGCATTACTTTTCTATGATTATTTTAATATAATTGAAGAGAGAGAAAAATCATTTTTTGTTTTCCAATTATAAATATAAGGGAAAATTACACTCACCTCTCTTGAGGTTTGTTAAAACGACATCGACACCCCCTTCTAGTTTTAAAACATGCATTAACCTCCCCTAAGCATATATATGCTAATGGAAATTTTAGGATATGCCAAAAACTGTAAGTAAATATCATTTATACTTACGGTTTTTGTTTGTCACTAAAAACTAGAGGAGAGTATCGATGTTATTTTAATAGACTTCAAGGCATATTAATACATATTTAAAAATTAGAAGAGGTGTTAGTGTTATTTTACCAGACTCTAAAGGAGGTCAGTGTAATTTTCTTTAAATTTAATGCATGTGAATATTTAAAGAGAGTCTTTATATTAAAAGGGGGGGGGGGGGGAGAGAGAGTACTTCAACTATTATAACATCTCTAATATCGATTTCATCAAAATGTTTAAAATTTATAAAACCACCCCATAACTTTTGTTTTAATGGAGCATATCTAGTGCCAATTCAAGTTCCACAAAAATGGTAGAATATCTTTTTTTTAGAAATCAGATATTCTCTACGCGCAATTTCAAAGATTAATTCTTAGAGCCTAAGAGAATTTCAATAAGTAGAAAACTTTCTTTAAAAAGATTTAACATTACTTCATATTCAGAGTTGGGTTCAAATTGAAAATATCTAATTAAGCTACTATAATAATTGAGCTACTATAATTTATGAATGGCTTAAATATGCATTATTGGAGTAAAAATATATAGTTATTATTGATTGGCAGCATTATGCAAAATAACATGGAATATACAAGATATTTTGATGTTCTAACATGTGTGCAACATCTAGTCCTCGTCATCAGGTTAATATTGTAGGTGTTCTGTGTGTATTTTCATATTGTGTGCAACGTAATTTGTTGCTATCTTTTTGCAATGTGATTAGTTAGATTTGCTTAACTGATTGAATGTGATGAAATCTATTTAATTGAATATTTGAATTTAAATAAAAAAAATCAAATATTTGTTGGAGGTGTTTAGAAAAACAAATCAAAATATAATCCTCTTTAATTCTGGACGTGATCAATTCTTATGCCCAAGAAATAAAATCTCAAAGTTTGTATTGTTATTTAAGGAGACTAAAACCTAATATTTGAGAGTGTGCAAGGATGTAAGATTCTTTGTGTTAGGGTTTATATTTTTATTTGTTTGTGTTGTTGAGTGTGCACCACTCTAACGCATGAACTCATATCCAAAGACATGTAATTTGATATTTTTAGTTGAGTTTTGAAACTGATTTTTGAAAGTGAAAAAAACACAAGAAGTAGGGGTTGGATTGTGTTTTTTCTTCTTTTTCTCTATAAAAGCTCTTGTCAGATTTTGATCACAATGTTTAGAATATGTTTAAAGTCTAATGACTAGCAGCCAAATAAAGTTTCTTAGAAATAAAGAAGAGAACAAAAAAAACACAAACAATTATTTTGATTCCTCCTACAAACTAAGAGTAGTCCAGTCCCCTTGCACTTTCGAGAGATTTTCACTATAACCAAATATGATTACAAATTTCTGAAGCTCATAAGCAAGAGACTTCCAATGCTCAAACATGTAAGTAAGATACTTCAATACTAAAACACACAAGCAAAAAACTTCTAATTGCTCAAGAACACAAGCAAGAGACTTCAATGCTCAAGCACACAAGTAAGAGACTTCTAATTAATATTAAAATATCAGGTTTAGAAACTGTTAAGAAAAACAAGGAAATTGACATACCTTTGAACAAACTATATAACTGTTTCCTCTTTACTCATTTGGCTTAATTCTGAAGATCCATTTTGCTCCAACAATATTCTTCTGATGAAGTTTTGGTACCAGATTTCACACAACATTGAAAAATCACCATGAGCTCCTTTTTTTGGATGATATTTAGAGGTTGGATAACTTCTGAAGCATCAGTTCCTGGTCACCCAACTTCAGTAGTACTAGTAAGAGTCATCCACTTTTTTTGGTTTCTTTCAAATTCCACATTTTCTGCCTCTTTCCGAACTAGGGTTTGAAAAATATATTTTTCTTCTGTCATATGTTGTTAGTAACCACTGTGTAGGAGTCAAAATTGTTTCTTTTCTCTTCCCTTTGAACATATCTACAACAAAAGAAATTTCAAATTTAGGTACCCATAGTTGTATGGTTCCTTTGGGGTTAGTCTTGAAAGGTCTCTTATGACTTTGTAACTTAGCCTTCATGTAGTAAGGATTGGAATCATTCAAGACCTTTGGTTTAAAAGTTTTATATCTTGAATGGTTCTTAGCCTTTGATTTTGAATCTTTCAGAATCTTAGACTTAAGAATTATTGGTTCTAGCTTCATCAGAACCTTTGACTTTGAAGCCTCTGGTTTTGATTTCTTCAGAACCTCTAATTCTCCAGGCTTGGGTTCTGACTGATATAAAACCTCAACTTTATCAACAGTGGGTACAATGTAAGAATAAAGTATTTGCTTATCAGATCTTTGAGAGGAATGTTCTCCTGGTTTGCTCCAGGTTCTAGAAATAGGATCAAATAACTTTCCAGAATAGCCAAGACCTTCTCCTCTTCTCCTACCAACGTTTTAAATCATTGAAGCTATATTTGTTCTGTTAAAGAAAAAAATGACAAACTCTTGAGCCATTTCATACTTATTAAGGGGTTTATTAGACATGCCATTAATTAAAGTAATATGATCTCTTTCTAATTTTCACATGTATGTCTTCAATGACAACAACCCAGAAGATCTTTAACAAGAGTAATTAAATCTGAATGAGATAAATTAGAAAATACCACATCTTATTCTTCAGATGCAAAATTAGAATCTAAGTCGGATTCTACATCAGAGGATGTATGAGCCATCAGAGCTAGATTGTCTTTTTACTTCATTTTTGTCAAAATATTCTTCATTTCCAAGTTCATCTCATGTTTCCATAAGATTCTTCTGGTCCTTGTTTCTGAATTTATCCTTTTGATAGCTTCCTATCTTTTCTTTGTCCTTATCTAATTCTGGATAATCAGCAATGACGTGATCATGCTTCTTACAGTTGAAGCATCCCTTCTGATCATCCTTCTTATCTCTGGAACTAGTTCCTCTGAATCCATTGCTTATGTCAGTGAATCTTTTGTCCTTGTTTTTCAAATACTTAAACCTTTTGATAAGAAATTTCATCTCCTCATCATCAGTTTCATCTTCAGAACCTGCTACATAAGTATTTTCTTGAGATTCCTAGACTTTGAAAGATTTAGCAGATTTATCAACAAATTTTAAAAAGCAAGAGAATTTTACTTATTTGCTGATTCATCTCCAATAAGCTCCATCTTATGGCTATGGAGATTACTAATTAGAATTTCTAGACTTATCTTGTTTAAGTCTCTAGCTTTTTGTATGGCAGTTACTTTTGGTCTGTATTTGACAGGAAAACTCCTAAGAATCTTCTTGACATGATCATCAGTTGTATAGTTCTTGTTTAACATTTGAAGTCCATATATAAGAACTTGTAACCTTGAGAACATGGTTTCAATGTCTACATCCTTCTTCATTTTGAACAGTTCATATTGTTGGATCAAAAGATTTTCCTTAACCTCTTTAACTTGTTGATTCCTTTTATAGGAAGCACAAAGAGATTCAAAGATGGTTTTGACAATAGACTAGTTAAGAATCTTGAGATACCCAGAATGAGGTAGAGCATCAACCAAAATTCCTTTTACTCTATGGTGTTTTTTGTATACCTTTTTCTGAACAGGTGTGAGACTTTTTCTATCAGCCACCATACTTATTTCATCAACTTCAAAGTCAATTCAATCTTCAAGAATATCTCATAGTTTATCATCAAGACATATGATGTGAGTGTACATTTTACTTTTCCACCATTCAAACTCAGTAGAATTTCCACTGAATATTGGAGGTTCAGACATATAGGTATTCCTTTTAGAAGCACTATAGTCAAAGGGCATATCAAGATGATCAGTGCTAGAGGTTTCAAATTCAACTTCAGCCATGTAGTTTTTCTCTCATGATCTTTTCTGTGCCATTGTTAAGTGTTAAACACATACAGTGCTCTGATACCAACTGAAGGTGAGAAAAACACAAGAAGCAAGTTGAATTGTGTTTTTTCTTTCTTCTTTTTCTCTAACAAAGCTCTTGTCAGATTCTGATCATAATGTTCAGAATCTGATTAGTCGGATGATAGCAGCGGAATACAATCGATCAAAAATAAAGAAGAGCAAAAAAAACACACAAGTAATTATCATGGTTCCTCCTACAAATCAGGAGTAGTTCAGTCCCCTTACACTTCCAAGAGATTTTCACTATAACCAAATTTGATTACGAATTGCTCAAGCACACAAGCAAGAGACTTCCAATGTTTAGACATACATGTAAGAGACTTCAATGCTCAAGCACACAAGCAAGAGACTTTCAATGCTCAAACACACAAGTAAGAGAATTCAATGCTCAAGAACACGAGCAAGAGACTTCTAATTGCTCAAACACATAAGCAAGAGACATCATTGCTCAAGTACATAGAATTAAGTTTAACATAATTGATTTATGTTTAAATACATTTATGTGAGTCAAACAACATATTTCAATATAAAAATCACATTTAAACTCATAAGCAACAAATTATAGCGTCAAATAGAATCATTTATAAAGATATAATTAATTTTATTTTAAAAAAAAACAAATAAACACGTCAAAATCACTTCAAAAATCATTTCTCTACCTCTAAAATTGATTTTTACTCTTCCAAATACCAAACCAAACATAATATAAAAAGTTTGTAAAATTTAGAAGTCATTCAAAATTATAATTTGCCATCGATAAATTTGTGAAGATTACAAAATAGTTTAGGTGGATTCCACCATGTTCCTATAAAAGCTATGTAGATTGGCCACAATTCAAAATGTTGTTAGTGCATTACACCACAGTTACGATGATACCAATACTATTGGCAAATGAATGAGTTGAGAATGAATAGGAAAAACAGGAAAATGAAGATTTTGTTGAAATTGGAGGATTCTGTTCATTTTCTATTGGGAACACATTGGCTAAGCTATTTGCTTCTAATTCTAGATTTCGTGATGCAATAATGAAAGTATACTTCTAGTCAGACAGCACCATTATATAAAGTTTGATGCAACTAATGAGTTCCCCCGACACTCTAATTACTATTATAAATAATAAATAAAAATTTAAATTGATTGAATAATTCATGGATCTGATATATAATAATAATAAAATATATTATTTACTTAATAAATATTTAAAAGAAAAAATTTATAAAAACTACTGGAGGATGTAGTTTATTGAAATAGTTGCACTAAATACCCATTTCAAAAATTTGACTATGTTTCCGTTTCAAATGTCATTTGAATTGGGTGTTTGTAATTATTTGATGGAAATAAGAATTTAAATATTTCAATTGTATTCTCTTTATTTTTATTTTTGTTTTAATAGAATACTTAAATTATTTTTCTCTCAAAATTTAAATTTGTAGAAACTATTGATAATTTGTAAAGACTAATTTATAAACTTTGAGACTTTATATGCATTTTTTCATAAATTTGAAAGAACAAATTTTACAAAATTAGAAAAATATAAGAATCAATTTAAAAACTTCAAAAAATAAAAAGGGACTAAAATTTTTTTTATTATAATACTTCAAAATTTATTTGAGTAATATTCTATCAAGTAAATATTAAATTATATTTATTCCACTCAAGGAATAAAAAACAAGTGATGAAGTAATGGAATAATGTTAAGACATATTGGATTCGACTTCCGATGTTAAGTAGAGAGGGTGAACTTGCAAGATTAGCACGTCAAGTTTCAAGTTATTGATTAAGTCAAAAGTAGTTCGAGAGTAGAAATGTATTGAATATTTAAAATGGTGCAATATGATCTTTATATAGTATGAGAGGTTAAAATCTCCAGCGCGTATTCGGCGCTTTGTGCAAGTCGTTGTTCGATTAGATCCAACGGTGAGATGTGATGGAGTGTGACCGTGTGTCCTTGGCAGAGATGAAAGTTCATTTATTTTGTGTTCCTTCTTCTTCAACACTTATTATTAGGCCTTCTTTATGGTCTTGCAGAAGCCCTATAATAGTTTCCCTTTATACCCTTGTTCCTACATCGTAGAGCGAGATCTTTGTTGATTCGTCTTCAAGCCTCAAGTAGAAGAAAATAAAATAGTTTTGATGAAACATTAATGTATTTGGGAAGAGGTATAGTAAATGTCTCCCTCGTGATTAACAATTTTTCACAGGTACATCTCAACACGAGTCTCTGCATATAACAATAGTGATCTCTTCTAGTACTATGACATATGAGTGTTCTTGAACATTGTACTAAAGCATTTTTTTATTGAAATTTAGAAAGACTAATTTGAAATTTTTGAATCTTTACAGTGGTCATTTTGCAATTTTAAAAAAAATTTAAAAGAACAAATTTTAAAAATTAGAAAAATATAAGAACTAATTTGAAAATTTCAAAAAATAAATAGGGACTAAAATATATTTTTTATAATATGGACTAGTAAAAAATACACCAATAATATCTCTACTAGATAAAATAAATAAAGTCACAATCGAATTCCCTTATGAATTGTGCATATCTTGCACTCTTCCCTTCATATAGTTGTTCTGACCCATCTTACACAAAAGCTCATCAAAGGCGATTTAAGGCGATTGTCTGTGATTCGTATGATCTCTTAATGATGATTGAAAATCTGTTTTAATTTCCCAAATCTCTGATAATGATATCATCAGTCATTTATTAATGTGATACCTATGATATCTTAATCAGATATCACCATGCGTTGGATTTGGGTCGGTATAACTTCCCTGGTACATCAACTATTTCAACATGATCTTGTTCTTTTGGATAGATTGTTAATTGGGGTAAACTCCACTGGGCCCGAGTTGAATCTAGTTCATTCAAGAACACAGCCAAAGAAAACTCACAAATATGAAACCCGTCAAGGAAAAGACGTTTAAGAGATAGATGTTTTCCTAAGGCATACTCAGAAAATAAATATCTACACAGCCCCTCAACCATGGGTCGTGTAAGGGCGAGATGTTTTCATAAAGCATGTAAGAACAAGATTGGTTATGCATCTCGCCTTAAGTTTTGATGATAACTTTACATGTTATCTTAGAGAACAACTGTGTACTCCAATGGTTTCTGTCTAGTGTGTAGCTTTTGCTAAACAGGTTCTGACTCTGATTAGAAGGCGTGTGATTCCATCAGGTTCTGAACTCAAAACTCTGAAAGAATACCTATGTGTGTTACAAGTTAAGTCAAGATTTTGAAATGCTTCTTATGCAATTATTCTAAGGAATGTTAGTAAAAGAGTTTCTGATCATGACTTATGCAAGAAAGCTTTGGAGGCCTTATAAAAGCTTTACTTCTATTGTTCCAAGTTCTGAAGATGCTGAAGATAAGGTTCTATTGAACGAGTTCTAAAGATCTGAAGACATTCTTCTGAAGATTAAATGCTGAAGACTCTGAAGAAAAGGGTTCTCTGAACTAGTCTTGAAAGGCTTAAAAGACTTAGGTTCTGAAGGTACATAGTTATGATCCTTCTACAACATGCTTCATCAACATATAAATCATAAGCCTTTGAAGATATAGAAGACGAAGATCAAGACTAAGGGATTTCTTGTGATGGTGAGTATAAAAGTACAAAAGTACATTATGACCTCTACTTTCTAGAGTGGTGGAAGGACATGCCTTTTTGTACTATTGTCTACCAGTCTCACCATGACCGTTGGGAACAAAACAACTGTATTTGTATTTCCTATTCTACCCTCCAACGAATCTCTTCTTTAATCTATAAAAGGAGTACTTAGAAGAATTTGAAATCAACAAGTCAGTTCTACAAAACTACACTGAACCGTTGCACAAACTCTGTAGAGTTATTTTTTGTATAGTTTTGTAAATAAGCAAGGACCTTGCTATCAACACTTTTGTGTTACTGTACTTAAACATTGTGTAATCATCTTGTGTATAAGCATCTTCGTATACACATCTGTCATACTCCAAAATTTGTCTACCTTGATACTACAACCTAATATTATTTTACTAGTTTTTCTTTAGGATTATTTATACAAATTTTGTAAATTATTTCTAATATATAACTAACTTTGGAAAATGTATATTTTTTATCCTATACTAATATTTAATTAGATTATTTATTTTTAGGAGTAATCAGTTTAGTTAAATTATTGTTTATAATAAAACCATATAAAAGGGGGTTATTTGTTTGTATAAATTTAGTCGTTTTCTAATACTACTTTAATTTTACAAATAGTTTTATTTTTAGGTTATTTATTTATATATTCTTTAAATAAAATAAACTTTAGTATAAATTTTATTTTATTTAATAATGAACTATTGTTTCTAAATTTTGATTTCTATTTGATATTGGATTTTTATGTTTATTCTCTATAACATTTGTTGACAAGAGGTTAACTTCCAAAACAAGATCAAAATGTTTATTATTTTTATTCATTAAATATTTCATTTTTAGATTTTATTTTTTATTGTTTTAAATGAATGTTGACTGAAGTCAATAAGGGTGAAAACCCTAATTTCCAAGCGGCACCTAGTTTGCCTTCTTTTTCTCCAAGAAAACAACCAAAAGCCCAAGAATCCAGAATCTTGATTCAAATCAGAACAAATCAAATATTGGAAATCAAATCTTTATTGATAATTATCTAAAGGTATACAAGAATTCGTCCAAATACATGATTAAATCTGAAAACCCTAATCTAAAAACAACATAATTTGATTTGATAAATCAAATATGAATCAAATTACAAGAATCAAACACCAAATCAAATAATTAAGAAGAAACCCTTGCATCAATTGTTGTGTATCCCACCCTCACCAAAGCTCAAACTTTTGAATACGTAGGGTTTCACACTGAAACGCTAAGCCTTCGAGCTAAGACCTCCATCATTGCTACCAGCAAGCAAAAGAAGAAGAAGATTAGAAGAGGAACCAGGAGAAATCATAAAAGGAATTACGACCAACATCACTGCAATTCAAGTAAGCCTAATCACATAGCTTAGGGAATTTTTGCGTGTATGATTATATCGTTGGATCTCAGAGATTTGGGGTTTAATATGGATTTCTGGAAATTTATAGGGTTAGGGTTCCTCGCTAGGGTTAGGTTTCATCCACCTTAAGGCTAGGGTTCATGGGGTTATGGTAAAAATTGCTAAGGTTTCTTTAATATGGTTTAGGTTTATAAGGCATAGGTTTAGGGTTCTTTGGATTCTGGAAAAGTGTTAAATTTCCTAATCGAAATTCATCTCTCACGATGGCCTCAACAACCACCCATAGTGGTAACGTCCTAGAGTTCTAAGGGTTTATCAAGGTCTAGGTTTGAGATGGTGGCTTGGATGAATATATGAAGATCTCGGTTGAAGAAAAACCAGAGATATGTATATAAGGGTGATGTTCATGGTGGTTGTTAGGGTGGCGGAAATTTTCGGCCAACATGGTTCTAGAGAGAGGCCAGTGCCTCTCTCTATATTTCGTATATTGAGAAGGTTAGAGAGAGACAGAGAAGAGAAGAAAAATAATTTTTTTGAAAGGAAATAGATATATACTCTCTTTGTTGCTCCATGTGCGCATTTCAGCGTACTCCATAGTCAACAAATGAATCTTGATTGTTTGTTCTTCATACTCTTGATCAACGCCCCAGAGTTAACCTCTAGAGGCCATTTGATCAAGATTGAACGCTCTTGATCCTCGCTGGTATACCATAATGCCTGCACCTCGTCACCTTTTGGCTAAACAAACCCAAAATGTTATATGGGCTTGGCCCAGTACTCCTCACACCCTTCTTTCACTATACCAACGTGAATCCATACCCCCTTTGTGCTTTGGGCTTCAAATAAATATCTGAGCTTGAGCCCTTCCTATTGGCACACTCAGTTTGCTATGCTAAACAAGAATACACCATCCCATGTTTATTAAATTAATAATTCATTTATTTATTTATTTTAATTTACTTAATTTATTTATTTCTTATATTTAATTTATTTATTTAAATAATTTATTTATTTACACATTTATTTCGAGCGTTTATTTTCTCTACATCATTTTATTTATATTTGCATTAAAAATATTTTTTCTTTACATTATTAAATGTATATAATTTTTTATTTATTAATGAATAATTATATTTTTAATAATCATAAACTATTTTTTAAAAATACTAATTTTTTATTTATTTATGAACCTTTTTCTTATTAATTTCAAAAATCATTCAAAAATATTTTTAAAGTTTCTTCTCACATTCAATACGGCTAACCAATCAAACTTCTAACATTTTTTCTACGAACATAATTTCAAATTCTACATTATTTTCAAAAAAGGATTATGGATATGTTTTCAAAATTAACTATGAACTATGTCTACGACTACACTATTTTCAAACCCAGACAAGGTCTAAGGATAACTTGAAAGCATTTACACAATCCATAAACAAACTAACCACACACATACAAACTATGAATTTGGACTTTGATTCTTCAAAAAGAGATACACATGCACACGGTTAAAAACAAGACGAGTCCCCTAATAAAAAAACTAAATCTTTTCACATATATATGGAAATAACACGTTTGAGTAGAAATTATCGATTTACCAATACGACCTAGAAGAGCCTTGATAACAAGGGAGATAAAGGGTGCCTAATACCTTCCTTTTATCTAACCAACTCGCGAACTTATAATCTCTAAACAATTAGGGTTTTTCGTTATATTTCCCGTCCTTAGGACAAAAAGTAGTAGTGACGACTCTTATTTTTTTCCGGTTTAGACAATTGGCGACTCTGTTGGGGACACAACCATAGGGTTAGAGTTTTCCCTATCTTTTAGGTCTAGGGTTTTCTTGGGGTTATTTCTATTTTTGATATGTTTTTCTTTCATATCTATTTATTGGTTTATTTACCTACTTATTTATTTATTTCATGATCATATTATTTACGTTGTTGGTGGGATTTAATTTCAAAAATAAAATATCAAACTTTAGAAGAAGGATTGTCAATTGGCCAAAGGGGTTTAACATCTCTATGATTTTTTGCAACGACTTCTCCTAGAGTTGGCCGAGTTTCGAGAAATATCTTTTAAAGGGCTAGACTCTCTTAGAGGTAGGACTTTGGAATTTGACCAATGACTTTTTGTATAATCCTAAAACAAAATCTCATGGTGATACTTTGTACGATCTTAGAGACGAAAGTCTCGATCTACAAAGAGGTTCCACTTAAGGGAGGCCCTTGTGTCTTTTCCCTATAGTGTTATCCATGATACCCTTAAGGAGGCCACCCTTTTGGGGAGGGTAGAATATTCATAAGATGAAACTAGGAACATACCTACTAAGGATACTTTTTATAATCCCACCACCATGTTACATCCCCATGCATACATACATATTTCATTTTAAAATATTCATTTTTTTCATTATTTTGTCTTATTCACAGGACTTCTAAAAATAATAATAATAAAAGAAACACAAAGGTTTTTGGTGAGCATCCTGAAAATGAATAATGATAAGAAACCATACCTTCGCATTAGCGCCACGACGTCTGATTTGAAGAGAGTGAGATACCCCAGAGGGAAACTACCCAGCAATGCTCAGAAATATTTTATTTGACGCTATGGAAATATCATTGATGTACTAAGAATGAATGTGCAAATAGAGGCTATCATTGCCATTGTTTAGTTTTATGATCCTCCGCTAAGATGCTTTACTTTCTAAGACTTCCAGTTAACACCTATCCTAGAAGAGTTTGAGCAAGTTCTAGGGTTCTCCAAGATAAATGAAGGGGCCTACACATGAATTTGACAAGTCACCAAAATTGAAGACTTAGCTAAAGCATCGGGCATACCATCTGCTGACCTTGTACTTAATTATAAGGCAAATGGTGAAATTTATGGAATTAAAAGGGCCTACCTAGAAGCTAAGGCTTTAGACTTTTCCAATAAAAAGAACTGGCAACCTTGTGGAGATATCTTGGCGTTGTTAATCTTCGGTTTAGTTCTATTCCCCAATACTACATATTTCATAGATTCAATGGCTATTGACGTATTTTGGGCAGTGAAGGACTTAAATAAAGACCATACTCCTACTTTTCTTGCCGACATATACTACGCTCTTCATGTACGACATGAAAAAGGAGAAGGAGTACTACAGTGTTGTATTCCTATTTTGTGTTCATAGCTTTTATCACATCTCGGTAAGGAAAGTTAAATGATAAAAAACATAACAAAAGATGAGCGGTCACAAAAGTTAAAGGCTCTCATTGTTGATTCTGTTTTATGGTGTCCTAGGAGGCTCGAAATAAAAGAGATCATCTTTAATTGTGGAGACTTTCCTAATGTTCCTCTAATTAGGACACATGGTTGTATTAACTACAATCCCACTTTGGCTTTGCGACAACTTGGGTATCATGTGGAAGGTAAACCCTCCAATGCTAGACTCAGATAATTGGTCCTACCCAATATGGGACAAGGTAATCCCGATCTACTCAAGAAGATCATCCAAGCTTGGGGAAAGGTCCATAAGCATAGAAAGGTTCGAATCAACAAGCATCCTTATGTTGTTAATCCTCTCTACCAACCAGAGGCACCAATTGCAGCGCCAATGTCAATCGAAGAAGTGGAAAATGAAGGAAAATTGTGATCAAAAGCGCAGCGGAATTTAAAATTTTCCTTTAGCGATTCTTACGAATGAGCATGGTTAGTGATAGAAATATTTTCCTCTTGTGGCGATTCAGACCTTTGATGTTGTGATGACGAGCGTTGATGAAGAACAACGCCTCTACTCAGTCCACACGAACAGATCGCTTCTGGTCACAGTGCTAGCTGATCACGAACGGAAACCTTGAGTGAGAGAGAGAATCAAAAACGAAATTGCATCAAAAAAAATTGCTTCATCACAAGGGATCTATTTATAGAATCACTCGTGTGGGCTACAAGCTAAAAGCCCAATTAAGGCTATAAGCTAAAAGCCCAATTAAGCTTATGGACATCATACCTTATGATGTACCATATACCACTTATCCACGTGGTACCTTACCACTTTCCGTATTACACTTAAGTGCACCGTACCTTACGGTGTTCCTTATTTATTCTATCTCTCATCAACCTGTCCTTATGTGTGTGACCCTGTAGGTTTTCGCGACGTTGGCAATTATATTAAATCACACATTTAATATAATAAACAGTGAGTGGTATCTAGCAACACATCACTGTTACCCAAGTCACGAAAATGTCATGTGATCTGACCAAACCTTTTCCGTGATAATATTTGTGTTGTACAATTACCCTTTTGCCTTCATGTCTATATTGAACACAAGACATACTGTTGTACCCCAAAATTTGCCCTCCCATATTTCTCAAAAACATTTCAAGAAAATTCACAAGTCCAAGCCGGCGCGTTATATTCAGGTGTTCTTTCGCCAAGATATCTCTGATAACATATTCTCAAATTCAGGTTCGGCTCAAGAGTCAATTCTTTAAAGAAGGTATCCGAATGTGTGAGTTTTCTTGAGGAAATATGGTGAAAAAGTGTGCTGAAAGTGCAGTTTTTACGCGCTAAAAAATTCATAACTTGAAGATCGTGACTCGTTTTGAACCCGTTCCGGTGGCCAAAATTCCGTCTTAACATTATCTACGTTTTCATTTCTCACGGCTGGAAGCCAATTTCGATCAGAAGGTCTTCAAAAATGTGGATTTATCAAGTATTTTCGTGCAGAAAATTGGTGACAGAAGTTTATTTGCGTCATGTTCAGAAAATCATAACTTGGTCGATTTTCATCGTATTGAGCTGGTTCCGGTGCCAAAATTTCACAAATTGAGTTGGCTACATTTTCACAGAAGGTATTAAGTTCAAACGGTATTCAAAAGGCCTTCGTTTTTTGCTCAGAGTGCGTGACACACTGAAAATCCTGAATGCTGAATATTATTTCATCTGGGCCGAAACTTCGAAAATTCATAACTCGGTCAATTTTTATCGGATTGGACTCATATTTTTACACAAGGTCCCTGACTCATAGATCTACAACTTTGTTTCAAAAGTCGAGACCAAATTATGCACCGATCAATACCAGTTTTTTATTGAAGAACGTGTCAGAGTCGACACTGAAGCCCAAAATAAGTTTGTCTGAGCTGAAACTTCAAAAATTCATAACTAATTCACCGTTTATCCGATTGAGTCGATTTTCGGACAGGAGTTAGTTCTCGATGTCGGCTACATTTTGTTTTCACATTTCAACTTCAAAAAATGCACTTAAGTCCCTGCGATTTAGCCTGGAAAGTGACGAATTCAAGTGAATATTGGAGGCCCAATTGCACATTCAAAGCCCATTTTCTTTACCCTAATTTCCACTATATAATCACCTTCTTGTCACACAAACCAGAGAGGAGAGAAAAAAAAAAGAAAAAAGAGAGGAGAAAGGAGAGAAAAAGAGAGAAAAAACTTGGCCACAATACTGTTAGAATATCAAACTCTTTCAAGAACCATAAAACCTTGAAATCCTTATTACAAATCCCTCTCTCACTACAAACAAAGCCATCTCAGTTACAAACCAACACCTCACTACTTCTCCAGTAAGGATAAGGCTGGCTTGATCTCCATGATCCTAATTTTCCAGTAAGGCATAAAAGCATCCAGGTCACTAATTTTCCAGTAAGGGTAAGATTGATTTGATCTCCATGATCAAAAGGGTATAATCATTCATACATGCCATATTGTGCCTAAACATTAAATTTCTTCATATATTGGCTTTATTTTCATTTTATGATTTTATTTAATGTGGTCGTGAGATTCAACACTGCAGATTTAGACAGGATCCCATGCAGGTTCATTAAGGAACGTTGAGGCCAAAAGCCAAATGGCCAAAGTAGAACATTTTATGCATGACACCAATACATGGCGAGGCAGACATTAAGCCAGACATTAAGGGAACGTTGAAGCCAGAACACAAATGGCCAAAAGCCAAAAGCCAAAAGCCAAAAGCCAAAAGCTAAATGGCCAAAGTAGAACAACTTATGCATGAAACTCAATCCAATGGCCAAAGAATGCAGACCACGGTACTCAGGAGTCAATACTTCAAAAAACCTCCCCTTGGGCCAGACACCCCCTATGGTTTGCTCAATTTTTAATTTTTATTTGTTTTTCCTTTTTATTCTTTTAATTGTTTTTTAATTGTTTTCTTTTAATTCCATAAAATAATTTTCATAATAAATATAAAATACAGAAAAATCAAAAAATATTTATTTTATTAATATTAATTTTACTATTATTATTTTTGTAAATAAACTTTAAACAATTAATTAGATTAATTTAGGTTTCAAAACTTTAATATTTTTCTTAATAAATTAAATATGTAGAAATTAGGGTTTTTAACTTTTTCATCATTTTTTTTAATAAATAATTTTCTCATCATTATTATTATTATTAACTACTAATTTATTTTGTAAATAAACATGTACATAAATTCTTTAGTAAATTAAGTTAAACTTTAACATTTTTCTCAAATAATTAAAAATAACTTAGAATTAGGGTTTCTTTTAATTTTAATTTTAATTTTCTTATTTCATAAATACAAAAAAAACCTAAAAAACACTTCTTTTATTTCAATAAATAATTAATTAATTTTTAATTTCATTTAATTTCTTTAAAGGGTCCAACGACCTCGAACGTTCTATTTTTATTTCTTTCGCACATTTATTTTCTTTCAAATATTATGTAATTGCTCAAGCCATGTAACTCGGACATTTTATATTTCCCGCATTTTATTTCTTTATTTTATGTCAAATCGGGTCCTGGTTTAATTTGGCGATGTGGACCCGCGCCTTTGTAATAGTTTAGGAATTTTATCTTTCCGCACTTTTTAACTGTTAAATAAATGCATGCAAGAATGAATGACAAAAATAAAAACAAAACGTTAGATCACCAATAACCTGACAAGACAAAAATAAATGAATCTGACACACAAATCACACACCACCCCTAGGGTACGCCTCACTGTTGCCTTGCCTCGAAAGGTGATCGTCGAGTAGAGGATGTCTTAGTAAGTCCTCATGATCCGGGAACCTGGCATGAGGGTAGCTTCTAAGGTGTCTTCCCATTGCTCCGGTGATCACCATGTCCCGAACCTCGAATTGACCCGAATACCTCCAACGGTGGTGCTACCTACCTCTCAATGGTGGGATGGCACTACTTTAAAGGACATTTACACAGACGAATTCCTTAGGGTAGGTAGACGACTCGTGGATACTTGCTCTAATTCAAAACAAAACAAATCAAAAGTACTTTTCACACCAACACATTTTCAAAAAGCTTTCGAAAGCATTTTTCAAACACTCTTAAGGACCGATACAAGAGTCGAACTGAAATTTTCAAAGAAACTTTTTAAAACCCACAGTTGAAAAGCAAACAAACCATTTTTGAAAACACAAATGAGCAAGTATCTAAGAGCCCATGGATAACCATGGATAGAAAGGGTGCTAACACCTTCCCTTTCTATAACCTACCTCCCGAACCGAGAGCAATCTCTATAAGGAATTTTTCTGTGCTTTTGTCCTTTCCATTTGGAGAAAATAAAAGACGGTGGCGACTCTTGCTTCCGCGACATTTCGCGAACCAGCGTTAAACAGTCAGTTCCAGATCCACCGATCACACATACACTGTGTCACCCTTGTCCAGTTCAATATTGGGCCCTTAGACATTTATCCTGTTATGCAGGATGAGCAAATTCCATCTAGGTCACTCATGTCCGTTAGCATGCTTTGTGAAGTACCCATCAACCGTCTTTATAGTCATCCAATTACAGATGACGTTTGATCAGCAATAAAGTACTTGACTCTACATCTAGGGTCCATAGTGGTTTCAGATCGAAGGGTGGTATACACCATTATCATCATGAGAATAACTTATGACACTTTGCATAACATTCTATGTAATATTCTCATAGTGGGTCAATCCAGTATAAATATTACTCCTAATATTCATACCTATGTCAAGACTTGATAACTCCTTATCTATGATCCATGAGATGTGATCATCAGTATATCTTCATAATAATCTTAATGCTTTAATGTTATCCCACTTCACATTAAATCTTGACTACGGATACTTTAAGAATAGTGTCTTATGTTTAATGGGATCTCATGATTAAGTCACACTTAACATTTCATTAAACAAATAAACCATTCTAGGGACTTTATTATTTTGGAAAGAAAACATAATAAAGAAATTCCTTTTATTATTAATAAATAATTCGATACAAGTACCAAAAGTATTGGCCTCTAGGGCTTACACCAATAATCTCCCACTAGCACTAGAGCCAATCAGGCATACCCCTAATACCCATAGATCTAGTATGTCCATCATGCTTCAGCTGCGCAAGAGGCTTTGTTAATGGGTCAGCAACATTGTCAAGTGTAGGTACTCTACATATTTTCACATCTCCCCGATCGATTATCTCTCGAATGAGATGATAACGCCTAAGTATGTGTTTGGATCGTTGGTGAGATCTAGGCTCCTTAGCTTGTGCAATAGCACCATTGTTATCACAATAGAGATCAATGGGATCCACAATGATATGGACTATGCCAAGTTCATTAATGAACTTCTTGATCCAAACAACTTCCTTTGTTGTAGTTGAGGCAATAATATACTCAGCCTCGGTTGTAGAATCAGCAACTATATCTTGCTTTGAACTTTTCCAGCTCACAGTGCCACCATTTAAACAAAACACATAACCGGATTGCGATCTAAAGTCATCCTTATCTGTCTGGAAGCTAGCATCGGTGTATCCAATTACAACAAGCTCTTCCTGACCTCCATATATCAAGAATGAGTCCTTAGTCCTTCTCAAGTACTTAAGGATATTCTTGACAGCTACCCAATGAGCATCACCGGGATTAGACTGGTACCTACTCGTTGCACTTAAAGAATACGAGACATATGGTCGAGTACATATCATGACATACATGATAGATCCTATTGCAGATGCATATGGAATCTTATCCATGCGATCCCTTTCTTCCTTACTTGAAGGGGATTGTGTTTTTGATAGATACATGCCATGTTGCATAGGTATGAATCCTTTCTTGGAATCATGTATATTAAAGCGTCTCAACACTTTTTCTATGTATGTACTCTGACTTAGGCCAAGCAGTTTTTGTGACCTATCTCTATAGATCCTGATTCCTAATATATAGGCTGCTTCACCTAGGTTCTTCATTGAAAAGCATTTCCCTAACCAAGTCTTCACTTGTTGCAAGGTAGGGACATCATTTCCAATGAGTAATATGTCATCTACATATAATACCAGGAATACGATCATGCTCCCACTAATCTTCTTGCAGACACAAGGCTCATCTTCATTCTTGATGAATCCATATTGTTTTACTGTTTCATCAAAACGAAGATTCCATCTTCTGGAAGCTTGCTTCAATCCATAAATTGATCGTTGTAACTTACATATCTTTTGGCTTCTTCTGGTATGTCAAATCCTTCAGGTTGTGTCATGTACACATCCTCAAGAAGATTCCCATTAAGGAAAGCAGTTTTGACATCCATCTGCCATATTTCATAATCATGATATGCAACGATAGCAAGTAAAATCCGAACAAATTTAAGCATTGCAACTGGTGAAAAGGTTTCATCATAGTCAACCCCATGAATTTGTTTATAGCCTTTTGCAACCAGTCTTGCCTTATAGGTATGTACCTTACCATCCATGTCAGTCTTCTTTTTGAAGACCCACTTGCATCCTATAGGGTTAACTCCTATAGGAGGCTCTACCAAGGTCCAAACCTGGTTTGTGTACATGGAATCCATTTCAAATTTCATGGCTTCTAGCCACTTCTCTGACTCAGGACCAGTTATGTCCTCTTGGTAGGTCACAGGCTCATCTTGATCCATGAGTAATACATCACCCTGATCACTTATGAGATATCCATATCTCTCAGGTTGTTGACGTATCATGCTTGACCTACGCTGGTCTTGTTCTACTTGAGCAGGTTGCTCTTCCACAACTACTTGTGTTTCCTGCTCTAATTCCTCCATAGGTGTATCAATGCTTTGTGGTTCTTGAATTTCTTCAAGCTCTATTTTCCTCCCACTGATTCTTTTGGAAATAAAACCCTTTTCCAGAAAAACTCTAGTTCTAGCGACAAACACTTTGCCCTCAGAAGGATTGTAGAAGTAATACCCTCTTGTTTCTTTAGGATACCCCACAAATAAGCATTTGTCAGATTTGGGCTCAAGCTTAGTTGAAATTTGTCGTTTCACATAAACTTCGCAACCCCAAATCTTCATGTAAGTCATATGTGGTTTCTTACCACTCCATATCTCATATGGTGTCTTCTCAACCTTTTTGGATGGAACCCGGTTAAGTGTGTAAGCTGCAGTCAATAGTGCATGTCCCCAAAAGGAGTTCGGAAGATCGACGTGACTCATCATGGATCGGACCATGTCTAACAAGGTTCGATTTCTTCTCTCAGATACACCATTCCATTGTGGTGTTCCGGGAGGAGTAAGTTGGGATAAAATCCCATATTCCTTTAGATGGTCATCAAACTCTAGGCTTAAATATTCACCGCCTCGATCTGATTGAAGAACTTTAATATTCTTACCTAGTTGGTTTTGTACTTCATTCTTGAATTCCTTGAATTTTTCAAAGGTTTCAGATTTGTGTTTCATTAAATACACATAACCATATCTACTGAAATCATCAGTAAATGTGATGAAGTATTGAAAACCTCCTCTGGCTGGTATGTTCAGTGGTCCACATACATCAGTATGTATGAGGGCCAAAAGATCATTAGCCCTATCACCTTTTCCTGTGAATGGGGAATTTGTCATCTTTCCAATTAAACAAGATCTGCATGTCTCATATGATTCATAATCAAAAGAGTCCAAGAGTCCATCTTTATGGAGTTTGGAAATGCGTTTCTCATTTATGTGGACTAAGCGACAATGCCAAAGGTAGCTTGGATTTAACTCATTAGGTTTAATCCGTTTAGTATTAATGTTATAAATTGGCATTTCAATATCAAGGACATATAGTCAATTGTTCATTTGTGCAGAAGCATAGAATATATCATTCAAATAAATAGAGCAACAATTGTTCTTTATTATAAATGAAAAACCAAACTTGTCCAAACAAGAAACGGAAATAATATTCCTACTAATTGCAGGTACATAATAACAGTTCTCTAACTGAATTATTAAACCACTAGGTAAAGTCAAAACATAAGTTCCTACGGCTAAAGCAGCAACCTTTGCTCCATTTCCAACTCGTAGGTCAACTTCACCTTTTTCCAAATCTCTACTCCTTTTTAGCCCCTGTACATTAGTACAAATGTGAGAACCGCATCCAATATCTAATACCCATGATGCAGAAGTAGATAAATTAATTTCAATAACAAAAATACCTGAATTTGAAGTCCCTACTCCATTGTTCATATCTTCCAGGTACTTTGGGTAGTTTCTCTTCCAATGTCCGGTCTTACCGCAATGGAAGCAAGTGCCCTCCTTTGCTATGCCTCCACTAGGCTTCAAAGCAGGAACAATAGGTTTAGGCTTGGCAACTTCCTTGCCTTTCCCTTTACCAACTTGCTTGGTAGGCCTATTGTTCAGCTTCTTTCCATTACTGACCATCAGAATGGACTTCTCTTTTTTCTTCATATTCTGCTCAGCAGTTTTCAACATGCTTAGCAATTCTGGAAGACTCTTATCCATGTCATTCATGTTGAAATTCATGACAAACTGATTAAAGCTATCTGGCAATGATTGCAAGATAAAATCAGTTGCAAGTTCCTTTCCAAGAGGAAACCCTAACCTTTCAAGGTTCTCCACATACCCAATCATTTTGAGTACATGGGGACCTACAGGGTTTCCCTTAGATAACTTGCTATTAAAAAGGGCCTTTGAAACCTGAAACCTCTCATTTCTTGCCTGCTCTTGATAGAGCATTTTCAGATGTCCGATCATATCGAACGCTGACATGTTCTCGTGTTGCTTTTGCAACTCCGAGTTCATAGTAGCTAGCATGAGACAAGCGGCTTCGTTAGCATCATCAAAATGCTTCTTATAAGCATCTATTTCTACCTTAGGTGCCGAACTAGGCGGTTCCTCTTCAGGAACAGGTGTCTCCAAGACATACAGCTTCTTATCGTGCTTGAGGACAATCCTCAGATTTCGGTGCCAATCCAGGAAATTTGTCCCAGACAATTTTTCCTTATCTAGGATTGATCGCAAAATATGGTTGTTTGTTGTCATGGTAATCTACAAAAAATTGAAAATATAAGTATCATTAAAACAACATATTTAATTAGGCCTTTAATCAAATATGCTCCCACTATTTTACTCAAACCAAATGACCCTCATCATTTGATTCGGAAAATCCCGTTGGAAGACTTTCTAGTGGGTCGAGATCCACATTTCACTTCGTTCTAAGTCAGCGTTAGGCTGATTACACAAAACTAGATTATTTAGGTAGGAACTCCTTCCAATTGTATCTCATACAACTCTCGAATATTTTCAGTTGGGTGAATAACTCCTTATTCTAATTCATCATATGAATCATTCCCAACTCTTTCTTCTAAAAATGTATAATCTTATTATAATGTGTTTAGTTAAGTTTGACCCATTGTTTTAGCAGTTGGATATTACAATTATCCCATCGCACCTTACTAATATAGAACATGCACCTCGCGTAGGTGAAACCTACATTGTTCGATACTAGTCTTGATGAGTGCTAAAACTTGAAAAGCATGAACTTAATATTTAACTTGAGGGATTTTGTTATTAGTTTTATCTCACCGGCTTAACATGCAATTCGTCTCTCTCATGCATCAACATACAAACACATGCATCAATATACATAAAAGGATACAGTTATGGCCCCTAGCGCAATTGTTCTCCCAAGCCAATGAGAGAACCTAAGCTAACCTAATAACGATTTAAACTTCTCCAAGCAAGATCTCCAAGGTTATCCTCCTTTGATATTGTATTCTTCTCTTTCTTCATAACATTACATTACATAAAAGAAACTCGTTTTACATACGAGGGAGTGAGATGAGAAAAGAAGTTACATCAAGAATTTTAGAGAGAGGCACGACACGCAGGCCGTATTTTACAATCCCAAAACAAAATAAAGGAAAAAACTAAGGCCATAACTGATCACCACAAGACAATAATAATAAACACACTTTTATTATTAGTTTAAATTTTGTTAATTAAAAAAAGGCAAATTAAATTTCGACGATTGATCACACTACGCAGAGTTAGCCGGTGGTTCCGCTGCCTGGTCAGCGAACGGTGGTTCCGCTGCCCGGTCAGCGGATGGTGGTTCCGCTGACCGTTCAGCGGACGGGGGTCAAGGGGGCAGCGCCCCTTTGCGGGGTTGTTAGGGGCAGCGCCCCGACGCAAAATTTTAATGAACAATTCATTTGAAATCGGCGTCATTTTCGCACAACTCTTGTGCATTCACAACCCTAATTGCATAACTCTGCAACAACACAACCCTTGTGCCGTCATGAACCCTAATGCAACAGTTTCATGCTGTCAAACACATTTCGATTGATAATTCAGTATGATTAATCACATGCCATTGCTTCACCATACTAATGTCGGATTCCGAAGCATATGAACAGTGATCGGTCAAAGGAATAACAATCATCAAGTGTTTGAATGAACGAAACAGAAACAGTATATCCCATATACCATCGTTGCATCAGATTTACTTATATCATATATAAAAGTGATCGATCTTATTTGTGTAACCTATGGACGATCGATGTATCGCTGCTTCACCATACTAATGTCGGATTCCGAAGCATAGTCAACATCAATCATCCAAATCGTACACAACAGATGCCAAATTTAATTACTCGTTTATTATTAAATTCATTCTGGTTTTAATCGAATCAAAACAAAAAATATAGAACATAAACAACTATCAGATCCATGGTTTCGTAAGTGGCTCTGATATCACTGAAGGAAAATTGCGATCAAAAGCGCAGTGGAATTTAAAATTTTCCTTTAGCGATCCTTACGAATGAGCATGGTCAGTGATAGAAATATTTACCTCTTGTGGCGATTCAGACCTTTGATGTTGTGATCACGAGCGTTGATGAAGAACAACGCCTCTATCAGTCCACACGAACAGATCGCTTCCGGTCACAGTGCTAGCTGATCACGAACGGAAACCTTGAGTGAGAGAGAGAATCAAAAACGAAATTGCATCAAAAAAAATTGCTTCATCACAAGGGATCTATTTATAGAATCACTCGTGTGGGCTACAAGCTAAAAGACCAATTAAGGCTATAAGCTAAAAGCCCAATTAAGCTTATGGACATCATACCTTATGATGTACCATATATCACTTATCCACGTGGTACCTTACCACTTTCCGTATTACACTTAAGTGCACCGTACCTTACGGTGTTCCTTATTTATTCTATCTCTCATCAATCTGTCCTTATGTGTGTGACCCTGTAGGTTTTCGCAACATTGGCAATTATATTAAATCACACATTTAATATAATAAATAGTGAGCAGTATCTAGCAACACATCACTGTTACCCAAGTCACGAAAATGTCATGTGATTTGACCAAACCTTTTCCGTGATAATATTTGTGTTGTACAATTACCCTTTTGCCCTCATGTCTATATTGAACACAAGGCATACACTGTGTCACCCTTGTCCAGTTCAATATTGGGCCCTTAGAAATTTATCCTGTTATGCAGGATGAGCAAATTCAATCTAGGTCACTCATGTCCCTTAGCATGATTTGTGAAGTACCCATCAACCGTCTTTATAGTCATCCAGTTACGAATGACGTTTGATCAACAATAAAGTACTTGACTCTACATCTAGGGTCCATAGTGGTTTCAGGTCGAAGGGTGGTATACACCATTATCATCATGAGAATAACTTATGACACTTTGCATAACATTCTATGTAGTATTCTCATAGCGGGTCAATCCAGTATAAATATTACTCCTAATATTTATACCTATGTCAAGACTTGATAACTCCTTATCTATGATCCATGAGATGTGATCATCAATCTATCTTCATAATAATCTTAATGCTTTAATGTTATCCCACTTCACATTAAAGCTTGACTACGGATACTTTAAGAATAGTGTCTTATGTTTAATGGGATCTCATGATTAAGTCACACTTAACATTTCATTAAACAAATAAACCATTCTAGGGACTTTATTATTTTTGAAAGCAAACATAATAAAGAAATGCCTTTTATTATTAATAAATAATTCGATACAAGTACCAAAAGTATTGGCCTCTAGGGCTTACACCAACAGAAAAGCTTAGGGCTTCCATTGGCCAACTTGAAAGCTACAAAGAAGACTTAGAGCATCACCTATATGAAGCCAACTATGAAAGAAACCAGTATCGGTCTGACCTTAGTTAAAGAGACCAATGAATCTAGAAGTTGGAAAGTGAAAACTAAAGTCCAAGAGCACGGGTCCAGAATCTTATCAGTGTCCTTCGAGAAAGAAAGGGGCAAGAGATAAGAGAACATTCTCGAAGGGTGGAAGCTGAAGCACTCATCTTAGAACAAGTATCCAAATATGAAGGAGTACGTCAAGACCTAGAAGAATTCCAAGGCCACTGTCGTTTCTTGGTGCAGGCTTACAAGGAGGCACGAAAGACAAGAGAGTATTGAGAAAACCAATATACAATCATAGCCGCGCCGGAGAAAACAACAAGTGCATAATTCCAACACTCTACAAGGAATATCTGAAATACAAAGACAAGCATGTAAAGCTCTCTTTCATAGCAAACAACCTCATTGGTGATATTCCTATAAGCTTGAAGGAGGCATAAGCTACAATGGTCCCTCTCCCAAAGGATGTTGAAGACTTCCTCAAGCTTTGTAGGAGGATGGTTTATGGCTTTAGGACATAAATTCGCCAACATTGTCAGAAGATCTAGTTTCCCTTTGTATTAAATTTTTGTTACTCAATATTTGCTTCCATTTTCCGATATTCAGTATTTTGCTTCCAAGTTATATTTCCACTTTGAGGATTTTTATGGTTTTATATATTCAATAAAAAAATATTTGGTTTTAGTATTATCTTTATATTCTTATAATGCTCACCAATAAGAATAAAAACCAAAAAGGAAAAAAGAAATGATAAACCAAAGAAATCCCACGTGAATAAGACACTGAAAAAATTCTTAGCATGCATACAAATTCATACATCCAATCACATGCATCTACATACATATGAATCTCATAAAATTTTCTTTTCAAAAGTACATCCTCGGTTGGATCATTGCACGATTACAGAGGAAACCACCACTCTGGCTTCGTTTCCTTATAAAGGTGGTAAAACCTTACCGTGGGAACATGACCCTACTGTCTACATCAAGGGACAAAGGAAATAAATCTCTCCTCCAACAACCAAAGAGCATGTCGTCATCAACATAGAAAAATCAAGGGGCACGATGCATTACCATCATATATACGAATCTTACTCCAATACAACAAAATCACATGGAGGTCTTAACTAAAGGCAAAACTATAAAACCAAGCAAGGGGAAAGAGGATACCATCAAAGACAAGGATGCCGAATAGTTTTCAAGGATAATTAGAAGAAGTGACTAAAGCATCTTCAAATATCTCGATCATGGGTCTGCTCCTAAAGTTTCTTGGCTAAAAAAAATCATTGGTAAAAATCCTAAAGTATCGCTCACGTAACTAAGAATGTCATTGTGAACCACTTCTGTAGAGTATAAACAAATATGACCTAAGAGGGGAATATCTAGGTTAATGTGATAATAAATTACTTCCATAAGGGAAGACCCATAATTAAAACTCTACATATTTTCATTAAGTTCCTGAACACTTTTCTATTAAGGGTGTTGATTGATAACGGTCATCCCTGAATATGACGCCTAAGCTTGCCATGATGAAGGGTATAATATTGAGGATAAGTACAATGACCTTTAATGGCATTCAATGTTCCGTATATGAAAAATCATACCATCTAAATAAATTTTTAACCTCATAACTTTCAAGGAATGGGCATAGGGCTTGCATATCCTTGCTTGATTAGAAGACCATGGATACACGCCGGAGGGGCAGTTACCGTTGACTCCCCATCAAAAGATGAAGTTCCTAATAGAGAGAAAATTGATCATTATTAACAGAGGAAATTTTTTTTGTGAAGCAACCTAACGTCATACAGTTACATCAAAGACAATCTCAATAATCTAGAGACATCTGTAGTTATTACTCACACAGTGGAGAAGAACAAATCAGAAATTCTCATAGCATCTTGAAGAGACCTATAAAATGTTATTGATAACAAAGAATCTAAAAAATGGGGAAAGTTATAAATATCCTCAGAAAAGGAAGGTTGATACGGTTTAGACTACCACTCCTCTAAGGAGAGTAAAAAGCATGAGGAGCAAAGAAGGACAGATTCCTCCTATACAAAAGACTTTCATCACCGCCGGATTCAAGCACAACGAACAACTATCCATAGTGCTCAATAAAGAAAATGAAGGGGCATACAGTCTCATCATTAAATGTGCTCCAAATAAAGAACTCAACAATTGGATTACCATGGAGATCCCGGATATCTATTTCTTTTTAAAGCAATTTTACTATTTTCAAATCCCTATGCTTTTCCCGAAGCATAGTGGTAACTCTCAAGGCCCCCATTTGTTTTAAAACTTTGTTTATCATTAATAAAAGTTGTGTTTGCATTCAATTATGATCATTTTCTTTCAGTCATTTTCTTTTCAAAATGGCAATACTTTTCATACAAGCTTCTCATTCCATAAAAATGAAAAAAATACATATCTTCCCCTGAACCAATTGGTAATGACATTTCTATAATCACATATGACTTTGATTATCTGATTAACCTAGCCGAAGAGGATAGTGGGGAATATTGTGAACTCCCTACAGAGTTAGCCAAGATGTGAGTCAAAGACAATACAACCACACCAAGAATCGGTCAAGGTAATGAACCTTAGAACTAAGGAAGACAAGAAAAAGGTCAAAATAGGGGTTTCCTTGAGTAAATATATGAATACAAAACTATTAAAAATCTGCAAGAGTACGTAGACGTATTCGCTTGGTCATATCAAGATATGCCAGGTCTTGACACAAATATTGTGGTATATAAGTTGTCACTCAGGGAAGGTTGCCCTCTAATTAAACAAAGCTCATAAGAACAAGACATTGCTCTCAAAGATCTATTAAAAAAGAGAGTCCATAAATAACTTAACTACGGGTTTGCTAGCTGACGCGGAATATCCATAATGGATCATAAACATCACACTTGTATCAAAGGAAGACGAAAAAATTCTATATGCATAGAGACTATTAGGATTTAAACAAAGCAAGCCTAAAAGATGACTTCCCATTACCTCACACCGGGGTATTGGTAGACAACACAACTCAATATCTGACATTCTTATGGATACAACAAAAAAAGGACTTTGAAGACATGAAGGAGACTATTTTTATAATTCCTTGGGACATATGTAGTTATAACTTAATACCTTTTTTCTCTTAGAATGTAGGGGCAATCTTTGTTTTCCATATTGGCGTGAAAGAAGTACTCCTATATGAAATAGAAATATCATCACCGTGAGTACTCCAGAAAACTAAGCTTGCAGAATCTGAATGGGCGCATGCATGCCTCGATCAATGCAAAACTCACCAAAGAAAAGCACTTAACTTCCCTATGTCATATGAAATTATATCAAGAGAGAATAAGGAGAATATTAACAAGAAAATCCTCGAGCACATCACAAAGACGATTTGGTGTTAAATAAGACCTTACTACCTTAATTCAATGCATGTTGAAAATGGATAGCGCAATTACAAATGACTTTATATTGTCAAGAAAGTATTCCTCAAGTGCGCTTCTACACTTACAACAACAAGTAGTGAAGATTTTCCATACCAACTAGACTCGGATGCAGCAAAAAAAAACTTTATGCATAAAATATATAAGCCCACTAGGTTGAAAACCTGAAAGGGTAACCTAGACAAAAATGGGTGTCCCGGTGGATCAAAAACCCTCAAAGGGCGATCTAGACAAAAATTAAGGGCACATAAAAATGAAAATATATAACCCTCCCGGTGGATTGAAAACCCGCAAAGGGCGATCCAGGCAAAAATTAGGGATTCTCCCAACAAAAACAACGAAGCAAAAAACTGCAATTCGAGGACTCATTCCCTGTCACCAACTAAGGAGGGGAGGAATCAAACCAATCACTATCCTTCAAAGAGAAGTATCAAAATTATCATGGACATAAGGAATATAGAAGTGTCGAAACCCAATTGCATTACCACTCTTATTTTTGTCTTTTTGTAATTACCTCTTTTAAGGAATTCCATCTTATATCATTGCCTTTTCACAGGCCCCGCTATTAATAAAATTTCATTTTCTCATAATTTCTTACTTTTGCATGTATAATTTTTTCCGCTTCCTATCATCTCTACTTGTTTGTAAATATTATAATTATTTTTTATAAACGATACATTAAAACGATATGGGCATAAATAATCAGAAGTGTTGAAAACAATAAAGGTGTTTTAAGTCGAAAACTCAAAGGGAAACCCATGGTTCCAAATATACACTCAAATGGAGCATACAAGCATTAAAATATGGCATAGGTTTCACAAAGGAAGTCAACACACACAATTTCAAATCAATCTCAAGACTCCAAAGAGAGAAATTTCAAGTCAATGTCAAAAGCAGAATTTCAAAAAAACAACTTAGAGACAGGCATACGTTCAAAGATCAATTTCAAAGCAAATTTTGAAAGAGCAACATCAATGAAACCGACTTTGAAACCAACAAAAGCACACATTCAAATATCAAAAACAAGAAAGCATATTTCCTCAAAAACAGAAAATTAAATGGTCCAACGAAGAAACTTTACGCATTTGCATAAGAATATCTTCTTACCAAGTATTAAAAAAAGTAAACATTTATAATACTTGGTGAATTTACATGTTCATAACATTTTCATTAAGTATTATGCATAAACATTTCAAATCGTGACATAGGGCCATGAATACTTCGCAGAATCTCAAGGCCTATTTACTATGTTTAGTTAAGTCACCTGCATAAATCACAAATTCCAAGCTTAGCTTTTACACTATCACAAAAAGCATAATTAGTTAAGGATAGATATAATGATTATAGGTGCTACAAAACTATATTACACTAGCTGGTATACCTACAATTCATATCTATAGCCTGGTCATCATCTGCCTACAAGCTACTTTTCAAGCTTTCAACTGTCAAACTTTTCAAGGGTCAAATTCAATTTCTTAGATGAAAATTCAAAATTTTCAAACTATCAAAATCAATTTTTCAAAGTCAAACTTTTCAGATTCGAAAATTTCAAATCATTCAAATTCAAATTTAAAATCAACATCATATATCCTCTAGGTTGTGGTAGATATGCGAAAATATGCGATATAATTCATTATGTTAGTCTCAAAAGCGACAATGAATTATCAAGCTTGTGTTATTTACCCTTTAGGTTATGGTAAATTTAAAATTTGCGATATAGCCTACTATGTTAGTCCTGAAGCTTTGGTAGTTTATTTTTCAAAACTCGTATTATCTATCCCCTAGGTTGTGGTAGATATACAAAATATGCGATATAATTCATTGTATTAGTCTCGAAGCAACGATGAGTTATCAAACTCTGCATTATTTATCCCATAGGTAGTGGTAAATATGCAATAATTGTGATATAACTTGTTGCATTAGTCATGAGGCAGCAATAAGTTATTGATTTTCAAAACTCTGCATTATTTATCTCCTATGTTGTGATAAATAAGCAAAATTTGCGATACAACTTACTATGTTAGTCCCTAAGCGTTAGGAAGTTGTTTTCATAACCCTCCAATTCAAATGAGCGAGAAATTAATATTCTCGCTCACTTCAATCAAAGAGTAATTAAATAGGGGCAGCTGTTATACCCCAAAATTTGTCTACCTTAATACTACAGTCTAACATTATTTTACTAGTTTTTCTTTAGGATTATTTATACCAATTTTGTAAATTATTTCTAATATCTAACTAACTTTGGAAAATGTACATTTTTTTATCATACTAAT
Source organism: Vicia faba (assembly GCA_948472305.1). Classification (NCBI taxonomy): domain Eukaryota; kingdom Viridiplantae; phylum Streptophyta; class Magnoliopsida; order Fabales; family Fabaceae; genus Vicia; species Vicia faba. The sequence continues at coordinate 407,484,143 of OX451737.1, read as the reverse complement.
ATTTAGTTAGACTAATTTATATTTAGGAGTAATTAGTTTAGTTAAATTATTTTTTATAATAAAAGCATATAAAAGGGGGGTATTTGTTTGTATAATTTAGTCGTTTTCTAATACTACTTTAATGTTACAAATAGTTTTATTTTTAGGTTATTTATTTATACATTCTCTAAATAAAATAAACTTTAATATAAATTTTATTTTATTTTAATAATGAACTATTGTTTATAAATTATGATTTCTATTTGATATTGAATTTTCATCTTTATTCTCATTAACATTCGTTGACCAGAAGTTAACTTTCAAAACAATATCAAATTGTTTCTTATTTTTATTCATTTAGTATTTCATTTTTAGATTTTATTTTTTATTGTTTTAAATGAATGTTGACTGAAGTCAACAAGGGTGAAAACCCTAATTCCCAAGCGGCGCCCAGTTTGCCTTCTACTTCCCCAAGAAAACAACCAAAAGCCCAAGAATCCAGAATCTTGAATCAAATCAGAACAAATCAAATATTGGAACTCAAATCTTTATTGATAATTATCTGAATGTATACAAGAATTCGTCCAAATACATGATTAAATCTGAAAACCCTAATCTAAAAACAACATAATTTGATTTGATAAATCAAATCTGAATCAAATCTCAATCAAAATTTTAAAAGAAAATCAAATAATATAGTTTCCTAATCTGACTATTCCTAAACCTATATAAACCTAGAACTAATACATATTGAAAAAAAATTAAAGAAACCCTTGCATTAATTATTGTGCATCCCACTCTCACCAAAGCTCAAACTTTTGAATACTTAGGGTTTCACACCAAAACCTTAAGCCTTCGAGCTAAGACCTCCATCATTATTACCTGCAAGCAAAAGAAAAATAAGATTAGAAGAGGAACTAGGAGAAATCAAAAAAGAAATTACGACCAGTGTCATTACAATTCAAGTAAGCCTAATCACTTAGCTTAGGGTTTTTCTGCGTGTATGATTGTATCGTTGGATCTCTAAGATTTAGGGTTTAATTTGGATTTTTGGAAAATTATAGGGTGAGGGTTCCTCACTAGGGTTAGGGTTCATCCACCTCAAGGTTAGGGTTCATGGGGTTAGGGTAACAATTGCTTAGGGTTCTTCATTCTGGGTTAGGTTTCTAAGGTATAGGTTTAGGGTTCTTTGGATTTTGAAAAAGTGTTGAATTTCCCGACGGAAATTCATCTCTCACGAAGGCCTTAACAATTGCAAATGGTGGTAACGTCCTAGGGTTCTAAGGGTTTATGAAGGTCTGGGTTTGAGATGGTGTATTGGATGAAGATATGAAGATCTCAGTTGAAGATCAACTAGAGATATGGAGATAAAGGTGATGTTCATGGTGGTTTACGGTGGTTGTTAGGGTGGCGACGATTTTCGACCAACATGGTTATAGAGAGAGGTCAGAGCCCCTCTCTCTACATTTCGTATAGTGTGAAGGTTAGAGAGAGACACAAAAGAGAAGAAAAATGAAAAATTGTGAAAGGAAATAGATATATACTCTCTTTGTTGCTCCATGTGCACATTTCATCGTACTCCCTGGTCAACAAATGAATCCTGACTGTTCATTCTTCATACTCTTAGTAAATGCCTAGAAGTTAACCTCTGGAGGCCATTTGATCAAGATTGAACGCTCTTAATCCTCACTGGTATACATAACACTTGCACCTCGTCACCTTTTGGCTAAATGAACCCAAAATGTTATCTGGGCTTCGCCCAATACTCCTCACACCTTTCTTTTACTATACCAACATGAATTCGTACCCCCTTCGCACTTTGGGCTTTAATAAATATATGGTCTTGAGCCCTTCCTATTGGCATAACACAGTTTGCTATGCTAAACAAGAATACACCATCCCCTGTTTATTAAATTAATAGTTTATTTATTCATTTAATTTAATTTACTTAATTTATTTATTTCTTATATTTAGTTTATTTATTTAAACAATTTATTTATTTACACATTTATTTCGAGCATTTATTTTCTCTACATTTGCATTAAAAATAATTTTTCTTAACATTATTAAAAATATATAATTTATTTTGATAAATGAATAATTATATTTTTAATAATTAAAAAATACTTCCTAAAACTTTTAAATTCTTTTATTTATAAACCTTTTTGTTATTAATTTAAAAAATAATTCAAAATATTTTAAAATTTCTTCATACATTTAATATAGCTAACCAATCAAACTTCTAACATTTTTTCTACTAACATAATTTCAAATTCTACATTATTTTCAAAAAAGGATTATGGATCTATTTTCAAAATTAACTGCAAACAACGTTTATGACTACTCTATTTTCAAAGTCAGACAAGGTCCAATGATAACTCGAAAGTATTTACACAATCCATAAAAAAACTAACCAAACACATATGAACCGCGAATTTGGACTCTGATTCTTCGCAAGGAGATACGTAGGCACACGGTTAAAACCAAGGCGAGTCCCCTAATTAAAAAACTAAATCTTTTCACATATATATGGAAATAACACGTTTGAGTATAAATTCTCGATTTACCCCTACGACCCAGAAGAGGAGCCCTTTGAGAAAAAGGGAGATAAAGGATACCTAACACATTCCCTTTATCTAACCAACTCACGAACTTATAATCTCTAAACGATTAGGTTTTCTGTTATATTTCCCGTCCTTAGGACAAAAAGTAGTGGTGATAACTCTTATTTTTTGTCGGTTATGATAACATCTTTGTAACCAACTATTGTTGATAGGTTCTGTGATACGGTGGGAGAACTGACTTGAGGTTTTGCGTTTTGTTTTTGCAAATGTTTCGGTTGAGAAAGAGTCGCCACCGACTTTTTATTTTATCCTAAGGAAAGGTTAAAAAGCACAGCAAAAACCTTTGAGATGTTTTCTTGGGTTCGGGGAGTAGATTATAGAAAGGGAAGGTATTAGCACCCTTTCTATCCATGGTTATCCATGGGCTCTTAGTTACTTGTTTAGATCAACTTGCCTTGATTTTCAATTGTTTGAAATGGTGCTTTATGTGTGGGTTTGAAAAATGTTTTGAAAAGAGGCCAATGTGGTGGCAACCTTTGTAATGATCCATGTTGGGATGTATACAAAAGTGTATGTCTTTTGAAAAAGTTTCCAATGTTTTTGAAAGTTGTTTTGAAAATGTGTTGTGATGTGTGTTTTGAAAAATAGGCAAGTGTTTTTGTTTTGCAAGTTGGCAAGTAACCAAGAGTTTGTCTACTCTAAATTTCTCAAAGATCTTTGCTATGTTTTAACCCTTTTAACAATTTTGTTCCACCATTGTATTTGGTGGACAATCTTGTGTTAGGATGTGAACGGGACAGGCGCGGGTCATCGTTTAGACCATGATTGCAATGGTGCCAAGTATCTTTGGGAAATTTTTCCTTTAAGGGACTTGATCATTTTTAGGCAACTTTTGAAAGCGTCATCGAGGGACTATGATCATTTGTTTGTTTTGTTTTTTGCCAAAGATACCTAACATGCAATATGGCCCATTATTGAAGGCAACAAGTGGAATACCCTAGGGGTGCAAGTGTGATTAGTGTTGTCCATTTTCATGCTTGTTTATCTTGAAATTAGGTCAAACTATTTGGTTGGTTTTTGCATACAAAACCCTAAGTCTATCATGGTATAATTAGAAAGCTTAAAAATGCGAAATTAAAAGTCCTAAGTTATTACACAATGATCATGGGAATGGGGGTACAAATGTTCAAATGGGGATGAGACTTCATAGGAGGATAATGTCCAATATTTACAACCAAATCGAATTGCGCAAATATAAATATAAAGATGTATAAGAATAAAGCAATATGTATGTGAAGGTATTTTGGTGTAAGTGTATATTTTATTCACAAATAAAATAAAAATAATTAAAAGAAAGTTAATTTTTTGAATATTTTCATGTTTAGGGCAAAAAACCCTAATTTTGCTAAATAAAAGGTATTAATTATTTATTATGTATTATATACCATATTTACTAATTATATACAAAAATAAATAAAAGAGAAGTATATTTGTCAAAAAAGGTAATTTTGATGTTAAATATTAATAAAAATAAAAATGTATTATTTTTGTGTTTTTAACCTAAATATTATAATAAATATATAAGTATTTATATTATTTACTAAATATCTTAAATATGTATAAAAATAAAATATTTAATAATTACAAAAAAAAGGATATTTTTTCATGGAATATTTTCAAAGGTAAAATAAAATAAGAATCAGAAATAAAAGTGTTTGCATTATTTTTAGTTATTTTAAATAAAAGTATATTTATGTTTATTTATGTACAAAACTAAATAAAACCAAATAAATATCAAATAAAAATGAAAAAAATGTGGGAAAAATAATTTTAATATTTTTTCATGCTTAAATAAAAATATAGAAACAAAATCAAAAGGAAAAAAATAAAAAATGACAAGTATATCTCAAAATGGGCCAGGGGGGTGCATGTGAAATGCAGTGGTGCAAAAAGGAAACAGAATCAGGCCCAGCCCAATACCTATCTTCTTCAACCTCCAGCAAGCTTTGTTTCAAAAACGCGCGTTTTACACACTGATTCAAACATCTTGATTCTTGGACTTTTAAGCAAAACTCATAACATGAAAGATGTCAAGCATCAAGCCACGATTCCATACATATAAGAAACTTAACTTAACTCTAAAAAATGAGAGAGAATTTCTCCATTCCTAATTCTTGACCTAAGTTTTTGTCAATGTTCAGGTCTTAAATTCTCTCAGCATATGCAATATAAATGGAAAGTGAGGATATGTATAGCTTCAGGGACATGAATATGACATTTTTCATTCACAAACTTAAAGCTAACTCTTCCTAGATTGAGAGATAGAAGTCCATGAACTTACCTGTTCAGCTTGGATCGTATCTGGCAATGGAGGCACTTTCAAGGCAAGGTGAGGATTGGTACAACTTTCTTGAAGTCCAGGGATGTTATTCCAACCTTTAGCTTGCTTTGAAACCAAGTGAATCAAGCTATAGCAATCAACCTGCAAAACAGAAAAAGTGAAAATGGTGAAGTTGGTTAGAGGTGTTACAGGTCGTGTCCAATGCTTGGGATAGCTTGTATATGTGGTATGGAGTGTGTATGAACTGGTTTTAGCAACAATGCACGAGTGGATTGAGTTATGGAAGTCCAACTGCAGAGATGACTCTGTTTTCTGCAGTAGGATGGTGTTTTGAGGTTTAGGGAGGTTTGGAGGGTAGTTAGCTCGTGCCTTAGCTCAGGTTTGATGTTTGGAAGGTGTACAACAAGTTTGTCTAAGCTTGTGTTGGCAGAAATGTGAGATGGATATCAATATGCCAAGTTTCTTCTAATGTAAGTCAAAAATGCAAAGTCTTGTTACAAGCTTCTCTAGGCCCCTCAAATGTGCTGCAAAGCTTTGTCTTGATTAGTGGGATATGTCCAATAGCTTGTGTCTAGAAGATATGCATTGTACCTCTTGATTTGCAAACTTGACATAAAGCCATACTTTTCAAAAATGGATAAAGTGCTTTTTCCATTTATGGCTCAATCTTGTATGAAATGGTTAAACAAACAAGATAAGGCTTAAACACAAAGGATTGGCATTAAATTTATGAGTGTAAATGAGATTAGAGGCCTGTAATGTAGCTTGCATATGCTGAGTTTGAAAATGCACAAGTTATGAACATGCCTTTGGCCATGAATCAAAGTGACTTTTGCTCATATTGCCAAATTCGATTCTCCCTAACCACAAGGTTGTTTGATGAGTTCTTGGACATTTTGGAAAGCTTGGAATGTGTACTACAATCTATCTTTGTAATTCAAGTTGAAATTCCAAGTGGAAGCATGTGAAAAGTGGCCATGAAGTTAGGCAAAAATCCTGCCTAGAATAGGTCAAAATTTTTCTAAGTTAAGAATGTTTTGCACCCTTGTTCCAAAATTCATAACTTGAGCTACAAGCTTCTTTTGAGGAAACTTTGTGAATCAAAGTTGTAGATTTTGCAATAGACTACAACTTTTATGTTTTGAGTTTTCCTTGAATCCAAATTCATCTTGATGAAAAGATGGGACAAAGTTAGGAAATAATTAGGGATTTTCATAACTTAGAAAAATTCTAAGTTATGAAAATTCTTCATTTCAAACCCTAATTTGCAATTTTGATTTCTTGATTAACAAGTTTCATAATTTGGCATGTTTTGATGGAAAATGAATCTTGACACTTGATTTTGACCAAAAAGTCAAAGTTTGACTTTTCAGTATACAGTCAAATTTGGCTCAGTTGACTGGAAAATTCATCTGTCAATCTTGTGCAATTGGGATCTTTTGAACTTATTGAACATGTCAAGACAATGACATTGAGTCCTTGAGTCCATATATGAGCTTGGTTTGCCATTGGTTAGGTCAAACAGTCAAAAATTGCCTTTGTGCAGTCAAAACCCTAAAAATGACCATTTTGCCCTTTTGGTGATCTAATCAAATTTCTTGTGGGATTGTGATCCAAACTTGACCAAATGGTTCATATGAGTTAATAATGTTGATGTGGGTCAAAAATCATGAGGTTTGACTGTCAATTGACCACAATTGACTTTTTCCCTAATACAGCTGATTTCTAGGTCAACTGTCCAATTGACTGGGCAAAGTTTGGAATCAAGACTTGAAACTTGGTATGGATAAACTTGTGAGTCCAACATGAAGCATGAAAGTCATCTTGGGCATTTTAGGTCAAAACATCTTGGTGCAAACACAAACCCTAATTTGGGTCATCAGTGCAAGGAGGGGTCTTGAGCAGAGTAAACCCTAACTTGTTCTTGAGCTCCAAGGGTCTTGTGATGAGAAAATGTTGAGGAAATGGGAGGGCAAATTTTGGGGTACAACAGTTGCCCCTGTTCAATCTTCTTGAACCTGAAGAGTTAGATTGGCAAGTTTGCCTTTCGTGACTCGAAGGTAAAAGGAGATTGGACACTAGAGTGCCCTGAAATTTGCACTCGCATGCTGGAGTATCAGCAATGTGATGTCGGGAATAGGCTTATAGATGCCATTTGGAGATAGGATGGATAGGAGGATGGGCTTATAGATGCCATCTGGAGGTGTAACAGAACCTTGTCGAGAATGGGCTTATAGATGCCATTTGTAAGTGTTGATCGCGTAAGAGATTCCTTAGCGAGCACTTGCGTATTTTGAGAAAGAAAGATGGTTTCCTGGATTGTTACAGGTGTTGATCTTCGGTCTCTTCATGCAGATATGCCCTGGCTGGATACAGGTGTCGAATCTACAATTGGTTGCTCACAGATGTGCCCTGGCTAGATACAGGAATCGAATCTGGAACTGTTGTCTACAGATGTGCCCTGGCTGGATACAGGTATCGAATCTAGAACTGTTGTCTACAGATGTGCCCTGGCTGGATACAGGTATCGAATCTGGAACTGTCGTCTACAGATATGCCCTAGCTGGATACAGGTATCGAATCTGGAAGTTGAAAAGGTTGGTAGAGATAGCTTTCCTGGCTGGATATAGGTGTAGACCTCTGACCTGAGAATGAAAGATAATTTCCTGGCCTGTTACAGGGGTTGATCTTCAAACTCTCATGCAGATATGCCCTGGCTAGATACAGGTATCGAATCTACAATCAAACACTCACAGATATGCCCTGGCTAGATACAGGTATCGAATCTGGAATTGTGATAGTTGATAGTAATCATCTTTGGATTGAACTTCTTCCTGAAAAGGCAAAACATTAGCTGTATGCAATGTCATGATGTATGAGATGCATGATGTCATGATGCTCAAAATGAGATAGTGTTGTATGCACTTTGTCATGTATGTAAGTAGGATGCATGAAATGTGAAATGTCTATGAATGTATTTTCGTCTAGGAAAATAAATCCTTGACGACTGGTCGGGGAATCAAATCCTGGGCTGATGTTGAAGAGTTGAGTTCTTCATTTCCGCTGGGGATGACGGTTGCAAGAATAAACCGGTAGGAGAAGACGACTCCGTCGGGGAATAAACTTGTCGGAGAGATTACTCTGAGGGGAATAGAATAGGTGAAGAGATTACTCGGCGGGGTATTACTCTGTGGAAAGAGATACTTCACTGAGGTTTTGATGAGAGCTCCGCTGGGGATTTTAACGATAGACTCCGCCGGGGATTTCAACGATAAACTCCGCTGGGGATTCCGCTGATAAGTTATGTTGGGGAACTTTGATGAACTCCGCTGGGGATAGGAAGAACTTCGCCGAGGATGAATTTTCCGTGGTAATTAGCTGAGGATAACCCAGTTATAAGCTCTTGTGAGGAATAACTTTGAATAAAGTCCGGGAGGGACGTCCGTACTCTGCAGGGGATAAGCTTCCAGAATCTACTGGGGATAAGCTTCAAGACCCGTCGGGGATATGGACTCCACTTCCCTGGGGAAACTTTTCAGACTGTACTGGGGTGTTGGTATTCCGCCGGGGAACAATCTTATATTAAGACTACCGGGGATGCTTGCTGAGGAATGCCTATACTCTGTTGAGGAATGTTGAAATCTTCTGGGGATGCTCAACTTCCTTTAGGCTGGCCGTAGACTAACTCTGCTTGAGGAGAGTATTGCTGACTTGCTAGGGGAATATTGTGCCTTTTCAGGGTTGATAGGAAACCAACTCTACTTGGGGAAAGTATTGCTGAATCTTGTCTTACTCTGTGGGGAGTTGAGGTAACTTGGTTACGTTCTTCAGCCGAACCTACTTTGACACCTTGGTGGACAGAGCAACTAGACTGCTTGGACAATTCTACATTGCCCCTGTTTCTGATGTCACCTGTAATCAGTCCTTTGTTTCGCATGCAACTAATCATGATTAGCAATTAATGTCAAATGCATATATCAAACATGAACATTGGACGTTCTTCGCAAAACAAAACAGAAAAAGGAAAAACAATGGATAATTTGTCTGAGAAATTGAACTTGTATTGATTTTGAAATTTTCCTGTAAATAGACGTTTATGTACAGGAGGCTGACGTCCTAGTAAGAGAACTCCGCCGAACAACATAGAGTTTATACAATTTTTCAAAGAAAACAAAAACAGCTATGTGAAAAATAATCCCACTGGGTTCCAACTCTGCTATCGCCTTTATGTCTTCAAGCGTCTCATCACTTTGCTGCTTAGTTGAAGATGAAGCTGATTGATCGATGCCGAAGTCTGAGCATGATAGTTGATGCCGAATGCTGGATGCGAGGTGATCTAATGAGTCATAGTATTACGCTTTATCCCTAACTTTTTCCTGAACCGCCCTTTCGGGTTTTCAGTCCACCGGGATACCCATTTTTGCCCAAGCCGCCTTTTCAGGTTTTCGACTTGCCGGGTGTATAGATTTTTTTCATTTTCATCCCTTATTTTTGCCCGAATCCTTTTGGTTCGCCGGGAAGCCCTTATTTTTGCCTAGGGGTGTCAACCTAGTGGGTCTTTGATTCATGCGTAGTATCTTTTTACTATGTCTGCATTGGCGGGGTGAGGGAGGTCGTCACCATCCATGGTGGTTAAAATCATATCTCCTCCTGAGAAGATATGTTTAACCACAAATGGCCCTTCGTACGTAGGGGTCCATTTGCCCCTGGGATCACTTTGAGGAAGAATGATGCGCTTGATTACCAGATCCCCAACTTGATACTCTTGTCGTCGGAATTTCTTGTTAAATGCCCTGATCATCCGTTTTTGGTACGTCTGACCATGACAAATAGCAGTGAGTCTTTTTTCGTCAATTAGGTTTAATTGATCAAGCCGAGTCTGGATCCAGTCATCTTCGCTCAAACCTGCATCCTTCATTATCCGGAGAGAGGGTATCTGGACTTCAACAGGCAAGACTGCCTCCATGCCATAGACCAAGGAAAAGGCAGTTACCCCTGTCGACGTCTGTGCTGAGGTACGGTACCCATGAAGAGCGAACGGTAACATCTCGTGCCAATCCTTATAGGTCACTGTCATCTTCTACACAATCTTCTTGATGTTCTTATTCGCTGCTTCTACATCCCCATTCATCTTCGGCCAGTAGGGAGAAGAATTGTGGTACTGTATCTTGAATTGCTCGCAGAGCTCAGTGATCATTTTGTTGTTAAGATTGGTACCATTGTCCGTAATGATCCTCTCAGGTACACCGTATCGACAGATCAGGTTGTGCCGAATGAACCGTGCCACGACGTTCTTGGTTACGGTAGCATAGGAAGCTGCTTCAACCCATTTTGTGAAGTAATCAATCGCTACCAAGATGAAGCGATGCCCGTTGGATGTCGTTGGTCTGATTTCGCCGATCATATCAATGCCCCACATTGCAAAAGGCCAAGGTTCCGTCAAGACATTCAGAGGAACCGGAGGAGTATGCACCTTATCAGCATAGATCTGGAATTTGTGACACGTCCGAGAGTGCTGGTAACAGTCAGCTTCCATTATGGACCAGAAATACCCTGCCCGAAGGATTTTCTTCGCCATGGTATGTCCACTGGAATGTGTTCCGAAAGTACCTTCATGTAGCTCTGCCATGATCTTTTCTGCTTCAGTCTTATCCACACAACGCAGTAAAGTTGAATCATGGTTTCGCTTGTAGAGAATGCCATTACTGAGGAAGAACTTTGCCGCAAAACTTCTCAGGAACTTCTTGTCATTAACCGACGCGCCTTTGGGGTATTCTTGAGCTTCCAAGTACCTCTTCACTTCATGATACCAGGGTTTTTCAATCACCTCTTCGGCCTCAAGATCACAGCAATATGCAGGTTCGTCCAATTTCCAGATAATGATCCGGGGAGCCTCGTTGTCCTATTTGACTTTGAACATGGAAGACATCGTAGCTAGGGCGTCCGCTAACTGATTCTCCTCTCTTGGGAAGTGTTCAAAATTTATTTCTTTAAAGTGGGGAAGCAATGTCAGCACATACTCCTTGTAAGGAATAAGGTTTGGGTGTTTCGTATCCCACTCGCCCTTGACCTGATTGATTACGAGAGCGGAATCTCCAAATACACTCAGAAACTTGATCCTTAAATCAATTGCAGCTTGAAGACCCATGATACATGCCTCATACTCTGCCTTGTTGTTGGTGCAGTTGAAACATAGCCGGGCAGTGAGTGGGGTATGAGTGCCTTTAGGGGATATGATTATAGCGCCAATACCATTACCCAAAGCGTTCGAGGCTCCGTCAAAATGCAAAGACCATCGGGATCCTTCCTCAGGTCCTTCATCCGGTCCAGGTACTTCACAATTAGTCACTATCATGATGTCCTCGTCTGGAAATTCAAAGTTCAACAACTGGTAATCATCCACTGGATGGTGTGCCAAATGGTCTGCCAATACACTTCCCTTGATTGCTTTTTGAGTTGTGTACTGGATGTCATATTCCGTCAAGATCATTTGCCATCTTGCTATTCTTCCAGACAGAGCAGGCTTTTTGAATATGTACTTGATTGGATCCATTTTTGAAATCAACAGAGTAGTGTGAGTCAACATATACTGTCTCAGCCGGCGAGCAGCCCATACCAGAGCGCAGCAAGTTTTCTCGAGCAGTGAGTACCGGGTCTCACAGTCGGTAAACTTTTTGCTCAGGTAATAAATGGCGTGCTCTTTTCGGCCAGACTCGTCATGCTGCCCCAGCACACACCCCATTGAGTTGTCAAGTACTGTCAAGTATAGTATTAGAGGTCTCCCCTCAACCGGTGGCATGAGAATGGGTGGTTCTTGGAGATACTCTTTGATTTTTTCGAAAGCGGCCTGACATTCATCGTTCCAACGTACTACTTGATCTTTCTTCAGCAGTTTGAAGATTGGTTCACAGGCAGCAGTTAGATGTGAGATGAATCGGGCAATGTAGTTCAGCCGTCCTAGAAAGCCTCTGACTTCTTTCTCTGTCTTGGGAGCTGGCATCTCTTGTATGGCTTTCACCTTGGCAGAGTCTACTTGAATACCTTTGTCGCTTACGATGAAGCATAGCAATTTTCCAGACCTCACCCCAAAGGTGCATTTGTTCGGGTTCAACCTCAGCTTGTACAACTTCAGACGGTCAAACAGCTTACGTAGATGGTCAAGGTGTTCCTCCTTAGTTTGGGACCTTGCAATCATATCATCGACGTATACTTCTATCTCGTGATGGATCATATCATGAAATAAAGAAACCATGGCACGTTGGTAGGTTTCCCCAGCATTTTTCAACCTAAACGACATGACCTTGTAGCAAAAAGTGCCCCACTGAGTAACAAAAGTGGTCTTCTCCATATCTTCGGGAGCCATCTTGATCTGATTATAACCGGAGAAGCCGTCCATAAAGGAGAAAACTTTATGCTGAGCAGTATTGTCAACCAGAACATCGATGTGAGGCAGAGGGAAATCATCCTTGGGGATGGCCCTGTTCAAATCCCTGTAATCAACACACATTCGGACCTTACCATCCTTTTTCGGCACTGGAACCACGTCGGCAACCCACTGAGGGTAAGAAGTCACTGCTAGAAACCCGACATCAAATTGTTTCATAACCTCAGCTTTGATTTTCTCGGACATTTCTGGACGCATACGGCGGACCTTTTGTTTAACCGGAGGGCAATCTTCCTTGGTAGGCAGGTGATGAACCACAATGTCGGTATCCAACCCAGGCATGTCTTCGTAAGACCAGGCAAAGATATCCACGTAGTCATGCAGCATCTGAATCAACCGTTGTTTCACACTGAGCTCTAGGTTGGCACCAATCTTGACTTCCTTTCTGTCTGTCTCAGTACCCAGATTTACCGTTTTCACTGGCTCTTCATGTGGCTGAATGGCCCTTTCTTCCTAGAGTAGCAGTCTTGCAAGTTCACCAGGCACTTCGCAATCGTCTTCACCTTCGTCTTCGGCTAAGTTGATCGGATTTTCGAAGTCATAACTGGCAGTAGCAGAGTTGTTACCAGTGAGATCCAGAGTGGATTGGAACCTGTATAAGTGAGTGTGTGTAAATATAGCTGTTTTGCAATATATAATAAAGAAAGAAAAGGAGCACAAGATTTGAAATGCAACAAACGTCCAATGTTTTGATTAATGATATATGAAAATGTCATACAAAATCCCTCACAAATGGAGCCACAGTGCCCCGGGTAGGACACCGAGCCATAAAAGTTTCAACATATTGTTTGTTACAAATTGAAAACAAAAGAGTTCATTACTGAGTGATAAAAGTAATAGGTGTAAAATCTTTGGCAGTCCAGTTGCTTGGTCCATTGTCGGTTGTCGGGTAGATCCAGCTGTCGAATTCCGATTCCCCCACGTCATCTTAAATAGCATTCACTCCCGGGTTGGTGATGAACACATGAGGTCCTCCAATCCTCGCCCAATGAACAGCCTTCTGAGCCTCCACAGTGAAGCCCAGCCCAAACTTGTCAGTCTTTGGAGTGAAGTCAGGAAGTCGGCCCCAGTTTGCGCACTCGCCCTTCTCAATCACAACCCGGGCATCCTTCAAGGAAGCCATCTTCAAAGGAGGGTCTTCAATCACAGTTTCAGCTGACGCCAACGTCTGAGGCACCTCTTCAAAGTGTTGAAAGGGGGTTTCAATGAATTCCCCATCCATCTCTATGTATCGGAACGAGTTTAAGTGGCTGACCATATACTCTTCTTCCCCTTGCACTGTCACAACTTTCCCTCTGACTGGGTACTTAAGCTTTTGATGTAGTGTGGAGGTCACAGCTCCAGCCTTGTGGATCCATGGACGACCCAGCAAACAAGAGTAGGATGGACGGATGTCCATCACATAGAAAGTTGAATAAAAAACTTGAGAACCAACCTTGATTGGAATGTCGACTTCACCATGTACCATCCTTTTCGAACCGTCAAAGGCTCGGACGACAATGTTACTAGGCTTGAGCTCCAGACCCTCACAATCCAATCTGTCTAGGGCCTTCTTGGGCAATACATTTAATGAAGAACCGGTGTCTACCAACACATGGGCAAGAGTAGTGCCCCTGCATTCAATAGAGACATGCAGGGCGTCATTATGGTTCTTTCCTTTTGCAGTCAGATCGGCGTCAGAGAAGCCCAGACCATTATCGGAAGTCAAGTTGGCCACACAATCAGTAAATTGATCAGCAGATGTTTCTTGCGGCACATGAGCCGTCTTCAGGAAGGAGATCAGGGCCTTGGCATGGGCCTCTGAACACAACAACAATGATAGCATAGAAATTTTTGATGGGGTGTGCCCCAACTGCTCAACAACATTGAAATCACTTTTCTTGATAATCTTGAGGATCTCCTCCATCTCTTGCTGGGAGGCTTCAACAGTGGTTGTCTTTGGTGCCTCCGTCAGGGCAGGCAAATCAGTAGCAATCCCCTTGCCCCGAGCATCAGATGACTCAGCAGCAGGGGTAGAAACAGGAACTTAATTAGAAAGTGGAACATGCACACTTGCAGGTGTGATGATAAGGGGTTTCTGAATAGCTGGTGGAGAAATATCTGGTGAAAACAACCTACCACTGCGAGTAATTTTGGCAGGCCCGGTGATGTTACTGACACCGGTGCTTGTATCAAACTCTTGCTTCACTCCCAGCACATAAACATCTTCCCCATAGTGCCACGGGACAGCTTTGTCGGATGTATAAGGGAGAGGCCCTGGGACAGTGATGATGACAGGAGAAATTTTCTGAGTGGACATGATTTTGACAGGCTTCTTTGAAGGAGCCTTGGGAGGTTTGTTGAAAATAGTGACGATAGAAACTTCTTCGGCGGGGACAGCAGGAACAACAATCTTCTCGAATAAGATCTCCTTGCTATCCATCAGGCTTTGGATACCTGATTTCAGCAAAGGACAACCAAAAGGCGAGACAGCACATAGAAGGCAATCTTCATCACATCCCGAAAATAAACCGGCTAGCAACAAATTCCTTTTAACAGTTGATAACAGAGTAACAATCTCTTCCACGGAGGCTACATATCGGTCTTCTTCCACAGCATTCATTCCATGCTGGGGCATGGGAGCGGTCACAACATTGGGCCTTTCGGGCGCCTCAAACTGTATTTCCTTAGCATCAATAAGGTCTTGAACCTTATTCCTTAGAGCCCAGCAATCGTCTGTAGTATGCCCGGGGCTATCAGAGTGATAAGCGCAATGGGCGTTGGGGTTGTATTTCGGAGAGGCTGTGTTCACCACCTTCGGAGCTTCTTTGACAGTTACCAAATTGGTTGACAGTAGTTGCGGCAAAATCTGAGACAGGGTCATGCTAAGCCGAGTGTACTGCCTTTTGGGTCTCTCATTCCTCTGTTGATTATATTGTTGAGGAGCAACAGCAGGCTTTGAAATTACCAATGCATTGACAGCTTGGTGGTGTTCCGGTTTAATCTGTCTTCGGGGACCATAAAAAACATTGGCTTCTTTTTTGAAAGGCTTCTTCTCAGTACTCGCGGAGGCACCTTTCTGTATCTTCCCTGACTTGATACCAACTTCTATCCTCTCACCAGTCAAGATCAAATCTGTAAACCCAGCAAAAGAATTACCAATCAGATGATTGAATAATGGACCAGACAGGGTCCCTAGGAACATGTCAACAAGTTCACGGTCAGTCAAAAGAGGCTGCACCCTGCCAGCCAGGTCTCTCCACTTTTGCGCATACTCCTTGAATCCTTCGCCCGTTCCCAGTGACATACCCTGAAGTTGGGTACGCGTGGGAGCGAGATCAGAATTATACTGATACTGTCTATAAGATGCGGTAGCCAAATCTTCCCAGTTTCGAATACTGGCTCCATCTAGCTGATAAAACCATTCGAGTTGAGACCCCGAAAGGCTATCCTGAAAGAAATGGATCCAAAGGTTCTTGTCTGTAGTCTAAGGTTGGATCTTCCTTACATATGATCTGAGATGCAGCTTAGGACAGGAAGCCCCATCGTACTTCGCAAAGGCAGGCGCCTTGAACTTGTGTGGGATTACCACCCCAGAAGATAAACCTAGATATCTGAAATCCAACCCCGGCACATTTTGAATCTCCATGGCACTTAAACAGTCCTCTAGTTGCTTGTATCTGTCTGCAGCAGGAGGGTACTGTTCATCATTGTAATCCGTCTCGTTGTCGGAGACTGCAGGACTAGGAGCCCTTCCCCCTTGGGGACTGTCTTTCTCTGCAGAGGAAGTAGCCTGATCAGCCTCATTATGGAGTGTATTCCCAAACCTGCGTCCAGTGTTGAACATCGCAGTCCTCTTCTTCTTCTTCTTCAGGAGAAGAGCCTTCAACTCTTGTTGACCTTGGGTTAAGCTCATGACCAGCTCTTGAAACTGGGCGTTTTGGGCCTGGAGGGCCTTGATAGCTTATTCATTGGATGATTCAGGATTCATGATGACTGTTCAAATAAACAGCGAAGAAGATTAAGCAACCTGTGGAAAAAGGGTACCTGTTATGCATATGATGTAATGAGATGCGTATGATTTATGTTTTCAAAGACAATCGGAATTCAACTTTGTAGACAAAAAGGAAACACACTTCATTAGATTCAAACTTTAAATTGTTCAACAACCTGCCCTTAGGCATTACAATACTGAAAAGGAAATAAAAGCTGTAAAAGGAAACATCCAAAGCTCATCAGTGCTCCCATGGCCTCCTCTTCTCAGTACGGATATAGTCGTTCAGGATCCGCTCTTCCTCCAATTGCTTAGTCAGCTTCTGGATCTTCCGTTCCTGTTCGTTGAACTTTTCCCGATAAAAATCCTGTTCTTCCTGTAGCTGCGCCCAAGATCTTTTTAGGGTATCAACATCAGTGGGTATCTGAGGAGGGAGGACAGTTGGAGGAACCCCGTCTTCATCAGGAGATTCAAGAATGATAGGCCTGAGCACGGAGGCGGACCCATCTGCAATAGGGTTCCAATGGTAGAGAAGTCTTCGGTCCCAACTCATATGGGTCAGCTTTGTGAATTCTATCCCAAGCCTTAATGAATCCATGGCGTAGTTTGTCACTGCCTACCTGAAATTCAAAATGGAAGTGAGGAACCAACATCTCATGAGGCCCTACTCTTCTGGCTCTTCCAAACTGACGGAGAGCTAAACATGGATTATAAGAGATTCCTCCCTGGGTACCGATCAATGGAACATTAGGGTATTCTCCGCAACGATCAATAACAGCTACCTCATCCAAACCTCTGAGAGTACAAGTGATGTCATTATCAGTGAGAGACATTAACCTATGAGCCCAACCCTTTCCTTCTTCATTCTTCAGCACGAACTTAGGAAGGTGCGAAATAAACCACCTCACTAACAAAGGAGCACAACACCATGGAGTTCCCCGTCTTCGGGCAGTACGAGCATGGAGTTGTTGCAGGATATCACCCAAAAGAGTGGGTACAGGGTTCCGAGACATGAAGATCCTTATGGCATAGATATTGATAAAGGTATCAGGATTGGGAAACAATACCATACCATAGATTAAAAGAGGCAGAATATCTTCGTACGCCTTGAAGTCTAAGTCATTCCAGAAACTATTAGCTTTGCCAACTAGAAACTTAACCAAAAAGCCCTTAACTCCACTTCTAGTTTCCCAGTTAGCCACTACCTCTTCTTTGGTTAAGGGAAGAATTACAGCAATCTCTTCAGGCCTAAGAGTCTTCTCCCAACCAGTGAATGGAGTCTGCTCCAAAACAGGGATACCAAGCAAATCAGAGAATTCTTCCAGGGTAGGGACCAGCTGGAAGTCTTGAAAGGTGAAGCAATGATACAGGGGATCATAAAACTGGGTCAGGACACTTATCAGTTGTTGGTCCCACTTTGAAGTGATCAAGCCAAGGAGAGAACCATGCCTCTTGATGAAGGAAGTAGTGTTTGGAATCCTATCAACCAATTCCTTGAGCAAAGTAGGTGGTTGAACAAAGTTGAGCCGGATAGTATTCCTACGCACGGGCATCATGATTTCCTACAAAACAGAGCAAAGATGAAACCCTCTTGTCTTTGAAATGGGTCAGTCCTCATACAGGATGCATGCAATGGTATGATGGTATGATGCTATGATGAAGCACACCACAAGTGTTCACAAAGGCAAGCATGATAAGGCACACAAGTCACAAGACAACCCTTAGGGTTTAGGCTAGCATGAAGTTTAGGTGTTACCCTCTTTTAGTTTCGTTGGTTAAGACTTGTCCTATCAAAAGTAACCGGGTTCTAGAGGATCTCAATATCATTGAATACCCTCAATCGGTCATAACTCCAGCATTGCAATCTTTTCTTGCGGCCAGAACCATCGCGAGAGTTTAGCCTCAATGAGTGTAGCATACTGCTACTGTTCTATGGCCAAGTTTGGTCAATTTAGGGTTCTAAGGTCGGTTGGTGCTTAATGACTCCTTAGAAGACCCATATTCTCCTCGTTGCAACACAAGAGATATCGGTACAAACCAAGACGTCACACCAACGTAGCCACTGCTTCACCCATGTCGGTCTACGCCGGTCAGGTCCCTCATATATTATGCTACCTAAAAGGGTATTCCCCAGATCTAGGTTAGGATCTATGAAACTCCGATGCAAATCCCACAAATATAAAAGCAAACAAAGCAAACAAATGAAAACAAAGGTGATCTAAGCCCTAAGGTTACTCCACTTTAAAGACTCCCCAGCAGAGTTGCCAGTTCTGTGATACGGTGGGAGAACTGACTTGAGGTTTTGCGTTTTGTTTTCGCAAATGTTTCGGTTGAGCAAGAGTCACCACCGAATTTTTATTTTATCCTAAGGAAAGGTTAAAAAGCACAGCAAAAACCTTTGAGATGTTTTCTTGGGTTCGGGGAGTAGATTATAGAAAGGGAAGGTATTAGCACCCTTTCTATCCATGGTTATCCATGGGCTCTTAGTTACTTGTTTAGATCAACTTGCCTTGATTTTCAATTGTTTGAAATGGTGCTTTGTGTGTGGGTTTGAAAAATGTTTTGAAAAGAGGCCAATGTGGTGGCAACCTTTGTAATGATCCATGTTGGGATGTATACAAAAGTGTATGTCTTTTGAAAAAGTTTCCAATGTTTTTGAAAGTTGTTTTGAAAATGTGTTGTGATGTGTGTTTTGAAAAATAGGCAAGTGTTTTTGTTTTGCAAGTTGGCAAGTAACCAAGAGTTTGTCTACTCTAAATTTCTCAAAGATCTTTGCTATGTTTTAACCCTTTTAACAATTTTGTTCCACCATTGTATTTGGTGGACAATCTTGTGTTAGGATGTGAACGGGACAGGCGCGGGTCATCGTTTAGACCATGATTGCAATGGTGCCAAGTATCTTTGGGCAATTTTTCCTTTAAGGGACTTGATCATTTTTAGGCAACTTTTGAAAGCGTCATCGAGGGACTATGATCATTTGTTTGTTTTGTTTTTTGCCAAAGATACCTAACATGCAATATGGCCCATTATTGAAGGCAACAAGTGGAATACCCTAGGGGTGCAAGTGTGATTAGTGTTGTCCATTTTCATGCTTGTTTATCTTGAAATTAGGTCAAACTATTTGGTTGGTTTTTGCATACAAAACCCTAAGTCTATCATGGTATAATTAGAAAGCTTAAAAATGCGAAATTAAAAGTCCTAAGTTATTACACAATGATCATGGGAATGGGGGTACAAATGTTCAAATGGGGATGAGACTTCATAGGAGGATAATGTCCAATATTTACAACCAAATCGAATTGCGCAAATATAAATATAAAGATGTATAAGAATAAAGCAATATGTATGTGAAGGTATTTTGGTGTAAGTGTATATTTTATTCACAAATAAAATAAAAATAATTAAAAGAAAGTTAACTTTTTGAATATTTTCATGTTTAGGGCAAAAAACCCTAATTTTGCTAAATAAAAGGTATTAATTATTTATTATGTATTATATACCATATTTACTAATTATATACAAAAATAAATAAAAGAGAAGTATATTTGTCAAAAAAGGTAATTTTGATGTTAAATATTAATAAAAATAAAAATGTATTATTTTTGTGTTTTTAACCTAAATATTATAATAAATATATAAGTATTTATATTATTTACTAAATATCTTAAATATGTATAAAAATAAAATATTTAATAATTACAAAAAAAAAGGATATTTTTTCATGGAATATTTTCAAAGGTAAAATAAAATAAGAATCAGAAATAAAAGTGTTTGCATTATTTTTAGTTATTTTAAATAAAAGTATATTTATGTTTATTTATGTACAAAACTAAATAAAACCAAATAAATATCAAATAAAAATGCAAAAAATGTGGGAAAAATAATTTTAATATTTTTTCATGCTTAAATAAAAATATAGAAACAAAATCAAAAGGAAAAAATAAAAAATGACAAGTATATCTCAAAATGGGCCAGGGGGGTGCATGTGAAATGCAGTGGTGCAAAAAGGAAACAGAATCAGGCCCAGCCCAATACCTATCTTCTTCAACCTCCAGCAAGCTTTGTTTCAAAAACGCGCGTTTTACACACTGATTCAAACATCCTGATTCTTGGACTTTTAAGCAAAACTCATAACATGAAAGATGTCAAGCATCAAGCCACGATTCCATACATATAAGAAACTTAACTTAACTCTAAAAAATGAGAGAGAATTTCTCCATTCCTAATTCTTGACTTAAGTTTTTGTCAATGTTCAGGTCTTAAATTCTCTCAGCATATGCAATATAAATGGAAAGTGAGGATATGTATAGCTTCAGGGACATGAATATGACATTTTTCATTCACAAACTTAAAGCTAACTCTTCCTAGATTGAGAGATAGAAGTCCATGAACTTACCTGTTCAGCTTGGATCGTATCTGGCAATGGAGGCACTTTCAAGGCAAGGTGAGGATTGGTACAACTTTCTTGAAGTCCAGGGATGCTATTCCAACCTTTAGCTTGCTTTGAAACCAAGTGAATCAAGCTATAGCAATCAACTTGCAAAACAGAAAAAGTGAAAATGGTGAAGTTGGTTAGAGGTGTTACAGGTCGTGTCCAATACTTGGGATAGCTTGTATATGTGGTATGGAGTGTGTATGAACTGGTTTTAGCAACAATGCACGAGTGGATTGAGTTATGGAAGTCTAACTGCAGAGATGACTCTGTTTTCTGCAGTAGAATGGTGTTTTAAGGTTTAGGGAGGTTTGGAGGGTAGTTAGCTCGTGCCTTAGCTCAGGTTTGATGTTTGGAAGGTGTACAACAAGTTTGTCTAAGCTTGTGTTGGCAGAAATGTGAGATGGATATCAATATGCCAAGTTTCTTCTAATGTAAGTAAAAAATGCCAAGTCTTGTTACAAGCTTCTCTAGGCCCCTCAAATGTGCTGCAAAGCTTTGTCTTGATCAGTGGGATATGTCCAATAACTTGTGTCTAGAAGATATGCATTGTACCTCTTGATTTGCAAACTTGACATAAAGCCATACTTTTCAAAAATGGATAAAGTGCTTTTTCCATTTATGGCTCAATCTTGTATGCGATGGTTAAACACACAAGATAAGGCTTAAACACAAAGTATTGGCATTAAATTTATGAGTGTAAATGATATTAGAGGCCTGTAATGTAGCTTGCATATGCTGCGTTTGAAAATGCACAAGTTATGAACATGCCTTTGGCCATGAATCAAAGTGACTTTTGCTCATATTGCCAAATTCGATTCTCCCTAACCACAAGGTTGTTTGATGAGTTCTTGGACATTTTAGAAAGCTTGGAATTTGTACTACAATCCATATTTGTAATTCAAGTTGAAATTCCAAGTGGAAGCATGTGAAAAGTGGCCATGAAGTTAGGCAAAAATCCTGCCTAGAATAGGTCAAAATTTTTCTAAGTTAAGAATGTTTTGCACCCTTGTTCCAAAAATCATAACTTGAGCTACATGCTTCTTTTGAGGAAACTTTGTGAATCAAAGTTGTAGATTTTTCAATGGACTACAACTTTCATGTTTTGAGTTTTCCTTGAATCCAAATTCATCTTGATGAAAAGATGGGACAAAGTTAGGAAAAAATTAGGGATTTTCATAACTTAGAAAAATTCTAAGTTATGAAAATTCTTCATTTCAAACCCTAATTTGCAATTTTGATTTCTTGATTAACAAGTTTCATGATTTGGCATGTTTTTATGGAAAATGAATCTTGACACTTGATTTTGACCAAAAAGTCAAAGTTTGACTTTTCAGTATACAGTCAAATTTGGCTCAGTTGATTGGAAAATTCATTTGTCAATCTTGTGCAATTGGGATCTTTTGAACTTATTGAACATGTCAAGACAATGCCATTGAGTCCTTGAGTCCATATATGAGCTTGGTTTGCCATTGGTTAGGTCAAACAGTCAAAAATTGCCTTTGTGCAGTCAAAACCCTAAAAATGACCATTTTGCCCTTTTGGTGATCTGATCAAATTTCTTGTGGGATTGTGATCCAAACTTGACCAAATGTTTCATATGAGTTCATAATGTTGATGTGGGTCAAAAATCATGAGGTTTGACTGTCAATTGACCACAGTTGACTTTTTCTCCAATATAGCTGATTTCTAGGTCAACTGTCCAATTGACTGGGCAAAGTTTGGAATCAAGACTTGAAACTTGGTATGGATAAACTTGTGAGTCCAACATGAAGCATGAAAGTCATCTTGGGCATTTTAGGTCAAAACATCTTGGTGCAAACACAAACCCTAATTTGGGTCATCAGTGCAAGGAGGGGTCTTGAGCAGAGTAAACCCTAACTTGTTCTTGAGCTCCAAGGGTCTTGTGATGAGAAAATGTTGAGGAAATGGGAGGGCAAATTTTGGGGTACAACAGGTTCCTTAAGAGACTCTGTGTAGTCTGGATTCTCAAGAATACTTTGGTTGTAGTCATAGTAGTTTTACAATAAGGTTGTTTAAACTTATTGTGGTTGTCTGTAATATGGTTAATTATAGTGGATTAAGTCCTTATATATAAGGCAATTCACCTTGAGGGGTGGACTGGAGTAACTTAGTTAAGAGTGAACCAGGGTAAAAATAGTTGTGTTCATCCTTTATTTATTCACTTGTTATCTTTGTGTTTGAGTTGCAAAAAGATTAAATTAGTGCTACCCAATTCAACCCCCTCCCCTTTTCTTGTATTTCTCGCACTTTTAATTTGCATCAGAGCTCTGGTTCTGGTATTGATTTCTATCAAACCCTTAACAATGTCAGATAAATATCCATACGAGTTTTAGAACCATTATGGTTTATCCTACTCCACCATCTCTAGCTCCAGTTTCTTATAAAGATAACTACAATGATAAACCTCTCATTTTTTATGGTGAAAAGTTTGAATACGGGAAAGACAAACTAGAAAGTTTCTTTCTCGGTCATGATGTTAATTTTTGGGATATGTTAGTAGATGGCTGGAACATCCTACATATGTAAATGAAAAGCATCTTGAAAGGAAATATATGACTGATCAACAAAAGAATGATTGTAAGAATCATTATAAAGCAAGAACCATTTTTCTTAATGCTATTTCTTACACTGAGTATGAGAAGATCACAAATAGAGACGCAACTAAGTCTATATTTGACTCTCTCATAATGACTCATGAAGGAAATGATCATGTCAAGGAGACCAAGGCCCTGGCTTTGATTCAGAAGTATGAAGCCTTCAAGATGGAGGATGATGAAACATTTGAGATGATGTTCTTAAGGTTTTAAACCTTAGTTGTATGATAGAGAGTTTTAAACAAAGGTTATTCTACATTAGATCATGTGAAGAAGAATATTAGAAGCTTGCCATCTAAACTGATGCCTAAGGCAACTACACTCAAGCTTGTAAAATAACTCAACAACACTTCTCTAGAAGAACTGGTGAGTTTTCTAAGAAGTCATGAGATTGAGCTAGAATAGGATGAACCTCAGAAGAGAGGTAAGTCTGTTGCGCTAAAATATATAATAAAATCTAAGAAGTCCAAAGCTCTTCAAGCTGAAGAGATTGAAGATTCAGAAGAAGATTCTGATGAAGTTAAAGATGAGTTTTCTCTGTTGTCCAGAAGAGTTAACCGTCTCTAGAAGAGAAATAAAGGCAACATGTTCATAAGTACTAGAAGGACAATTGGTCTCTTTGAGTCTACTTATGATCAGAGGAAGTCGAGTGGCAAATAAGTCACTTGTTATGAGTGCAATGAGCCAGGACACTACAGGAACGGTTGTCCTAAACTTCACAAGGACAAACCCAAGAAGAAATCTCTTAAGAGAAAGAAGAAAGGGTTGGTGTCAACTTGGGATGATTCTGATTCTTCATAAGACGAGTCATAAGAAGAATGGGATAACGTGGCACTAATGGCTCAAGTTAGAACATTTGTCGAAAAGACCCCTCCAGGAGATGAAACAGATCTTGATTCAGATACAAAAGAGGTATTCTCCAAAGAGGTATTTTCTGACCTTACTCATTCTGAATTAATTTCTCCTTTACTTGAAATTCTGGAAAAACACAAGTTAATCAAGATTGAATTCAAAGAACTTAAAAAGTCTTATGAATTCACATCTTCTGAAAATAGCAAGCTTAAGGAAGATCTCTCAATTTTAAATGAAGAATTTTTTTCTCGTAAAGATGAGAACTTTTCCCTCAAAGGAACGAGAACTCTTCTAGAAGTTTCTGAGAGTACTGATGATGTCATCAATATGACAAAGCCTTCTAGAAATATCTAGCCAAAATCATAGGGAGAAGCGTGACGGCTTCTATGATCTATGGCGTGAGCAGAAACAGAATCAACGGTATTGGATATAACTCATATGATGAATCTAATTCTGATAAGGAAGACAAACCTAATACTCTTTTTTTCCATTTTGTCTCTGCTGGGTTTGTGCCATTAGATAAAGGAAAAGAAAAAGAGAAATTTGTTTTTGAACCTAAGGCAAAACCTTTGGCTAAACCTTCTCGTTTTAATTCTTGTAAATATGATTATTCTGTTGATAAACCCAAAGTCGTTAAAAACTCTGGGGGAACTAACAAGAGAGGATCTGAGAAATTATGGGTACCTAAGAAACAAATAATCTACATTGCAGATATTCTTAGAAGTACAATTGAAACACATGTCATGGTACCTAGAATATGTTTGCTTGCAACACATGGTGGGTAGAAGGCATATGTTCCAAAGCCTGGAGGCATTGTGAATTACTGAGGTGATCAGAAGGGAAGATCATAGGGTCCGAAACTGTTGATCATAAATAAAGTATTTATCTCAAGAATTATTTTCCTTCTACGTTTCATTTAGAACTGAGTCTCTTCAAAATAATTCCAATGAATTATGGAAAGAACAAGAGCCTAAGTTTTCTTACTCTCCTTTCTCTTGTTTATCTTAAACTAAAAAGAGAACCTTAAGAAACTTGATTCTAAAACTCAAAGTTATATCATGTTAGGATATTTTGAATGCTCAAAAGGCTATAGAATAGACAACAACAAAATGCTTATTGTTGAAGAATCAATTGATGTTAAGTATAACGATGAGCTTAACCTTGAAAAGCCAAAGCCAATTGTAATATTTGCATATATGAAGATTACCCTCTCAGGCCCAGAAAGTAATGAAGCGGCTACAAAAGGACAAGAAGTCACTGTCTTAGAAGATACTTAATCAAAAGCTATTGAAACATAAATCTTGATTTTCATATTCTGTGGAATTGGTTATGAGTTTAAGCGTATCTGATAGAGCCTACATCTCTTGATGAATCACTTTTGAACAAGATTGGATTCTTGTTATACAAGAATAACTCTATTGCTTCTCAGGATGGTGTATGTAAAAAGAAGTGCTTTATGTGTGCATTCTCCCATAATGATTTCATATCTTTTAAGGTATGTATTGTTATTGTTGGCTTCTGAGATATAATGCTTCAGATTAGTGAAGTTCTCATATATCAGAAGTATCCATGGTCAAAATATTCTCTTGAGAATGCATATGTCCGATGGTAACTGAAGGGTTTACTTCATTAGAGGCGTTGTTAGTAAAATGAAAGGTTGGTGATTTAGTATAAGACAATTGTCTTTTCTAAACCACGCCTAGCATTTAATACGATGAATTGGGTATCGAGATTATCTTGGGATTAAAGTAATAAATCCTTACGCTTTCCTCCCCTGTCATTTCAGTTTCACTTTTCTAAGTTTATTAATCATTTCAAAAACCACTTTTAAATCACTTACCTCACTTCACACACATTCGCTACCTTTTCCCTACACTATCATTTCTTTTAAGCCTTAAAACTCTCAACCCTTAAGACCGTCTTTTCTTATTTGTTCATCACCAACAATGGTTTCATGCATTTTAAATTATCAACAATCTCTCCTATAACAACAACCGCGAGAAAATAAGGACCCTATCACAACATTGGAAATTTCAATTGATCAACTATATGTTATCTCTGAAATGATCGCATAATTTGAAAACCTTGTTGCTCATGGTTTTGACTTCTTTGTTATGTTGAAGACTCAAGTTTGGGAAAACTAATTCAATATTCTAAAAGGTCCCACCTTTCCTATTATGGTCAAAGAGTTTTGGTGTAACACTTTCATCTCTAATCAAAGTTTAATCTGCTCCAAAGTCTTTGGTAAAGATATCTGCATTTGTGAGGAAGATATTGCCAAACTTGTCCAACACGATGGATCAGGTGTTCACCGTCACGACAAGAGAGTTACTTGGGAAACTATAAAGGGTAAAACTTATGAAGACATTGTTCAAAATATTATCCAGATACTTTTAAGAATGGCAATGACTCCCGAAAAGCTTCTGATCTTTTTGATACATTTAAGGTATGGTTCAAAATCTTTACTGGTAGTGTTTTTCACAAAAGTGGAACAAAAATATCTCAATTATCTTGATATGGATCACAAGTTTATGTTTTATTATCTGGCCATTGGTGAATATCAATATACCAGTATGTCTCACCACAAATATTCATGGTACAATCTGTTTCTCCAAAAAGACATCCAAAAGTCAAAGGAACTGGATTCCTTATGGAAGGTTAATCTCTGCCATTTTAACCGAAAGTAAGTTTGTAGAAAACTTGAATCTACAAGGTTTACCTGAAACTTGGTTGGCAAACCTTTCAACACTGAAAGAATTGATAGAAATGTATTTAATCACAAAGATAGTTAAAGTGCCTAAAGCCCTGGACAAGGTGGAAATTTCTCATAGAAGATTCCCTACAGAATATTCTCCTACCTTTTTCCCTAAAAGGCCTGTTGAAACCTATCCATCTGCAGTTAATCCTAAGAAAGCTTCTCGGAAGAATTATCATGCTTCCTCCTCTGACAAGGAGAAGAAATAGAAAAAGAAAAGGAAATGATCCAAGAAAGAATGTCATGATGATTCATCTAAGCACATAAAGAAATCCAAGAAGACAAGTTCCAAGAAACAATTATCTCGAATTAAGAAAGTTAGTCTAACTACTCTTGTTACCTCTCTACCCAAAGTTGGTTCTATAAGCTCATCCAAACATACCCTTCCAACTCTCCCGACTAATTCTACACTTGGAATAGTTTCTCCTCAAGAAAATACATCGTTTTCAGAAGCAAGTCCTTATGTTCCCTCATAAGAAATAACTCACATAAAGCTTCCCTCCAACATCCTAAAGACCTCATACCATCCAGCTTTTAATCGAACTTATTTTCGTCATCCAATCATCTTTGAGCTCTTGGAACAGATTAAGCAAAATGCTTTTCTCACTGTTCAACATACATTGGAAAGTTCTTATTTGTGCATGGATCTTGAGAAAACAAATGTCATCTAGATTTACTTCAGAAGATGGATGGAAATCAACTATGATATAATTAAAATCAGTTGGCATCAAGAAAATGAGAGGAAGTATGAGTAATGACTCAAGACCTTTTCAAACATTCCCTTTAGTCTGCCTGCTCCAGAGATTCTTGTTTTTGAACCCGAGCAACAGGGTGATGTCGTTGTTGGTACTTCAGAAGATGTTGCTACTTTTCTGGGTCTAAAATATCGGTGGTTGATGGTTAACCTTCTGGTTCAAAGGGGAAGCAAGTTATCAAAGCTGAAGACAAACCAGCTGGGCTGAAGGCTGTTTTGGTCAAATAGCAGGAAGATAATCAGTTCATCCATCAATGCTCAGATAAATAGGATGAAATGATTTCTTCTAGAGAGGCCTCTTTCAAGCAATTGTCTGATGTGTTGATGCAGTTCATGGCAAAGTTTGACAAGAAGTGATGTTTGAAGCCTTAGCCCTTTGTATTAGAACTTAAGAATACTTTTTTTGTTTCTAAAACAATTGTATCTTTATCCCTATGTTTTTCTAATGAAAATTTTTATCTTGTTAGTTAAATTTTTTATTTATGACAAAGGGGGGGGGGGGGGGGGGGGGAGTATATGATTTTGATAGTATTTAATCTCAAGATCTCAAACTCAAACATGATATAATGTTTTTATAGCTAACAGTTTGTTTGATGTTTGGTTTAGGAACTTTGCAAAAGTTCACTGGTTTTCATAAACACTTTAAATTGGCTATTAGAAGATTATCATATGCCAACCACAAGATAATATCAAGATGCGTGAAGAATCCTCTGATGAGCTACGCATATGAGAACATGTATTCTTTAGAAGTTTTGAACTGTCTAAAACAAATCATGTCCTGATAATATGTTTTGGTCAGAGGTTTTTGACTAAGTTAAAGATTGAAATGGGCTCGGATACAACATATGTTTTAGAAGTTGTAAACTTTATGAAAATTTGGTTAAATCAAGCTCCGACACACCACACTGTTCAGAAGTTATGAACTTTCTGAAAGTAAGGAAATTGTACGTTGATAACACCTATTGTTTATAAGTTGTGAAATTTGTGAAAATATGGTTAATCAAGCTCTGATACACCTACTATTTATTAGTTATGAAATTTTTGAAAGTAAGGAAATCGTGCATTGACAAAACCATTATTTAGAAGTTGCAAACTTTATGAAAGTATGGTGATCAGACTTTGACGCTTCAAAAGTTGTGAACTGTATGGAAGCTTAACAAAGTTGATATGTTACTAAGCATTAATTTTAGAAGTTGTGAACTATCTGAAAGAATGTTAACATGTGCTTCGGCAACTTTTGCTCTGTTACCACGAGACTATTCAGAAGTTGTAAATTGTTTAAAAGTTTTGTAACCAGGTTATGTTATACCAGACTGTGATACGGTGGGAGAACTGACTTGGGAGTTTTTGCGTTTTATCGCAAATGTTACGGTTAACAAGAGTCGCCACCGAATTTTCTTTTATCCAAAAGGAAATACTGAAAAGAACAGGAAATACCTTTGAGATTATTTTTTAGTTCGGGGGGTAGATTATGAAAAGGGAAGGTGTTAGCACCCTTTTCATCCATAGTTATCTACGGGCTCTTAGTTGCTTGCTAGATAACTTGCTTTTGTTTGAAAATGTGCTTTGTGTGGTTTTTGAAAGTATTTTGAAAAGGCACCATTGTTTAGGCAAACTTTGTAATAGTTTTCGTTCATAAGAACGTATACAAAGTGTTGAGCTTTTGAAAATGTTTCTAGTTTGGAAAATGTTTTGAAAGTGTTTTTTGAAAGTGTTGGTGTTTGTTTTGAAAATAAGCGAGAGTGTTTGATTTGAAATTGAGCAAGAAACTAAGAACAATCTACCTACTCAAAAGTCTTAGTTCATTTCTTCCTTTCCTTTGATATTGCTATCTTACCGTTGATTTGGTAAGAAGCCCCATCTTTGGATGTAAAGGGACGAGTGTGGGTCATCGTATAGCCATGATAACAATGTTGTGAAATATCTTAGCAATTCTCTTTGATGGACTAAGATCATTTTAAAAGGCAACATTGATAGCGTCATCGAGTGACTATGATCTTGTATTTTTGATTGCTTTTTGCAAAGATATCCCACATGCATAACATGGCCATTTTGGTAAGGCAACAAAGTGGAATTACCCTAAGGGTGTAAGTATGCAAGTTTGTTGATTTACATGCTTGTTTATCTTGAATTAGGGTTAGCTAACTTGTTGATTTTAATCTTTCCATACAAATCCTAATTTACTAGCATTTATATAAAACGATAAATTGCGGAAATTAAAAATACTAAGCTATTACATCATGAGGGGAGGGGTGTATAAATTTACAAATGGGGATTTTGCAAGAAAACTAAACCTAATTATCTATTACAATCATATTGAATAAATATACAAGAATTGAAAAAAATAATGTACAAATACAAAATGGAAAAAGAAGTGATTTTTGTTTGGTTTTCATGAAAGGGTTTTAACCTAATTAACTAAAATAAATAATGAACTAAAATAACAAAATTAAAATTAAGTTAGTAAAAGAAATTAATTTATTAAAGAAAACAAGTTTTTTAGGGTTTTGTTTGTGAAAAGGTTTTAAATTAATAAAAATAAAATGAAAGTTAATCAATTAAAATAAACCTAAGTTCTAAATTAATTTTAATTTACAAGAGAATAATATAACAATTAAACCTAATTATAAAAATTTATTATAAAAGAAATAAATTAATTTGTTAAGAAAATATTTTTTGTTCTTTTTGTTTTTTATAAATAAAATAAATAAGTGTGAAAATAATAATAGTAATAATATTTTTGGATAAAAATAATAATGATAATAATAATAATAGTAATATAAATAATAAAACTAAAAATAAAAAATCAAATAAGAAAATGAAAAAGAAAAAAAAATAAAAATATAAAAGGACTGCGGCAGGCTTCATAAGTAAACAAGGGGTTAGACAAAAGCAAAAAAAATAAAAGCCCAATTGAAAGGCCCAGGCGCTGCAACTAAACAAAAAAAGAGTGAAAATATGAAAAATA
The DNA here is from genome assembly GCA_948472305.1 of Vicia faba. Lineage (NCBI taxonomy): Eukaryota > Viridiplantae > Streptophyta > Magnoliopsida > Fabales > Fabaceae > Vicia > Vicia faba. Next base: position 407,453,463 of record OX451737.1, on the reverse strand, counting down.
AACAAAAGGGTACCACTGGGGCTCGAACCCAGGTCCCATAGGTTAATAGGCGTGCGTTTTACCACTGGAGTGGTTATACATCCGCTTATTAATACAAAACCATAAATATATATTGGAAAACAACTTCATGGCTGTTATCTTCTTCTTCCCCGCGCTAGAGGCCATTGCCATACTTTTGAATTTTCTAACTTCTTCATTTCTCAACCAAATTGAAAAATACAAACATGAAACTTGCTTGAAATTTCAATACGAATTCAACCATGTAAATAACTAAAGCTATAAATCATAGATGAATGGGAATTTTGTTGGCCCTAAACTGAAACCTAATTTTTTCAAAAACTTTAATCTCAAAATTCTCCTTACTCAATCAATATAAATGAAAACTATGGACATGTACAGTTTCAGGGCAATGATATCTACATTTTATCTTTGAAAATAGAAGCCTAACAATGCCTAAATGAAGAGATGAAAGTTCCGAAAAATACCTCAAAAACTGGAAATCGTGAAATGAGTTTGAGCTTGTTTCAAGTGATGGTGATGATCAGGTTAACTTCCTTGAACCTCCAGGAAGCTAATGCAATAGCTGGCTTGGACTGAGAGTAGCTGAAATGGCCTGGAGAAGTCAAGATGCAGACCTCTATTTTTTGTTATGGAGGATGGTATAAATGGTGTTACAGTTTTCAAACAGGTATTGGTATGGTTTGTGTATGAAGCTAAGAAGCTTTTGGAAGTATTAAGCCAAGAAACGCACGAGTGGTTTTGATGATTGAAGTTCAAAGTCAGAAATGACACAAAAATGGAGGTTTTGTGCAATTTCTGGCTTGAGGGAATTTGGGAGTGCTTAAGGGCTTCTAATCTTGTGTCTTTTCTTGTAAATAACTTGTATAGTTATAAGCAATAGACGTTAGGGTTTGAAGTTGACAGATCTATGAGATATAAAGTTATGGCTATGTTACTTGATTTTGAAGAAAAGTGGGAAAACAAGTTTCAATGTGTTGTACAAGCATGGTCCGAGTTGGTAGGAGGTTCTATCCATGTTGCTTTTGGTTTTTGACTTTGCTTATGTTTGGATGAAACAATTTAGGAGCTCTATGCATTGACTTTGTGATTAAAGTCACTTTTCCAAAATGGAAGTGTGAACTTTGTTCCATTAATGGAATAATCACTTGGACAATGACTCAAGCACTTGTATCATAGCTCAAATAGTTTTGTAATATTCTGATTATAGATGGATTTAGAGGTTAGAAACCCGCAAAGTAAGATTTATGCAGCATGGGTGTGGATTGGATCAAATGTTCATCATGAAAATGACTTGAAAAACAAGTTTGAAACCCTAACTTCTTGCCTTCGATTCTCTTAGCTCAAGCATGATTTCAATGAGTTCTTGAACATTTTGGAAAGCTTGTAACACCATATACAACCTCTATGTTAGACATTTTTTAAGATTCATCTTGGAACTATGTGAAAATTTTCCATGAAGTTAGGTCAAAATCTTGCCTAAACTAGGGCAAAATTTCACTAAGTTTCCATGTTTCATGAACATGTATTCACAAAATCATAACTTGAAATACATGCATTTCTAGGAGAAGTTTTGTTCTACAATGTTTTAGATATCATTGATATCTACAACTTTCATGTTGGAATTTTAATTTGAATCATCTTGCATCATGGTGAAAAATTGGCTCAAAGTTGTGAAAAAATATGAAGTTTTCAACACTTAGAAAAATTTCTAAGTTTAGAAATTTTGACTTTTCAAAATGAAATCTTGACTTTTTGTTTTCTGGATGAACAAGTTTCATATTTTGACATTTTTTGATGAATTGTAATCTTTAACACTTGATTTTGACTAAAAAGTCAAAGTTTGATTTTTCAGTGTACAATTGACTTTTGATCAGTTGACTGAAAATCAACTATCAATCAATTGATCTTGAGGAATGTTTTGAGCCATGAAATTAGGTAAAAGTGATGCAATTTAATCCTTGAGATCATAACTTAAACCAATCAAACATTTTCTAAGTCAAAAATCAGAAATTGCATCTTCTTAGTCAAAACCCTAATTTTGACCATTTTGTCCTTTTGATGATCTAATCAAATTTATTGAGGAATTATGATCCAAACTTGATCAAATGATATATATGAGTTCATAATGTTTATATGGATAAAAATTATGAAGTTTGACTGTAATTGGCCACATTTGACTTTTTCCCCAATACAACTGATTTTAGGTCAACTGATCAATTGACTGAGCAAAAATGTGATCCAAGACTTGAAACTTGACATGAGAAATATTGAGGGTCCAAAATGATCCATGAAAGTCATATGATGCATTAAAATTCCAATTGTCCTTGTGCAATCTCAAACCCTAATTTTTAGTCATCAGTACTTGAGGAGGTGTCTTGAGCTGATCAAACCCCGTGCAGTCTTGAATCCAAGGAGATATTGTGAGAGATTATTTGAGAAGTGAGAGGGAAAATTTTGGGGTACAACAACTGACCTTGTTCAATCTTCTTAAACCTGAAGAGTTAGATTGGCGGATCCTCCATTCGTGACTTGAAGGTGGAAGATGATTGAACACTAGAGTGCCCAGAAATTTGCACTCGAAGATGTATTGTGAATGGGCTTATAGATGCCATTTGGAGGAATGATAGTAAACACTGGAAGAAGTATCAGTATAAATATTTGGTCAATTTATACTAAAACTTGATGTTTTACCTGTGGGAAAAAGAGTTAGTAAAAAGGAAGATGTAGTCATGACGTTCACAAGATGAATGAGATCATGCTAAATGCATTTTGTATGTGTATACTATTATGTATAAATGTGAGATGCATGTTTTTCCGGGAAAATAAATCCCTGACTGCTGCTGAGGAGTTCTGAATCCCGGATTGCTGTTGGGGATTAAGAATGTACATGTCTTCAAATTTGTTAAAAGAATGCCTCCGCTGGGGGTTATCTATTAGATGTCAGCTGTTATCTGGTCGGGTCCAGGCTTCACAACTTGTTGAGGATGAGGAAGTCAACTGCTATCTGGCCGGGTTCCAGGCTTCACGGTTACTTTCTAGGGAAGAATAAGTTAACTGTTATCTGGTCGGATTCCAGGCTTCGTAGAAAATTTCTTGGAATTAAACTGTTATCTGGTTGGATCCAGGTTTCATAATAACTTGCTATGGGTAAGGAAGTTAACTGTTATCTGGTCGGATTCCAGGCTTTGCAGTAACTTTCTAGAAATGATGAAGTTGAACTGATATCTGGTAGGGTCCAGGCTTCATAGTAACTTGAAGTGGTAACTACTATCTGGTCGGGTCCAAGCGTCATAGTTTTGCTGAGGGTTGTAGCTAATTGTTATCTGGTCGGATTCCAGGCTTCACAATAAGCTTGCTTGAATAGACGAAGTTGAACTGATATCTGGTTGGGTCCAGGCTTTATAGTAACCTGCTTGGGAATTTAGTTGTTATCTAGTCGGATTCCAGGTTTCACAGCAAACTTCTGAGGAGAATTGTTATCTGGTCGGATCCAGGCTTCACAATAACTTGTTGGGGATAGAGGCAAACTCTACTAGGGAAGAGAAGTTAGACCTTGGTCTAGTTGAGTCCAGGTTCTTCTATATTTTTGGAGAGTTAAACTATTATCTGGTCAGGTCCAGGTTTCATAGTGTTTTGAGAAGTTGATTATTATCTGGTCGGGTCCAGGCTTCATAGTAGCTTGAAAATTGTACTAATATCTGGTCAGACCCAAGCTTCATAGTATCTTTTGGAGATAGTAAAGGTTTTGTTGACGACTTTACTGTGGATTAGGGGTTGTGGCCCTAGGATTTACAATAGTCTGAAAGGAAAACTCAAGCTGGAGAATATAGACTCAGTCAGGGAGGACAGACTCAGCTTGGGGAGGATACACTCCGCTGGGGATAACAGGCTCAGCTGGGGAAGATAGACTAAACTGGGGAATTTTGTACTCGACTGAGGATTTATGCTACTCGTTGTTTGTTGGGGAAATAAATCCTGTTGATGAGTACCTGATGAACTGTTGACGAGACGAGTTCTTTGAGGAAGAGGTTCATAAGGATTCTACTTGTAGGATCAACTTAGTTGGGGAAAAAGCTGCCAAGAGATTGAGACTCTGGTTGGAGATTATCCTATGCAAAGAGACTTTGTGAGTAACTTTGTTGAGGAGGATGTTAATGAAATAACTCTGTGGGGATATTCCCTATACATTAAAGAAGTGCTTGTTAACTGCTTAGGTCATATGTGCCAAACGGTTTTAATTATGTTCATATGCATATGTTCGTTCAATTTTAGTCATTGGACAAATTTGCATTCAAAACAAAGACATAAAGTTTACACTTTAAAGTATATTTGTATTGATATTTTGCCCATGAATAGGCGTTTTTGTACAAAGAGACTGAGATCCTAGAAAGAGGAAATCGTTGAAAGGAAAAAAAATTGAAAACAAAAACAAATAGCCATGTGACATGATCTCATTGCCTTCCAACTCTGCTATTGCCCCAATGTCTTCGAATGCCCCTTGCCGTTGACATAAGTTGATTGGATTGACTTTGGACCATTTGAACTCCGACCTCGGTGATAAAGTTGACAGTGGTGATTCACGGGACATAGTCGTACGCCTTCAATCCTTAACTTTTTCCTGGACCGCCCTTTCGGGTTTTCAGCCCACCAGGATACCCATTTTTTCCCAAGTCGCCCTTTCGGGTTTTCAACTTGTCGGGTGTAAAATCTTTTGCATATATCCCTAACTTTTCCCCAAACCTTTTGGTTTTCTGGGATGCCCTTATTTTGCCTAGGTGTGTCAACCTAGCGGGTCTTTTATCCGTAGTATTTTTTAACTATGTCTGCGTTTATAGGATGTAGGAATTCTTCACCATCCATGGTAGTCAGTATCATGGCACCGCCGAAGAAAACTCTCTTGACAAAAAATGGCCCTTCGTAGGTGGGAGTCCATTTGCCTCTGGGGTTGCCTTGTGGTAGAATGATGCGTTTTATCACCAAGTCACCAGCTTGATATACTCGATGCTTGAACTTTTTGTTGAAAGCTTTGATCATCCATTTTTGGTACGTCTAACCATGACAAACAACAGCCAGTCGCTTCTCATCGATCAAGTTCAGTTGATCCAATCTCATTTGAATCCACTCGTCTTCGCCTAAGCCTGCTTCATTCATAACCCTTCGCGAGGGAATCTTAACTTCTACTGGAAAAACAGCTTCCATGCCATAGACTAAAGAAAAGGGAGTTTCCCCAGTTGATGTTCTAGCTGAAGTGCGGTAGCCATATAGAGCAAAAGGTAATATCTCATGCCAATCCTTATAGGTTACTACCATTTTCTGCACAATCTTCTTGATGTTTTTGTTGGCTGCTTCGACTGCGCCATTCATTTTAGGTCTATATGGAGAAGAATTGTGATGCTTGATCTTAAACTGAGTGCAAAGCTCAGTTTTCATAGCATTGTTGAGGTTAGTCCCATTGTCGGTGATGATCCTTTCAGGGATACCATAACGGCAGATGAGGTTGTGTTTGATGAATCTGGCTACCACATTCTTGGTGAATGAGGAGAACGAGGCGACTTCGACCCATTTGGTGAAATAATCAATAGTGACCAGAATGAAGCAATGTCCATTGGAAGCCGTTGGCTTAATTTCTCCAATCATATCAATGGACCACATTGCAAATGGCCACAGAGCGGTAATGACGTTTAAAGGGATAGGTGGCACATGGACCTTGTTAGCATAGATTTGGCATTTGTGACAAGTTCTTGAACATTGATGGTAATCAGTCTCCATTGTTGACCAATAGTAGCCAGCCCTTAAGATTTTCTTGGCCATCGTATGCCCACTTGAGTGAGTGCCAAAGAGACCATTGTGCATGTCTTCCATGATTTCCTCTGCCTCCTTCTTGTCCACACATCGAAGTAGAGTAGAGTCATGGTTGCGCTTATACAATATTCTGTTACTTATGAAGAATTTGGCTGAAAATCTTCGTAAGAACTTTCTGTCATTGATGGATGCTCCCTCGGGATACTCTTGTGCTTCGAGATATCTCATCACCTCATGGTACCATGGCTTTTCTGCGTCAGTGTCAAGCTTACAGTAGTGTGCAGGTTCGTCGAATCTTTCAATTGTAATCATAGGGGCTTCGTTGTCCCATTTGACTTTGAACATTGAAGACATGGTTGCCAAGGCGTCAGCTAGCTAATTTTCTTCCCTAGGGAAATGCTCAAAGGTGATCTCTTCGAAGTAGGGAATCAGGGATAGCACAAGTTCCTTGTAAGGGATGAGATTAGGGTGCTTAGTGTCCCAATATCCTCTTACTTGGCTAATCACTAGAGTGGAATCCCCAAACACATTTAAATGCTTGACTCTCAAATCAATGGCAGCTTTCAGACCCAAAATGCACGTTTCATACTCAGTCATGTTGTTTGTGAAATCGAAGCATAATTTGGAAATGAAAGGAGTGTGGAAACCTTCAGGGGAGATGATTACAACACCAATTCCGTTACATAAGGCGTTGGAAGCCCCATCGAAGACCATAGTCCATCGGGATCCTTGTTCTGGTCTGTCATACGGTCCATGTTTCGCACAATCAGTGACTAGCATGATGTTCTCATCAGGGAAGTCAAAGTTAATAGAATGATAATCATCCACAACTTGATGGGCCAAATGATCTGCTAGCATGCTTCCTTTGATGGCTTTTTGAGTCATGTATTAAATGTCGTACTCAGTCAATATCATTTTCCATCTGGCTATCCATCTGGAAAGGGAAGGTTTCTCGAAGATGTACTTGATTGGGTCCATCTTAGAAATCAACAAAGTGGTATGAGTCAACATATACTGTCTTAGCCGGCGAGCAGCCCATGCCAGAGCACATCAAGTTTTCTTGAGCAGTGAATATCTGGTTTCACAGTCGGTAAATTTTTGTTCAGGTAATAAATAGCATGCTCTTTTCGTCCAGACTCGTCATGTTGGCCGAAAACACACCCCATAGAGTTCTCCAGTACTGTCAAGTACATGATTAAGGGTCTTCCTTCAACTGGAGGCATGAGAATAAGAGGCTCTTGTAGATACTCTTTTATTTTGTTGAAGACAGCTTGGCATTCATCATTCCATCTGACTACCTGATCTTTCTTCAAGAGTTTGAAGATTGGCTCACAAGTAGCAGTCAAGTGAGATATGAAGCGGGTGATGTAATTGAGACGACCCAAGAATCCTATAACTTCTTTTTCATAATGAGGGACTGGCATTTCTTGGATGGACTTTACCTTGGCAGGATCAACTTCAATGCCTTTATTCCTGACAACAAAACCTAGAAGCTTTCCAGATCATACTCCAAACATGCACTTGTTAGGGTTTAACCTCAAATTGTACTTTTTCAACCTTTCGAATAGTTTGTACAAGTGATCGAGATGTTCCTCTTCAGTTTGTGATTTGGAAATCATATCATCCATATGTACCTCTATTTCATGATGGATCATATCATGAAACAAAGCTACCTTGTCCCTTTGATATGTTTCCCCTGCATTCTTTAATCCGAATGACATGACCTTGTAATAAAAGGTGCCCCATTGTGTGACGAAAGTTGTCTTCTCCATGTCTTCGAGAGCCATCCTTATTTGATTATAGCCTGAGAAGCCATCCATGAATGAAAATACTTTATGATGAGCAGTATTATCGACCAAGACGTCAATGTGTGGTAGAGGGAAGTCATCCTTGGGGCTTTCCCTATTCAGATCCCTATAGTCTATACACATGCGAACCTTTCTGTCTTTCTTCGGCACTGGAACCACATTGGCAACCCATTGGGGATAGGATGTAACATCTAGGAACCCTGCATCAAATTGTTCCATCACTTCAGCTTTTATCTTTTTAGACATATCAGGCCTCATGCGACAAACCTTTTGTTTTATAGGAGGACAGTCTTCTTTTGTCGGCAGACGATGAACCACGATGTCGGTATCCAACCCTGACATATCTTCATATGACCAAGCAAAAACTTCCACATAGTCATGCAACATTTGAACCAACCTGCTCTTGATATTGTCTTCTAAGTCAGCGACAATCTTGACTTCTTTCTTGTCTGTCTCGGTACCCAGATTGATGCCTTCAACTGACTCTTCGTGCAACTGAATAGCTTTTTCCTCTTGTAATAGAAGTCTGGCTAGTTCTCCCCGTATTTCACAATCTCCCTCGCCTTCGTCTTCAGCTTGGTTAATTGGACATTCAAAGTCATAGTCGGCAATACTAGAGTCATTAGAAATGAGATCCAGAGTGGATGAGGACCTGCAAGAGTGTGTGTGTGTGTGCATGTAAGATACATGGCTATTTTGAAAAATGTATTTGAAAGAAATACAATGAACACAAAGGTTTGAATGCAAAAGAGTCCAATGATTTGTATTGAATGATCATATGATTAGATGAAAATAAATAAAACTCTTAACAAATGGACCATAGTGCCCCGGGCCAGGCACATGGCTTAAAAGTCGTTGTTAAATATTACAGTCAAAATGTTCTTGAATTGAAAGAAAAGCAATAAACAAGTAGATTACTCCTCGAGGAAGGAGATGGGCATAAAGTACTTTGCATGCCAATTTTTCAGCTCCATTGTAGTTGGATACACCCAATCTTCAAATGCAGCTTCTTCATATGAATCACCCACAACATTAACTTCATGGCTTCCAATGCGGAGAGGTGGCTTTCTTACGCGAGAACGCCTCACTTCCTTCTGAGCTTTGATAGTGAAGCCCAAACCAAACTTGTCTGCTTTGAATGAGATATCGAGGATATTCCCCCAAGTATCATAACTTCCTTCTTCAATTGCATCACGAGCACCTTTGACTAAAACCATCTTTGGCACGACTTTAACAACTTTGGACTCATCAGAGGAACATTTGGTAGCAACAACCATCGGCGCGACGACTCAAAGGCTTGATACGGAGTCTCAATGAATTCTCCGTCCATCTCTACGTATTTGAATGAGTTGAGGTGGCTCACCATAAACTCTTTATCACCATAGACAGTGACAATTCTTCCCTTGACAGGATATTTAAGATTCTGATGAAGAGTTGAGGTTACTGCCCCAACTTTATGGATCCACGGGCGGCCCAAAAAACAAGAATAGGAAGGACGAATATCCATGATGTAGAAGGTGGAGTTGAATATTTGTGATCCTACCTTGATTAGAAGATCTACTTCCCCATGAACTGTCCTCTTTGATCCATCAAACGCCCTTACAATGATATCACTTGGCTTCAAGACTAAACCTTCACAGTCTAGACGGTCTAACGCCTCCTTGGGTAATACATTTAGAGAAGGACCAGTGTCGACTAGAACATGTGCTAAGGTGGTCCCCTTGCACTCAATTGAAACATGTAGAGATTTATTTTGGTTCTTCCCTGATGGTGTTAGGTCAGCATCTAAAAATCCCAAGCCATTATCAGCCGCCAGGCTTGCCATGCAATTCTCAAATTGGTTTGTTGTGGTCTCATGGGGGACATGAGCCTTTTCAGGAATTTGATTAATGTCCGAGCATGGGAATCGGAATAGAGCAACAATGACAACATAGAAATATTAGAAGGGGTTTGCCCCAACTGTTCCACAATCTTAAAGTCACTTCTTTTTATTATCTTCAAGATCTCGTCCATCTCACGAGCGGAGGGTTCTCCATCAGCAACTTCCTTGACGGGTATTTCAGTCACGACAAGCTCAACAACCTTCTCTTTCCCTCTTGTATCAGTATTTGGCCTAGCAACAGTGTTGTACCCCAAAATTTGCCCTCTCATTTCTCAAGGAATCACCCTGGATCCTCAAGTTTTCTTCCATCCAATTCCAAGCTTTCAACTACAAATTTTCCAAGAAAATCACTCATAAGGGCAAAATGGTCATTTGCACACTGAAAAGTCAAACTTTGACTTTTGGATCAAAATCAAATTTCAAAAATCAAATTTCATCAAGACATGTTCGAATATGAAGTTTGTTTCATCAAGGAATCCAAAATTCAAATTTTACTTTGAAAAAGTCAAATTCTAAATACTTAGAATTTTTTTCTAAGTGTTTAAGAATTATGAAAATTTCAGAACTTCTGACCAGGTTATCACCATAACGCTCAGCAAATTCTGGACACTCTCAAGGCAGAGTTTGGTCAGAACTTCTGGGCAAGTTTTCACAAAAAGTTTCAGTCAGAGGTTGCAAACATGGTTCAGAACATGATGCTTCAATCAGAATATATGGAAGCAATGTTCTCCGGTTCAGAACATGACGCTTTAATCAGAACATGTGGAAGCAATGTTCTCCTTCAGAACATGCTGGAGCCAGAAGATACAAAGATCAGAGGTTGGATGCTACGCTGAAGCAGAGCTTTTGATCCAGAACTAAGCCTTGGTGTAGAATCTCACATTGCAGGATTTCTGGTTATAATAAGTCTCATCATCATTTAATGCTCACAACCACTTTCTGAGTCTTTATCCAAAGGATTTCCCCCACGTGTACCTCAACTGTCTTGGTATAGCAACTTTGGTACTAAGCCCATACTTTGCTTTTTCCTTTTCCTTAATTCCTGCTGACAACCACCATGCTTGCTTCAAGAACAAGGCAGCGCTTCAGCATATGAAGGTTATATTCAACTCTTTGGTCAGAACATGACCAAATCCCAAAACCTTGTTTATACAACCCGCTGCAGGCCTATAACCAACAGCTAGTTCAGCCTATGCCTGCATCCCATAATTGCACCAAACTATCATACGAAAACAGTGATGAAAAAGAAAGGGAACAGGATGCCAAAAAAGGTTCAAATCCAGTTTCTCTTTCCCCCAAAAATCACAACAAACCCATCTATAAATACATTGCTCCATCACACGTTCAAGGGGCTGGATTTTGGAGAGAGAGAGAGATTGGCCAAAAGAAAGAAAAGGAAGTTGTGAAACCTTCATAAAAAAATCCAGATTTCTCATACACAAAAACAAACCTTTGTTCTTCCTTTTGAACCAAAGAACTTGGCATTTTCTCTTCCGTTACTCTTGTTGATTCCAGAACATCCAAAGGCATCCATTCAAAGCTCCAACCATGCAGGTTCAAGGTAAGTCTTTCTGACTTTGCTTGTTTTTCATTCTGAACATCATTAACATGTAAATATCATAGTATTAATGTTGTACATATCATTGCATGAATAGAAAAACTATGGATCAGAACTTCTTGGTTAGGCCTAGACTCAGGATTAGGATTAGAACTTCTATAAAATGTTGTGCTGTTATCCTTATGATTTACTGTTTAAAAAGAACTGAATGAATTGCTGGTGTGCTGATTAAAAGTCAAAATGTCACACAGAACTTCTGTTTTCACTCACCATTTTAACACATAGAACTTCTAGGATTTTCTCACTGTTTAAGCACGCAGAACTTCTGAGTTCTCTTCACTGTTTTAACACACAAAACTTCTATGATTTTTTCTCACTGTTAACACACACAGAACTTACGATTTTCACATGCTGATAACACACAAAACTTCTAAGATTCACTCACTGTTCTAACACAACACATAACTTTTGAGTTCTCCTTACATGTCAAATACACTGAACTTCTGATGTTTCCATTTACTGTTTTCAAACACTCAGAGTTTCTGATTTTTACATGCTGATAACGCACTGAACTGCTGATGTTTACTCAATGTTTTATCGTAACACAGAACTTCTGACTTTTGGTTCACTGGCTGAACACCACCCAGAACCTCTGTGTTTCCCTCTAACGTTTTTTGCAGGACTTCAGAGTGTATCAATCAAGAACCTCTGTTCCCTTTCCCTCTGATGTGTCTTGCAGGACCTCAGTGTTTACCAACTCAGAACTTCTGATACTCACTTCCATCTCCTGCTAAGTCACGCGCCTAGGCTTCAGAACTTCTGATCCTTGCTGTTTTTCCTGCAGCAGCACGCTGTTTTCTATCTTTCATTTATTTTCTTTTTCATCATTTTTAATATTAACTCCTTTTTTTATTAACATAAAAAAAAACATAAAATATTTTCCTTTTAATTTATTTCCTTAAGACAAAAACATTTTCTAAGCAAGTCCATTTCTTTCTTATATTATGCATTTCAATATGGTTGTAATAGATAATTAGGACTTAAATTCCTTGCAATCCTCATTCATAAATATGTACCCCCATCCCTAAATATTGTAATAGCGTAGGACTTTACATTTCTGCACTTATCGCTTTCAAATGTAAATGCTAGTAATTAGGGTGTGTATGACAAGATATGAAAATCAACAAATAGATCACCCTAATCAAGAATACAATGCATGAAATCAAACACACTTGCACACATGCACCCTTAGGATAATCTCACTTGTTGCCCATCAGAAATATAGTCATGTCCCTCGAACATGGGCGTTTTAGCAAAAGACCATCGAAAAAAGATCGTAGTCCCTCGATGACCCTCGATGTTGCCTTCGGTAAATGATCTAGTCGCTAAACGACATTGCTAAAACGTCACATAAGTTGCCTTCTATGACTATACAAACGTCCCAACGTCCGTCCCTTCACATCCAACGATAGGGCTTCTTATCAAATCAATGGTAAGATAGAAACATCTAAAGGAGGAGGAAAAACACATCTAAGACCTTTTGAGTAGGTAGGTTCGCTCTGAGTTACTCGCTTGCTCACAACAAAAATATTTTATGCACCAACACTCTCACTTTGAAACATTTTCAAAAGACAAACACTTTGTACGCGTTCTTATAGAAACAAGAGCCATTACAAAGAAAACCCTTTTCAAAATCACTTTCAAAAACACATCCCACAAACACCTCTTTGAACTATTTTCAAAACAAAACTTTGTACGCATTCTTATAGAAACGAGAATCATTACAAAGTCACATTTTCAAAATATTTTCAAAAACCACACAAAGCATAATTTCAAACAAAAACAAGTGATCTAGCGAGTAACTAAGAGCCCATAGAAAACCATGGATGAAAAGGGTGCTAATACCTTCCCTTTTCATAATCTATCCCCCGAACTCAAGAAAACATCTCTAAAGGTCTTTCCTGTGCTTTTTCACCTTTCCTGATTGGATAAAAGAAAAGTCGGTGGCGACTCTTGCTAAACCGCAATATTTGCAAACACAAACGCAAAACAATCAAGTCAGTTCTCCCACCGTATCACAGAACTGGTGACTCTGGTGGGGAATATTCTCTAAAATTGGGGTTAACTTAGGGTTAGATCACATTTACTTGCTTACATTGTTTGATTTGCATGCTTTAGATTTTGGTTCTTTGTTTGGGTTTGTTTTAAATCCTACACCCAGATTTGGGGACACCTTTTAGGTAAGTAGCAATAAACTATGAGGGAACTGTGTGGGGTATACCGACACGGTTGAAGTAGTAGCTACATTGATGTGACACTTTGGTTGGTACCGGTAACCCTTGAGTCAATCAAGGAGAGCACAGAGCCGTTGTGTGGTATCGTGAAGCATCAAATGACCTTAGAATCTTACTTGACCAACTTGGCCATTAGGATGTAGTGAGATGAACGGCTTCGGTGCAGTCCGAAGTTGGTAGATACTCGATGCTACACTCATTGAGGTTGGACTCTTGAGATTTGTTTGGTTGCGAATCAATCGCCTATTGAACAAAGCTGGGAGAAAGATCTGTGATATTGAGATCCCTTAGAACCCGGTTACTATTAACTAGGACATGTTGAGCCAACTAAACTTCAAGAGGGTACTTACCTGCAAACTCCATGCAAGCCTAAACCTAAGGACTTGTATGCTTTGTGTGTATATGATTATTTGTATATAAACTTGCTTACCTTTCATATTTGTACATAACATCATAATATCATAACATTATACCATAACATTTTCAATAACCATTTCAAGGATCTCAAGGGCCTGTGGTGCAGGTTATGATGAACCAAACGTCTAGCAAGGTGCAGGGGGATTTATTTTCCTCTAGCCAATGCCGTCAAAGGATCAAAACATGATAACTTGAGTCAGGGGCTATGACCCACTCGATATGGTGAGCTTGACTCTTGAAGAAGGACTCTCAATGACACGAAGTTTCTTCAATCAAGCTGCAATCAAATTCTAACAGTTTCTTGTTTACACTGCGAGATCCTTGAAAACATTACATGCATATCATACACATAATTACAGGTACCATTACAGGTTTCTCATCTTCTTCGCTGTTTATTTCAGCAAGAAATGTCTTCCGAACAGAGATCAAGGACCTTCAAGCACAGAACGCCCAGTTCCAACAAATGTTCATCATGTTGGATTAAAATATCCAGCGTCAACCTTAGGGATTCGAAGGGCTTAACATCCACCCATGTGCGCCTACACAAGTGTGTTAGGTGCGCCAGGTAGGCCCCTTGTTAGATTCTCTATAAGGAAATAGAGTAGCACCTTGGCTACAAGTAATTGCTTTTAGCTCAGTGGTAAGCGCTTGATCCTACAAGTGGTATCAGAGCAAGGTCATGGGTTCGAATCCCCCCGGCAGACACTGGGGGGGAGATTGTTGGATTAAAATATCCAGCGTCAACCTTAGGGATTCGAAGGGCTTAACATCCCCCATGGGCGCCTACACAGGTGTGTTAGGTGGGCCAGGTAGGCCCCTTGTTAGATTCTCTATAAGGAAATAGAGTAACACCTTGGCTACAAGTGATTGCTTTTAACTCAGTGGTAAGCGCTTGATCCTACACATCAGTCTGACAAAAGGGCAAGAGGATCTGAAAGCCCTCATTCTGAAAGAGAAGAAGAAGAAGAAGAAGGTTGTCAGTATTCTGAATATGGGTAGAAGGTTTGGGGAAAGGTTGAAGCAACAAACTGATATGACCTCTTCATCCAAGGAAGGGGAGAACCAAGAAGGGGAAAAGGACCCTAGTCCTGTAGTCTCTGACAATGATACTGATTATAATGATGAGCAATATCCTCCTGCTGAGGATAGATACAAACAGTTAGAGGATCGTCTGAGTGCCATGGAAGTTTAGAGGATACCTGGGTTGGATTTTGAAGAATTGGGTCTGGTATCGGGAGTGGTCATCCCGCAAAAGTTCAAAGCTCCAGTTTTTGCCAAGTATGATGGGGTGTCCTACCCAAAACTCCATCTCCGCTCGTATGCTAGGAAGATTCAGCCCCACACAGGTGATAGAAATCTATGGGTTCACTTCTTTCAAGATAGTCTGTCAGGGACTCAACTTGAATGGTTCTACCAGCTAGAGGGAGCAAATATCTGAAACTGGGAAGATCTGGCTGCTGCTTTCTACAAGCAATATCAGTACAATGCCGACCTTGCTCCCACTCATACTCAACTCTAGAGTTTGTTCATGGGTGCATGTGAAGGTTTTAAAGATTACGTGCAAAAATGGAGAGACTTGGCTGGGAGAGTTCAACCCCTGTTGTCTGATAGGGAGTTGGTTGATATGTTTCTGGGTACGTTTTCTGGTACATTTTTCAATCACTTGATCGGCAGTTCATCAGCTGGTTTCACCGAGCTGATCCTAACTGGGGAAAGAGTAGAAGCTGGAATTCGAAGCGGAAAAATACAAAAGGATGCCTCTTCAAGTTCAGTAAAAAAGTCATTTGGTGGCAAGAGGGAAGCCAATGCTGTGCACGGCTAGAAGGGGCGTAGCAAGGAAGACTACCACCAATCTGTGGGGGCAGTGCTGATCTCTAATTCGGCACGCGCACAACAACCACAACAACGAAACAATAAGCCAAGGGTGGAAAGACCTCAAAGGCAGTTCACCCAAATCAACATGCCACTGTCACAAGTGTGGTACGGTGGGAGAACTGACTATGGTTTTGCGTTTGTTTTCGCAAATGTTTCGGTTGAGCAAGAGTCACCACCGACTTTTTATTTTATCCTAAGGAAAGGTTTAAAAAGCACAGCAAAAACCTTTGAGATTTTTCTTGGGTTCGGGGAGTAGATTATAGAAAGGGAAGGTATTAGCACCCTTTCTATCCATGGTTATCCATGGGCTCTCAAGTACTTGCTTAGATTAACTTGCCTTGGTTTTCAATTGTTTGAAATGGTGCTTGGTGTGTGGCTTTAAAAAGGTTTTGAAAAAGATGCCTTGTCTAGGCTACCCTTATAACAATTCTTTACTCGAATGTTTTACAAAAGGTGTTTGTCTTTTTGAAAAGATGTTCCAAGGTTTTTTGAAAGTTTGTTTTGAAAGTGTTTGTGAAGTGTGATTTGAAAATAGGCAAGTGTTTTCTTTTGCAAGTGGACAAGTACTTAAGAGCTATCTACCCTAAAGTTCTCAAAGATTTTTGTTATGTTTTAACCCTTTTGACAATTTTGTTCCACCATTGCATTTGGTGAACAATCTTGTATTAGGAGGTGAAAGGGACGGGTGCGGGTCATCGTTTAGACCATAATTGCAATAGTGCTAAGTATCTTTGGGAAATTTCTCTTTGAAAGGGACTTGATCATTTTAGGCAACTTTTCGAAAGCGTCATCGAGGGACTATGATCATTTGATTGTTTGTTTTACCCAAAGAAACCTAACATGCAATATGGCCCATTTATTTGAAGGCAACAAGTGGAATACCCTAGGGGTGCAAGTGTGATATGTGTTGTCCATATTCATGCTTATTTATCTTGAAATTAGGTCAAGCTATTTTGTTCGTTTTATTTGCATACAAACCCTAATTCTAGCATGGTATATTTAGAAAGCGTTTAAAGTGCGAAAAGTAAAATTCCTACATTATTACAACACAATATGGGAAGGGGGGTACAAATGTTCAAATGGGGGGATATTTAGACAAGGAATTTAAACCTAGCTATTACATCAATTTTGGAATATTTACAAGATAATTAAAGGCATAAATTAAATGGAAAATAAAGTAAAAATGCAAAATGCAAAAAAGGTTTTTATATATATGGAAAAAGATATTTTTTTATGTCAAATAAACAAAAATGAATAAAGTAAAAAAAAGTAACATTTTTGGAGTTTTTGTGTTTTAAGGGTAAAACCCTAATTTTTATTAAGTAAATATATATATATTATTTAATTTATACAAGTATTTATTTATTATGTACAAAAAAAATAAAATAAAATGAAGTATATTTATAAAAAGTATTTTTTGAGGTCAAATATTAATAAAATAAAAAATATAGGTATTTTTTGTATTTTAACCTAAATATACTAATATATATATATATATATATATATATATATATATATATATATATATATATATATATATATATATATATATATATATATATATATATATATATATATATATATATATATATATATATATATATATATATATATATATATATATATATATATATATATATATATATATATGTATGTATTATATATATAAAAATAAAAATATTTAATATTTATATAAAAAAAGTATATTTTACATAAAATATTTTCAAAAGAAAAAAAAGAAATAAAAATCAGAAATAAAATATATTTACATTATTTTTCTAGTTTTTTCTAAATAATAGTGTATATATATATATATATATATATATATATATATATATATATATATATATATATATATATATATATATATATATATATATATATATATATATATATATATATATATATATATATATATATATATATATATATATATATATATATATATATATATATATATATATATATATATATATATATATATATATATATATATATATATATATATATATATATATATATATATATATATATATATATATATATATATATATATATATATATATTATGTATAAATGTCCATATAAACAAATAAATACCTAAAAAATGCAAAAATGGTGTAAAAACAATTTTTCAAGTTTTTAATATTATTAGCAAAAATAAATAAATCAGAATAAAAAAAGAAAAGTCAAAAAATCAAGCAAATAAATAAAATGGGCTCAGGGGGTGCAAAACCAAAAATATGGTGTAAAGAGAAATAACACAAAAAGCCCAGCCCATGTAGCTTCTTCTTCAACCTTCAGACAAAAAGATGTCAAAAATGCGCGCCTGTATTCAAGTTCAAACATCTGGATTCTTTGACTTTTTGCACAAACTTTCAACACAAGAAGTGTTAAGCATTGAATCACGATTCTAAATATATAAAGAACTCATCCTAACTCTCAGAAATGAGAGAGAAGTTTGACATTTCCAAATCCTGACCTAACTTTTCTTCCATATTCAAACCTTAAATTCTCACAGCTCAAGCAAAATAAATGAAAAGTAAAAGCATGTACAGATTCAGGGGCATGAGTAGAACACTTCTTATTCACAAACCTAGAGCTAATGATACATATACTAAGAGTTAGAAGTTCAAAAAGATACCTGTTCAGTTGAAGTTCTATCTGGCAAAGGGGGAGCTTTCAGGGCAAGATGATGATCTGTATAGCTTGCCTGAAGTGTGGTGATGCTATTCCAATGCTTACTTTGCTTTGAAACACCTTGAATCGAGCTATGGACCTTCAACTGCAAAACAAGAAAGTGAAAATGGTGGAACTGGTTAGAGGAGTTACAGGTTGTGTTTTGGTTAGCTTCAAATGATGCTAGGGAATGTGTTTGATGAGCTTTGAGCAAGAAAGCATGAAAGGGATGAGTTGTGGGATTCAATCTGCAGACCCTGCCCTGTTTTTGCAGTTTGAGAGTGATTCTGGGAATGGGAGTGTCTGGGACCTTGTTTGCTCGTGTTCTAGCTTGGGTTTTATGATTAGAAGGTGTATGAAATATTTGCTTAGGCTTGTTTATGCTGAGATCAAAGTTACGTTGTGTTATGCTAAGTTTCTTAACACTTAAGCAAGCAAAGGCCACTTGAGTTTCTAGGCTGATAGAGGCCCCCTAAACATGCTGCAAAACCTCTCCTTGATCAGTGTGTTTTGTTCATAATCTTGTGCCAATTAGATTTGATCTGTACTCCTTGGATTTGCATTATGACATAAAGCTTGCTTTTTGCAAAAATGGCTATTTCACTTTTTCCATTTATGGCCTAATCCAACATGTAATGCTTAAACTCATGAAACAAGGCCTTAGCACAATTAACATGCATTAAATTATTGAGTGTTGGATGGTTTAAGGGCCTGTAATCAAGTGGCATGCTGGTTTGAGAAATTTGCACAAGTTATGAACATGTTCATGGCCATGAATCAAAGTGACTTTTTGCCATATTGCAAAATTCGATTCTCTCAAGTTATGAGGTTGTTTGATGAGTTCTTGGACATTTTGGAAAGCTTGGAATGTGTACTACAATCCATCTTTGAAATGCAAATTGAAATTCCAAGTGGAAGTATATGGAAAATGGCCTTGAAGTTAGGTAGAAAACCTTGCCAAAATAGGTTAAAATTTCACTAAGTTAAGAATGGTTTAGTACCCTTATTCCAAAAATTGTAACTTGAGATACAAGCCTCTTTTGGGAAAACTTTGTGAATAAAAGTTGTAGATTATGCAACAAGCTACAACTTTCATGTTTTGACTTTTGCTTGAATCCAAATGAATCTTGGTGAGAAAGTGGGGCAAAGTTGGGAAAAAATTAGGGTTTTTCATAACTTAGAAAAATTCTAAGTTATGGAAAATTCTCATTTCAAACCCTAATTTGCAATTTTTGATTTCTTGGTGAACAAGTTTCATGATTTGGCATGTTTTGATGAAAAATGAATCTTGACTCTTGATTTTGACCAAAAAGTCAAAGTTTGACTTTTCAGTATACAGTCAAAATTGATCAATTGACTGGGAAATTCAACTGTCAATCTTGTGCATTTGGGATCTTTTGAACTTGTTGAGCATGTCAAGATAATTCCATGGGGTCCTTGAGTCCATATGTGAGCTTGGTTTGCCATTGGTTGGGTCAAACAGTCAAAAATTGCCTTTGTGCAGTCAAAACCCTAAAAATGACCATTTTGCCCTTTTGGTGATCTGATCAAATTTCTTGTGGAGTTGTGATCCAAACTTGACCAAATGGTTCATATGAGTTCATAATGTTGATGTGGGTCAATTTTCATGAGATTTGACTGTCAATTGGTCACAGTTGACTTTTCCCCAATACAGCTGATTTCTAGGTCAACTGTCCAATTGACTGGGCAAAACTTGGAATCAAGACTTGAAACTTGATATGGATAAACTTGGGAGTCCAATATGAAGCAAGAAAGTCATCTTAGGCATTTTAGGTCAAAACATCTTTGTGCAAACACAAACCCTAATTTGGGTCAACAGTGCAAGGAGAAGTCTTGAGCAGATGAAACCCTAACTTGGATCTTGATCTTCAAGGGCTTTGTGATGAGAAATCAATGAGAAATGGGAAGGCAAATTTTGGGGTACAACAGTTGCCCCTGTTCAATCATCTTGAATCCGAAGAGTTAGATTGGCAAGTTTGCCTTTCGTGACTCGAGGGTAAAAGGAGATTGGACACTAGAGTGCCCGGAAATTTGCACTCGTCAAAACAAAGGATGCGGGAATGGGCTTAGAGATGCCATTTGGAGATGGGCTTAACGATGCCATCTGGAAGAGTGACAGCAACTTGTCGGGGATGGGCTTAAAGATGCCATCTGGAAGGAGTATCAGGAATGTGTCCATGCTTTGGACCATCTCTGAACTGGGGGTCTGAATAAGCAATAGATTGACATCCGTTGTTGGGAGGAATCCGTAAACTGTTTTCAAAAAATTGCATCTGAACAAGTTGATAGATTAACATCCGTTGATGGGAAGACTCCATAAACTGTTTTCAGAAGTCTTGAGAAGAAACTGAACAAGCGATAGGTTAACATCCGTTACTTGGAGAACCCGTGAACTGTTTTCAGAAATCTTGAAATTGAATAAGCAATGGAGCAGCGTCCGTTATTGGGAAGCATCCGTAAACTGTTTTCAAAAGTTGCATCTGAACAAGTGATAGATTAACATCCGTTGTTGGGAAGAATCCATAAACTGTTTTCAGAAGCCTTGAGAAGAATCTGAACAAGCGATAGGTTAACATCCGTTACTTGGAGGACCCGTGAACTGTTTTCAGAAATCTTGAAATTGAATAAGCAATGGAGCAGCGTCCGTTGTTGGGAAGCGTCCGTAAACTGTTTTCAAAAGTTGCATCTGAACAAGTGATAGATTAACATCCGTTGTTGGGAAGAATCCATAAACTGTTTTCAGAAGCCTTGAGAAGAATCTGAACAAGCGATAGGTTAACATCCGTTACTTGGAGGACCCGTGAACTGTTTTCAGAAGTCTCGAATTTGGAGGAAGAACCGGTGTAGGGTTCCCTGATGATGAGCTCGTGTAAAACTACATCTGGATAAATCTGGAATAAGCATTAGAATGTTGCCGTGTCTGGGTCACATCTAAAATATTCCTGGAAAGGATCTCAGAAGATAATGATATTAGTCTTTCGACTGATCTTACCTGAAAAGTAAAGAGTTAGTTATATGCAATGTCATGATGCATGATACAATGTATGTTATGTGATACGAATGTAAATGGATGCGCATGTAAGCTGGAGAGCTGTCTTGCAAAGGATAGATGAATCCGAGATGGCTGAAAAGTATCTTGACTGCTGCCGGGGAGAATAATTCCTGGTTGCTGTTGGAGAATAAGGAGCTTGGGTTGTATACCAATCTTCTGGGGAGTTCCTGATGACTTCTACTGGGGAGTTCCAATCTAATAGACTCATGCTGGGGATGTAAGACTGAGAATCTTCAGTGGTGGGAAGTATCTCTGGTAATTTCACTGGGGAACTCAAGATTTGCCCTCCCAAAATTCTGTGGGGAAAGGGTTCACTAGTCTGGCTTCGCTGGGGAGTGATAATTTTGAAACCTTAGCTCGGCTAGGGATACTGAAACTTAAACTCTGAGGGGAATTGAATTCCAGAGGATTCTCTGGCTGGGGATTGTATTGATAAGTTATGCTGGGGAACTCTGATGAACTCCGCTGGAGGTAGGAAGAATTTCGGCGAATGCGATCTTCCGTGGAAAAAAGCTGAGGATAACCCAGTTATAAGCCCTTGTGAGGAATAACCTTGAATAAAACTCGGGAGGGACGTCCGTACTCTGTAGGATAAGCTTCCAGAATCTACTGGGGATAAGCTTCAAGACTTGCTGGGGGATATGGATCCCAAATCTCCTGGGGGTTTCTTTTGAAGGGTATCAAGATATCCAACTGCACCTTTGACCTATCAGTAATCCTCTTTCTTGATTCATAAGGAAATGATTATGTTCAAATGCATATGCCTATTTAACAAAACATTGGACGTTTCTCAAAATAAACAATTAGTGCAAGAGAAAAAAGAAAGGAAAAGACACAAATTTCTGGGAAAAGTATTTGTATTGACTTTTTATGAGTATATTTGTACAAAGGAGACAACCATCCTAGTAAGAGGATTTTGTCGTAAATATTGAAAGATTTATACAAAATAAAGATGGCTATGTGAAATAATTCCATGGGATTCCATTCCGCTATAACTTTCACAACTCTGAATATCTGTCCATTCAATGCTTCGTTTGCCGATGACTGGATTGATCAGAAACCTGGAACTGGTTGATGAAGAGATTGTCTTTGAAGTGATCCGACGAGACATAGTCATACGCTTTAATTCCCTAACTTTTGCCTGAATCGTCCTTTCGGGTTTTCGATCCACCGGGAAACCCCTTTTTACCCAAGCCGCCCTTTCGGGTTTTCAACTTATCGGGTGTACAGATTTTTTTTTAATTTTTATCCCTAATTTTTGCCTGAACCGCCCTTTCGGGTTTTCGGTTCACCGGGATGCCCATTTTTTCCCAAGCCGCCCTTTCGGGTTTTCGACTTGTCGGGTTATTTTATGCGTAGTATCTTTTGACTATGTCTGCGTTCGCAGGGTGCGGCAAATCGTCGCCGTCCATGGTGGTCAGAATCATTGCACCACCATAAAATATACTCTTGATCACAAATGGTCCTTCATATGTAGGAGTCCATTTGCCCCTGGGATCACTTTGCGGAAAGATAATCCGCTTGATTACGAGATCTCCGACTTGATACACTTGACGTCTGACTTTCTTATTGAAGGCCTTGATCATCCGTTTTTGATACGCCTGACCATGGCATATAGCAGCAAGTCGCTTTTCGTCGATCAGATTGAGTTGATCAAGTCGGGTCTACATCCAATCATCTTCATTCAAACCTGCATCCTTCATAATCCTTGGAGAAGGGATCTGGACTTCCATAGGCAAGACAACTTCCATGCCATATACCAAAGAAAATGGGGTTGCCCCGGTTGAAGTACGTGCCGTCGTACGGTATCCATGTAGAGCAAACAGTAACATCTCATGCCAGTCCTTGTAAGTGACTGTCATTTTCTGAATGATCTTCTTAATGTTTTTGTTCGCAGCTTCAACAGCACCGTTCATCTTCGGCCGATAGGGAGATGAATTGTGATGATAAATCTTGAACTGTTCGCACAAAGCGGTGATCATTGTGTTATTCAGATTTGTACCGTTGTCTGTGATGATCCTGTCTGGGACACCATACCGGCAGATGAGATTTTGCTTGATAAAGCGGGCAACCACATTTTTAGTAACAGAGGCGAAGGAAGCTGCTTCGACCCATTTGGTGAAATAGTCAATGGCAACCAGGATGAAGCGATATCCGTTGGAAGCCGTGGGCTTGATCTCTCCAATCATGTCAATGCCCCACATTGCAAATGGCCACGGAGCAGTCAGAACATTGAGGGGAACCGGAGGGATATGAACTTTGTCAGCGTAGACTTGACATTTATGGCAAGTGCGGGAATATTGATGGCAGTCAGCTTCCATGGTAGACCAGTAATAGCCTGCCCTTAGGATCTTCTTAGCCATTGTATGCCCGCTCAAGTGAGTGCCAAATGTGCCGCTGTGTATATCAGTCATGATCAACTCTGCTTCAGCTTTGTCTACGCATCGGAGTAATACACAATCATGGCTTCGTTTGTAAAGGATGTTGTTGCTCAAGAAGAATTTGGCAGCAAATTTTCTTAAGAACTTCTTGTCATTTACGGAAGCTCCTTCGGGATAATCTCTGGTCTCGAGATACCTCTTGATTTCATGGAACCAAGGTTGTTCCACTACTTCTTCGGTATTAATCTCGTGGCAATGCGCAGGTTCATCCATTCGCTCGATGGTGATTTGGGGAGCCTCGTTATCCTAGTTGAGTTTAAACATGGAGGACATTGTAGCCAGAGCATCCGCTAGCTGATTCTCTTCTCGCGGGAAATGCTCGAAGGTAATTTGCTCGAAATGAGGCAGCAATGTCAAGACATGTTCTTTGTATGGGATAAGATTAGGATGCTTGGTATCCCACTCTCCTTTGATTTGACTGATAACCAAAGCCGAGTCCCCAAATACGATCAAAGATTTAATCCCCAAGTCTATAGCAGCCTTGAGACCAAAGATGCAAGCTTCATACTCAGCCATGTTGTTTGTGCAGCTGAAACAAAGTCGGGCCGTGAAAGGTGTGTGACAACCTTCCGGAGAAATGAGTACTGCGCCGATACCGTTTCCAAGTGCATTTGAAGCACCATCAAAGTACAGGGTCCATCGGGATCCCTTTTCGGGTCCGTCATACGGTCCGTTACCTTCAATGTTGTCCAAATTCATGATGTCCTCGTCTGGAAAGTCAAATCTCATGGGTTGATAATCTTCAATAGCTTGATGAGCCAGATGGTCAGCTAGTACACTCCCTTTTATAGCTTTTTGGGTGGTGTACTGAATGTCATACTCGGTTAGGATCATTTGCCATCTGGCTATCCTTCCAGATAAAGCAGGCTTTTCGAAGATATATTTGATAGGATCCATTTTGGAAATCAACAAGGTAGTATGAGTCAACATATACTGTCTTAGTCGGCGAGCAGCCCATACCAAAGCGCAACAAGTTTTCTCAAGCAGTGAGTAGCGAGTCTCATAGTCGGTAAACTTTTTGCTAAGGTAATAGATAGCATGCTCTTTTCGACCAGACTCGTCATGCTGGCCCAAAACACACCCCATTGAGTTATCCAAGACGGTCAAATACATGATCAATGGTCTTCCTTCGACGGGTGGCATCAGAATAGGAGGTTCTAGTAAATACTCCTTGATTCTATCAAAAGCAGTTTGGCAATTGTCGTTCCATTCGACTACCTGGTCTTTCTTCAAGAGTTTGAAAATTGGCTCACAGGTAGAAGTCAGATGCGAGATGAATCTGGCAATATAGTTCAAGCGTCCCAAGAATCCTCTAACCTCCTTTTCAGTACGGGGAGCAGGCATCTATTGTATTACTTTCACTTTTGCTGGATCGACTTCAATGCCTTTGTTGCTTACAATGAATCCCAGGAGTTTACCAGACCTAACTCCAAAAGTGCACTTACTTGGATTTAGCCTGAGTTTGTATTCTTTCAATCTGGAAAACAGCTTCTCTAGATGTTCAAGGTGCTCTTCCTCTGTTTGTGACCAAGCTATCATATCGTCTACGTAAACTTCAATCTCATGATGTATCATATCATGAAATAAAGCTACCATGGTGCGTTGATAAGTTGCCCCTGCGTTCTTCAGCCCGAACGGCATCACCTTGTAACAGAAAGTGCCCCATTGTGTGACAAAAGTTGTTTTCTCCATATCCTAGGGGGCCATTTTGATTTGATTGTAGCCCGAGAATCCATCCATGAAGGAAAACACTTTGTGCTGAGCTGTATTGTCGATTAAAATGTCAATGTGTGGAAGTGGAAAATCATCTTTGGGGCTGGCCCTATTCAAATCCCGGTAGTCCACACACATCCTGACTTTGCCATCTTTCTTAGGTACTGGCACGATGTTAGCGACCCATTGAGGATAGGATGTAACAGCCAGAAAGCCAGCGTCGAATTGCTTCATTACTTCTGCTTTCATCTTTTCAGACATGTCAGGCCTTATTCGGTGAACTTTTTGCTTGATTGGTGGACAGTCCTCTCTTGTGGGGAGACGATGAACCACGATGTCTGTGTCTAAACCCGGCATGTCTTCATAAGACCAAGCGAATATTTCAACATACTCATTCAACAACTGTATCAGGCGCTCCTTGACTCTCGGTTCCAGATTGGCACCCACTTGCACCTCCTTCCGGTCTTCCTCGGTCCCTAAATTGACAGTTTCCAATGACTCTTCGTGCGGTAAGATGGCCCTTTCCTCTTGTTGTAGAAGTCTGGCTAGTTCCCCTGGTACTTCACAACCTTCGTCATCTTCATACTCGGCTTGATTGACCAGATCTTCAGAGTTACTGACGGATATAGCAGAATTGTCACCCATGGAATCCAGCGTGGATGGGTACCTGCATTTTGTGAGTGTGGGTGTAAGGGATAGCCATCCTTTAAACAAAAAATTCAAAAGGAAAGAAAATGAACACGAGCAGTTTATCAAATGAAAAACGTCCAATGAATCATTAAACATGGCATATGGATATGAAAAATAATCAAAACCCTTACAAATGGACCTACATGCCCCGGGCAAGGCATGAGGTGAAAAGATAGTGTACGGATTGTTTGAAAATAAATATTACAGACCAAATAGGAAATGTTTAATAGATAAATTACTGATGAATAAAAGTGATGGGGACAAAGTCTTTTGCCTCCCAGTTGCTCAATCCTCCTTTGACAGTTGGATAAATCCACTCTTCGATGTTGCTCTCTTTGTCTTCATCCTCCAAGGCGTTGATTTCGTAGGGAGAAATTTAGACTGGCGCCCTTTCAATCTTCGAACGGCGCATAGCTTTCTGGCCTGCGGTAGTGAACCCTAATCCAAATTTGTCGGTCTTATGTGGAATATCAGGCAACTGCCCCCATGCTGAATTCTTCCCTTCCTTTATTGCGGCCCTTGCGTCCTTTAGAGATGCCATCCTGGCCATCTGCCTCGGTGTCTCAGCTGCCAACTTTGCTACTGTTAACTCAGGAAGGACTTCTTCGAAATGCTGAAAAGGCGTCTCAATGAACTCCCCTTCAACCTCCACATATCGGAAAGAGTTCAAGTGGCTAATCATGTACTCCTCTTCACCATGGACAGTAATGATCTTTCCCTTGACAGGATACTTCAACATCTGATGTAAGGAGGAGGTGACTGCCCCAGCATGGTGTATCCAAGGCCTACCCAGCAAGCAAGAGTATGACGGACGGATGTCCATCACATAGAAAGTAGATTTAAACACCTCAGTGCCTATCTTGATGGGAATTTCAACCTCCCCATGGACCATTCTCTTCGAACCATCGAAAGCTCTGACAACAATATCACTCGGCTTCAACTCCAACCCTTCATAATCTAGTCGGTCCAAGGCCTTCTTAGGCAGTACATTCAGCGACGAACCAGTGTCGACCAAGACATGTGCGAGAGTAGTTCCTCGGCACTCGACTGAAATGTGCAAAGCGTCGTTGTGGTTTCTACCTTTAGGATTTAGGTCGGCATCAGAGAACCCTAATCCATTGTCCGCAGTCAGGCTAGCCACGCAATTTTGAAATTGATTTGCAGAGGTTTCCTGGGGCACATGGGCTGCCTTCAGGAATTTTATCAGAGCTTTAGCGTGCGCTTCCGAGCAAAGTAGTAGTGCCAGCATGGAGATCTTTGAGGGGGTTTGCCCCAGCTGTTCTACCACATCGTAATCACTCCTTTTGATTATCCTCAAAATCTCATCCATTTCCTTCTTGGAGGTTTCTGGGATGACCAAGGGCTGAGCCCTCGTCCTGACGAGCTCATCTTGGATTCCCTTACCTTTATCAGCAGCGGTAGGAGAGACAGTACTAGGAACAACAACATCCTCAATCAAAGGGGTTCTGGCAGAGAGTTTTATTGGTGCAGGGATGACCTTATCGGCAGATGAGGGTCCAAAGATTGCTCTTGGAGGGGCAATCTCTGGAGAAAATATTCTCCCGCTCCTGGTGATTTTACTCGTGCCTGCAATGTTACCAATGCTGGCTTCTTCATCATCCGAACTTTCTTCAGTTATTTCGATTTGTTTAATACCATGGTAGTAGACGTCACCGCCATAGTTCCATGGTATTGACTTCTCAGAAACATAGGGAACAGGCCCTGGCATTGTTATCTTCAAAGGAACAGATTTCGTAGCTGGTGTAATCTTAACAGGCTTTTTGACGGCCTTGGAAAGATTGGCGTGAATGGTTATGATTGAGACATCTTCAGTATAGGTTGGAACAACAGAAACTTTTTCAAACAAAATTTGTCGACTATCCATAAGGCCTTGGATGCCTTTCTTCAGTAACGGACAATCAAACGGCAGAGAGTAACAACAATAGCAGTCTTCTTTACATCCCGGGAAGATCCCGGCCCTTAACAAATTCAACTTGATGGTTAGCAACAGAGTAATCAGATCATTAACATCAGCAACATACAAATCTTCTTCAATGGCATTGACATTTCGGCCGTGCTTCGGCATGGGTGCAGATATCACATTAGGTTTCTCCGGAGCGTCAAACTCCACCTCCTTCACCTCTATCAGGTCTTGGATTTTATGTTTGAGTGCCCAACAATCATTGGTGTCGTGCCCGACACTGTCAGAGTGGTAGGCGCATTTAGCATTAGGATGATAATGTGGAGAGGACGTATTCACATTCTTTGGTGCCTCCTTGATGGTGGCGAGATTCAACTTCAACAGATGGGGAAGCACTTGCGCTGGTGTCATATTAATACGGGTGAACTACCGTTGTGGCCGTTCCACTCGTTGTTGATTTGGTCTGGACTGGTTATAGCGATGCTGCTCACTTGAAGAGTTTTGAATCATTACGACCCCCACGGTCGGCTGGCGCTCAGTCTTCCCTGCTCCTCTCTGAGAATATACCATAGCCGTTTCCTTCTTAAAAGGCTTCTTCTCAACACTTGCAGCAACACCCTTCTGAATCTTTCCTGACTTGATGCCAGCTTCTATTCTTTCGCCTGTTAGGATCAAATCGGTAAACCCCGCGGAGGAGTTACCAATCAGATGATTGAAAAATGGCCCAGATAGGGTCCCTAGAAACATATCAACGAGCTCTCGGTCGGTTAAAGGAGGCTGCACCCTGCCAGCCAAATCCCTCCATTTTTGTGCATATTCTTTGAATCCCACGCCTGTTCCTAGTGACATACCCTGAAGTTGGGTACGAGTAGGAGCAAGGTCAGAATTATACTGGTATTGTTTGTAAAAGGCAGTGGCCAAATCTTCCCAATTTCGGACGCTGGTTCCCTCTAGCTGATAAAACCACTCCAACTGAGCCCCAGAAAGGTTGTCTTGAAAGAAATGAATCCAAAGGTTTTTATCTGCCGTATAGGGTTGGATCTTTCTCACGTAGGACCTGAGATGCATTTTTGGATAGGATAGCCCATCATACCTCACAAAAACTGGCACTTTGAATTTTGGGGGAATCACAATCCCGACGACCAAACCCAAGTCTTCAAAATCCAAACCTGGTACTCTTTGTAGCTCCATGGCGGCCAACCTGTCTTCTAAACCCTTGTATTTATCATCAGCTGGAGGGTATTGCTGATCAGAATAATCTTCATCCTCTTCGACCTCTTCTTCTTCCACATCGGACTCAGAAGGTACCGCAGCCCCACCTCCTTTGCTGGTTCCTTCATCAGAAGTAGGAGGAAATTCAAGGACTCTCCGAGCTTCTCCGTCAAATCTTCTCCCTAAAGTAGCCACCCCGAGTCTCTTTTTCTTCTTTTTCACTAGGTCTTTATTCCCCAGCAAGGTCTTGAGATCCTCCTGACCTTTAGCCAAGGTGGTCAGGAGTTGCTGAAACTGTGCATTCTGAGCTTGCAGGTCTTTGACTGTTTGCTCGAGATCCATCCTACTGAAATAAACAGCAGACAGATAAGGAAACCTGGAGTGAGACCTGCTTATGCACATGATGAATGATATGCTTATGTATGCAATGCATTCAAGGATTTAGAACTTTCAAAATTGTTGCAGACAAAGAAGAACGCACGTCATATTAATAAGAAGAAATTTGTTAGTACATAAACGCCCCATGGGCCAAATATTACAAAATAACTTCTCAAGGCAAAAAGACGTTGCGCATCCTCTTTGGTGCGATGTAGGTGTTGAGGGCCTCTTGCTCATGGAGTCGGCGGGTAAGCTCTAGAACCTTCTTCTCACTGGCGTAGAAGCTAGCTTCAAAAGTGTTCCGTTCCTCCTTGAGCTGAATCCAACTTTTCTGCATTTCCTCCCACGATGTAGGCATGTTAGGATGTAGGATGGTGTAGGGAACCTCTCCTTCCTTGACGGGCTCTTTAATCATAGGGAGAACATGAGGATAAGGCATCATCAGACTTTGGGCTCTGGCTCATACCCACTTGAGATAAGGCTCAAGAGGGATGGAGTTCTTGTGTCCCAGAGTCTTGCTATCAACCTTGTTGGGTCTTCCCCAAGCTCTGATGAATCTTTGGCGAAGTCCTTGCGCATCGTTGTCGAAGTCAAAAACTAGGTCAGGAATCAACATGTCATGAGGGCCATCTCTCCGTGCATATCCAAATTGCCTCAAAGCTAGGCAAGGGTTGTAGGTGATACCTCCCCTAATTCCAAGTAAAGGAACATTAGGAAACTCTCCACAACGATCGACGATGATGACATTTTCTCTGGACCGAGAACACCAATGTACATCAGAGTGAGTAAGAGTCATCAACCATTGGGACCACCTTGAGCCTTGGTCATTCTTTAAGACAGATTGTGGAAGGTGCGAAATAAACCACCTTGCAAGGAGAGGAGTACAGCACATGATAACACCCCTCTTTCTCATTGTTCGTGTGTAAAATGAGTGAAGGATGTCTCCAAGCAATGTTGGTATTGGATTTCTGGACAAGAAGATTTTGACGGCGTTGACATCTACCAATTGGTCAGGATTTGGGAACAAGACCAACCCATAGATAAGGAGTGCCACAATCTCTTCAAAGGCTTGTAGGTCCAATGAGTTCCAACATTCTTGTGCCTTCTCAACCAAGAATTTTGCTAAGAATCCTTTGACGCCGCTTCTGGTTTCCCAATGCCCCTTGATGTCGGATGGTTGTAGATGTAATGCTCGAGCCACATCTTCCGGCTTTGGTTCCTTTTCCGTACCGTTGAAGGGTAGTTGATTACGGATAGGAATTCTCAGGAGTTGAGAAAACTCCTCCAAAGTGGGTACCAACTGATAATCAGGGAAAGTGAAACAGTGGTGAAGAGGGTCAAAGAACTGGAATAGCACTTTCATCATGTCTTCTTCAATGTTGGTGTTGACTAGGCTGAGCAGTCTACCATGTCTTTCACTGAAGGATGAGTTTTCCGGAATTCTTGAGGTGAGCTCCTTGAGTTGAGGAGAGATTCTCACAAGGTTGACTTGAGTGGTGTTTCTGCGAGGAATTTCCATGACCTACAAAACAAGAACAAAGATGAAGATCCAAACCCTTGAAATGGCTAGTGAATGCATATGATGTTTTATGATGTTTATGATGTATACATAAAACATATGTACAAGCAAATCACACCAAACCCTAGTTTCAGGCTTGCATGGGGTTTCATAGGTAAGTACCCTCTTGAGTGTAGTTGGCTTAAAAACCTGTCCTATAAATAGTAACCGGGTTCTAAGGAGCTCAATATCACTGGATTGTTTTCATTGTTCATTGTTTTGGTTTAGCCACTTAACTAGCGACCAAAATATTCCAAGAAAACAACCCTCAATGAGTGTAGTATCGAGTATCTACCAACTTCAGACTGCACCAAAGCCGTTCATCTCACTACCCCTAATAAAAGGCCAAGATGGTCAAGTAAGGTTCTAGGTCATTAGTGCTTAGTGACATCACTCAGCGGCCCCGTACTCTCCTTGATTGAACTCAAGGGTTACCGGTACTCATAAATATGTCGCACTAATATAGCTATTGCTTCGACCGTGTCGGTATACCCCGCACAGTTTCCACAACGTATTGCTATCTATGAATGTTTCCCAAAATCCGGGTGTAGGATTGCAAACCCAAACAAATAGAGCCAAGATATAAAGCAATCAAATCAAACAATTAGTCATGCAAGAGGGTGATATAAGCCCTAAGGTTACTCCACTTTTAAATTTCTCCCCAGCAGAGTCGCCAGTTCTGTGGTACGGTGGGAGAACTAACTATGGTTTTGCGTTTGTTTTTGCAAATGTTTCGGTTGAGCTAGAGTCGCCACCGACTTTTTATTTTATCCTAAGGAAAGGTTTAAAAAGCACAACAAAAACCTTTGAGATTTTTCTTGGGTTCGGGGAGTAGATTATAGAAAGGGAAGGTATTAGCACCCTTTCTATCCATGGTTATCCATGGGCTCTCAAGTACTTGCTTAGATCAACTTGACTTGGTTTTCAATTGTTTGAAATGGTGCTTGGTGTGTGGCTTTAAAAATGTTTTGAAAAAGATGCCTTGTCTAGGCTACCCTTGTAACAATTCTTTACTCGAATGTTTTACAAAAGGTGTTTGTCTTTTTGAAAAGATGTTCCAAGGTTTTTTGAAAGTTTGTTTTGAAAGTGTTTGTGAAGTGTGGTTTGAAAATAGGCAAGTGTTTTCTTTTGCAAGTGGACAAGTACTTAAGAGCTATCTACCCTAAAGTTCTCAAAGATTTTTGTTATGTTTTAACCCTTTTGACAATTTTGTTCCACCATTGCATTTGGTGGACAATCTTGTATTAGGAGGTGAAAGGGACGGGTGCGGGTCATCGTTTAGACCATAATTGCAATAGTGCTAAGTATCTTTGGGCAATTTCTCTTTGAAAGGGACTTGATCATTTTAGGCAACTTTTCGAAAGCGTCATCGAGGGACTATGATCATTTGATTGTTTGTTTTACCCAAAGAAACCTAACATGCAATATGGCCCATTTATTTGAAGGCAACAAGTGGAATACCCTAGGGGTGCAAGTGTGATATGTGTTGTCCATATTCATGCTTATTTATCTTGAAATTAGGTCAAGCTATTTTGTTCGTTTTATTTGCATACAAACCCTAATTCTAGCATGGTATATTTAGAAAGCGTTTAAAGTGCGAAAAGTAAAATTCCTACATTATTACAACACAATATGGGAAGGGGGGTACAAATGTTCAAATGGGGGGATATTTAGACAAGGAATTTAAACCTAGCTATTACATCAATTTTGGAATATTTACAAGATAATTAAAGGCATAAATTAAATGGAAAATAAAGTAAAAATGCAAAATGCAAAAAAGGTTTTTATATATATATTATTTAATTTATACAAGTATTTATTTATTATGTACAAATAAAATAAAATAAAATGAAGTATATTTATAGAAAGTATTTTTTGAGGTCAAATATTAATAAAATAAAAAATGTAGGTATTTTTTGTATTTTAACCTAAATATACTAATAAATATATATATATATATATATATATATATATATATATATATATATATATATATATATATATATATATATATATATATATATATATATATATATATATATATATATATATATATATATATAAAAATAATAATATTTAATATTTATATAAAAAAAGTATATTTTACATAAAATATTTTCAAAAGAAAAAAAAGAAATAAAAATCAGAAATAAAATATATTTACATTATTTTTCTAGTTTTTTCTAAATAATAGTGTATATATATATATATTTATGTATAAATGTCCATATAAACAAATAAATACCTAAAAAATGGTGTAAAAACAATTTTTCAAGTTTTTAATATTATTAGCAAAAATAAATAAATCAGAATAAAAAAAGAAAAGTCAAAAAATCAAGCAAATAAATAAAATGGGCTCAGGGGGTGCAAAACCAAAAATATGGTGTGAAGAGAAATAACACAAAAAGCCCAGCCCATGTAGCTTCTTCTTCAACCTTCAAACAAAAAGATGTCAAAAATGCGCGCCTGTATTCAAGTTCAAACATCTGGATTCTTTGACTTTTTGCACAAACTTTCAACACAAGAAATGTTAAGCATTGAATCACGATTCTAAATATATAAAGAACTCATCCTAACTCTCAGAAATGAGAGAGAATTTTGACATTCCCAAATCCTGACCTAACTTTTCTTCCATATTCAAACCTTAAATTCTCACAGCTCAAGCAAAATAAATGAAAAGTAAAAGCATGTACAGATTCAGGGGCATGAGTAGAACACTTCTTATTCACAAACCTAGAGCTAATGATACCTATACTAAGAGTTAGAAGTTCAAAAAGATACCTGTTCAGTTGAAGTTCTATCTGGCAATGGGGGAGCTTTTAGGGCAAGATGATGATCTGTATAGCTTGCCTGAAGTGTGGTGATGCTATTCCAATGCTTACTTTGCTTTGAAACACCTTGAATCGAGCTATGGACCTTCAACTGCAAAACAAGAAAGTGAAAATGGTGGAACTGGTTAGAGGAGTTACAGGTTGTGTTTTGTGTTTTGGTTAGCTTCAAATGATGCTAGGGAATGTGTTTGATGAGCTTTGAGCAAGAAAGCATGAAAGGGATGAGTTGTGGGATTCAATCTGCAGACCCTGCCCTGTTTTTGCAGTTTGAGAGTGATTCTGGGAATGGGAGTGTCTGGGACCTTGTTTGCTCGTGTTCTAGCTTGGGTTTTATGATTAGAAGGTGTATGAAATATTTGCTTAGGCTTGTTTATGCTGAGATCAAAGTTACGTTGTGTTATGCTAAGTTTCTTAACACTTAAGCAAGCAAAGGCCACTTGAGTTTCTAGGCTGATAGAGGCCCCCTAAACATGCTGCAAAACCTCTCCTTGATCAGTGTGTTTTGTTCATAATCTTGTGCCAATTAGATTTGATCTGTACTCCTTGGATTTGCATTATGACATAAAGCTTGCTTTTTGCAAAAATGGTTATTTCACTTTTTCCATTTATGGCTTAATCCAACATGTAATGCTTAAACTCATGAAACAAGGCCTTAGCACAATTAACATGCATTAAATTATTGAGTGTTGGATGGTTTAAGGGCCTGTAATCAAGTGGCATGCTGGTTTGAGAAATTTGCACAAGTTATGAACATGTTCATGGCCATGAATCAAAGTGACTTTTTGCCATATTGCAAAATTCGATTCTCTCAAGTTATGAGGTTGTTTGATGAGTTCTTGGACATTTTGGAAAGCTTGGAATGTGTACTACAATCCATCTTTGAAATGAAAATTGAAATTCCAAGTGGAAGTATATGGAAAATGGCCTTGAAGTTAGGTAGAAAACCTTGCCAAAATAGGTTAAAATTTCACTAAGTTAAGAATGGTTTAGTACCCTTATTCCAAAAATTGTAACTTGAGATACAAGCCTCTTTTGGGAAAACTTTGTGAATAAAAGTTGTAGATTATGCAACAAGCTACAACTTTCATGTTTTGACTTTTGCTTGAATCCAAATGAATCTTGGTGAGAAAGTGGGGCAAAGTTGGGAAAAAATTAGGGTTTTTCATAACTTAGAAAAATTCTAAGTTATGAAAAATTCTCATTTCAAACCCTAATTTGCAATTTTTGATTTCTTGGTGAACAAGTTTCATGATTTGGCATGTTTTGATGAAAAATGAATCTTGACTCTTAATTTTGACCAAAAAGTCAAAGTTTGACTTTTCAGTATACAGTCAAAATTGATCAATTGACTGGGAAATTCAACTGTCAATCTTGTGCATTTGGGATCTTTTGAACTTGTTGAGCATGTCAAGATAATTCCATGTGGTCCTTGAGTCCATATGTGAGCTTGGTTTGCCATTGGTTGGGTCAAACAGTCAAAAATTGCCTTTGTGCAGTCAAAACCCTAAAAATGACCATTTTGCCCTTTTGGTGATCTGATCAAATTTCTTGTGGAGTTGTGATCCAAACTTGACCAAATGGTTCATATGAGTTCATAATGTTGATGTGGGTCAATTTTCATGAGATTTGACTGTCAATTGGTCACAGTTGACTTTTTCCCCAATACAGCTGATTTCTAGGTCAACTGTCCAATTGACTGGGCAAAACTTGGAATCAAGACTTGAAACTTGATATGGATAAACTTGGGAGTCCAATATGAAGCAAGAAAGTCATCTTAGGCATTTTAGGTCAAAACATCTTTGTGCAAACACAAACCCTAATTTGGGTCAACAGTGCAAGGAGAAGTCTTGAGCAGATGAAACCCTAACTTGGATCTTGATCTTCAAGGGCTTTGTGATGAGAAATCAATGAGAAATGGGACGGCAAATTTTGGGGTACAACAACAAGCATTACAACACATGTTGAAGATGAAGCTGAATACGGTGATAATCCCTCATCCGAACCCGAAGACTTCCTCTCCTAACTACAATCCGGAGGCAAGGTGTGCTTATCATTCTGACAGCCTGGGGCACGATACTAACGATTGTTGGGCACTGAAATACAAGATTTAGAATATGATTGATGCTAAGGAGATCGAATTCGACCCTCCTAAGACTCCCAATGTGATCACTGCTCCCTTGCCAAAACATGGCTAGGATTGAAAGCATTTTTGTTCATTTGAATTCTGAAGTTGTATTTTCTTTGCTTATTCGAACAATTATTGTCATGTCAAACTTTATTATTTCATTAATGCATTACACATGTCTGTCTTGAATTAATTTGTTTTTATTATGCTTAAATTGCTTTATATTTCCTTTTCATGATATTCAACTCTCGACTAAAAAACTGTAAGCCTTTAGAGGGAGGATGACAAAAACAATGCCGTTATCTCATACAGTATGCTTTTGGACAGACCTTGCTGATGATGTACAAGAATTCTTTCAAATCCTAAACACTGGAGTTATAAGCAAGATAATCCCTAGTCAACCCCTTCGAGCCAAAGAAGTAGAAGTTTTCTATTTTAACATAAATTGAAACCTTTAATCAAAACCTAGGGCAGGGTAGTCTCTTAGTTAATTCAAATGTGTGTTAAGCTGCAAACTCTCATCTCGTAATACAACGAATGACATCAAGAAACATTCCTCTGGAATCAAAAGACGGTGATGGTTCCTTATCACATAGGCAGTCATTATCTCTAAAAAAAAAGGCCCACTAAGTCAAAACCTACAAAGGAGACTTAAGAAAACTGGGGCATCCTGCTGACTGTAATCTCAAAACAGGAACAATCAGGCAAAATTTGGGATAACAAATCAAATAAAAAATGGTCACTACAAATACTCAACAACATGAAAAAAAATTACAAGAATGACTGCCTTTAGATAAACTTAACTTGTCTGAACCATCACCAAAACTTCATTCCAGACTCAATTGGAGTTCGAACGTACAATTAACTGAGTTTAGGACTGAAGAACATCACGAAGAATGGGCGAGTATAAATAAACTATGAGCCTTTATCCTTTGTTTCTTAAACCGTGAACCAAGCCACGTTACAACCCTCTAAAAGTCCTAATTGAAGCATGGGTTAGTTCGAAAGCATACTGTTACAAAAGGTATCCTGACTCCTGTAAGGCTTTACTCAAAATCCTGAGTTGAATTTTTCTTATAAAATTTCTTTACTCACTAAAACGCATGTTCAAATTTTTTTTCAAGACAAGCATAAACTTTGCATTATTTGAATATCGCTGTTTGCATATGGCTATTTGTTTGACAGTATAGAAATTCACACAAGGAAGATCCAATGAACAAAAACTCTCTCAATGAACAAAATCATTTCAAGCGGGAAGACGCCTCCCATAATAGATCTCCTATCAACAAGGGGACATGACACGTCACTATCCAGCACATCTGGGGAAGTCCGGTCAAGATTCCAAGAAATCTCACAAGAATTACAGAGTAACCAGGGGCAGGTCTCCATCCCCGTCACTTGGGGCATTGAACGTCAATCTTAACAAAGGGTTACGTACAATCAAACATTTTCGGAAATACCACAAACATTTGTTACTAGGGGCAGTGACAAATCTCCCAAAATCCTTCTCATAGGATGACTCCCAGCAAGAGTTTAATCTCTGAAAACCTTTCCCCAACTGAGTCGACTTCAAGAATTCTCGAGGATTTCTGCCAGTGAAGTCGTCACCTCTCAAGCAGGCCGACAACAGAGTTTATTTCCCCAACAAACTACAGATTCCCCAGCTTGAGTTTGCCTCTCCGACTACTAAAAATAAAGGACCGCAACTCCTCTTCCCCATTAGACTACTCTACAATCCCCGACAAGTTATTGTGAAACCTGGACCCGACCAGATATTAGTTCAACTTCGACTCCCCAGTAGAGCAACGGATAACCGAGATTCCTGAACATTTTCCCCCAAGCAGGAATCAATACTCTCCACAGAGTTCTTAACTTTCCCCGGCAGAGTTCTCCTTAACAAAACAGGAATCCTTGGTGGAAATATTCTAAGAAAAGTTTGAAGACTCACCTACTCTTCAACAGCAGACAAGGATTTATTTTCCCAAACTCGGATGTGTCACAATAGAATTTCGTGTTCATACATCTTGAAATGCGCATACATATCGCATACATCATAATCTCATTTATTTTGAGAACATCATGACATCATGAATTTCATGCATCACGACATTGCATACAACTAACGTTCTACCTTTTTCAGGAAAGGTCAATCAACAGATGGCTACCATCAACCTTTTCAAGTTCCAGATTAATATCTGTAAGAAGCCAGGAAAACTATCTGTGGACGACTGATTGTAGATTAATACCTGTAACAAGCCAGGAAAACTATCTACATGAAGAGATTGAAGATTAATACATGTAACAAGTTAGGAAAACTATCTTTCTTCTCAGGTCAGAGATTAATACCTGAAACCAGACAGGACAACTATCTACTTGACCAGCTGAGGCAACCTTACCTAGGTTCCTTCTCGGTTCCAATGTAGTTTTACCCAAACTCCTCACGAAGCAAACTTACCTAGGTTCCTTCTCGGTTCCGATGTAGTTTTACCCAAACTCCTCATGAAGCAACCTTACCTAGGTTCCTTCTCGGTTCCGATGTATTTTTACCCAAACTCCTCACGAAGCAACCTTACCTAGGTTCCTTCTCGGTTCCAATTTAGTTTTACCCAACTCCTCACGAAGCAACCTTACCTAGGTTCCTTCTCAGTTCCGATGTAGTTTACCCAAACTCCTGTTGAAGCAACCTTACCTAGGTTCCTTCTCAGTTCCGATGTAGTTTTACCCAAACTCCTCTTGAAGCAACCTTACCTAGGTTCCTTCTCAGTTCCGAAGTAGTTTTACCCAAATTCCTCATGAAGCAACCTTACCTAGGTTCCTTCTCGGTTCCGATGTAGTTTTACCCAAACTCCTCTTGAAGCAACCTTACCTAGGTTCCTTCTCGGTTCTGATGTAGTTTTACCCAAACTCCTCTTGAAGCAACCTTACCTAGGTTCCTTCTCGGTCCCAATGTAGTTTTACCAAAACTCCTCACGAAGCAACCTTACCTAGGTTTCTTCTCAGTTCCGATGTAGTTTTACCCAAACTCCTCTTAAAGCAACCTTACCTAGGTTCCTTCTCGGTTCCGATGTAGTTTTACCTAAACTCCTCTTGAAGCAACCTTACCTAGGTTCCTTCTCGGTTCAGATGTAGTTTTACCCAAACTCCTCACCTAGCAACCTTACCTAGGTTCCTTCTCAGTTCAGATGCGATCCAGATATGGCTGACATTCTGATACTTATTCCAGATTCCTTCTCAGTTTATATGCGATCAAGATATGGCTGACATTCTGATACTTATTCCAGATTCCTTCTAGAGACAATTCAGATGTGATCCAAATATGGCTGACATTCTGATACTTACTCCAGATTCTCTTCTAGAAATAGTTCAGATGCGATCCAGATATGGCTGACATTCTGATACTTACTCCAGATTGTCTTCTAGAAACAGTTCAGATGCGATCCAGATATGGCTGACATTCTGATACTTACTCTAGATTCCTTCAAATACAATCCAGATACGATCCAGATTCGGATGTCATTCTGTCACTCATTCAAATACAGTCCAAATACGATCCAGATTCGAACGTCATTCTGTCACTCATTTAAATTCCCTCTCAAATACAGTTCAACAATCACCTCTGAATGACATCTTTAAGCCCATCTCCAACAACTATACATTACCTCTCCAAATGGCATCTTTAAGCCATTCCCTACATAACCAACTAACACATCTTCGAGTGCAAATTTTCTGGGCACTCTAGTGTTCAATCATCTTCCACCTTCAAGTCACGAATGGCAAAATTACCAATCTAACTCTTCAGGTGTAAGAAGATTGAACAGGGGCAGCTGTTGTACCCCAAAATTTTCCCTCTCATTTCTCAAGGAATCACCCTGGATCCTCAAGTTTGCTTCCATCCAATTCCAAGCCTTGAACTATAAATTTTCCAAGAAAATCACTCATAAGGGCAAAATGGTCATTTGCACACTGAAAAGTCAAACTTTGACTTTTGGATCAAAAATCAAATTTCAAAAATCAAATTTCATCAAGACATGTTGGAATGTGAAGTTTTTTTCATCAAGGAATCCAAAATTCAAATCTTACTTTGGAAAATTCAAATTCTAAATAC
This sequence comes from Vicia faba, assembly GCA_948472305.1. Lineage (NCBI taxonomy): Eukaryota > Viridiplantae > Streptophyta > Magnoliopsida > Fabales > Fabaceae > Vicia > Vicia faba. The sequence goes on along the minus strand of OX451737.1, from coordinate 407,413,081 downwards.
TTAGAAATTTTTTTCTAAGTGTTTAAGAATTATGACAATTTCAGAACTTCTGACCAGGTTATCACCATAACGCTCAACAAATTCAGGACACTCTCAAGATAGAGTTTGGTCAGAACTTCTGGGCAAGTTTTCACAAAAAGCTTCAGTCAGAGGTTGCAAACATGGTTCAGAACATGATGCTTCAATCAGAATATATAGAAGCAATATTCTCCGGTTCAGAACATGACGCTTTAATTAGAACACGTGGAAGCAATGTTCTCCTTCAGAACATGTTGGAGCCAGAAGATACAAAGATCAGAGGTTGGATGCTACGCTGAAGCAGAGCTTCTGATCCAGAACTAAGCCTTGGTGTAGAATCTCACGTTGCAGGATTTCTGGTTATGATAAGTCTCATCATCATTTAATGCTCACAACCACTTTCTGAGTCTTTATCCAAAGGATTTCCCCCACGTGTACCTCTAATGTCTTGGGATAACAACTTTGGTACTAAGCCCATACTTTGCTTTTTGCTTTTCCTTAATTCATGTTGACAACCACCATGCTTGCTTCAAGAACAAGACAACACTTCAGCATATGAAGATTATATTCAACGCTTTGGTCAGAACATGACCAAATCCCAAAACCTTGTTTATACAACCCGCTGCAGACCTATAACCAACAGCTAGTTCAGCCTACGCCTGCATCCCATAATTGCACCAAACTAGCACACGAAAACAGTGATGAAAAAGAAAGGGAACAAGATGCCAAAAAAGGTTCAAATCCCATTTGTATTTCCCCCCAAAATCACAACAAACCCATATATAAATACTTTGCTCCATCACACGTTCAAGGGGCTGGCTTTTGGAGAGAGAGAGATTGGCCAAAAGAAAGAAAAGGAAGTTGTGAAACCTTCATAAAAAATCACAATTTCTCATACACAAAAACAAACCTTTGTTCTTCCTTTTGAATCAAATAACTTGGCATTTTCTCTTCCGTTACTCTTGCTGATTCCAGAAAATCCAAAGGCATCCACTCAAAGCTCCAAGCACGCTCCAGGTTCAAGGTAAGTATTTCTGACTTTGCTTTTTTTTTCATTTTGAACATCATTAACATTTAAATATCATAGTATTAATGTTGTTCATATCATTGCATGAATAGAAAAACTATGGATCATAACTTCTTGGTTAGGCCTTGACTCAGGATTAGGATTAGAACTTCTATAAAATGTTGTGCTGTTATCCTTCTGATTTGCTGTTTAAAAAGAACTAAATGAATTGTTGGTGTGCTGATTAAAATTCAAAATGTAACACAGAAATTCTATTTTCACTCACCATTTTAACACACAGAACTTCTAGGATTTTCTCACTGTTTAAGCACGTAGAACTTCTGAGTTCTCTTTACTGTTTTAACACACAAAACTTCTAAGATTTTTTCTCACTGTTAACACACACAGAACTTCTGATTTTCACATGCTGATAACACACAGAACTTCTAAGATTCACTCACTGTTCTAACATAGCACATAACTTTTAAATTCTCCTTACATGTCAAATACACTGAACTTATGATGTTTCCATTCGCTGTTTGCAAACACTCAGAGTTTCTGATTTTTACATGCTGATAACGCACTGAACTGCTGAAGTTTACTCACTGTTTTAGCGTAACACATAACTTCTGACTTTTGGTTCACTGGATGAACACCACCCAGAACCTCTGTGTTTCCCTCTAACGTTTTTTGAGGGACTTCAGAGTGTACCAATCCAGAACCTCTGTTCCCTTTCCCTCTGACGTGTCTTGCAGGACCTCGGTGTTTACCAACTCAGAACTTCTGATACCCACTGCCGTCTCCTGCTGAGTCACGCGCCTAGGCTTCAGAACTTATGATCCTTGCTGTTTTTCCTGCAGCAGCACGCTGTTTTCTATCTTTCATTTATTTTCTTTTTCATCATTTTTAATATTAACTCCTTTTTTTATTAACATAAAAAAAACATAAAATATTTTCCTTTTAATTTATTTCCTTAAGACAAAAACATTTTCTAAGCAAGTCCATTTCTTTCTTATATTATGCATTTCAATATGGTTGTAATATATAATTAGGACTTAAATTCCTTGCAATCCCCATTCATAAATATGTACCCCCATCCCTAAATATTGTCATAGCGTAGGACTTTATATTTCCGCACTTATCGCTTTCAAATGTAAATGCTAGTAATTAGGGTGTTTATGACAAGATATGAAAATAAACAAATAGATCACCCTAATCAAGAATACAATGCATGCAATCAAACACACTTGCACACATGCACCCTTAGGATAATCTCACTTGTTTCCCATCAGAAATATAGTCATGTCCCTCGAACATGGGCGTTTTAGCAAAAGACCATCGAAAAAAGATCGTAGTCCCTCGATGACCCTCGATGTTGCCTTCGGTAAATGATCTAGTCGCTAAACGACATTGCTAAAACGTCACATAAGTTGCCTTCTATGACTATACAAACGTCCCAACGTCCGTCCCTTCACATCCAACGATGGGGCTTCTTATCAAATCAATGGTAAGATAGAAACATCTAAAGGAGGAGGAAAAACACATCTAAGACCTTTTGAGTAGGTAGGTTCGCTGAGTTACTCGCTTGCTCACAACAAAAATATTTTATGCACCAACACTCTCACTTTGAAACATTTTCAAAAGACAAACACTTTGTACGCGTTCTTATAGAAACGAGAGCCATTACAAAGAAAACCCTTTTCAAAATCACTTTCAAAAACACATCCCACAAGCACCTCTTTGAACTATTTTCAAAACAAAACTTTGTATGCATTCTTATAGAAACGAGAATCATTACAAAGTCACATTTTTAAAATATTTTCAAAAACCACACAAAGCACAATTTCAAAGAAAAGCAAGTGATATAGCGAGTAACTAAGAGCCCATGGAAAACCATGGATGAAAATGGTGCTAATACCTACCATTTTCATAATCTACCCCCCGAACTCAAGAAAACATCTCTAAAGGTCTTTTCTGTGCTTTTTCACCTTTCCTTATTGGATAAAAGAAAATTCGTTGGTGACTCTTGCTAAACCGCAACATTTGCAAACATAAACGCAAAACAATTAAGTCAGTTCTCCCACCGTAGCACAAGCAGTAATGCGGTTGGGCATCTTTGTAACAACTGGTGGTGAGATATTTGATGAAAAGATTCTCTCAGTTCATCTACTTTGCTTGAGCCAACTATGTTACCAACATTGTCATCTTTGTCTTCTTCGATCCAAGCGTCTTGTTTTATCCCGTGGTAGAACACCTCAGCACCATAGTTCCATGGCACTGCCTTGTTTGAAGAATAGGGAATTGGTCCGATATTGGTAGTTATTAAGAGATAAATAATGGGTTCATTTGAAATCCTAATAGGACCTTTGGAGGTGATCCTAAGAGGCTTGTTCGAGATGGTGATAATGGAGATATCTTCACATTTGTTAGTCAAACCTTTGGCAAGTGGGGTCTTCTCAAATAGAATTATGTGGCTATCCATTAGGCGTTGAATGCCTTTCTTCAGCCCTTCGCATGTATTGAGTTGTTTAGTACAGCAAACACAGTCTTTTACACAGCCAGGGAAGATCCCAACTTTCAACAGATTCTTTTTGATGATATTTAGCGAAGTAGTCAATTCTTCAACAGAGACAACAAAAATTGTATCTTCAACAACATTAACACCCTTGTCATGCTTCGGCGTAGGTGCGGTGATTACATTCGGAGTCGGAGGAGGATCAAACTCAATAGTCTTGTTATCAATCAAATCCTAAATTTTGTTCTTCAAGGCCCAACATTGGTCAGTCTCAGGCTCGGGGCTACTTGAGTGGTAAACACATTTAGCGTTCGAATTATGCTTTGGTGAAGAGGTATCAGGGTTGGCAGGAGGATCGCGCAATGTCACCAAATTAGCCTTGAGCAAGTGTTGTAAGGCTTGAGATAATAACATGCCTAACCTCGTAAATTGTCTTCTTGGAGTTTCAAAATGTTGATGATTTGCATATGGTCTTTGAGTAGGAGTTAGATTGGAGATTCGGACAACATTGACAGATGAATGATCATTCTTCTTGGTACGGACCCTTGCCCCATACACAACATTAATTTCCTTCTTTGCGGCAAAAGGTTTCTTGACAGGATTGGAAGTGGAGGCAGATGCCACAGAGATCTTCCCACTTTTTATGCCACTTTCCACTCTTTCACCGGTTAAGTTTAATTCAGTGAAACCAGAAGAAGAGCAGCCAACCAACAGATTAAAGAAAGGACCAGATAAAGTGCCCATAAACATGTCAATGTGCTCTCTATTCGTCAAAGGTGGTTGAAACCTACTGGCGAAGTCTCTCCACTTTTGTGCATATTCTTTAAATCCTTCATTCTTCCCCATGGTCATATCTTGCAACTGAACCCTTGTTGGCATCAAGTCAGCGTTATACTATTACTGATGGTAGAATGCGGTAGCTAAATCTTCCCATGTATTGATATGGGAACCATCTAACTGATAAAACCATTCAAGTTGCGTTCCGGCCAAGCTCTCTTAAAAAAAGTGAACCCAGAGCTTCTTATCAGCAGTGTGCGGCTGTATATTGTGCACATAAGATTTCAGGTGAAGTTTTAGACAAGAAACTCCATCGTACTTTGCAAAGACTGGTATTTTGAATTTTTGGGGGATGACAACCCCAGAGATCAAACCCAAATCATCAAAATCTAAATCAGGGACGACTTGGATTTCAACAACTTTCAATCTATCTTCTAACTGCTTATACTTGATATCAGTGGGTGGATACTACTCGTCAAAATAATCATTATCTGACGCTTGATCATTAACCTCACCAATCTTATTCTCATCTTCTTCAGATGAGTCTTCCACTACCGGGATCTGACAAACCAACTCTTTGAACCTTCTACCCATGTTGAGTAGAGCTTTCTTCTTGGGCTTCTTCTTAACTGCCAGCAATGCCATCATATATTATTTCCCCTTGGCTAGAGCCAATATATTTTCTTGGAATTGAGAGTTTTGTGCCTGAAGATCCTTCACAGTTTTCTCTAGATCCATCCTGTTGAAATAAACAGCAGAAAGATAAGGAAATCTGTTGTACAAAAACCTGTCATGTTATGATGCATGGAATGTATATGCTAATGATTTCAAGGATTAATGAGATTTAAATTTGTATAGACAAAAATGAAACAAACTTCAATTTCATTAATTAGTTCAAAATGACTACAAAATGCCTCTTGGGCTTACAAAATAAATCTCTAAGATAGAAAGACTGAACGCATCCTCTTCAGTGCATGGTAGGCGTTCACACTTTGCTCTTCTTGTAGTTGTTTTGTAAGCTCCAAGACCCTTTTCTTGCTAGCGTAGAATTGAGCTTCGAAGGTATCTCGTTCCTCCTTTAGTTGAATCCAAACTTTTTGTAAGTCTTCGAGAGAAGTTGGTATGTCGGGTGGAGGATAGTGTAGGGAACATCTCCTTCAACAACAGGTTCCATGATAACTGGTAAGATGGAAGGATAAGGCATCACAAGTTTCTGAGGACGAGTTCGTATCCACCTAAGATAAGGCTCAAGGGGAATGGAATTCTTGTGTCCCAGCGTTTTGATATCCACCTTGTTTACCATCCTCCAAGCTCGGATAAACCTATGGCGGTAGCTTTGATCGTCACTCTCGTAGTCGAATACCACTCCTTGGATAAGCATCTCATGTGGACCATCTTTTCGGGCATAACCAAATTGTCGTAAGGATAGGCAGGGGTTGTAAGTGATACCTCCTCAAATGCCAAGCAAAGGGACATTAGGGAATTCCCCACAACGGTCAATGATAGTAACATTCTCCAAGGATCGAGAACACCAATGGATATCTGAATTTCTGAGCGTTATCAACCTATGGGACCACCTCAAACCTTGCTCGTTCTTAAACACAGATCGGGGAAGATGTGAAATAAACCATCATGCCAAAAGAGGAGTGCAACACATGAGGGCTCCTCTCTTCCTCATAGTGCAAGTATGGAGAGAATGTAGGATATCCCCCAACAAAGTAGGCACTGGATTGCGAGACATGAAGATTTTGATAGCGTTTACATCTATGATTTGATAAGGGTTTGGAAATAAAACCATCCCATAGATGAGAAGGTCCACAATTTCTTCGAAAGCTTGTAAGTCCAAGGAATTCCAACAATATTGAGCTTTCTCAAACAAGAACTTGGCTAAGAAACCTTTAACACCACTCCTTGTTTCCCAATTAGTTGTGATATCAGATTGTTGCAAGTGTAGTGCTTGGGCAATCTCTTCAGGTTTTGGATCTCTTTCCGTACCGTTGAAGGGTAGTTGATTGAGAATGGGAATCCTCAAGAGTTGTGAAAATTCTTCCAGAGTAGGCACAAGTTGATAATCGGGAAAAGTGAAGCAATGGTGTAGAGGATCAAAGAATTGGAAGAGAACCTTCATCATATCTTCATATGTGTTGGAGGTAACCAAGTTTAGGAGGTGACCATGTCTTTTGGTGAATGAAGCATTCTCATGGACCCTTGATGTTAACTTTTTGAGTTGAGGAGGAATCCTTACGAGATTGACTTGAATGGTTTTCCTGCGAATAGAATCCATGGCTTACAAAACAGAACAAAGATAAATCTCAATAATCCTTGAAATGGTTAGTGAGAATGAGTATGATGTTATGATGTTTATGATGTTATGTACAAGTAAGCATATACACACAAGAAAAATATGTCCTTAGGTTTAGGCTTGCATGGAGTCTTATAGGTAAGTACCCTCTTGAAGTTTACTTGGCTCAAACCTCTCCTAGAAATAGTAACCAGATTCTAAGGGATATCAATATCACTGATCTGTCTTCTGGGGCATTGTTTTAGCACAAGCCTCTTTCATGGCGACCGAAATATCCCAAGAAGTCTGATCTCAATGAGTGTAGTATCGAGTATCAACCAACTTCGGACTGCACCAAAGTCGGTTATCTCACTACTTCCTAATGGCCAAAGTTGGTCAAGTAAAGATTCTAAAGTCAGTTAGTGCTTCATGACACCACACAACGGCCCCGTATTCTCCTTGACTTACTCAAGGACTATTGGTACCCACAAATATGTCACATTAACGTAGCTATTTCTTAGACCATGTCGGTATACCCCGCACAATTTCCAGAACGTATTGCTACTTACCTATAAGGTATCCCAAATCCTGGTAGAGGGTTAGAACAAGCCCAAACAAAGAACCAAAATGTAAAGCAAACAAATCAAACAATGAAAGCAAGTAAAGGTGGTCTAACCCTAAGGTAACCCCATTTTTAAGTATTGTCCCCAGCAAAGTCGCCAGTTTTGTGATACAGTGGGAGAACTGACTTGGGAGGTTTGGTATTTTATCACAAATTTTGCAGTTAGCAAGAGTCGCCACCGACTTTTCTTTTATCCAAAAGGAAAGGCTGAAAAGAACAGGAAAGACCTTTGAGATTATTTTTGAGTTCGGGGGGTAGATTATGAAAAGGGAAGGTGTTAGCACCTTTTTCATCCATAATTATCTATAGGCTCTTAGTTGCTTGCTAGATCACTTGCTTTTGTTTGAAAATGTGCTTTGTGTGGTTTTTGAAAGTATTTTGAAAAGGCTCCATCGTTTAGGAAAACTTTGTAATAGTTCTTGTTCGTAAGAACGTATACAACATGTTGAGCTTTTGAAAATGTTTCAAGTTTGGAAAATGTTTTGAAAGTGTTGGTGTTTGTTTTGAAAATAAGCGAGAGTGTTTGATTTGAAATTGCACAAGCAAATAGAAACAATCTACCTACTCAAAAGTCTTAGTTCATTTCTTCCTTTCCTTTGATATTGCTATCTTACTATTGATTTGATAAGAAGCCATATCTTTGGATGTAAAGGGACGGGCGTGGGTCAACGTATAGCCATGATAGCAATGTTGTGAAATATCTTAGCAATTCTCTTTGGGGGACTAAGATCATTTTAAAAGGCAACATTGATAGCGTCACCAAGGGACTATGATCTTGTATTTTTGATTGCTTTTTGCTAAGATATTCCACATACATAACATGGCCATTTTGGTAAGGCAACAAAGTGGAATTATCCTAAGGGTGTAAGTGTGCAAGTGTGTTGATTTACATGCTTGTTTATCTTGAATTAGGGTTTGCTAACTTGTTGATTTTAATCTTTCCATACAAACCCTAATTTACTAGCATTTATATAAAACGATAAATTGTGGAAATTAAAAATACTAAGCTATTACATCATGAGGGTAGGGGGTGTACAAATTTACAAATGAGGATTTTGCAAGAAAATTAAACCTAATTATCTATTACAACCATATTGAATAAATGTACAAGAATTGAAAAAAATAATGTACAAATGCAAAATGGAAAAAGAAATGATTTTTGTTTGGTTTTCATGAAAGGGTTTTAACCTAATTAAATAAAATAAATAATTAACTAAAATAAGAAAATTAAAATTAAGTTAGTAAAAGAAATTAATTTATTAAAGAAAACAAGTTTTTTAGGGTTTTGTTTGTGAAAAGGTTTTAAATTAATAAAAATAAAATGAAATTTAATCAATTAAAATAAACCTAAGTTCTAAATTAATTTTAATTTACAAGAGAATAATATAACAATTAAACCTAATTATAAAAATTTCTTATAAAAGAAATAAATTAATTTGTTAAGAAAATATTTTTTGTTCTTTTTGTTTTTTATAAATAAATTAAATAAGTGTGAAAATAATAATAATAATAATAATAATATTTTTGGATAAAAATAATAATGATAATGATAATAATATTAATATAAATAATAAAACTAAAAATGAAAAATCAAATAAGAAAATGAAAAATAAAAAAAGGAAAATATAAAAGGATTGAGCCAGGCTGCATAAGTAAACAGGGGGTTAGACAAAAGCAAAAAAATAAAAGCCCAATTGAAAGACCCAGACGCTGCAGCTGAACAAAAAAAGAGTGAAAATATGAAAAATGAACAAAAGGGTACCACTGGGGCTCGAACCCAGGTCCCATAGGTTAACAGACGCGTGCTTTACCACTTGGTTGGCTATACATCCGTTTATTAATACAAAACCATAAATATATATTGGAAAACAACTCCATGATTATTATCTTCTTCTTCCTCGCGCCAGAGGCCATTGCCATACTTTTGAATTTTCTAAATTCTTCATTTCTCAACCAAATTGAAAAATACAAACATGAAACTTGCTTGAAATTTCAATACGAATTCAACCATGTAAATAACTAAAGCTATAAATCACAGATGAATGAGAATTTTGTTGGCCCTAAACTGAAACCTAATTTTTTCAGAAACTTTAATCTCAAAGTTCTCCTTACTCAATCAATATAAATGAAAACTATGGACATGTACAGTTTCAGGGCAATGATATCTACATTTTATCTTTGAAAATGGAAGCCTAACAATGCCTAAATGAAGAGATGAAAGTTCAGAAAATACCTAAAAAACTGGAAATCGTGAAATGAGTTTGAGATTGTTTCAAGTGATGGTGATGATCAGGTTAGCTTCCTTGAACCTCCAGGAAGCTAATGCAATAGCTGGCTTGGACTGAGAGTAGCTGAAATGGCCTGGAGAAGTCAAGATGCAAACCTCTATTTTACGTTATGGAGGATGGTATAAATGGTGTTACAGTTTTCAAACAGGTATTAGTATGGTTTGTGTATGATGCTAAGAAGCTTTTGGAAGTATTAAGCCAAGAAACGCACGAGTGGTTTTGAAAATTGAAGTTCAAAGTCAAAAATGACACAAAAATGAAGGTTTTGTGCAATTTCTGGCCTGAGGGAATTTGGGAGTGCTTAAGGGCTTCTAATATCGTGTCTTTGCTTGCAAATAACTTGTATAGTTATAAGCAAGAGATCTTAGGGTTTGAAGTTGACAGATTTGTGAGATATAAAGTTATGGCTATGTTACTTGATTTTGAAGAAAAGTGGGAAAACAAGTTTCAATGTGTTGTACAAGCATGGCCTGAGTTGGTAGGAGGTTCTAGCCATGTTGATTTTGGTTTTTGACTCTGCTTGTGTTCAAATAAAACAAGTTAGGAGCTCTATGCATTGACTTTGTGATTAAAGTCACTTTTCCAAAATGGAAGTGTGAACTTTGTTCCATTAATGGAATAATCACTTGAACAATGAATCAAGCACTTGGATCATAGCTCAAATAAATGTGTAATATTCTGATTATGGATAGATTTAGAGGTTAGAAACCTGCAAAGTAAGATTTATGCAGCATGGGTGTGGATTGAATCAAATGTTCATCATGAAAATGACTTGAAAAACAAGTTTGAAACCCTAACATCTTGCCTTCGATTCTATTAGCTCAAGCATGATCTCAATGAGTTCTTGAACATTTTGGAAATCTCGTAACATTCTCTACAACATATATGTTGGACATTTTTTAATATTCATCTTGGAACTATTTGAAAAATTGCCATGAAGTTAGGTCAAAATCCTGCCTAAATTAGGGAAAATTTTCACTAAGTTTCCAAGTTTCATGAACATGTATTCACAAAATCTTAACTTAAAATCCATGCATTTATAGGAGAAGTTATGTTTTAAAATGTTTTATATCTCATTGATATCTACAACTTTCATGTTGGAAGTTTTCTTTGAATCATCTTGCATCATGGTGAAAAATTGGCTCAAAGTTGTGAAAAAATATGAAGTTTTCAACACTTAGAAAAATTTCAAAGTTTAGAAATTTTGACTTTTCAAAATGAAATCTTGACTTTTTGATTTCTTGATGAAAAAGTTTCATATTTTGACATGTTTTGATGAATTGTAATCTTTGACACTTGATTTTGACCAAAAAGTCAAAGTTTGACTTTTCAGTATACAGTTGACTTTTGATCAGTTGATTGAAAATCAACTATCAGTCAATTGATCTTGAGGAATGTTTTGAGCCATGCCTTTATGTCAAAATGATGCAATTGAATCCTTGAGATCATAACTTAAACCAATCAAACATTTGCTAAGTCAAAAATCAAAAATTGCACCTTCTCAATCAAAACCCTAATTTTGACCATTTTGCCCTTTTGATGATCTGATCAAATTTCTTGAGGAATTATGATCCAAACTTGATCAAATGACATATATGAGTTCATAATTTTGATATGGATAAAAAATTATGAAGTTTGACTGTAAATTGACCACAATTGACTTTTTCCTCAATATAGTTGATTTTAGGTCAACTGGTCAATTGACTGAGCAAATATGTGATCCAAGACTTGAAACTTGACATGAGCAATCTTGAGGGTCCAAAATGATCCATGAAAGTCATATGAGGCATTAAAAGTCCAATTTTTATTGTGCAATATAAACCCTAATTTCCAGTCATTAGTGCTTGAGGAGGTGTCTTGAGCTGAAACGGTTCAATTTTAGAAAACAAGAATAGTTTTAAAAAGGAGGGAGAAGGTTTTTGAAATTAAAGAAGATGGGAGGAGATGAATGGAATATCCTAGTTGTGATCGGTGGATCTGGAACTGACTGTTTAACGCTGGTTCGCGAAATGTCGCGGAAGCAAGAGTCGCCACCGTCTTTTATTTTCTCCAACATGGACAGGACAAAAGCACAGCAAAATTCCTTATGAGATAGTTTCTCGGTTCGGGAGGTAGATTTATAGAAAGGGAAGGTGTTAGCACCCTTTCTATCCATGGTTATCCATGGGCTCTTAGATACTTGCTCATTTGTGTTTTCAAAATGTTTGTTTGCTTTTCAAGTGTGAGTGGGTTTGAAAAAGTTTCGTTTAAAAAAATTCAGATCGACTCTTGTATCAGTCCTCAAGAGTGTTTGAAAAATTGTTTTGAAAGCTTTTTGAAAAGTGTCGGTGTGAAAAGAGTTTTATTTGTTTTGAATTAGAGCAAGTATCTACGAGTCATCTACCTACCCTAAGGAATTAGGCTGTGTAAATGTCCTTAAGGTAGTGCCATCCCACCATTGAGAGATAGGTAGCACCACCGTTGGAGGTGTTCGGGTCAATTCGTTTGTAGGGACAGTGTGGTCACCAGAGCAACAGTAGGACACCTTAGAAGCTACCCTTATGCCATTGATCCTTTTTTATTCCAAGGCAACCGTTTCGAGGCAACTGGATCATGTCATGGACATAAGGACTTACTAAAACGTCCTATACTCGACGACCACGTTTCGTAGGCAAGGCAACAGTGAGGCGTACCCTAAGAGTGGTGTGTGAATTTGTGTGTTATTTTCATGTTAATATTTGTCTTTGATCATGCATTAGTGAGCTACGCATTATTTTTAATTTAGGCCATACATTCTTTCATGCAAAGTTTAGAATTTTAAAAGTGTGGAAATTTAAATGCGGAAAGTTAAATCCTACGCTATTACAAGGCGCGGGTCTATACATCACCAAAATACAAAGACCCGTTTGGTAAACATGCGGAAAGTAAAAGGAAAGCGATAAACCTAATTACTATTACATCCTTGAGCAGTTACATAATATTCGAAAAGAAAATAAATGCGCGAAAAGAACAAAAATTAGGACGTCCGAGGGTTTTGACCCTTTTGAAATTAAATTAAATTAAAGCCTAATAATTATTTAAAGAAAGAAAAGAAAGTGTTTTTTATGTTTTTTGTATTTATGAAAAATAAAGAAAAAGAATTAAAAGGAAACCCTAAATCTAGATTATTTTAATTATTAATAAAAATATTAAAGTTAACCTAATTTACTAGTTAATTAATTTATTTACATGTTTATTTACAAAATTAATGATAATTAATAATAATGATGAATAATGATGATTAATAATTTATTTAAGAAAAAGATGAAAATGTCAAAACCTAATTCTACATATTTTTTATTTATTAAGAAAAAGTGTTAAAATTAAAACCTAGATTAACTAAATTAATTGTTAGAGTTTATTTACAAAAATTAATTAGTGAAGAAATTAAATATATTTGTATTTTTTGATTTTTTTTGTTTTTATTATAGAAAATTATTTTATGGTGAAAAAAACAATTAAAACAATTAAAAAAGAATTAGAAAAGAAAAGAAAAGAAAATTAAAAAGGATGCAAACCAAGGGGAGTTTCAGGCCCAATGGGAGGTTTTTTGAAGTATTCTGGCCCATTAGACAAAAAACTTTGTTTGACTTTCTGGCATCACGTGCGTGTTCATTGACTCCTGAGTACCGTGGTCTGCATTCTTTGGTCATTGGATTGGGTTTCATGGCCATTTGTGTTCTGGCTGTTGGCCATTTGTGTTTTTGGCTTTTGGCCATTAGTGTTTTGGCCTCAACGTTCCTTAATCTTCTCAGGATGTCTGTCTCGCCATGTATTGGTGTCATGCATAAGTTGTTCTACTTTGGCCATTTGGCTTTTGGCTTTTGACCATTTGTGTTTTGACCTCAACGTTCCTTAATGAACCTGCATGGGATCCTGTCTAAATCTGCAGTGTTGAATCTCATGAACACATTAAATAAAATCATAAAATGCAAATAAAACCAATATATGAAGAAATTTAATGTTTAGGCACAATATGGCATGTATGAATGATTATACCTTTTTGATCATGGAGATCAAATCAATCTTACCCTTACTGGAAAATTAGTGACATGAATGCTTTTATGCCTTTTGGATCATGGAGATCAAGCCAGCCTTACTCTTACTGAAGAAGTAGTGAGGTGTTGGTTTGTAACTGTGATGGCTTGTTTGTAGTGAGAAAGGGATTTGTAATAAGGATTTCAAGGTTTTAGGGTTCTTGAAAGAATTTGATATTCTGACAGTGTTGTGGCCAAGTTTTTTTTCTCGTCCTTCCTTTTTCTCCTCTCTGGTTTGTGTGAAAAGAAGGTGATTATATAATGGAAATTAGGGTAAAGAAAATGGGCTTTGAATGTGCAATTGGGCCTTCAATATTCACTTGAATTCGTCACTTTCCAGGCTAAATCGCAGGGACTTAAGTGAATATTTTGAAGTTGAAATGTGAAAACAAAATTTAGCTGACATTGATAACTAACTCCTGTCCGAAAATCGGCTCAATCGGATAAACGGTGAATTAGTTATGAATTTTTGAAGTTTCAGCTCAAACAAACTTATTTTGGGCTCCAGTGTCGACTCTGACACGTTCTTCAATAAAAAACTGGTATTGATCGGAGCATAATCCGGTCTCGACTTTTGAAGCAAAGTTGTAGATCTATGAGTCAGGGACCTTGTGTAAAAATATGAGCTCAATCCGATAAAAATTGACCGAGTTATGAATTTTCGAAGTTTCGGCCCAGATGAAATAATATTCAGCATTCAGGATTTTCGGTGCGTCACACACTCTGAGCAAAAAACGAAGGCCTTTTGAATACCGTTTGAACTCAATACCTTCTGTGAAAATGTAGCCAACTCAATTTGTGAAATTTTGGCGCCAGAACCAGCTCGATACGATGAAAATCGACCAAGTTATGATTTTCTGAACATGACGCAAATAAACTTCTGTCACAAATTTTCTATATGAAAATACTTGATAAATCCACATTTTTGAAGACCTTCTGTTCGAAATTGGCTTCCAACCGTGAGAGATGAAAACGTAGATAATGTCAAGACGGAATTTTGGCCACCAGAACGGGTTCAAAACAAGTCACGATCTTCAAGTTATGAATTTTTTTAGCGCGTAAAAACTGCACTTTCAGCACACTTTTTCACCATATTTCTTCAAGAAAACTCGCACATTCGGATACCTTCTTTAAAGAATTGACTCTTGAGCCGAACCTGAATTTGAGAATACGTTATCAGAGATATCTTGTTGAAAGAACACCTGAATATGACGCGCCGGGTTGGACTTGTGAATTTTTCTTGAAATGTTTTGAGAAATATGGGAGGGCAAATTTTGGGGTACAACAATTACCCCTGTTCAATCTTCTTAGACCTGAGGATGTAGATTGGTTGGCGTGCCTTTCGTAATCCGAAGGTGGAAGATGATTGAACACTAGAGTGCCTAGAAATTTGCACTCACATTATAGAATATCAGCAGTGTGATGTAGGGAATGGGCTTACAGATGCCATTTGGAGACTGTTGGTATGTGGATGGGCTTATAGATGCCATTTAGGTGTCGATCGCGTAAGAGATTCCTTAGCGAGAACTTGCGTACCTGAGAAAGAAAAATAATTACCTGGCCTGTTACAAGAGTTGATCTTCAAACTCTTTATGTAGATGTGCCCTGGCTAGTTACAGGAATCGAATCTTTAAACTCTTTAGACGTGCCCTGGCAAGATACAGGAATCGAGTCCGGAGAATATAGTCGTCAACAGATACACCCTGGCGAGATACAGGAATCGGATCTTCAAACTCTTTAGACGTGCCCTGGCAGGATACAGGAATCGAGTCTGGTAATGTTAGTTGTCAACAGATACACCCTGGCGAGATACAGGAATCGGATCTTCGGACTCTTCAGACGTGCCCTGGCAGGATACAGGAGTCGAGTCTGGAATTCAGAAAGGTTGGTGAGTTGTCTCTACTGACAGGTTATTTCCATGGACGGGTGGTCTTTAACGACGAGTGTCTATAACGACGGGTGTCTATAACGACGGGTGTCTATAACGACGGGTGTCTATAACGACGGGTGTCTATAACGACGGGTGTCTATAACGACGGGTGTCTATAACGACGGGTGTCTATAACGACGGGTGTCTATAACGACGGGTGTCTATAACGACGGGTGTCTATAACGACGGGTGTCTATAACGACTGGTGTCTATAACGACGGGTGTCTATAACGACGGATGTCTATAACGACGAGTGTCTATAACGACGAGTGTCTATAACGACGAGTGTCTATAACGACGAGTGTCTATAACGACGGGTGTCTATAACGACGAGTTGTATCACAGAAATCTTTAGGCATTGATTTAACTGGATTTGTATTCTTTGACTAGGTTGGTCTCTTTTGACTGTATTCGTCTACATAGCTGATCTTTTAATTGTATCCTTCCTGAAAGGTAAAGGTCAGTCATATGCAATGCATGATATGGATCAAGCAATAATATTTTTCAACACATGAGATTGTATGATATGATGCGTATATGCATGTATCATGATGTATAACAATGTGATGTTTATGAATGTATCTGCGTCTAGGAAAATAGATCCTTGACGGATGCCGGGAAGTCAAATCCTGGGTTGATGTTGAAGAGTGAGATTCTTTGTTTCCATTGGGGATGATGATTGCAAGAATACCGGTCGGAGAAGATAAATTCGTTGAGGAAAGAGAGGCACTTTGCTGAGGTTGATGAAGATAACTCCGCTGGGGATAGGAAGACTTCGCCGAGGACGATCTTTCCGTGGAAATTGGCTGAGGATAACCCAGTTATATCCTGGTGGGGAAATAACCTTTGAATAAAACCGGGGAGACGCGTTCACTCTGCAGGGAGTGAAGGTATCTTGGTCGCATTCTTCAGCTGAACTTACCTTGGCACTTCGGTGGACAGGGCAATCAGATCATTTAGACAACTCATTATTGCCCCAGTTTCTGTTGGAGAAGAAGGTACCTGTGAAGGTGTTTGATGACTGCCAATTGACAAATCTTCTTCTGGTAGGCAAGTGACGAGATGACAGGACATAGTCGTACGCTTTGATCCCTAACTTTTGCCTGGACCGCCCTTTCGGGTTTTCAGTCCACCGGGATACCCATTTTTGCCCAAGCCGCCTTTTCAGGTTTTCGACTTGCCGGGTATACAGATTTTTTTCATTTCATCCCTCATTTTTGCCCGAACCCTTTTGGTTCGCCGGGAAGCCCTTATTTTTGCCTAGGTGTGTCAACCTAGCGGGTCTTTGATTACGCGTAGTATTTTTTCCGACTATGTCCATGCTCTCAGGATGTAGGGAGGTGCCCCTGTTATTGTGTTGCCACGCTACCAGAAGATGTTTGGTCATGCAAGATTTGTTGCTGGGAATTCATGTCCAATGCCCCAAGTGGCTCAGGCGGAGGTTTGCCCCTGGCTGTTTGGCATCTTGAGAGATTCCTTGAATCTTGACTGGACTGCCCCAGATGATGGACAATGATCAGGCCATGCCCCTTGATTGGAGGTGCTTTTGTTCATTAGGCATTCATCGTGCGAATTTCTATACTGTTCAAACAAAAAGTCATATGCAAACAACGTTATGTTAAAAATGCAAAGCTCATGTCTGTCTTGAAGTTTTTAAAAAATGCATTTTTCAGTAAAACCAGCAAATTTTGTAAAATGTGATGTCAACTAAATATTTTATAGCAAGCCTTAAGGAGTCAGGATACCTTTGGTAACAGTATGCTTTCGAACTAACCCATGCTTCAGCTAGGACTTTTAAGGGTTGTAGCGTGGCCTGGTTCACGGTTTAAGAAACAAAGGATAAAGGCTCAAATTATTTGTACCCACCCGCTCTTCGTGATGTTCTTCAAACCTAAACTCAGTTGATCGTGCGTTAGACCTTGTTTGAGTCTTTGATCTGAAATTCCAGTGATGGTTCGGATGTTGAACGTTTATTTGAATAGGCAGTCCTTTCCTTTTGTCGAGGATTTGTTAGACCTCTTTCTTTTTGATTTCATTATCCCTGTTTTTTGCCTGAACTGTTTCTTTTGGAATTACAGTCAGTGGGATGCCCCAGTTTTGTAAGTCTCCTTCATAGGTTTTGACTTATTGGGCTTTAGTTTTTTTTTTTTTTTTTGGTAATGACTGCCTGTCTTTATGATTATTCGGAACCATCATTGTCTTTTGTTTTGTAAGGACCTCTTTGGTGCCATTCGTTATGCACTTGGATCAACTGAGAGAACTACCCTGCCCCAGGTTATGATTAAGGGTTTTAATTTTCGAAAAGAAAAACTCCAACTTCTTTGGCTCAAAGGGGTTGACGAGGGATTATCTTCCTTATAACTCCAGTGTTTAGGGATTGAAACAATGCCTGTACCTCATCAGCGGGGTCTGTTCAAAAGCATACTGTAAGGATCGTGGTATCGTTTTCGTCATCCTCCCTCAAGAGGCTCAGAATTATTAATTGAGAGTTGACATAAAAAAAATGGAAGCAGTTTGAATATAGCGAATGCGAATATATTGATTCAAAACAGACATGTGTAATGCGTTAATGAAATAACAATGTTTAGCATGAATAAATGTTTGAACAATCAAAAGAAAATTACAAATTGAACATTCGAATGAACAAAAAGTTTCCAATCCTAGCCATATTTTGGCAGGGGAGCAGTGATCACATTCGGAGTCTCTGGAGAGTCGAACTGGACTTCCTTCGCGTCGATCAGATCCTGAACCTTGTTTCTCAAAGTCCAACAGTCATCTGTAGCATGCCCCGGGCTGTCAGAAAGATAGGCACTACGAACATTGGGGTTGTACCTTGAAGGTGTCCTGTTAGGATTCTTTGGAGGGTCCATGAGAGTTACCAACTTGGTTTCCAGCAACTGTGGCAATATCTGTGACAAGGTCATGCCGAGGGGAGTGAATTGCCTTTTGGGTCTCTCTTCCCTTTGTTGATTGTGACGCTGAGGAGCACCGGCCGGTTTTGCAATAACCACCGCGTTGACGTCTTGGCGGTGTTCGGACCTATTTTGCCCTTTTGAGCCATAGACAGCACTAGATTCTCTCTTGGATGGTTTCTTCTCAATGCTTGAGGAATCACCATTATGTATTTTCCCCGCCTTGATGCCAGCTTCTATTCTTTCCCCGGTTAAGATCAGATCTGTAAACCCAGCGGCAGAATTCCCAATCAGGTGGTTGAAGAATGGACCAGACAGGGTCCCCAAGAACATGTCGACGAGCTCGCGGTCAGTCAGAGGTGGTTGTACCCTTCCAGCAAGGTCCCTCCATTTTTGAGCATATTCTTTGAAGCAATCTCCTGTACCCATAGACATCCCCTGAAGCTGAGTACGCGTGGGAGCAAGGTCGACATTATACTGGTATTGCTTGTAGAATGCAGTGGCCAAGTCCTCCCAGCTGCGGATGTTGGCTCCATTCAATTGATAGAACCAATCGAGTTGAGTTCCCGATAGACTATCCTGAAAAAAGTGAATCCACAAATTCTTGTCAGCCGTGTAGGGCTGGATCCTCCTTGTGTAAGACCGGAGATGCAGCTTAGGACAGGATGCCCCGTCGTACTTGGAAAAGGCAGGTGCCTTGAATTTGCGCGGGATTACTACCCCAGAAGACAGACCTAGATCCTCGAAGTCCAGGCCGGGCACTTTTTGTATTTCCATGGCACTTAGCCGGTCTTCCAACTGTTTATACCTGTCTTCAGCTGGAGGGTACTGCTCATCATTGTAATCGGTCTCGTTGTCGGAGACCACTGGGCTAGGAACCTCCCTTTCTTGGGGACTGTCTTTCCCAACAGATGGGGTGGTCTGCTCAACTTCATTTTGTGACCCATTCCCAGATTTGCGTCTAGGGTTGAACAACACCGTCCTCTTCTTCTTCTTTTTCAAAAGCAGGGTCTTCAGATCTTGTTGCCCCTGGGCTAGACTCATGATCAACTCTTGGAACTGGGCGTTCTGAGCCTGGAGGGCCTTGATGGACTGCTCAGTAGATGACTCAGGATTCATGACGATCGGCTGAAATAAACAGCGAAGAAGGTAAGCAACCTGTCAAAAGGGTACCTGTAATGCAATGATGTGTATGTATGCATGCAATGCTTTCAAGGATCTCGCGGGGTAAATAAGAAAAATTGTTAGAATTTGAATCCGGTGGCTTGATTGAAGGACCTTCCTGTTGTTGAGAGTCATTCTTCAAGAGTCAAGGCTCACCATATCGAGTGGGTCATAGCCCCTGACAACCTTGGCCAGAGGAAAATAAATCCCCTTTGTCCCTTGCTAGACATTTGGTTCATCATAACCTGCATCACAGACCCTTGAGATCCTTGAAATGGGTTAGTCCCTATGCAGGATGTATGCAATGGTATGATGGTATGATGTTATGCTATGCGTGGATGCAAGGGTGTGAGGTGTAAGTAAACCCTGTAATAAGTCCAGATTAAGGACTATAAACAAAACCTGCAAGTACATCATGTGTCAGATAACAAGCATGCAAGTAGTCAAGTTTGAAGGCACACAAGTCACACAAGACAGCCCTTAGAGTTTAGGCCAGCATGAAGTTTGGGGTACTACCCTCTTGAAGTTGGTGGACTCAAAACCTGTCCTATCAGAAGTAACCGGGTTCTAAGGGTCCCAATATCATTGTATTGCTTTCATTGTTCATCGTTTCGATTTAGCCACTGAACTGGCGACCGAAATATTCCAAGAAAACAACCCTCAACTGAGTGTAGTATCGAGTATCAACCAACCTCGGACTGCACCAAAGTCAGTTATCTCACTACCCTAAAGAGGCCAAGATGGTTCAATTAAGGTTCCTAAGGTCAGTTGATGCTTCACGACACCACGTGGCCGCCCCGTACTCTCCTTGACTGAACTCAAGGGTTACCGGTACTCACCAAAGTGCCACATCAACGTAGCAGACTGCTTCAACCATGTCGGTATACCCCGCACAGTTCCCTTACAGTCTTGTTGCTACTTTCTAAGAAGGTATCCCCCAGATCCGGGTTAGGATCTATAGAACTCCCAAGACAGTACCCACAATAATAAAGCAAGCAATTCAGACAATTGAAAACACAAGTGATCTTAGTCCTAAGGTACACCTCACTTTAAAGTTTCCCCAGCAGAGTCGCCAATTCTGTGATCGGTGGATCTGGAACTGACTGTTTAACGCTGGTTTGCGAAATGTCGCGGAAGCAAGAGTCGCCACCGTCTTTTATTTTCTCCAACATGGACAGGACAAAAGCACAGCAGAATTCCTTATGAGATAGTTTCTCGGTTCGGGAGGTAGATTTATAGAAAGGGAAGGTGTTAGCACCCTTTCTATCCATGGTTATCCATGGGCTCTTAGATACTTGCTCATTTGTGTTTTCAAAATGTTTGTTTTCTTTTCAAGTGTGAGTGGGTTTAAAAAGTTTCGTTTAAAAAAATTCAGATCGACTCTTGTATCAGTCCTCAAGAGTGTTTGAAAAATTGTTTTGAAAGCTTTTTGAAATGTGTCGGTGTGAAAAGAGTTTTATTTGCTTTGAATTAGAGCAAGTATCTACGAGTCATCTACCTACCCTAAGGAATTAGGCTGTGTAAATGTCCTTAAGGTAGTTCCATCCCACTATTGAGAGATAAGTAGCACCACCGTTGGAGGTGTTCGGGTCAATTCATTTGTAGGGACATTGTGGTCACCAGAGCAACAGTAGGACACCTTAGAAGCTACCCTTATGCCATTGATCCTTTTTTATTCTGAGGCAACCGTTTCGAGGCAACTGGATCATGTCATGGACATAAGGACTTACTAAAACGTCCTATACTCGACGACCACGTTTCGTAGGCAAGGCAACAGTGAGGCGTACCCTAAGAGTGGTGTGTGAATTTGTGTGTTATTTTCATGTTAATATTTGTCTTTGATCATGCATTAGTGAGCTACGCATTATTTTTAATTTAGGCCATACATTCTTTCATGCAAAGTTTAGAATTTTAAAAGTGTGGAAATTTAAATGCGGAAAGTTAAATCCTACGCTATTACAAGGCGCGGGTCTATACATCACCAAAATACAAAGACCCGTTTGGTAAACATGCGGAAAGTAAAAGGAAAGCGATAAACCTAATTACTATTACATCCTTGAGCAGTTACATAATATTCGAAAAGAAAATAAATGCGCGAAAAGAACAAAAATTAGGACGTCCGAGGGTTTTGACCCTTTTGAAATTAAATTAAATTAAAGCCTAATAATTATTTAAAGAAAGAAAAGAAAGTGTTTTTTATGTTTTTTGTATTTATGAAAAATAAAGAAAAAGAATTAAAAGGAAACCCTAAATCTAGATTATTTTAATTATTAATAAAAATATTAAAGTTAACCTAATTTACTAGTTAATTAATTTATTTACATGTTTATTTACAAAATTAATGATAATTAATAATAATGATGAATAATGATGATTAATAATTTATTTAAGAAAAAGATGAAAATGTCAAAACCTAATTCTACATATTTTTTATTTATTAAGAAAAAGTGTTAAAATTAAAACCTAGATTAACTAAGTTAATTGTTAGAGTTTATTTACAAAAATTAATTAGTGAAGAAATTAAATATATTTGTATTTTTTGATTTTTTTGTTTTTATTATAGAAAATTATTTTATGGTGAAAAAAACAATTAAAATAATTAAAAAAGAATTAGAAAAGAAAAGAAAAGAAAATTAAAAAGGATGCAAACCAAGGGGGATTTCAGGCCAAGGGGAGGTTTTTTGAAGTATTCTGGCCCATTAGACAAAAAACCTTGTTTGACTTTCTGGCATCACGTGCGTGTTCATTGACTCCTGAGTACCGTGGTCTGCATTCTTTGGCCATTGGATTGGGTTTCATGGCCATTTGTGTTCTGGCTGTTGGCCATTTGTGTTTTTGGCTTTTGGCCATTTGTGTTTTGGCCTCAACGTTCCTTAATCTTCTCAGGATGTCTGGTTCGCCATGTATTGGTGTCATGCATAAGTTGTTCTACTTTGGCCATTTGGCTTTTGGCTTTTGACCATTTGTGTTTTGGCCTCAACGTTCCTTAATGAACCTGCATGGGATCCTGTCTAAATCTGCAGTGTTGAATCTCATGAACACATTAAATAAAATCATAAAATGCAAATAAAGCCAATATATGAAGAAATTTAATGTTTAGGCACAATATGGCATGTATGAATGATTATACCCTTTTGATCATGGAGATCAAATCAATCTTACCCTTACTGGAAAATTAGTGACATGAATGCTTTTATGCCTTTTGGATCATGGAGATCAAGCCAGCCTTACTCTTACTGAAGAAGTAGTGAGGTGTTAGTTTGTAACTGTGATGACTTGTTTGTAGTGAGAGGGGGATTTGTAATAAGGATTTCAAGGTTTTAGGGTTCTTGAAAGAATTTGATATTCTGACAGTGTTGTGGCCAAGTTTTTTTTCTCGTCCTTCCTTTTTCTCCTCTCTGGTTTGTGTGAAAAGAAGGTGATTATATAATGGAAATTAGGGTAAAGAAAATGGGCTTTGAATGTGCAATTGGGCCTCCAATATTCACTTGAGTTCGTCACTTTCCAGGCTAAATCGCAGGGACTTAAGTGCAAATTTTGAAGTTGAAATGTGAAAACAAAATGTAGCTGACATTGATAACTAACTCCTGTCTGAAAATCGGCTCAATCGGATAAACGGTGAATTAGTTATGAATTTTTGAAGTTTCAGCTCAGACAAACTTATTTTGGGCTCCAGTGTCGACTCTGACACGTTCTTCAATAAACAACTGGTATTGATCGGAGCATAATCCGGTCTCGACTTTTGAAGCAAAGTTGTAGTTTTATGAGTCAGGGACCTTGTGTAAAAATATGAGCTCAATCCGATAAAAATTGACCGAGTTATGAATTTTCGAAGTTTCGGCCCAGATGAAATAATATTCAGCATTCAGGATTTTCGGTGCGTCACACACTCTGAGCAAAAAACGAAGGCCTTTTGAATACCGTTTGAACTCAATACCTTCTGTGAAAATGTAGCCAACTCAATTTGTGAAATTTTGGCGCCAGAACCAGCTCGATACGATGAAAATCGACCAAGTTATGATTTTCTGAACATGATGCAAATAAACTTCTGTCACAAATTTTCTGTACGAAAATACTTGATAAATCTAAATTTTTGAAGACCTTCTGATCGAAATTGGCTTCCAGCCGTGAGAGATGAAAACGTAGATAATGTCAAGATGGAATTTTGGCCACCAGAACGGGTTCAAAACAAGTCACGATCTTCAAGTTATGAATTTTTTTAGCGCGTAAAAACTGCACTTTCAGCATACTTTTTCACCATATTTCTTCAAGAAAACTCGCACATTCGGATACCTTCTTTAAAGAATTGACTCTTGAGCCGAACCTGAATTTGAGAATACGTTATCAGAGATATCTTGTTGAAAGAACACCTGAATATGACGCGCCGGGTTGGACTTGTGAATTTTTCTTGAAATGTTTTGAGAAATATGGGAGGCAAATTTTGGGGGTACAACACTAGTTCATAAGGTAAAAGCTAAGGAAAAGAACCGTCTAAGCAACAAGAAGCCAACACTTGACACAATGATTCAATGTAGAATTCCAATCCTTTAGATTGAAACCAAACAAGCAAAGACATAAACCTCTTAAGAAAACCAAGCTTCAAATGCATTAAGTCTTCACAAAAATTGGGCAGAGAAACGACTATATATAGATGAATTCCCAATCACATACAAAGCACATAACCAGAACAACCTGCACACAAAGAAAACAAACAACCCAATATCTTGGGGTAAACCCCAAGAACTCTAGACAAAATAGAAATAGAAGTCACAAGGTCTCAAGGTAGGTCAAGGTCTCTAATCCTAAGTCCAAGAAGTCCATAACTCCAAAGTGCCAAGGATAGTAACCAAATAGTCTAAGTAACATTAAAGCTTTTTATTGTTCAAGTTGGTTATTAGGTATCTTCAAAAAGAAAATGAAAAGCTCAAGTGAACAAAATAATAAGACATAAAGATAAATTCTCAAGTGAGCAAAGATGAAAATAGCATGAAATGAAAATGCTAAAATAAATGGGGCTTAAAGTAAAAGCTTAAAGTAAAAGCATAAAGTAAAAGAATAGAAATAAAAAATTCAATTGTTAATGAGTTAGGAATTAGAGGTTAGTCGAATGACCATATTGAATCTTGCATTTGAAAACTCATTAAAAGATTGATAAAATCAAATCCTCTCAACAACAAGTTTCATTTGCTTTTTTTTCAAGTATATCATTCACTTCAAAATCTCAAAGCAACAACAAATGATCAACGATGTTTAAATGATTCACTTAGTCCAAAATTTATGATGATTCATTAGATGATTGATAAGACCAAAAGCTCCTAATAATGAACCTCAAGGTTATTATATCAAAGGTTTCAAATTAAACATACCTGGGCTTGCAAACATAGGTTTGGGCCACAAATGATCATTTCTCGAGTCAGGACAAAATTTAGTGCTATGTTAAGCAATCGTAAGGGGACTTATATAGAAGTCGCACCTATTTTGAGGCCGTTCAATAGGAATCTATGTACCATATGTTTGGAGTGATGACATGTAAATCATCCTCTAATAACATGTAGCGCAAAGGAGAAGTGGATAAGATGAAGAGGGAGGGGATGTATTTGAATCAAAAAATTTAATCAAACTATCATTAAAATCATCCATCCATTTTAATGGAGTTAAACTCAACACTCAAGATCCAATGATGTTAATGAATTTCATGATCAACAATCACATAGTCAGAATATAAAAAAATTGCATTTAATGGACAAAATAAAAAGAAGAAAAATGATTTTTTAGAATTGTTTTTTAATGGAAATAAAAGGAAAAATAGCAAACTATATTCAAAGTATCAAAGAGAAATTTAAAGAGACCATGGAAAAATAAGAAGTGATCTGAAATATTTTTTATAAAATTTTTGGTAATTTTTTAAACAGAAAAAACATTTTTAAATTGATCAAAATCATTCAAATAAATGGAAAAAGGATAAAAAATAGTAGAAGTCAAAATAAAATTCTAGAAAAAATTTAGAAAGTCAGAAATAATGAAAATGATTTTTATAAAGTTTTTTAGAATTTTAAAAATATAAAAAAGTATTTTTAAAAAAATTAAAATAAGGCAAACAAAACAAAAATTATGAAAACTATCAAACATTAAAATAAAAATATGAAAAAATATTCACAAAATCAGAAATAATTCAAAGTATTTTTGTATATTTTTTTCATAATTTTTGGATAAAAAATAAAATAGTTATGAATTTTTAAAGATAAAAGAAATTTAAAAATAATTTTCTAAAATTCAAACAAATCAGAAAAACCATGCGCGTTGGATCTCTCTCACTTATACACGCTGGCAGATCTAATGGATCTGAGATGAGGGAGTATCATGGACCCAAGCTAAGGCGCGCGCATACAAAAGAAGAAAGTCCAACCAATCAAAATAAAATAATTGGCTCAATGTCATTGGTTGAAGAACGACACGTAGGTCATCTTCAACCTCCAACCTCCTGCAAGTAGGGCAAATCCAAGATCCTGGAATCTGTAAATTTACGCATTCATTGTGGTACCATTAGATGTGTCTTCTTGAGACGATTACAACCATATGCTCATGAAAAATTTATATAAAGCACAGCGTAGTTGATTTGGGAAAAACCAGAGATGTTTAAAAATGTTAAAATCGAAAATCAGAAAGCATCAAATGCATTGTTTCACCAAAATTGAGTTAAGAGCAAGCATCAGTGAACATCATAGACTGTTCCAGTAATTTGAGTTAGAGTATTTGGTGCCTTAAACTACCTGAACAAAGTCAGATGAACTTGCTCTGTAAATGGACTTGGCTAGCACGATTCAGGGCACCTCAAGGCTTGATTCTTCTTCTGTTAGCTTCAGGGAAGTTCAAGGATGAAGGATCAATAAAGAAATTGGATTGAAAAGTGGATAAAAGAGGAATTTGAAATCTCAGAAAAGTGAGTTATGGAGGGAGTTTGACAGAGTGATTTTGACTGTTCAAGCTTGAGAAAATGAGAGGGGTGAGGTCCTCTATTTATAGGGAAGCGAACGGTGCAAAGAATTCATAGGAAATTTAAAGTTTGGAGGGAAATTGGATCAAGCTCGAAAGTGAAAAAAGTGTGACCCCATGTGCATCAAAACTCAATCAATTCCTGCATTTTGATCCTTAATTCAACTTTGGGAACTTAGTTAAACATGTTTAAATAGAAAACGTGTGATGAGTCAAATTTGAGAAAAAGATGCTGACTTTTTGTACTTAGAAAAAATTCTAAGTTTTTCTTCAAAAGTGACCTATAATGTTTTGAGTTCAAACAAGTCCTTCCTCCAAAATTGAGCTTTGGTAATTGATTCTAGCTTGAAGTAGACTTCCCAAAGAGCATTGTGAAACTGGAATCACTAAAAAATACCAAGCATTGAAAAAGTTATGACCTTGTAAAATTGGTGGAAATTCATGAGGTGACCTATAATCTTTTGAGTTCTTAGGGCATCTTCCACTCATTTCAAGCTTTTCACAAAAAAGAAGAGTTGAAGTTAAATTTATTAAGATCGTTATGGAAAAATAATAGGCTTAAGGAGATAAAAATTGACCAAGTTATGATCCTTAGAAGACACATAAGGGAGTTTGATAGCTTATCTAGAGGACTTGTAATATTTCTTCATCATTAGGCATCTTCCTCACCAAATTTTCTTGAAACTCCTAAAGTGATTAGTTGATAACCCTTTAAAGAGAAGCATGTATTTGGAATTACTCAAAAATATCAAAAGATGAGAAAGATATAGCCCTTAGAAGTTCAAAACCCTAGCTCCTCAAGCACCAAAATGACTTGGAAACCCCTTTCAATTTTGGAAAACTTCTTGCATAATAACTTTTTCCCATGTGAATAGAAGTTTTTGTGAATGATAATAAGAACCCATAGCAAAAAAACCACTACCAAATATTAAGGATTGAGAGAGTTATGCACTTGTGGTCAAGGAAACAAGAACTTGTCCAATTAGGTCAAACTTCTTCAATCAACCCTTGTACCTTTTGATTTTCTTTGACAAATTGAGGCATGATGAATCATAGTAGACCTTGTCATGATATTACTTTAAATCATATTCAATGATGAATCTTTAATCTCAATAAAGCTTTGTTGAAGAAGGCATGGAAATAAACTCATGAACCTATGAATTCACCTGATGAAATGTATTGTGCTCTAACCTATAGAATCATCAATTAGAGCAAACATTCATTGTATTTGTTAGTTAAAAGTTAATCAATACAAAAAAATATGATCACAATATACAAATCAAAGTGCTTGGTGATTCCTCGTGATCAAACCTAAATATAGGGATAAGAGCCAAACCCTAATGTGATCTTGTTGTAATTGAGTTGTTATGAAATGATAGAAGAATATTAGAGGCAAAAATTGGGGTACAATAACTTCCCTTATTTAAGTGTCTTCTATCCGAAGATATAAAGGTTAAAATCTTTGTGTCGACGCGATTGAAGATACTTAAGTATTAAATAAACCATGTTTTTGGCCCTTAGATTCCATGCAATGCATATGATTGTGCATGCAAACAAGCAGATCCAAAGGTGACACAGGACACCACTGGGGAAACATAAAATAAAAGTTTAAGAAAAAATTAGACCAGGAAAATAAATCACTGGTGAACAGAAGACTCGACTCTATTGGGGTAAAACCCAAGGAGGAAATAAAGTAACATCAACTCAAATATTGAGGAGAGAAAATAAAGGATAACAGTGATCGACAAATAACTACGAACTATCCACTCACGAAGAAGATAGAAAAAAAGGTAACGTCGACCCACAAGGGGAAAGAAATGGTAGGATAATACCAGCAAAAACCAACATTAGGATAGGCAACAAATAATCAACATCAGTACTTACGTCTAGAAACAAATGAATTCTTCCGAGAAAAATGAATCTCAAAGATGAACTATCTCCGATAATGAATAGACCACCATCCATTGAAGTAACAAAATCTCAACAATGAACTAGCTCCCATAATTACGAGACCACCATCCATTTGAGTTCAAATCTCAATAACGAACTATCTCCCATAATGACGAGACCACCATACATTGAAGTAACAAAATCTCAACAATGAACTATCTCCCATAATAACGATACTACCATCCATTGGAGTAACAAATCTCAACAATGAACTATCTCCCATAATGACGAGACTACCATCCATTGGAGTAACAAATCTCAACAACAAACTATCTCCAATAATAACGAGACTACCATCCATTGGGGTAACAAATCTCAATAATGAATTATCTCCCATAATGACGAGACTACCATCCATTAGGGTAAAAAATCTCAACAACGAACTATCTCCCATAATGACGAGACTACCATTCATCGGAGTAACAAAATCTCAACAACAAACTATCTCCCATAATGACGAGACTACCATCCATTGGAGTAATAAATCTTAACAATGAACTATCTTCTATAATGACGAGACTACCATCCATTGGAGTAACAAATCTCAACAACAAACTATCTCCAATAATAACGATACTACCATCCATTGGGGTAACAAATCTCAACACCGAACTATCTCCCATAATGACGAGACTATCATCCATTGGAGTAACAAATCTCAACAACGAATTATCTCCCATAATGACGAGACTACCATCCAATGGAGTAACAAATTTCAACAATGAACTATCTCCCATAATGACTAGACTACTATCCATTGGAGTAACAAATCTCAACAACGAACTATCTCCCATAATGACGAGACTACCATCCATTGGAGTAATAGATACCAACAATGAATTATCTCCCATAATGACGAGACTACCATCCATTGGAGTAACAAAATCTCAACAAAGAACTATCTCCCATAATGATGATACTACCACCCATTGGAGTAACAAATGAATTTTCTCGGGGAACTAGCACTTACTGGGGAAGTATAGGTTGCTCAAATAAAGAGACCTGCCACTTGTTGTATAAGAAACCCTTCAAGAAAAGAAATATGACTTCTCTGAGGAAATTTCACTATATTCATACTGAGGAGATGAAATATTCATGTGAAAAACAAATGCACGCCCTCAATCTAGAGCTCAGATCCTACGAAAATCAGAATAATTATGTTGTCGGGGAGCACAAATCTAAACCAGAAACAAACTAGAATGAAATAATCAACCAAGATAGCACCTGATGAGAAATAAACTCAAAAGGGAAACATGTTCCATCTAGATAATGAGCTGAATAGGAAGTCTGAAGCAAAATCTTCCACGAGGGATAACTCAGTGGGGAAATTGAAAGAATATACACTTTCTGCTTAAGGTCGACAGTCTATTGGAGAGAGGGTAACATAACTCTGCAAAATAGGGTAATATGCCAACAAAATATTAATGAATGCAAATGAGAAATGAATTGCTAAATTCAATAGTGTATGATGTATGTATGAATGTATAAAAGTTATCATGTATATGCTAACAAAACAGACACACAGTACTGGGGATGACCAGACAAAACCAGCTTAGGTAAAGTCAACACTCGACTAAATCATATCTAGTATGAAAATTTCAAAAGATAGTAAGCGCCAATTGAGGAAACAAATTCCTATCTCACGGCTTAACTTCACTGGGAAGAAACATAATCCGAAAATAATCAAATCAAAACAGAGAAACAAAACAGATACAAGGATATAAAATCCTCCTTCAGGCATCACCAGGGAACATCACACAGACTTCAATGGGGAAAAATGCTTCCACGTCTAGACTTCCATTAGGGATTACAATACCGACTTCATTAGGGTAGATGAAAACCATGACGTCGAGATATCAGTTGGGGATCCCATGCTGACTTCATTGGGGAGGACAATACCACATCTTCATGAGGAGCCCAAAATACATTCTTCTATACCAAGAGTGATGATTACACAAACTTCTCTGGTGAGAAATCATGAAACCACATGGGGATAACAACTTTAAGAGAGAAACATTATCTTAGATTTACTTGGAGATTTAAGAAGTAAAGTAATACAACAAGAAATCAAAATTATGGGGATTTTAAATCAAACCCAGTACTTGGCGGGAGAAAACCCAAAAATTTGACACCTGTTTCAACACTTCTTATAAAAGATACCACCCTCGTGTAGTTGCCAATCAAAAACAGTAATACGAATACTGCAAAAGGGCGATACTTTGAAAATGATTCCACCTCATTACACAAAGGGAGAAGTAACTTCCATCATATGAGTGAGGACCTCACTAGGGAATATAGGATAGAGGCTTCATACCATGCAAACCTGAAACCAAAAGTATCAACCTGGAAGAAAAACTGAACCAAGACTTGACTGGGGGAAAATGGATTATAAACCCAACACCACACCATACATCAATTGGTATCATCTCCAACTATCTGAGAAACAACAAGAAGATCATACACATATCAGTGAAAGCGACCTGAAAGAACTTTCCTTGGGAATACCTTCTTCCAAAAGAAATAGAGTTCGTCCATCCTCAGAATCATATTTTTGTTTTTTCTTGAATCACAAAATCTAAAGTAAAAGGTAGTTTGTAAATTCTTTTCAAAAACAATTTTATTATTAAATCTCTTTGTTTTGAAAATTACCATTAATAATAAATGGAGTCTTTGTAAGCATAATAAATAAGAATTGGATAAAAACTCAAACTTTATTAATAGAATGGTAGTCTGCGAATGATGAGACTTCATAGATGATTACAAAGTTTGGAAAATGGTAATACATTGGAAAATATACATTGAAACACAATGACCACTATTCTCCCTAAAAACTTTGAATTCCTGAGCAGCGGCTTCTATTGAAGTATGGTGAGAGTCCAAGAAGATTATTGCTTCAATGATCAAGTCTTGTCTGACACAATTACTTGCCAAGAAATCCCTAACTTTTGCCTAGGTTTCCCTTGCGGGTTTTTAACCTAGTGGGAAGAATTTATTCTGTTTGTGTATCTTATTTTTGCCTAGACCGTCCTTTCAGGTTTCAGCCTACCGAGACGCTCTTTTTTGCCTAAGCCGCCCTTTCAGGTTTTCGACTTAGCGAGCTGTTCTTTTATTTCTTTAGGAAAAGTATTTCTTGACTGCATCGACATTCATATGACGTGGGAACTACTCGCCATCCATAGTTTCAAGAATCAATGCACCTCCAGAGAAAGCTTTCTTAACAACACATGGGCCTTCAAAGTTGGGAGTCCACTTATCCCTAGAATCAACGTTAAAAGACATGATCTTTCTGAGCACGAGGTCACCTTCTCTGAATCCACGAGGCTTGACCTTCTTATCAAAAGCTTTCTTCATTCTCTTCTGGTATAACTGGACATGACACGAGGCCGTCATTCTCTTTTCTTCAATCAAATTTAATTGGTCAAACTTGTTTTGGACCCATTCAGCCTCTGACAACTTGGTTTCCATTATCACATGTAAAGAGGGAATCTCAACCTCAACAGGGAGCACTGCCTCCATACCATACACAAGAGAGAACAGGGTTACCCCTGTTGAAGTTCGGACGGATGTACAATACCCATGCAAAGTAAAAGGGAGCATCTCATGCCAATCTTTATAGGTAACAACCATTTTCTGGATGATCTTCTTAATGTTTTTATTGGCGGCTTCAACAACCCCATTCATCTTTGGCCTGTAAGGAGATGAATTATGATGGACAATCTTGAATTCTTCATAAAGTTTTGTCATCATCTTGTTATTCACATTCGAGCCATTATCAGTGATAATCCTGCTTGGCACACCATACCGACATATAAGATTATTCTTGATAAAGTGTACTACCACATGCTTAGTGACATTAGCATATGAAGCTGCTTCAACCCATTTGGTGAAGTAGTCTATTGCCACCAAGATAAAACGATGTCCATTCGAAGCCTTGGGTTCAATCATTCCAATCATGTCAATAACCCACATAGAGAAAGACCACAGAGAAGAAATAACATTGAGAAGTGTTAGAGGCACATGAATTTTGTCAGCATAAATATGACACTTATGGCACTTCTTTGCAAATTTGTAACAGTCAGATTCCATTGTCAGCCAATAGTAACCTGCCCTAAGCATCTTCTTTTCCATTGAATATCCATTGGCATGAGTACCAAAGGAACCTTATTGGATTTCATGCATCAACATGTTTGCTTCGTGTCTATCCACGCATCTGAGCAAGACTATGTCATAATTTCTTTTGTATAACACATCTTCATTGAGGAAAAAGTTGTCTACCAAGCTTCTCAATGTCTTTCTATCTTTGTTTGATGCACCAATCGGGTATTCATGAGTCTGGATAAAATGCTTGATATCATAATACCAAGGTTTTTCGTATGACGTTCCCTCTTTTGCAAACGTATGAGCTAGTCTATCTAAACATCGCACTATGATACGAGGCACATCGTTCCAAGTATTTACTTGATACATGGAAGCCAAAGTGTTATAAAGCACTCGCCATATGATTTTCATCTCTAGGAATATGATTTATTACCAAAGTTGAATCGCCTTACACATTTAGAATTTTGATTCTAAAATCAATAGCCTACTCGAGACCCATGATACAAGCTTCATACTCTGCCATGTTATTGGTGAAATCAAATGCCAATCTTGCAGTAAAAGGGATATGTGATCCATCGGGAGTGATAACCACAACACCAATTCCTTTCCCATAAGCGTTTACAGCTCCATCAAACACCATGCCTCATCGAGATTCAGGATCAGGACCTTCCTCGGGCAACGGTTCATCATAATCTTTTACTTTCAAAAACATAACATCCTCATCAGGAAAATCATATTTAACAGACTGGTAATCATCCACCAGTTGGTGGGCAAGATAATTTTCCAACACACTACTTTTTATAGCCTTCTGAGTACGGTATTCAATATCATATTCAGACAACAACATCTGCCAACGGGAAATTCTCCTGGTAAGAGCATGCTTTTCAAAAATATACTTAATTGGATCCATTTTGGAAATCAACCAAGTAGTATGATTCAACATATATTGTCGCAACCGTTTTGCGGCCCAGGCCAGAGCACAACGAGTTTTTTCCAGCATAGAATACTGTGACTCACAGACAGTAAACTTATTACTGAGATAATAAGTTGCATATTGTTTTCTCCCTGTTTTATCTTGTTTTCCTAAAATACAACCCATAGAATTATCCAACATTGTCAGATACATAATCAATGGTCTTCCTTCAACAAGAGGGAGCAAGATATAAGGTTCAAGCAGAAACTCTTTAATGCTTTCAAATTCACTTTGGAAATCATCTGTCCACACACCACCTTGATCTTTCTTTAACAACTTAAAATCGGTTCACACGTTGCATTCCTATGGGAAATAAACCTGGAAATGTAATTCAAACGCCCAAGGAAGCCTCTAACTTGCTTTCCAGTTCTTGGTGCTGGCATTTCTTGAATTTCCTTAACTTTATCAAGATCAACTTCAATTCCTTTTTGGATGACAACGAAACCTAACAATTTTCCTGATCGAACACCAAAGGTGCATTTATATGGATTCAAGCAGAGACGATACGTCCTCAAACACTGAAACAATTTCAACAAATCCTCTATATGCCCTTCTTCATTCTGGGATTTGGCAATCATATCACCAACATATACCTCAATTTCCTTGTGCATCAGATCATGGAATAGGGTTGTCATAGCCCTCTGGTACGTTGCACCAGCGTTCTTCAACCTGAAGGGCATCACTCCGTAATAGAATGTTCCCCAGAGTGTGATAAACGTTGTTTTTCTCCATGTCCTCAGGAGCCATTTTGATTTTATTATATCCGGAAAATTCATCCATGAATAAGAATACTTTGAACTTTGTTGTACTGTTAACCAACATATCAATATATGGCAATGGAAAGTCATCTTTTGAACTAGCGTTGTTTAAATCTCTATAATTGACGCACATGCAAACTTTTCCGTCTTTCTTAGGTACTGGGACAATATTAGCAATCCACTGAGGGTACACTGATGACACAAGAAAACCAGAATTAATCTGCTTTAAAACTTCTTCTTTAATTTTTACTGCCATATCAGGGTGAGTTCTTCGCAACTTCTACATGATTGGAAAGCATTCTGGCTTTAGCGGCAAATGATGTTCCACAATATCAGTATCCAACCCTGGCATGTCTTAGTATGACTAAGCAAATATGTCCACATACTCTTTCAGCAATTCAGTCAACCTTCTCTTCACATCAGGATGAAGCAATGCTCCAATCTTGACTTCTTTTAGATCTTCCTCCAAACCCAAATTGATTGTCTCTAACTGCTCTTTATATGGTTAAATGGTACTTTCCTCGCGCTCAAGAAACCCTGAAATCTCTTCTGGGATTTCATCATATTCTTCTTCTTTGGTCACATACGCAGGATATTCAAAGTTGGGAGAGGGTGCAAGGTCATTGTATTCAATGATTTTTTTAATTAATCTGTACATATGATTTATGATTGCTTTTAGAAACTGACACATATAGCAAGTGATTATGCAGATTTAATTATAGTTATTATTTATTTTGAAAGGATTTTTCTGATTACCATTTTCCAAGGAAAAGCAGAAAATAAAGACACAATTTGGGAATCAAAGACAACTTTTATTATTGATTTTAAAGATCAAAGAAACAAATATTCCCATACGATATCAATATTTTCACCTTGGGTAGAGTGACAGATTTTTGAAAAGATTAACAAAAAACAAATTACTTTGAGATATGAATGCAAGAGGGAACATCAATAGTGACCCAATTTTGGACTCTGACTCCATGCATCACGTAGTTTGGCATCTCTTGCTCTGATTCACCTTCAAGAATAACATTGATCCTAGGAACAGTTGGGTGAAGGTAACCTCCATTGTGAAAGAATGTCTTGATATTTGCCTAACACAGACTTCGGCTTCATATTCTCACCTTTACTATTCTTTATAAAGAATCCCAAACCAACTCTATTCTTATTCATAGGTGGATCAATAATCTGCCCCCACACCTTACTAGGGCCATTACACACTATCTGTTGAGCATATTTAAATGAAGCTATAGAATCCTCATTTTTCCTCACATTATCAATGGATAAAGCTTGGAACTGAGTTCCAACAACAACTTCATCTGCTTCCACAATAATGAAAGAGGATAAATGAGATATTAACAACGTTTGTTCTCCATTTATGATGACCACCTTTCCTTCACGAACAAACTTCAGCTTCTGGTGAAAAGTTAAAGTAACGACTCCTGCCTCATGGATCCACGGTCGTCCCAGTAAATAGATGTAAGTGGGAACAATATCCATAACCTGAAAAGTAATCTAAAACAAATGCGGGCCTATACGAATAGGCAAATTTACTTCCCCGATGAAAGACTTCCTCGATCCATCAAAAGCATTCACAATTATGCCACTCGGGCGCATGGGAGTTCCTTGGTACTTCAAATTCATGAGCACGCTCATCGGTATTACATTTAAAGCATACCCATTGTCAATCAGCACATTGGACAATGAATGTTATTACAATTCATAGAGATATGGAGAGCCAGATTATAATTCCTTCCTTCGTCGGGAAATTCGTTATCATAGAAACTCAGGTTATTACAGGATGTAATATTCCCTATGACATTGCTGAATTGGTCCAAAGGCATATCACTTTCCATGAAAGCTTGATCCAATACTCTCATCAAAGATTCCCTGTGGGTATAAGAGTTCATTATCAAGGTTAGAATAGATATCTTTGATGGCATTTGCAACAATTGATTTATGATCCTATAGTTGCTCATCTTGATAATCTTCAATATATCATCCACATATTTTTCCATAGTAGTACCACTAGATTCCCTCACTGTTTTCTTACGTTCAGTATTTTTAACAACCTTTTTATTAGCATTAACATTCCCTCAAATGACAGGTGCGGAAACATAGCCACTGTGGCTCACTCGGCTGGCTTCAGCAATATTCTTGACATCATATAAAGGTTTGATATGAACTTCTACACCATCCTCCAGAACTATCGCATTGTATTTGTATGGCATGACTTTGTCTGATTCATAAGGAACAGGACTCGACAAGCAAATCACTACTAAAGCAACAACTGGTTTGCTATGGTACTCAATCTTTATAGGGGGCACCAAAATAAGGCACAATAACATTCACCCCTTCTTCAGATTACTTAGACATCACAAGATCATTGTTGGAGAACACATCTTCATCTGAGTAAAATGATTCATCTGCAGAAGCACACTCATCATCTAACACAGTCTTAACCAATCAATCATCAATCACGTTAATCCCACGGTAATTATCTCTATTGCCTGAAACTTTGATAGTACCATTGTCCAATAACATCTGAACACCCTTTCTCACAATGGAACGACCACGAGAGTCTCTGCATCAAATCTGGCAAGACTCATAATGGTGTTCTTCTTGACCATCCACGCGACAGAATGTAGCGTGCAACTACACCAAATCAGCATTCATATGATTCACGTCAAAAATCTGGAATTCACCAGGACATCCATGGACCATATTCACATCTTCCTCGTACTCTTCCCTAGGCCTGATTATATGAATGAGGATATTGTCCATCATTTCTCGAAGATCAACTTTTATATTATCACATCCCTGGACATCTGTACTGCAAATACCACAACCAATTTAGTCATGCGTATAGTAACTAAATTCACAGAGATCAGCATGCATCTTTACCAAATCTCCTTTAACCAGGTTTATATCAAAAATATGGAAGTCCCCTGGACAACCAGCAACCATGTTTACATCATTTGCTCCTTCATGCTTTGGCAAAGGATTATCTTTCACATTAGGGCCAACATCTTTAAAGGATAAGAGGCCAAATCTCACCATCTTTTGTACTTCAGATTTCAAAGGATAACAATTATCGATGTTATGCCCTGGGGCTCCTTTATGAAAAGCGCATGTCTGTTCTGCCTTATAATATCAGGGTAAAGGTGATGGTATAGCAGGAGGCGGCCTGATTTGAACCAACTTCTTCTAAATCAAAGCCGAAAGTAACTCTGTATACCTCATTGGAATAGAGTCAAAAGCCTCTCTCTTCTGACTTTGCCCTTGATTTCCCTGAGGGGATGGTCTTTGATAGGCAATAACTGTTGGAGCTACATTGACAACTAGAGTCATAGAAGCAATGATGTCTTCTAGGTGGCCTAATCTTCCTTTCCCCAATAACAACATTCGTCTCACTTTCCTTCTTTCGAGAAAGCCCGTACAACAACTTCTGTGTCCCTTCTTCTGTTGTCAAGCGCCCTTCTCTAACAGCCTCTTCTAAACAAACACCCATGTTCACCATTTCGGTGAAATCACTTGGCACACTGGAGACCATCCTTTCACAATAAATGATCCAAGGGTTTTCAGGAAGACCTTGATCATTTCTTGTTCTCCCATAGGTGGCACCACCTACGCAACTATATCGCGCCAACACTGCGCATATTCTTTGAACGACTCCTTGTCTCTCTGAGCCATTTCCCTTAACTGGTCACGGTCAGGTGCCATGAACATATTGCACTTATACTGTTTGATGAAGGCTTCACCTAGATCATTGAAGGTACGGATACTGCTACTATCCAAACTCATATACTACTTCAGAGCAGCACCAGTTAAACTATCTTGGAAGAAATGAACGAGAAAATGCTGATTATCAGTATGGGTAAACATTTTCCTGATATACATCATGAGGCGGTCACGAGGACAAGAGTTTCCCTTGTACCTCCAAAATTTCGGCACTTTAAACTTCACTCACATTTATGTTAGGAACTAGGAAGAGTTCACTGACGTTCTGTCCAAATAATTATTTTCTTCGAAGGGCCTTCATTTCATTTTGCATCTCATTGAACTGGTCTTGAATGTCATCCAACCGATCATCAAAAACCCACACTTTCACTCGATGGAGGAACATGATGATAAACTTCATCATTAACAAATGGCATAACATTCACCGAAGGAGGTGCAACATAGTGGATCTCATTTCTAGCAGTAAGAGTAACATGCACCATAGGAGGTGCGAGAGTAGCAACAGCTTGAACAACTGGAGCGACTTGAGCATCAAGATTATAACTTCTAGCATGAAATTTTCAGGCATCCCCCACGGGTAACCCTGAGGCATACGGTTTTGTGCAGCAGTAACTGGAGTAACAGAAACGGGAACTAATGGACCTTCAGAAGCAATTATTGTTTGTTGTGGCTGAGCAAGTGGTGGCTGATTTTGAGCAGCCACCAATGATTCCATCAAAGCAATCATATTGGCCATACCAGCCTTCAAAGCAGTAACTTTTTCGTGTAGCTCGCGATTCTCTTCTTCAAGATTCTCCATTTTCTTCCTGGAATTAGCCTGAGTATTGTACCGGTGAGACAATTTGCTGAACGAAGTAGAGAAACTCAGTAAGACACATGTGTATGAACATAAATGCAAGATATATGTACAAGATGATGCATGATATGCAATGCACATGATTTATTTTATTATTATTAATATTTCAATGGACTCAAAGAATTATAGACAATTTGCAAATATTAAAGTACTAACACATTTTGAAATACTGAAAATCTTATTATAATAACTTCAAAATGGATTAAAACTTTTAGTATAAGTTTCAACAACCCTAAGTACAAGAGAAGATGGAATCTAAAATCCTAAGAAGACAAAGTTGATGAAGATCTCTCAACACACTGACGCTTTCCCGTGAGTCTTACAATCTGAGCCTTCAACTGCTTGTTCTCTTTTGCGTACCTATCAGTAACCCCTTTCCAATCACCATAGTCGGGAAGTGAATGACTAAGTCCTGATCGAGATTTAGAGGAAAATAAATCCTATTGCTTCTCCATCATCTCTACAGCACGACTCTCAAGAATCTCAATTAGGTCATCCTTCTCTTTCAAGTCTGCCTGGTAGGACGTTTCCAAAGTCTGACACATATTTTTCCAGACCTCTTTCTCATACTGCATCCTGACTAGGGCAAGCTGAAGCTCTTCCACATCATCTAAAATGAGAGGAGTGTTCTTCACAAAGATATCAGGTAAAGGTTCCTCTAGGGAATATGGCATCTTCAACTGAATTGCCCTTGCCTATACCCATCGGAGGTAAGGCTCCAAAGAAACAACTCCTCTAGGTCCCAAGTCCTTTATACTCTTCCTGTGAATATGGCGCCAAGCCTTTACAATTTCCTCCTTAGCTTTCTTATGATCCTCTCCCTCTTTGATAAAGAAACCACTCATATGAAAACTATTTGGCTTATCTCTCATCGGATATCCAAGTTGTCGTCGTGCAAGAACGTGATTATAGTTAATTCCTCCCTTTGTACAAAGAAGAGGTACATTGGGGAAACTACCATAACTATCGACAATCTCCACATCATGGTAATCCTGATGATACCAAACAATATCTGAATGAGTAAGGGCCATAATCTTCGAAGCCCAATGAGGTTCCTTCCTGATATCCCAGAAATCATTGGCCCGAGGTAAGAGAGAAATAAACCACTGATACAACAAAGAAGCGCAACCAATGATCATCCCTTCATGATAGGAATCCCAAATATGAGTGGAGTAATAAGCATCTTCTATTAATTTAGGAACTGGGTTTCCAATAAAAAAGATTCTGATGGTATTCATATCCATAAATTCGTCGACGTTAGGAAATAAGAGCAACCCATAAGCAAGTACAACAAAGATAACCTCAAAAGCAACCGTACTCTTCATCCTAGCAAAATAGCAAGCTCTCTCCAATAAAAACTAAGCGATTAATCCTCTAATTCCTCCTTTGGTAGTCATGTGAGCCTTAACCTCAGATTTCCCCAAATGAATCACAACAACAATCTCATGGGACTTGAGTTCTCCCTCCAAACCGGTGAAAGGAACACGATTGGTAACAGGTAAACC
The DNA here is from genome assembly GCA_948472305.1 of Vicia faba. NCBI lineage: Eukaryota > Viridiplantae > Streptophyta > Magnoliopsida > Fabales > Fabaceae > Vicia > Vicia faba. The sequence continues at coordinate 407,372,639 of OX451737.1, read as the reverse complement.
CAGTAGGTAAGAATACTCCTCCAATGTAGGCATTAACTGATAATCAGGGAAAGCAAAACATCGATACATCGGGTCATAGAATTGTACCAAATTTGAGAGAATACCCTCCTTCATCCTGAGCTTCATGAGAGAAATGATGAATCTATACTTCTTCTGAAAATCTGTAGAACTCTCGATCTCGAGAATCAAACTCATTAATTCATCTATCTTAGGATCCTTGAAACTGTACTTCCGAGTCTTTCTTTTTCCAAATCCATGGTCAAAAGTACCTAAGATATTCGCAAAAAGTTAACTTTAAGTCCCTTGAAAGAAAATGTTTTAAAGGATGCTCATGGGTGCATGAATGCATGATGCACAATCACACACTAGATCGCAAACATGGGGGGGGGGGGGGGGGGGGGGGGTCATAGGTTCGAAGTCACGAGAATGAAGTTATGGAACTACCCACAAGGTATGGTCTAATAGTTTATCACCTGTCAAACAAGGTTCTAAGAGGTTCCCAGAGTCTACAATCTTCATTTGGGTATTACCAACGTCCCGATTGACTTGGTAATTAGTAATATTCTCCGGAAAAACTCGTCTGAGTGTAGTATCACGTGACAACTATTTATGTATTACTCCCTCATAGTTTCCGCACTACACCCAAAAGGCCAAGATGGGCTAAAGGTTCTACAGTCCTCAACTTCAGCAGGCTCCCAGGTCGAAAGCAGCACATCTTCCCGATTACTCGGTGAATGACACTACACTCAAAGGGGCCTCCACGGAGTAGGGATCTCATGTTTCCTTTTTTGGGATCACTCCCTCAAAGTTAACATGACTATACCTCCCGTCCTATCTTAATTTTTCCCAAGTTCGGGTAGAGGACTTATGAGAAATCACCAAGCATCCTGAAAACCAGGAAAATCCAGACAACATATATACAACACATAATATACAAAAATAATAGCACATACACAGATAAACAAAGATAGGGTCAACCCACTTAGGGATGGACCAGCATTTGGTCGATCTTTCCCCAGTAAAGTCTCCATTTTTTTAGTAGTAGAAATGTTCAGACTAAGCCATTGGATTGACTTGACTCGCATAGATCAAATAAAAATCACCCTCATGCTTTATTGTTTCTAAAGGAATGGGAAAAGAGCGAATTACCTAAAAAGGAGGAGAGAAATCTAAATTCGGGGGTTGGTTATGCAAAGGGAAGGTATTAGCACCCTAAACATCTATGGTACTCCGAGGGAACCTCTTTGAAAATTTGTGCATTTTGGCTATAAATGTTGTATACAAAAATAGATTGTGGGGATGAGAAAAGAAGTATTTTTTACAATTTTTGCACCCGTCGCGGATACGAACCTTTAGTGCCTATGTACCACCTTTCATGCAATAAGGGATCAGGGTACTCGTAGTTCACCTTTTAAAAAAATTTAAAAATCACAAGTGTGTTGGTTAACTTTAAGAGATGAGACATTATTGTCTTATCTGAGTGGAAGAACATACTTACTACCCACGATCATGAGAAAGGATAATTTACGTCATCTCAAAGTGGAGGATATATCTTGGATTTTAAAATCAACAAAGCCTCGCTCAACACCCAAGTGGAAAATATCTCACTTCACTATGTATCGTAGAATTATAGTAGTTCGCATCACTACAAAGATTGACAAGAGTCTAATCTTTTGAGAAAAGTTTAAAGTAAAAAGAAAAAATGGCAAAATGGTTTGAATGAGATTGATTGACTTTTAGTCTTCTCACAAAAATGTCAAAGTATGATTAAGTTGTTTAGAGTTTGATTAAGGAAACATTTTTGAAAAGGCATGGACCTAAGTCCAAGTTTATTGCGAAAGCGGTTCAAGTTTAGAAGACAAGAATAGTTTTGAAAAGTAGGGAGAAGGTTTTTGAAATTAAAGAATATGGTAGGAGATGAAGGGACTATCCTAGAGGATAAGGTAAAAGCTAAGGAAAAGAACCGTCTAAACAACAAGAATACAACACTTGACACAATGAGTTAATGTAGAATTCCCATTCTTTGGATTGAAACCAAACAAGCAAAGACATAAACCTCTTAAGAAAACCAAGATTTAAATGCATTAAGTCTTCACTAAAATTGGGCAGAGTAACGACTGTATATAGATGAATTCCCAATCACATGCAAAGCACATAACCAGAAGAACCTGCATACAAAGAAAACAAACAACCCAATATCTTTGGGTAAACCCCACGAACTCCAGACAAAATAGCAATAGAAGTCACAAGGTCTCAAGGTAGGTCAAAGCCTCTAATCCTAAGTCCAAGATGTCCATAACTCCAAAATGCAAATGATAGTAACCAAATAGTCCAAATAACATTATAGCTTTTTATTGTTAAGGTTGGTTATTAGGTATCTTCAAAAAGAAAATGAAAAGCTCAAGTGAGAAAAATAAGAAGACATAAAGATAAATTCTCAAGTGAGCAAAGATGAAAATAGCATGAAATGAAAATGCTAAAATAAATGGGGCTTAAAGTAAAAGCATAAAGTAAAAGCATAGAAATAAAAGTCAATTGTTAATGAGTTAGAAATTAGAGGTTAGTTGAATGACTATCTTAAATCTTGCATTTGAAAACTCATTAGAAGATTGATAAAATCAAAGCCTCTCAATAACAAGTTTCATTTGCTTTTTGTCAAGTATATCATTCACTTCAAAATCTCAAGGAAACAACAAATGATCAACGATGTTTAAATGATTCACTTAGTCCAGAATTTATGATGATTCATTAGAGAATTGATAAGATCAAAACCTGCTAACAATGAACCTCAAGGTTATTAGATCAAAGGTTTCAAACAAACATAATTGGGCTTGCAAACATAGGTTTGGATCACGAATGATCATTTATCTAATCGGGATAAGATTTAGTGTTATGTTAATCAATCGTAAGTGGACATATGTAGAAGTCACACCTATTTTAAGGCCGGTCAGTAGCAATTTATGTGCCATATGTTTGGAGTGATGATATGTAAATCATCCTCTAACAACATGTAGCACAAAGGAGAAGGGGATTGTTGTACCCCAAAATTTTCCCTCTCATTCTTCAAGGCCTTCCTCACAAGGTTTCTCAAGGTTCAAGCTTGCACAAGTACATTGGAATTTTCCAGTACCAAAATTAAAAGGAAACTGTTAAAAAGGGAGAAAACAGATAAAAATATTATTTTGACAAAATTTGGAGAAATATAAGTGTTCTTCATTTCAGCTCATTCGATTGGCCTTTTGGCTTCTTTCGATACAAGCTTGGCTTGCGTCCTTCGACTGGGCATGGGCCTCTGGCACATTTTGGTTTGGATTCACAAGGAAAAAAGCCTCTTGTAATCTATTTCATTTCCAAGGCAAAAGGCTCTCTTTTAACATCCTTCGATTTTCACTTTTTATTCCCTATTTACCTCTTTCGAATATGAACATTTTGTCTTCCTACATACACTCTTTCGTTTGACCACATGTAACCCCTGGCATGCAAGCTTTCGATTAGACATGAGCCACCTTCACACAAAAGCTTCGATTGGAGTTTTGGTTCCCTTGGAATCAACATCTTTCAAACCCAACTCTGAATCCTTCGACGCAGTCTTCTTTAGTACATTTCTAGAACTCTTCGACACAAGTGGATAATAGGATTTTAAAAGGACACTGATCAAATCTGTGGACCATGCTACATGATCTTACCTTACAAGCCTTATTGCTTGTATTTCACTCCATAATTAATTGCTTACATTTTGGATTAAGCTATTGTCCAAGTGATTAAGCCTTTGTCCATAAGTTTTTTGCATGAAAGTGAACTTGCTAAGTACAAATCCTATCCCAAGCCCATGCTTTGCTTAAATCCTGTTTGTACTTCACCATAAGTCAGGGAAGTCAGCCCCTTTTAACCAACAACTTCAGTACTTCACCTTGGGATCTTTGAAAATCTGACATAGCTTAATATTCACGTTTCAGCCAAGCCATATCTTTGTTTAAACTTCCAAACCTTTTATCTATAAATAGAGGAACTATTGACAAAGAAAGGGTCCAGATTTTTGCTAGAGGGAAAAATTATAAAAATCCTCAAGCACTAAAACTCTCCCATATTCTCAAACTCTCCCATATTCTCAAACTCTCCAACATTCTCAAACCTTCAAAACTCTAAGATTTTTCATAAAAATCCTCAATAGTGTACCTTTCGATTTACTTCCCCTAAACTGTAACAACCTTCGGTTCACGCATCACCATCATATACTCTCTTTCGATTCAGTGACTGCCCAAACCAAGTAGTAATAGAACTAGCTTCAAGAAGATCCCAGTGAAGCTCCCTCCACCATCAAAAAAGTCACCTACAACTCTTTCGACTAAACACTTCAAGAGGTAAGATCTCTCTAAGCTTGGAAATCTTTCATTTAAACATCATATGCACATGCCAATAAAGAAAAATATAGATATTTCTAGACCATGTTTTAACATTCGATTCTGACTGCCCATATGCTGAAAACTCAACCTTAATTAGTTATACTTTGGACCTTGAGACCCATTGTTTTTTGTGCTAACCCCTGGACTATAGTTATGTTTGGATGTTGCATTTTAAGAACTTAAGACAGGTTTGTTATACCCTTCGATTGGCTAGTTGTACAAGCCTTTCAAATCACAATCGGAGGGCCTAACATGCTTACAATGAGTCAGCAAGGAGCCTGTGGAAAAGCCATAACCTTACTGACTCCAACCCCCAGTCGAAGGAGACAGAAAGGCAAATCGAAGGGCATGACTCCACTAACTCCAAACCCCAGTCGAAGGAGACCGAAAGGCAAATCGAAGGGCATGACTCCACTGACTTCAACCCCCAGTCGAAGGAGACAAAAAGTAAAATCGAAGGGCATGACTCCACTGTTTCCAGACTCCAAATCGAAGGAAGCCAAAATACGCAGAATAAAAGGGTTTTCTGCCTGAATCGAAAGACCCTTTTTTCTTGCTTTTATTTTATTTTTTCCTTTATATTTTTATGCTATTCAATATGGTTGTAATAATGTAGGATTTTATCTTTTTGCATTTTATTACTTTTGTATGCTTGCTAGTAAAATAGGGAATGTATGGCAAGATAAAATCAACAAGTAGACAACCCCTAATCAAATACTAAAGGCACGCAAATCAAACACACTTTGCACATATGCACACCCTAGGGTTACTCCACTTTGTTGCCTATCGGAAAATAGTCATGTCCCTCGAACATGGGTGTTTTAGCAAAGACCCTCGATAAAAGATCATAGTCCCTCGATGACCCTCGATGTTGCCTTTGGTAAACGATCTAGTCCCTGAAACAACATTGCTAAAACGTCCCATATGTTGCCTTCTATGACTATACAAATGTCCCAATGCCCGTCCCTTCACATCCAACGATGGGGCTTCTTACCAAATCAATGGTAAGACAACCACATCTAAAGGAGGAGGAAAATCACATCTAAGACCTTTTGAGTAGGTAAGTTCGCTCTTAGTTACTCGCTTGCTCACAACAAAAACATTTTTATACACCCACACTCTCATCTTTTGAACTATTTTCGAAACAAACACTTTGTAGGCGTTATTATAGAAAAGAGAACCATTACGAAGCTCCATTTTCAAAATAATTTCAAAAACACATCTCACAAACACACTTTTGAACTATTTTCGAAACAAACACTTTATAGGCGTTCTTATAGAAACGAGAACCATTACATAGTTCCTTTTTCAAAAATACTTTCAAAAACCACACACAAAGCACACATTCAAACAAAAGCAAGTGATCTAGCAAGTAACTAAGAGCCCATGGAAAACCATGGATGAAAAGGATGTTAATACCTTCCCTTTTCATAATCTACCCCCCGAACTAAAAAAAAAAACATCTCTAAAGGCCTTTCCTGTGCTTTTTCACCTTTCCTTTTGGATAAAAGAAAAGTCAGTGGCGACTCTTGCTAACCACAACATTTGTGAACACAAATACAAACCCTCAAGTCAGTTCTCCCATCGTATCACAGAACTGGAGACTCTGCTGGGGAATTTTTAAAAGTGGAGTTACCTTAGGTTTAGATCACATTTACTTGCTTACATTGATTGATTTGTATGCTTTACATTACGGTTCTTTGTTTGGGTTTGAATCCTCTACCCGGATTTCGGATACATTATAGGTAAGTAGCAATACGTTGTGGAAACTGTGCGGGGTATACCGACATGGTCTAAGCAATAGCTACGCTAGTGTGACATATTTGTGGGTACCGGTAGCCTTTGAGTTATTCAAAGAGAATACGGGGCCGCTGAGTGATGTCATGAAGCACTAATGAACTTCTAGAACCTTTACTTGACCAACTTGGCCTTTAGGATGTAGTGAGATGACCGACTTTGGTACAGTCCGAAGTTGGTAGATACTCGATACTACACTCATTAAGGTTTGGTTTCTTGGGATATTTTGGTCGCCATTAAAGAGGCTTGAGCTGAAACAACGACCAAGGAAACAATCCAGTGATATTGAGCTCCTTAGAACCCGGTTACTATTACTAGGACAGGTTGAGCCAACTAAACTTCAAGAGGGTACTTACCTACAAACTCCATGCAAGCCTAAAACCTAAGGACTTGTCTGCTTTTGGTGTACATGATTATTTGTATAAGCTTGTTTACTTCGCATACTTGTGCATAACATCATAACATCATACCATAGCATTTTCAATAACCATTTCAAGGATTTTGAGGGTCTTTGATGCAGGTTCACAGTAAACCGGACGTCTATCAAGGGGTAAGAGGATTTATTTTCCTCTAACAAAACACCGTCAAAAATCAAGTACAACAAACTTGAGTCAAGGGCTATGACCCACTTGACATGGTGAGCTTAATTCTTGTGGAAGGACATCCACTGATACAAAGTTCTCCAATCAAAGATGTTGATCAAAATTCAATCTCTAACTTTTTCTTGTGTTTACCCCGCGAGATCCTTGAAAACATCACATACACATATCATGCATCATATCATGACAGGTTTCTCCCATACAAGTCTCCTTATCTTCCTACTGTTTATTTCAGTAAGATGGAACAAACAGTGAAAGACATCCAGATTCAAAACGCTCAACTCCAAGAGATGTTCTTGAACCTATCCAAGGGGCAAGAAGAAGTGAAAGCTCTCCTCACAAGGGGCATGGTCATGGGGAATCCGGAGGGAACCAAGGATGATCAGTTGGAAAGGCTACAAACTGAAATAGCCATAATGAGGGTCCAAATGATGGGACAGCTGGTGGGCCAGATGGCTCTTATCCAAAATCTGGCTCAAGGACAAGAAGAGCTGAAAGTTCTTGTCAACCAACTTCGTCAAGACGGTTGCAACCGTATGGGGAAAACAATCAGGATTGGAAATCAAGTCACTGCTCAGCCTCCCATGAAACAAGAAGACGGAAGACCTTCCCAATTTGCTGCCACATCACGAGCCCAACAACAACCTCGCCAATAACAACAAAGGAATCAGTGCAAGGAGGTCACACCTAAGAGACAATTTACCAGGGTTGGCATGTCACTAGCTCAGGTGCTACAACACTTGTTGAAGGAGGAGCTAATTACCTTAAAGGATCTTCCCCGGAATCCTAACACTGCTGCTCCTAGTTACTATCCCAATGAGAGGTGTGCATACCATTATGATGGTTTTGGGCACGACACGAACAATTGTTGGGCTCTGAAGAACAGGATTCAAGACCTAATTGATGAAGGAGTGTTGGAGTTTACACAAGACGATCAACTAGCACTTTTCTATCACCCCTCAAGGGAATCCACATGAAGCAACGATCTGGGAGAGGAAATTTTCTGTTCATTTGAATTTTCAATTGTAATTCCTTTTGTTATGCAAACAATTATCTATTAATGTCAAACTTTGTTTCATTAATGCATTGCATATGTTTGTCTTAAATTCTTCCATTCGCTTTCACTATATTTAAGCTATGCTTATATTCTCTTTATGACTTTCAACTCTTGCTAAAAGTTACAAGCCTTTAGAGGGAGGATGACGAAAACAATGCCATAATCTCATACAGTATGCTTTTGGACAGACCTAGCTGACGATGTACAGGAATTCTTTCAAATCCTAAACATTGGAGTTATAAGGAAGATAATCCCTAGTCAACCCCTTAGAGCCAAAGAAGTAGAAGTTTTTCTTTTTCACAAATTGAAACCTTTAATCAAAACCTTGGGGCAGGGTAGTCTCTCAGTTAATTCAAACGCGCGTTTAGCCGCAAACTCTCATTTCGTAATACAACGAATGACATCAAAAAAATTCTCCGGAATCAAAAAACGGTGATGGTTTCCTATCACATAGGTAGTCATTATCTCTCAAAAAAAAAAGGCCCACTAAGTCAAAACCTACAAAGGAGACTTAAAGAAAAAAAGTTGGGGCATCCCGCTAACCGTAATCTCAAAACAAGAACAATCAGGCAAAAATCAGGGATAATAAATAAAAAGAGGTCACTACAAATCCTCAACAAAATGAAAAAATGTTGCAGAAAATGACGGCCTTCCGACAAACTTAACGTGTCTGGACCATCACCAAAACGTTATTCCAGACTCAATTTGAGTTCAAATGCACAATTAACTGAGTTTAGGATCGAAGAACATCACGAAGAACGGGTGGGTACAAATACACTTTAAGCCTTTATCCTTTGTTTCTTAAACCGTGAACTAAGCCACGTTACAACCCTTCAAAAGTCCTAATTGAAGCATGGGTTAGTTCGAAAGCATACGGTTATAAAAGATATCTTGACTCCTGTAAGGCTTTACTCTAAATCTTGAGTTTGAATTTTTCGTACAAAACTTCTTTACCTGCTAAAAATGCATTTTCAAAACTTCAAGACAAACATAAACTTTGCATTACTTGAATATCACTGTTTGCATATGGCTATTTGTTTGACAGAGGAGAAATTCACACAATGAATATCCAATGAACGAAAGCTCTCTCAGTGAACAAAATCACTTAAAAAAGGATGACACTTCCATTGACAAATATCTTATCAACAAGGGGGCATGACATGTCACTATCCAGCACACCTGGGGCAGTCCAGTCAAGATTCCAAGAAATCTATCAAGAAGTACATAATAACTAGGGGCAGGTCTCCATCTCCATTACTTGGGGCATTGAACGCAAATCCCAATAAAGTTTACGTACAGTTAATTAGTTCCTGGCGGTGCCACAAGAACTTGCTACTAGGGGCAGTGATAAATCTCCCCAAAATCCTTCTCATAGGATGATTCCCCATCCAAAGTTTAATCTCTGAACACATTTCCCCAGCTGAGACAACCTCAAGAATCCTCAAAGATTTTCCCCCAACGAAGTCGTCACCTCTCAAGCAGACCGACAACAGGGTTTACTTCCCCAACAAACGACAGGATTCCCCAGCTTGAGATAGCCTTTCCGACTACTACAAATCAAAGGACAACACCTCCTCTTCCCTAGTAGACTACTCTACAATCCCCAACAAGATACTGCGAAACCTGGACCCGACCAGATATCAGTTCAACTTCGACTCCCCAGTAGAGCACAAACGACTAAGACTCCTAAACTCTTTTCCCAAGCAGGAATAAACATGCTCCCCACAGAGTTTTCAATATCCCCCAGCAAATTTCTCCTCAAACAAAAAAACAGGAATCCCTGGTGGAAACATTCTAAGCAAAGTTTGAAGACACACCAACTCTTCAACAGCAGTCCAGGATTTAACAGTTCCCCGACATTTGTCAAGGATTTATTTTCCCAGACAAAAATACATTCTTTATTTCACATTTCATACCTCCTATTTACATACATGATAAAGTGCATACGACACAATCTCATTTATTTTGAGAACATCATGACATCATGCATTTCATGCATCATGACATTGCATACAACTAACTCTTTACCTTTTCAGGAAAGATCGATCGACAGATAAAGGTTATCACTACCTTTTGGAGTAGCAGTCGTCAAAGATTCCTTCATCATCCTGCTGAGGTAGTAATCGTCCAAGATTCCTTCATCATCCTGCTGAGGTAGTAATCGTCCAAGATTCCTTCATCATCCTGTTGAGGTAGTAATCGTCCAAGATTCCTTCATCATCCTGCTGAGGTAGTAATCATCCAAGATTCCTTCATCATCCTGCTGAGGTAGTAATCGTCCAAGATTCCTTCATCATCCTGTTGAGGTAGTAATCGTCCAAGATTCTTTCATCATCCTGCTGAGGTAGTAATCGACCAAGATTCCTTCATCCTGCTGAGGTAGTAATCGTCCAAGATTCCTTCATCATCCTGCTGAGGTAGTAATCATCCAAGATTCCTTCATCATCCTGTTGAGGTAGTAATCGTCCAAGATTCTTTCATCATCTTGCTGAGGTAGTAATCAACCAAGATTCCTTCATCCTGCTGAGGTAGTAATCGTCCAAGATTCCTTCATCATCCTGTTGAGGTAGTAATCGTCCAAGATTTCTTCATCGTCTTGCTGAGGTGGTAATCGTTCAAGATTCCTTCATCATCTTTTTGGAGTAGCAATCGTCTCAGCTTCCTTCATCACGCATCATTATCAAAAACAAATCTTTGTCAATTCAATTTAAATCTCTCAACGGTTTATGCTGATTCTTCCCTGCAGACCTTCTCTGGTTCAGTCAGATCGACACTAAGATCTCTCTGATTCTTATTCCAGTTGAAGATATTCCAATACTTTTTCTGGTTCAGTTAAATCGATCCTAAGATTTTTATGATTCTTATCCAGTCAAAGTTAATTCAATACCTTCTCTGGTTCATTCAGATCGACACTAAGATCTCTCTGATTCTTATTCCAGTTGAAGATATTCGAAGACTTTTTTCTGGTTCAGTTAAATCGATCCTAAGATTTTTCTGATTTTTATCCAGTCAAAGTTAATTCAAGACCTTCTCTGGTTCAGCCAGATCGACACTAAGATCTCTCTGATTCTTATTCCAATTGAAGATATTCCAAGAATTTTTTCTGGTTCAGTTAAATCGATCCTAAGATTTTTCTGATTCTTATCCAGTCAAAGTTAATTCAAGATCTTCTCTGGTTCAGTCAGATCGACACTAAGATCTCTCTGATTATTATTCTAGTTGATGATATTCCCAGACTTTTTTCTGGGTCAGTTAAATCGATCCTAAGATTTTTCTGATTCTTATCCAGTCAAAGATAATTCAAGACCTTCTCTAGTTCAGTCAGATCGACACTAAGATCTCTTTGATTCTTATTCCAGTTAAAGATATTCCAAGACTCTTATCTGGTTCAGTTAAATTAATCCTAAGATTTTTCTGATTTCTTTCCAGTTAAATAAAATTCAAAGACCTCTATCGGTTCAGTTTAAATCTCTCAATGGTTTATCCTGATTCTTTCTGGTAGACATTTCTCCTAGTTCAGATAAATCACTCCAAGATTTATTCTGATTCTTTTCCAGCTAAAAAATCAAGTTGAGACTTAGTCAATTGCTTGTCAACAGTCACCTTTGGATGGCATCTACAAGCCCATCTCCAGCGAATCTTCGCCATTCCCCACATAATCAACTAACACATCTTCGAGTTCAAATTTTCTGGGCACTCTAGTGTTCAATCATCTTCCACCTTCAAGTCACGAATGGTAGACTCACCAATCTAACTCTTCAGGTGTAAGAAGATTGAATAGGGGCAGCTGTTGTACCCCAAAATTTGCCCTCTCATTCTTCAAGGCCTTCCTCACAAGGTTTCTCAAGGTTCAAGCTTTCACAAGTACTTTGGAATTTTCCAGTACCAAAATTAAAAGGAAACTGTCAAAAAGGGAGAAAACAGATAAAAATATCATTTTGACAAAATTTGGAGAAATACAAGTGTTCTTCGTTTCAGCTCATTCGATTGGCCTTTTGGCCTCTTTCGATACAAGCTTGGCTTGCATCCTTCGACTGGGCATGGGCCTCTGCCACATTTTGGTTTGGATTCACAAGGAAAAAATCCTCTTGTAATCTATTTCATTTCCAAGGCAAAAGGATCTCTTTTAACATCCTTCGATTTTCACTTTTTATTCCCTATTTGCCTCTTTCGAATATGAACATTTTGTCCTCCTACATACACTCTTTCGTTTGACCACATGTAACCCCTGGCATGCAAGCTTTTGATTGGACATGAGCCACCTTCACACAAAAGCTTCGATTGGAGTTTTGGTTCCCTTTGAATCAGCATCTTTCAAACCCAACTCTGAATCCTTCGACGCAGTCTTCTTTAGTACATTTCTAGAACTCTTCGACACAAGTGGAAAATAGGATTTTGAAAGGACACTGATCAAATCTGTGGACCACGCTACATGATCTTACCTTACAAGCCTTATTGCTTGTATTTCACTCCATAATTAATTGCTTACATTTTGGATTAAGCTATTGTCCCGGTGATTAAGCCTTTGTCCAAAAGTTTTTTGCATGAAAGTGAACTTCCTAAGTACAAATCCTATCCCAAGCCCATGCTTTGCTTAAATCATGTTTGTACTTCACCATAAGTCAGGGAAGTCAGCCCCTTTTAACCAACAACTTTAGTACTTCACCTTGGGATCTTTGAAAATCTGACATAGCTTAATATTCACGTTTTAGCCAAGTCACATCTTTGTTTAAACTTCCAAACCTTTTCTCTATAAATAGAGGAACTATTGACAAAGAAAGGGTCCAGATTTTTGCTAGAGAGAAAACTCATAAAAATCCTCAAGCACTAAAACTCTCCCATATTCTCAAACTCTCCCATATTCTCAAACTCTCCAACATTCTCAAACCTTCAAAACTCTAAGATTTTTCATAGAAAGCCTCAGTAGTGTACCTTTCGATTTACTTCCCCTAGACTGTAACAACCTTTGATTCACGCATCACCATCATATACTCTCTTTCGATTCAGTGACTGCCCAAACCAAGCAGTAACAAAACTAGCTTCAGGAAGATCCCAGCGAAGCTCCCTCCACCATCAAAAAAGTCACCTACAGCTCTTTCGACTAAACACTTCAAGAGGTAAGTTCTCTCTAAGCTTGGAACTCTTTCATTTAAACATCATATGCACACACCAATAAAGAAAAATGTAGATATTTCTAGACCATGTTTTAACATTTGATTCTGAATGCCCATATGCTGAAAACTCAACCTTAATTAGTTATACTTTGGACCTTGAGACCCATTGTTTTTTGTGCTAACCCCTGGACTGTAGTTATGTTTGGATGTTGCATTTTAAGAACTTAAGACAGGTTTGTTATACCCTTCGATTGGCTAGCTGCACAAGCCTTTCGAATCACAATCTGAGGGCCTAACATGCTTACAATGAGTCAACAAGGAGCCTGTGGAAAAGCCAGAACCTTACTGACTCCAACCCCCAGCCGAAGGAGACATAAAGTAAAATCGAAGGGCATGACTCCATTGACTCCAACCCCCAGTCGAAGGAGACAGAAAGGCAAATCGAAGGGCATGACTCCACTGACTCTAACCCCCAGTCGAAGGAGACAAAAAGGAAAATCGAAGGGCATGACTCCACTGTTTCCAGACTCCAAATCGAAGGAAGCCAAAATACGCAGAATCAAAGGGTTTTCTGCCTGAATCGAAAGACCCTTTTTTCTTGCTTTTATTTTATTTTTGCCTTTTATATTTTTATGCTATTCAATATGGTTGTAATAATGTAGGATTTTATCTTTTTGCATTTTATTACTTTTGTATGCTTGCTAGTAAAATAGGGAATGTATGGCAAGATAAAATCAACAAGTAGACAACCCCTAATCAAATTCTAAAGGCATGCAAATCAAACACACTTTGCACATATGCACACCCTAGGGTTACTCCACTTTGTTGCCTATCGGAAAATAGTCATGTCCCTCGAACATGGGCCTTTTAGCAAAGACCCTCGATAAAATATTATAGTCCCTCGATGACCCTCGATGTTGCCTTCGATAAATGATCTAGTCCCTAAAACAACATTTCTAAAACGTCTCATATGTTGCCTTCTATGACTATACAAACGTCCCAACGCCCGTCCCTTCACATCCAACGATGGGGCTTCTTACCAAATCAATGGTAAGACAGCCACATCTAAAGAAGGAGGAAAAGCACATCTAAGACCTTTTGAGTAGGTAGGTTTGCTCTTAGTTACTCGCTTGCTCACAACAAAAACATTTTTATACACCCACACTCTCATCTTTTGAACTATTTTCGAAACAAACACTTTGTAGGCGTTCTTATAGAAACGAGAATCATTACGAAGTTCCATTTTCAAAATACTTTCAAAAACACATCTCACAAACACACTTTTGAACTATTTTCGAAACAAACACTTTGTAGGAGTTCTTATAGAAACGAGAACCATTACAAAGTTCCATTTTTAAAAATACTTTCAAAAACCACACACAAAGCATACATTCAAACAAAAGCAAGTGATCTAGCAAGTAACTAAGAGCCCATGGAAAACCATGGATGAAAAGTATGTTAATACCTTCCCTTTTCATAATCTACCCCCCAAACTAAAAAAAAACATCTCTAAAGGTCTTTCCTGTGCTTTTTCACCTTTCCTTTTGGATAAAAGAAAAGTCGGTGGCGACTCTTGCTAACCACAACATTTGCAAACACAAACGCAAACCCTCAAGTCAGTTCTCCCACCGTATCAAAGGGATAAGATGAAAAGGTAGGAGATACATTTGAATCAAAAAATTTAATCAAACTATCATTAAAATCATTCATCCATTTTATTGGAGTTAAACTCAACACTCAAGACCCAATAATGTTAATAAAAGGTATCAAAGAATCGTAGAAATAAAAGGTAAAATAGAAAACTATATTCAAAGTATCAAAGAAAAATTTAAAGAGACCATGGAAAAATCAGAAGTTATATGAAATATTTTTTATGAAATTTTTGGTAATTTCTTAAACAGAAAAAACATTTTTAAATTGATCAAAATCATTCAAATAAATGGAAAAAGGATCAAAAATAATATAAATCAAAATAAAATTATAGAAAAAATTTCAGAAAGTCAGAAATAATGAAAACGATTTTTATAAATTATTTTAGAATTTTAAAAGTATCAAAAAGTATTTTTAAAACAATTAAAATAAGGCAAACAAAAAAAATTATGAAAAATATCAAACATTAAAATAAAAATATGAAAAAATATTCACAAAATCAGAAATAATTCAAAGTATTTTTTTATATTTATTTCATAATGTTAATAAAAGAGTTGTGAATTTTTAAATATAAAAGAAACTTAAAAATAATTTTGTAAAATAAAAACAAATCAGAAAAACCACGCGTGTTGGATCTCTCTCACTTATACATGCTGGAAGATCTGATGGATCTGAGGTGAGGGAGTATCATGGACCCAAGTTAAGGTGTGCGCATACAACATAAGAAAGTCCAACCAATCAAAATAAAACAATTGGCTCAGTGTCATTGGTTGAAGAATGACACGTAGGTCGTCTTCAACCCCCAGCCTCCTACAAGTAGGGTAAATCCAAGATCCTTGAATCTGTAATTACGCATTCATAGTGGTGCCATTAGATGCGTCTACTTGAGACGATCACAACCATATGCTCGTGAAAAATTTATATAAAGCACAGCGTAGTCGATTTGGAAAAAACCAGAGATGTTTAAAAATGTTAAAATCGAAAATCAGAAGCATCAAATGCATTATTTCACAAAAATTTGTAGTTGTTTAGGTATTGGCATGCATTTTTGGTAAAACCAGGTGTATGAATGTCATGACTGATGTCATAACATTCTAGTTTATTAGGTACAGATTTATTAGGTACCTTTGCAGAAAAATATTGTCATACAGGTACTGATGTTTATGAGTGTGTATCTGAGCATTTTGCAAAATGATCACATTTACCAAAATCAGTAAACAGGAATTCAGATGTCATAACAAATGTTAAGACATCCTGTTCTGAACTAACAGGTATGCAGTTTGGTTAATTCTGAGTTTTTTCAGGAAAATAACTCAGTCTTTCCAGAACATAATCCTGCGTTCTCTTTGGGTTAACCTAGCTCAACCCCAACCTGGTTGATATAGTCCTGTGACCTAGTCTTAAGGACAAACGGAATTAACCCTAGCTTTTTGTAGAAACCCTAACTGAAGATGCAGCTGCTATATATTCAACAGGGCTGCTATTTTGAAGGTATCCCCTTTTTGACAGAAGATCATTTAGAAGCTGTATAGTTTTAACTATTGTAATCCAAGCAATTATCATTGTGATAAGTGACTTGGAATAGGTTTTATTTGTAAGGGTTGTGTATCACTCAAAGCTTTGAAGCAAGAGTGTTTTTGTGTCTCTTGACTAAAGCTTTGAAGCAAAGTCAAGTTAGGTTTATGTATCACTCAAAGCTGTGAAGCAAGAGTGTTTGTGTTGCTTGATTAAAAAGCTGTGAAGCATAATCAAGTGTATGTTTTGAAGAGTGTCTTCATCAATTCATTAGTCAAATTGTTTTAAGTATCACTGTTGTGATTGAGGGGGAGTGAGTAGGAACTCAGGTTTAAGTTGTACTTAGATTGAAGTTGCATTGGGTAGGTCTTAAGTGAAGGAGATAAACTGGTTGGTTTATTCCTGAATTAATATCTCTTATAGTGGATTTCCTCCCTGGCTTGGTAGCCCCCAGAGTAGGTGTTGTTGCACACTGAACTGGGTAAACAATTGACTGTGTTCTTTACTGTTTTTGTATTTACTGTCTTATAGAAAGTCAGATACGGTGTCATAACATTGAACGTGACATTGAGTATCTGCAGCCAGAATTTCAATTGGCATCAGAGCAGGCACCCTGCCTGTATTACTGGGTGAGATCTAGGGATATCACTTTCTGGCACTATGGACAAAGAAAGAGTTTTTGGAAATAGACCACCCATTCTGGATGGAACAAATTATGACTACTGGAAACCTCGTATGATAGCCTTCTTAAAATCTCTGGACAAAAAGGATTGGAGAGCTGCTGACAAAGGATGGATCCATCCCACCATAACTGAGAAAGATGGGACAATCAGTCTGAAGCCTGAGGAAGATTGGAGTAAAGAAGAAGATGAGTTAGCCCTGGGAAATTCCAAAGCTTTAAATGCCTTGTTCAATGGAATTGATAGAAACATTTTCAGACTAGTACATCAATATGAACTGGCCAAGGAAGTTTGGGACACTCTCAAAACTACTCATGAGGGCACTTCCAAAGTAAAAATGTCAAGGCTTCAGATGTTGACTACCAAGTTTGAGAATCTAAAAATGATGCAAGATGAAACCATTCATGAGTTTCACATGAACATCTTGGAGATTGCCAACACCTCAGGAGCACTGGGAGAAAAGATGTCAGAAGAAAAATTGGTGAGAAAGATTCTCAGATCCTTGCCTAAAAGATTTGCAATGAAGGTAACTGCCATAGAGGAAGCCCAGGACATCAGCAAGTTGAAAGTGGATGAACTTATTGGGTCTCTTCAGACTTTTGAGATGGGGATCACTGATAATGGTGACAAGAAGAACAAGAGCATAGCACTTGTATCCAACACTGATGTTGAAAACAAGGAGGATGAAGAAGAAAATATTTCATAAGCTATAGCCATGCTTGGAAGACAGTTCAACAAACTCATCAAAAGAATAGATCCAAAGTCAAGGTCTAATGTTCATAACATTCCCTCTGACATTGACAGTTCCAGCAGAAGACCAAGGTCAGAAGAGAAGGGAAACCAAGGCAGAGGAATTCAATGCCATGGTTATGAAGGATATGGGCATATTCGAGCTGAATGTCCAACCTTTCTTAAGAAACAAAAGAAAGGAATGACTGTTACTTGGTCTAACTGTGATTCAGAAAGTAATTCTGAAGAAGAATCTGCCAAACTAGTTACCGCTCTAACTGGTGTTTGTACTTCTGAAAGTGACACTAGTGATGAAGAAGTGACATTTGAAGAACTGGCTGGTACTTACAAGAAATTGTGTATCAGAAGTGCTGAAGTCTGTGTGCAGAATGAGAAACAATCAAAACTCATCATAAAGCCGGAGGCTGAAAGAAGGGCAAACCTTGAAACTATAAGTCATCTAGAAGGAGAAGTTCAATTGCTAAACTCACAACTAAATCAAATGACCAAATCTGTCAAGATGCTGACTAATGGAACAGACAAATTGGAAGAGATCCTTCAGGTTGGACAAAATGTGGGAAACAAATCTGGACTAGGATTTGTGGAAGCAAAGAACTCTGGTACAGATAAGAAGATCAGGCCTGATAAGCAAATGTCAAAACAGATGTCTCAACACAACTCTCAACATCAGGAACAGAGACATATGAAGAAAAGGTACCAAAGATGGAGATGTCATCATTGTGGGAGATATGGCCACATAAAGCCTTTCTGCTTCAGATTGCATGGATACCCTAATCAGAACTCAGGTGTCAAACCTAAGTCTAAAAAGGTACCACATGCTCCTAAATGGAAGAAAAAGGCTACTGCCCTGATAGCCCACACTTCCCTGAGGGTCTCTGCAAAGGAAGACTGGTACTTTGACAGTGGATGTTCCAGACACATGACTGGAATCAAGAACCTCCTCAATAATGTTAAACCTCACACCACCAGTTTTGTGACCTTTGGAGATGGTGCTAAAGGTGAAATCAAAGGAGTTGGTAATTTGGACTGCCCTGGAGTTCCAAGTCTGAGTGAAGTACTGCTGGTAAAAGGGCTGACTGCTAATCTCATTAGTATCAGTCAATTGTGTGATCTAGGATTCAAGGTCAATTTCTCTAAATCTGAATGTCTTGTAATTAATGAAAAACAAGAAATTGTAATGAAAGGAGTCAGATCTAAAGATAACTGTTACTTGTGGGAGCCTGAGAACACTAATTTCTCCTCTGTGTGTTCCATTACAAAAGAAGAAAAAGAGGTGAAACTGTGGCACCAAAAACTTGGCCATCTTCATCTAAGAGGTGTGAAAAGGATTATCTCCATGGAGGCAGTCAGAGGGATTCCAAGACTGCAAATTGATGAAGGAAGAGTTTGTAGTGAATGTCAGGTTGGTAAGCAGACTAGGATGTCACATCCAAAGTCAAGACATCTGACCACCTCTAAGGTTCTAGAACTTCTTCATATGGATCTGATGGGACCAATGCAAGTGGAGAGTCTTGGTGGAAAAAGATATGCCTATGTGGTTGTGGATGATTTTTACAGATTCACCTGGATTAACTTCATTAGGGAAAAATCTGATGTATTTGAAGTTTTTAAAGAATTGTGCAAAAGAGTTCAAAGAGAAAAGGAAGGGTGTATTGTCAAAATCAGAAGTGATCATGGCAAGAAATTTGAAAACAACAAGTTTGATGATTTTTGTTCCTCGGAAGGAATTAGTCATGAATTTTCTTCTCCTATAACTCCTCAGCAAAATGGAGTTGTGGAAAGAAAAAACAGGACCATACAGGAATCTGTCAGAGCAATGATACATGCCAAAAGACTTCCTATGTATTTTTGGGCTGAAGCTATGAATACAGCCTGCTATGTCCATAACAGGGTCACCTTGAGAAAGGGAACCTCATCCACCATATACGAACTCTGGAAAGGAAGAAAACCAACTGTGAAGTACTTCCATGTGTTTGGCAGCAAATGCTATATTCTGGCAGATCGTGAACAAAGAAGAAAACTGGACCCTAAAAGTGATGAAGGCATATTTCTAGGATACTCCTCAAACAGCAGAGCTTATAGAGTATTCAATTCCAAGACCAAAGCCATGATGGAATCAATAAATGTTATAATTGATGATTATCATGAGGAAATAGATGTCCCTTGTAATGTTGAGACATTCTTTGAGACTTCAACCCAACAGATTGATCTACCCAACACCACCTCAACAGAATCTGAATCAAAGGAAGCTAGCAAGATCCCTTCCATTAGAATTCAGAAGGATCATCCAAAAGAGCTCATCATAGGAGATCCCAACAGTGGAGTCATTACAAGATCTAGAGAAATCATCTCAAACTCTTGTTTTGTGTCCAAAATGGAACCAAGAAATGTCAAAGAAGCTTTAACTGATGAATACTGGATTGGAGCAATGCAAGATGAACTGAACCAATTCAAGCAACATGAAGTGTGGGAACTGGTTCCTAGACCTGAAGGAACTAACATCATTGGCACAAAATGGATTTTCAAGAACAAATCAAATGCTGAAGGAGTTGTCACCAGGAATAAGGCAAGACTTGTTGCTCAAGGATACACTCAGGTTGAAGGGGTTGATTTTGATGAAACCTTTGCACCTGTAGCCAGGCTGGAATCAATTAGACTCCTATTGTCAATTGCTTGTCTTCTGAAGTTCAAGTTATTTCAGATGGATGTGAAAAGTGCCTTTCTAAATGGGTACTTGAATGAGGAAGCTTATGTGGAACAACCTAAAGGGTTTGTGGATCCAAATCACCCTGAGCATGTCTACAAATTGAGGAAAGCCCTATATGGCCTGAAACAAGCTCCTAGAGCATGGTATGACAGGTTAACAAAGTTTCTCTCAGACAAAGGATACAGAAAAGAAGGCTTGGACAAAACGCTCTTTGTCAAAACTGAAGGAGGGAAGTTGATGGTTGCCCAAATATATGTTGATGACATAGTGTTTGGAGGAATATCAGAACCCATGGTTAAACATTTTGCTGACCAGATGCAGGCTGAATTCGAAATGAGTCTCATGGGAGAATTAACTTATTTTCTTGGACTGCAAGTCTCACAGATGGAGGACTCAATCTTCTTATCTCAAAGCAAGTATGCTAAGAACATTGTAAAGAAGTTTGGTATGGAGAATGCCAGTCACAAAAGGACTCCTGCTCCTACTCATCTAAAGCTTTCCAAAGATTCAAGTGGGGTTAACGTGGATCAAAGTCTGTACAGAAGCATGATAGGAAGCTTGTTGTACTTAACAGCCAGCAGACCTGACATTGCTTTTGCAGTTGGAGTTTGTGCAAGATACCAAGCTGACCCTAAAGTCAGTCACATCAATCAAGTGAAGAGAATTTTGAAGTATGTGAGTGGAACTTACAACTATGGGTTGCTATACTCTCATGGCTGTGAACCAACTCTGACTGGTTACTGTGATGCTGATTGGGCTGGTAGTGCTGATGATAGAAAGAGCACCTCTGGAGGATGTTTCTTCTTGGGAAATAATCTGGTTTCCTGGTTCAGCAAGAAACAGAATTGTGTGTCTCTCTCTACTGCTGAAGCTGAATACATTGCAGCTGGTAGTAGCTGTTCTCAAATGATCTGGATGAAACAGATGCTTACTGAGTATAATGTCACACAAGATCTTATGACATTGTACTGTGACAATCTGAGTACAATCAACATTTCCAAGAATCCCATTCAGCACAGTAGGACCAAACATATTGACATAAGACATCACTTTATCAGAGACCTTGTAGAAGAGAAGACAATTAAATTGGAACATGTTGCCACTGAGCTACAGCTGGCTGACATTTTTACCAAGGCACTTGATGCAAATCAATTTGAAAACTTGAGGGGTAAGTTGGGTATTTGCCAACATGAGGAATTGTAGCAATTAATTTTGCTTAAAATAAGGGTTAAAGGAGTTATGCTTGTTAAGTCTGTTCTGATTGGGTTAAACTTATATTTTCCCATTTCCCTCAATTCTTTTAAGAAGTTGAACAGACACTCCTCTTCTTCCTTCTTCTCTCGTCTCTGCATCAAAACCCAATCTATCTATCAGAATTTTCTCTCCAGTTGCTATTGGTCTTCTAAGACTGTCAAAATGTCTCAAACACCATCATCATCCAATACGACTATTTCGACCTCTTCCTCTGATCAAGATTCTAGGGCAATCTCATCCTGCCTGGATTCTGAAGTCTTGGAGATCGCTCCTCTTAGAGAAGTGGAATCTAAACCCACCAAGGTCAAAGAGCTGAGAACAAGGCATGCAGGAAGGTCCCAAGCTACTGCCTCTGGTAATCCGTCTCATCCTTCTGCTTCTGTTCCATCTAAAATTGCAAATAGGGAAGGGTCAGCCTATGTTCGTCAAGCAATAGCTAAAATTGTTACAAGAATTCTGAACGAGAACCACTTAGTTCCTGGCATTTCTGTTCCTTTAAATCAAGAAAGTTCAAATACTGAAACAAATCCAGATGTCTCTAAGGATGTTGAGACATCAGACAAAGAGAAGAATGCTGACATTGCTCACAAGAAAAGGAAGAAGCCCAAATCTTCTGAGTCTGATGACAATGCTTAAAGGTTGGTGAAGTTTCTGGTTGGTGGTGTTGCTGGTCCCTGGTGGAGTTTGCAAAGTGTGTTCAGTTTTTTTGTCTTGTTGTGTTATTTTTTCTGGATGACTGTATAATCTTTAAGAACATGTATCTTTGGCCCATTTGTGGCTAAAGAGGGGGAGATATATTTTGGTAGACTTTATTTGACATTCCATTTTTCTGCAGTCATATTTATTCTGCTGCTATCTATCTCTTATTGCTTAGGGGCTTTAGCCAAAAATCTGCCAAAGGGGGAGTTTGTAGTTGTTTAGGTATTGGCATGCATTTTTGGTAAAACCAGGTGTATGAATGTCATGACTGATGTCATAACATTCTAGTTTATTAGGTATAGATTTATTAGGTACCTTTGCAGAAAAATATTGTCATACAGGTACTGATGTTTATGAGTGTGTATCTGAGCATTTTGCAAAATGATCACATTTACCAAAATCAGTAAACAGGAATTCAGATGTCATAACAAATGTTAAGACATCCTGTTCTGAACTAACAGGTATGCAGTTTGGTTAATTCTGAGTTTTTTCAGGAAAATGACTCAGTCTTTCCAAAACAGAATCCTGCGTTCTCTTTGGGTTAACCTAGCTCAACCCCAACCTGGTTAATATAGTCATGTGACCTAGTCTTAAGGACAAACGGAATTAACCCTAGCTTTTTGTGGAAACCCTAACTGAAGATGCAGCTGCTATATATTCAACAGGGCTGCTGTTTTGAAGGTATCCCCTTTTTGACAGAAGATCATTTAGAAGCTGTATAGTTTTAACTATTGTAATCCAAGCAATTATCATTGTGATAAGTGACTTGGAATAGGTTTTATTTGTAAGGGTTGTGTATCACTCAAAGCTTTGAAGCAAGAGTGTTTTTGTGTCTCTTGACTAAAGCTTTGAAGCAAAGTCAAGTTAGGTTTATGTATCACTCAAAGCTGTGAAGCAAGAGTGTTTGTGTTGCTTGATTAAAAAGCTGTGAAGCATAATCAAGTGTATGTTTTGAAGAGTGTCTTCATCAATTCATTAGTCAAATTGTTTTAAGTATCACTGCTGTGATTGAGGGGGAGTGAGTAGGAACTCAGGTTTAAGTTGTACTTAGATTGAAGTTGCATTGGGTAGGTCTTAAGTGAAGGAGATAAACTGGTTGGTTTATTCCTGAATTAATATCTCTTATAGTGGATTTCCTCCCTGGCTTGGTATCCCCCAGAGTAGGTGTTGTTGCACACTGAACTGGGTAAACAATTGACTGTGTTCTTTACTGTTTTTGTATTTACTGTCTTATAGAAAGTCAGATACGGTGTCATAACATTGAACGTGACATTGAGTATCTGCAGCCAGAATTTCAAAATTGAGTTAAGAGAAAGCATCAGTGAACATCATAGACCATTCCAGTAATTTGAGTTAGAGGATTTGGTGCCTTAAACTACATGAACAAAGTCAGATGAACTTGCTCTGTAAATGGACTTGGCTAGCACAATTCAGGGCACCTAAGGCTTGATTCTTCTTCTGGTAGCTTTAGGGAAGTTCAAGGATGAAGGATCAATGAAGAAATTGAATTTAAAAATGGATAAAGAGGAATTCGAAATCTCAGAAAAATGAGTTATGGAGGGAGTTTGACAGAGTGATTTTGGTTGTTCAAGCTTGAGAAAATGAGAGGAGTGAGGTCCTCTTTTTATAGGGAAGTGAATGGTGCAAAGAATTTAGAGGAAATTTGAATTTTGGAGGGAAATTAGATCAAGCTCGAAAGTGAGAAAAGTGTGACCCCATGTGCATCAAAACTCAATCAATTCTCGCGTTTTGATCCTTAATTCAACTTTGGGAAATTTTTTAAACATGTTTAAATAAAAACATGTGCTAAATTGGTGATTAGAAGCCACATTATGAATTTCAAATTATGACTTGGAAGGAAACTTCAGTTTCAAGGTACCATCTTTGAATCCATGGTGTTCACAGCTCAAGGGGTCTTAGGGAATGATTCTTGAAGCTTTTGAAAGATAAAGCTACAATCTTTGAAATGTGCCAAGAATGAGATCATATGGATGTTTGAGCTAAAATTTGTGATGAGTCAAAATTGAGATTTGATAATTGATGCTAGCTTGAAGTAGACTTCCCAAAGAGCATTCTGAAACTTGAATCACTCAAAAATACCAAGTATTTAAAAAGTAACGACCTTGTAAAATTGGTGAAAATTCATAAGGTGAACTATACTCTTTAGAGTTTTTAGGGCATCTTCCACTCATTTTCAAGCTTTGCACATGACAGAAGAGTTAAAGCTCACTTTCTTAAGATCATTTTGGAAAAATAATGGGCTTAAGGAGATAAAAATTGACCAAGTTATGATCCTTTGAAGTCACATAAGGGAATTTGATTGCCTATCTATAGGACTTATAATCTTTCTTCATCATTAGGCATCTTCCTCACCAAATTTTCTTGAAACTCCTAAAGTGATTAGTTGATAACCCTTTAAAAAGAAGCATGTCTTTGGAATTACTCAAAAATATCAAAAGATGAGCAAGATATAGCCCTTAGAAGTTCAAAACCTTAGCTCCTCTAGCACCAAAATGACTTGGAAACCCCTTTCAATTTTGACAAACTTCTTTCACAATAACTTTTTCCATGTGAATAGAAGTTGTTGTGAATAATAATAAGAACCCATAGAAATAAAAACCACTTCCAAATATTAAGGATTGAGAGAGTTATGCATTTTTTATCAAGAAAATAAGAACTTGTCCAATTAGGTCAAACTTCTTCAATCAACCCTTGTATCTTTTGATTTTCTTTGACAAATTGAGGCATGATGAATCATAGTAAACCTTATTATGATATTAATTTAAAGCATCTTCAATGATGAATCTTGAATATCAATAAAGATTTGTTGAAGAAGGCATAAAAATAAACCCATGAACCTATGAATTCACCTGATGAAATGTATTGTGCTCTCACCTATAGAATCATCAATTAGAGCAAACATTCATTGTATTTGTTAGTTAAAGGTTAATAAATACAAAACAAATATGATCACAATATACAAATCAAGGTGCTTGGTGATTCCTCATGAGCAAACCTAAAGATAGGGAGAAGAGCCAAACATAGTTTGATCTTGTTGTAATTGAGTTGATATGAAATGATAGAAGAATCTTAGGGGGAAAATCGAGGTACAACAACCAGAAGACATGTTTTATTGATATGGTCAGTCAGGAAACAATTTAGGTGCGAAACCTTATGATGACATGATGTTGTGAACCTTCTGGTGTCACGATTCTAATTTCTGGAAGAACCAATGAATTAGTTATGATGTTTGATACGAGTCATCAAGATAGTGACTAAATAGGTTGTGTTACTTCATAGTGTTCTGATGGTAAGCCAGGTTCTGAGATGAAGACTGGGCATTTCTAGTCAGACTATGATGATACATCAATGGAGAAGTATTCCTTATCTATGTTTCCTTGTGTACTCAGGGGGGACTCGAAACAAGCATAAATGAGATTTTGTGTATTTACAAATTCAGGGGGAGTTGGTTAACTTTACTGAATTTGTGTTCCATGGTGATTACCTTGTATGAATTCTTCTATCAAAATACATGGTTTTGTCATCATAAAAAATGTGGAGATTGTAAGAATAAGATTGGTTCTACATCTGGCCTTAAGCTTTGATGATAACTTTACATGTTATCTTAGAGAACCATTGTGTACTCTAATGGTTTATGTCTAGTTTGTAGCTTTTTCTAAACAGATTCTGACTCTAGTAAGAAGGTGTGTGACGTCATCAGGTTCTGAACTCAACACTCTAGAAGAATATCTATGTGTGTTACAAGTTAAGTCAAGATTTTGGAATGCTTCTTATGCAACAGTTCTAAGAAACTTTAGTAAAAGAGCTTCTGATTATGACTTATACAAGAAAGCTTTGGAGGCCTTTTAAAGCTTTACTTTTGTTATTCCAAGTTCTGAAGATGCTGAAGACAAGGTTCTATTGAACGAGTTATGAAGATCCGAAGATATTCTTCTGAAGACTAAGTTCTGAAGACTCTAAAGGCAAGGGGTTCTCTAAACAATCCTTGAAAGGTTCAAAAGACTTAGGTTCTGAAGATACATGGTTCTTATCCTTCCGCAACATGATTCATCAACACACAAATCAGAAGCCTCTGAAGATATAGAAGATGAAGATCAAGAATAATGGATTGCGTGTGATGGTAAGTGTGATCGGTGGATCTGGAACTGACTGTTTAACGCTGGTTCGCGAAATGTCGCGGAAGCAAGAGTCGCCACCGTCTTTTATTTTCTCCAAATGGAAAGGACAAAAGCACAGAAAAATTCCTTATAGAGATTGCTCTCGGTTCGGGAGGTAGGTTATAGAAAGGGAAGGTGTTAGCACCCTTTCTATCCATGGTTATCCATGGGCTCTTAGATACTTGCTCATTGTGTTTTCAAAAATGGTTTGTTTTCTTTTCAATTGTGGGTTTTAAAAAGTTTCTTTGAAAATTCCAGTTCGACTCTTGTATCAGTCCTCAAGAGTGTTTGAAAAATTGCTTTCGAAAGCTTTTTGAAAATGTGTTGGTGTGAAAAGTATTTTTGATTTGTTTTTGAAATTTAGAGCAAGTATCTAGAGTCGGCTACCTACCCTAAGAAATTCGTCTGTGTAAATGTCCTTTAAAGTAGTGCCATCCCACCATTGAGAGGTAGGAAGCACCACCGTTGGAGGTGTTCGGGTCAATTCGAGGTTCGGGACATGGTGATCACCAGAGCAATGGGAAGACACCTTAGAAGCTACCCTCATGCCAGGTTCCCGGATCATGAGGACTTACTAAGACATCCTCTACTCGACGATCACCTTTCGAGGCAAGGCAACAGTGAGGCGTACCCTAGGGGTGGTGTGTGCTATGCGTGTGTCGTTTTCATTTGCATTTATCTTGTCATGTCACTGGTGTTCTACGCTTGTTTTTATTTTATCCATACATTCTTTCATGTCATTTGATTAACAGTTAAAAGTTGCAAGGAAAGTAAATTCTAAGCTATTACAAACGGCGCGGGTCCACATCGCCAAAATTAACCAGGACCCGATTTGACAAAAAATAAAGAATTAAAAGCAAATAAAGAATTAAAAGTGCGAGAAGTTTAGTTACATGGCTTCGGGAGAGGTACATAATTATTTAAGCAAAATGAAATAAATATGCGAATTAGAATAAAAATTAAGAACGTGGGCGTTGGACCCTTTTGCAAAATTAAATTAATGAGGAATTAATTAAAATTAAAAGAAAGCAAGAATTTGTTTTTTTGGTGTTTTTTAGTATTTTATGATTTAATATAAAAAAGAAAGAATTAATTAAAATTAACTACTAACCCTAATTCTATTTTATTTTAATTTATTAAGAAAACATTAAAATTAAACCTAAATTAACCCTAAT
Organism: Vicia faba; assembly: GCA_948472305.1. Classification (NCBI taxonomy): domain Eukaryota; kingdom Viridiplantae; phylum Streptophyta; class Magnoliopsida; order Fabales; family Fabaceae; genus Vicia; species Vicia faba. The sequence goes on along the minus strand of OX451737.1, from coordinate 407,345,061 downwards.
TTTTACATGCAAATTTAATTAAAGAAATAAGATATTTAATTATTTAATCATTATGAAAGAAAAATAAAAAGATGAAAAGTTATTAATTAAACCCTAGTTCTACATTTTTTAGATTTAGAATTAAAGTTAACACCTAATTTAAAACTAATTTTATTTACATGCAAATTTATTTATGAAAATACTACAAATAGAAATATTTATTATTTTAATTCTTTTTTCTGATTTTTATGCATATTTTTATATTTATGAAAATAATTAGTTAATTAATAAAACAACAATAAAAAATAACTAAAAATAATAATACAAAAAAAATAAAGAAGAAACAAAAATATGCAAACCTGGGGGTTCAGACCCCAATATGGAGGTATAGCCCAAGCAGTTTAAGCCCAATTCAATTCCTGGCTTTGTGGACTTTTTCACTCACGTGCAGGGGCGTTGACTCATGTGCATTGTGTTCCTCAATTCTGAGCCTTTGATTTGAGTCTCTTAGACGCGTGGACGCTTGGTTCTGAAGGTGTACCATGGTATTCAACATTGGCGCTGCATGTGAACGTGAATTGGAAAATAATATTGAAAGTGTGAAGACCTGGGACTCGAACCCAGGTCTTGGACGTTAACACACTCAACGCTTGCCAGCTGAACCACTGAATCCTTTTGTTAAATAAATAAACAACAAATAATATAATATGAAACTGCGCGTTAGTGGGTCTTTGCGCGCGAATTTCAAATCAACCTATCACGTCTTGCCACAGACTCATCTTCTTCATCATCCCTGAAATACAAAAACATTAGGCAACGGTTTCTCGCGTGTTCTCCTAGGCCGTCTATGGGAAAATAACGATTAGCCCTCAGTCACTCATAAATTGAGCGCGAGGGTGGTCTTAAGGTTGCCTGAGTGTGCTGAGTTGAATGGTGGTGGTCTTGAGGGCCAATTTTTCCCCAGTCAAAAACCCCTAATCCAAGGTCCTGTAAACCCTAGAAAACGATAATGGTGAAATTGCCTACAGCTTGCAAAAACTCAATTAAGTTATATGATTAGCATTAGAACAAGTCAATTAGTGTAAATGCATAACAAAAACGCAATGAAAATGCCTTAAACATGAAACACGATTATGCATTTTTTTTGAAACAGTTTGAATCCTGTATACCGATTCTTGGAGTTTGAGTGAATGTTTTTGATTGGGACACGTCCAGTGATGTTCGAGGAAACTAATGGAACAAAAATTCTACCTTGAATCGCCCTAGAAGTGAGTTTTCAGAATTGACTTTTTTGAGAAAAATTTCAAGTTTGGTTATGGCTTTGTTGAGCAGCTGCGTGTGTATGAACATTAGGGTTTTCTTTAGGCTTATGTACTGAATGCATTAGGTTAACAAAATTGATCAAAATCTCTTTCATTCATGAATTTGAAGATTTGATTTTCCATCATTATTTTCCCAATATTTTCCATGTGCTTTTGTGCAAATCATGATCCAATCAGTCCAATTCTTTCCATATTTGAATGTGCACGAATTATTGAGTAGATTATATGTGCAAAAAGATTTGTTAGGTTAAGTTAAGTATTTTCCACATATTTAATTGATTTAAGTGAATTAATATAAATAAAAATTCAAATAAATAAATAAAAAATGAATAAAAACTTCCCTTTGGGCCAAGTGGTCGTGCATATGCTTGGAATGATGAATTGTGGAAGAAACATGGGCCCATTAGCAATTTTAGGTCATTTGAATCAATGTTGACTTTTCAAAATATCCAAAAATTTCCCAACTTCCACAAGGCATAACTTGTTCAATGTTTAAGCTTTTCTCATGTTCTTGGACATTTTGGAAAGGTCTTTGAGTCCTCTAACCAATGTCTTTGGTCCCATGTCATTTTGATTTACCAATCTCAAGTTATGGCCTTTGACTTAAAGTCCCTTTTTGTTGACTTTTGAAAATGACCTATAATGTTGAAATTGATAACGTTTTGTGAGAGCATTTCTTGGATTTGAAGTATGAAGATGAGTTGTAGGAAATGTCTTTCTCTTCAAAATGAGCTTTGGATGGAATTTTTCTGATAATCCATGTGAAAGTTATGCCCTGGTCAATTTCAGTTGACTTTTTCAACTGTCCAAATAAGGAAACTTTTGCATCTTGATGATTTTTGAGCCAAACTTTGAGAATCATGATCAAGCATTGATCAAATGATGTTTGTGGCTTCAAAATGATATGTTGATCAAAAATTTGAACTTTTGACTGTCAAATGACCATTTTGCTCCTACAGTTGACTGTAGTGCAATTAGGGTTTTTGACTGTGCAATTTTGAGCTGAATGTCTTGAAACTTGGTATGAGGATGCTTGACCATATTTGTAGGCATATGAGACTTGATTGGGCCCTTGAAAACTTCCTTTTCTTGATCAGACTCAAAACCCTAATCTTGACTGTATAGGAGACCTTTGCACTGTGCAACCCTTGGAGAATTTTGTGACTTGGCTTGGCAATTTCTTGAAGAATATGGGAGGGAAAATTTTGGGGTACAACAGTTGCCCCTGTTCAATCTTCTTAGACCTGAGGATGCAGATTGGCTGACGTGCCTTTCGTAATCCGAGGGTAGAAGATGATTGAACACTAGAGTGCCCAGAAATTTGCGCTCACATAGTATCAGTGATGGTGGAAATGGGCTTTCAGATGCCATTTAGAGGTTGATGAATAGGATGATGGGCTTATAGATGCCATATGGACGTTGATCGCGTAAGAGATTCCTTAGCGAGAACCTGCATACCTGCAAAAGAAAAAATGAGTACCTGACACGTTGCAGGAGCTGATTTTCAGATGCTTGGTATAGATGTGTCCTGACTGGTTACAGGAGCTGAGTCTGGAGCTTCAAAAGATGATGAATGAACCAGGGGTGGTTACTACCTTAGCATGAATGGTAAGAGAACCTTGGGTGACTTTAACTTCAACAACGCTTGTTGAGAAAATCTTGGTGGGAATTACCGTCTTCGCAGTATCGGGAAGAGAACCATAGGCAATTATAATCTGAAAGGAATTATCACCTCACTCACCGTCGGAGAGGGAACCCTAGGAAATTATAATCTGAAAGGAATTATCACCTCACTCACCGTCAGAGAGGGAACCATCTGAAAAGGAATTAACACCTCACTCACCGTCGGAGAGGGAACCATCTTGAAAAGGAATTAACACCTCACTCACCGTCGGAGAGGGAACCATAAGGAAAGGAATTACCACCTCACTCACCGTCGGAGAGGGAACCATAATGAAAGGAATTACCACCTCACTCACCGTCGGAGAGGGAACCATCTGAAAAGGAATTATCACCTCACTCACCGTCGGAGAGGGAACCATCTGAAAAGGAATTATCACCTCACTCACCGTCGGAGAGGGAACCATCTGAAAAGGAATTATCACCTCACTCACCGTCGGAGAGGGAACCATCTGAAAAGGAATTATCACCTCACTCACCGTCGGAGAGGGAACCATCTGAAAAGGAATTATCACCTCACTCACCGTCGGAGAGGGAACCATCTGAAAAGGAATTATCACCTCACTCACCGTCGGAGAGGGAACCATCTGAAAAGGAATTATCACCTCACTCACCGTCGGAGAGGGAACCATCTGAAATTATAACCTGGGATAACTTCTACTGAGTCTTTATCAGAAAAATCTGTTGGGGGTCGATTTAGCTGGACTAGAGAAGGCCTGGGACTGGATAAGAAATCTTTGGAGTCGATTAACTGAACCGGTCTAGGTCTTGAAACATGATTGAGAATTTCAACTGCATCTTTCCTGAAAGGTAAAGGTCAGTCATACGCAATGCATGATATGGGTCAAGCGATGATGTTCTCAATATAAATGAGATTTGTATGACATAATGCGTCTATGCATGCTATAATGATGTATGTGATGTTTTATGTATGTTTTCGTCTAGGAAGTTAAATCCTTGACGGGTGCCGGGAAGTCATATCCTGGGCTGATGTTGAAGAATAGATTTTGCTTCCGCTGGGAATGATAACTGCAAGAATACCGGTAGGAGAAGATGACTCCGTTGCGGAATAAATTTGGCAAATGGAAGATTCTGCGGGGAGAAAAGATACTCTAGCAACCATGCTGGGGAGTGATGCTCTGTGGGGAGAGGGATGCTTTTGCTGAATTATTGATGGTAACTTGCTGGGGATATTCTTGCTGTATTGGAAGTATTGATAGACTTCGCTGGGGATAAGAAAATTCTGTCGACGACGATCTTTCCGCGGCTTTTGGCTGAGGATAACCCAGTTATATCCTATTAAGGAAATAACTCTTTAAATAAAGCTGGTCGACGCGTTCGTGCTCTGCGAGGGATAAGCTTCCAGAATTTACTGGGGATAAGCTTACTGCTTGGGGAGATGAATTCCAACTTTCCTGGGGAATTGGATTGGACTCTTCTGGGGAAGTTTGGATATGCTGGGGGAAGTGATTCCTTTGGATATTTGATATGCCGCCGGGGAACAATCTTTAGACCAAGACTGCCGGGGATGTTCGTTAAGAATATGTATGCTGCTGGGGAATGTTGAGATCTGCTAGAGGATACCCAACTTCCTTTAAGATTTGATAGTAGCTTTGCTTGAGGAGAGTGTATTGACTTGCTGGCTCACTCTCTGGGGGATTAAGATGTACTGGTTATGTTCTTTAGCTGAACCTACCTTGGTACCTTGGAGGATAGAACAATTAGATTGCTTGGGCAACTCATTATTGCCCCTGTTTCTGAGATATGAGAGGAAGACCTGTGAGGTGTTGATAGTTGTTTGAGGGTCAAACCTTCTTTAGGTAGGCAGGTGGCAAGATGACAGGACATAGTCGCACGCTTTGATCCCTAACTTTTGCCTGGACCGCCCTTTCGGGTTTTCAGTCCACCGGGATACCCATTTTTGCCCAAGCCGCCTTTTCAGGTTTTCGACTTGCCGGGTGTACAGATTTTTCATTTCATCCCTTCATTTTGCCCGAACCCTTTTGGTTCGCCGGGAAGCCCTTATTTTTGCCTAGGCATGTCAGCCTAGCGGGTCTTTAATTTTGCGTAGTATTTTTTCGACTATGTCCACGTTCTCAGAATGTAGGGAGTTGCCCCTGTTAGAAGTGTTTTGTCATGCCACCAGAAGGCGTTTGATCAAACAAGATTCGTTGTTGGAATGCCCCAAGTGACTTAGGCGGAGATTTGCCCCAGGCTATTTGGCCTTTGAGAGATTCTCCGAATCTTGATTGGATTGCCCCAGATAATAGACCATGATCATATCATGCCCCTTGATGGGAAGTGCTTCTGTTCATTAGGCATTCGTCGTGCGAATTTCCCTGCTCTTCAAACAAAAAGTCATATGCAAACAAAGTTATGTTAAAAATGCAAAGCTTATGTCTGTCTTGAAGATTTTGAAAATGCATTCTTTTTTTCATAAAACAAATGATTGTTTGTAAAACGTGATGTCAACTCCGTATTTACCGTAGGCCTTAAGGAGTCAGGATACCTTTCGTAACAATATGCTTTCGAACTAACCCATGCTTCAGCTAGGACTTTTAAGGGTTATAACGTGGCCTGGTTCATGGTTCAAGAAACAAAGGATAAAGGCTCAAATTATTTGTACCCACCCGCTCTTCGTGATGTTCTCCAAACCTAAACTCAGCTGATCGTGCGTTAGACCTTGTTTGAGTCTTTACTTTGATATCCCAGTGATGGTTCGGATACCGATAGTTTATTTCGAATAGGCAGTCATTTTTGTCGAGGGTTTGTAAGACCTCTTTCTTTTTCTAATTTTTGCTATCATTATCCCTATTTTTTTTTGCCTGAGCTGTTTCCTTTTTGGAATTACAGTCAGCGGGATGCCCCAGTTTTGTAAGTCTCCTTCATAGGTTTTGACTTAATGGGTTCTTATTTTGAAAGATAATGACTGCCTTTATTGATTATTCGAAACCATCACTATCTTTTGTTTTGTAAGGACCTCTTTAGTGCCATTCATTATGCACTTGGATCAACTGAGAGACTACCCTGCCCCAGGTCATGATTAAGGGTTTTAAATTTCGAAAAGAAAAACTCCTACTTCTTTGGCTCAGAGGGGTTGACGAGGGATTATCTTCCTTATAACTCCAGTGTTTAGGAATTGAAACAATGCCTGTACCTCATCAGCGGGGTCTATTCAAAAGCATACTGTAAAGATCGTGGTATCGTTTTCGTCATCCTCCCTCAAGAGGCTTAGAATTATGGAGAGCTGATCATCAGAAAAAATATGAAAATAATTTGCATATAGTGAATACGAATATATTGCTTCAAGACAGACGTATGCGATGCATTAATGAAATAACGATGTTTAACATGAGTAAATGTTTGAACAAAAGAAAATTACAACTTGAACATTCGAATGAACAAAAGTTTCCTAGTCTCAGGGCTTGTCACTTCAAATGGTGATCCTTGGAGGGATGGTAGAAAAACTCAGCCTGACCATCTTGTGTGAACTCCAATGCTCCTTCATCAATCAGGTCCTGGATCTTGTTCTTCAGAGCCCAACATTCGTTTGTATCATGTCCTGGACAGGCAGAGTGGTAGGCACACCTTTTATTGGGATTATAGACAGGAGATGCTGTGTTCTGGTTCCGGGGATGAGCCCTTAATGTGATCAGGTTCAATCTTAACAGGCGTTGTAAAGCTTGGAACAATGACATGTTGAGCTGGGTGAATTGCCTCCTGGGCTTGTCTGGCTGAAGCTGGTGAGGTTGATGCTGAACTTGTGGCGCTGAAGCCATTTGAGGAGCTCTCCCCTTATCTCCTTGAATGATGAATGGCTTTTTACCCTTAGACGTTTGCCCCAGTTGGTTACCCTGAAGCAGTTGGTTGATGAGAACCCCGAGCTCTTCTTGTCTTTGAGCTAACCTTTGAATGGTAGTCCCCTGCCCCAGCATCTGGGCTTTCAATGCATCCACTTCAGCTTGCAGGTATTTCAACCTTTCATCCTCATCACTGTTCTTGACAAAGGTCCCTATGAGAAGTGTCCTTAGCTCCTCCTGCCCCTTGGATAGATTCAGGAGGATTTCCCTGAACCGAGTCTCTTGAGCAAGAAGGTCCTGGTTATCTTGTTGGGAAGCCATGGCTGAAATAAACAGCAGGGGGGTAAGTGACCTGTAACAAGGGTACCTGTTATGCAATGATATGTATGACATGCATGTAATGTTTTCAAGGACCTCGTGGGGTAAACAAGAAATTTGTTAGAGCTGGGATCCGGTAGCTTGATTGAAGGAACTTCATATTTGTTGAGAGTCCTTTTTCAAGGGTCAAAGGCTCACCATATCCAGTGGGTCATAGCCCCTGACTTAAGTCATCATGTCTGGTTTTGATTTCCAAACAACCTTGGTTAAGGGAACCTTCTTCAAGAGTCAGAGCTCACCATATCAAGTGGGTCATAGCCCCTGACTCAAGTCATCAACCTTATTTTGCTTTCCAAACAACCTTGGCTAGGGGAATCTTCTTCAAGAGTCAAAGCTCACCATATCAAGTGGGTCATAGCCCCTGACAACTTTGTCTAGAGGAAAATAAATCCTCTTTGCCCCTTGTTGGGATAGCTGCTTCACCATGACCTGCATCACAAGCCCTTGAGGTCCTTGAAATGGATTAGGATGTATGCAATGGTATGATGTTATGGTATGCATGGGGTAATATGGATAAACCCTGTTATGAGCCCTTATTAAGGACTATAAACAAAACCTGCAAGCAAACTCAGTAAACCCTGTTATGAGTCCTAATTAAGGACTATAAACAAAACCTGCAAGAAACTTAGTAAGCCCTGTCATGGGTCCCAATTAAGGACTAAAACAAAACCTGCAAATAGTTCATGTTTCAGATAAAGCATGCAAGTAGTCAAGTACGAAGGCACGCAAGTCACACAAGAGAGCCCTTAGAGTTTAGGCCAGCATGAGGTCTGGGTATTACCCTCTTGAAGTTGGTGGGTTCATCCTGTCCTATCAAAGTAACCGGGTTCTAAGGGTCCTAATATCACGGGATTGCTTTCATTGTTCATCGTTTTGATTTAGCCACTGAACTGGCGACCGAAATATTCCAGGAAAGCAACCCTTAATTGAGTGTAGTATCGAGTATCAACCAACCTCGGACTGCACCAAAGTCAGTTATCTCACTACCCTAAAGAGGCCAAGATAGTTCAATTAAGGTTCCTAAGGTCTGTTGATGCTTCATGACACCACGCGGAGGCCCCGTACTCTCCTTGACTGAACTCAAGGGTTACCGGTACACACCAAAGTGCCACATCAACGTAGCAGACTGTTTCAACCATGTCGGTATACCCCGCACAGTTCCCTCACAGCCTTGTTGCTACTTTCTAAGAAGGTATCCCCCAGATCCGGGTTAGGATCTATAGAACTCCCAAGCAACCCACAATTTAAAGCACACAAGGAAAACAATTGAAAACACAGTGATCTTAGTCCTAAGGTACACCTCACTTTATAAGATTTCCCCAGCAGAGTCGCCAGTTCTGTGATCGGTGGATCTGGAACTGACTGTTTAACGCTGGTTCGCGAAATGTCGCGGAAGCAAGAGTCGCCACCGTTTTTTATTTTCTCCAAATGGAAAGGACAAAAGCACAGAAAAATTCCTTATAGAGATTGCTCTCGGTTCGGGAGGTAGGTTATAGAAAGGGAAGGTGTTAGCACCCTTTCTATCCATGGTTATCCATGGGCTCTTAGATACTTGCTCATTGTGTTTTCAAAAATGGTTTGTTTGCTTTTCAATTGTGGGTTTTAAAAAGTTTCTTTGAAAATTCCAGTTCGACTCTTGTATCAGTCCTCAAGAGTGTTTGAAAAATTGCTTTCGAAAGCTTTTTGAAAATGTGTTGGTGTGAAAAGTATTTTTGATTTGTTTTTGAAATTTAGAGCAAGTATCTAGAGTCGGCTACCTACCCTAAGGAATTCGTCTGTGTAAATGTCCTTTAAAGTAGTGCCATCCCACCATTGAGAGGTAGGCAGCACCACCGTTTGAGGTGTTCGGGTCAATTAGAGGTTCGGGACATGGTGATCACCAGAGCAATGGGAAGACACCTTAGAAGCTACCCTCATTCCAGGTTCCCGGATCATGAGGACTTACTAAGACATCCTCTACTCGACGATCACCTTTCGAGGCAAGACAACAGTGAGGCGTACCCTAGGGGTGGTGTGTGCTATGCGTGTGTCGTTTTCATTTGCATTTATCTTGTCATGTCACTGGTGTTCTACGCTTGTTTTTATTTTATCCATACATTCTTTCATGTCATTTGATTAACAGTTAAAAGTTGCAAGGAAAGTAAATTTTAAGCTATTACAAACGGCGCGGGTCCACATCGCCAAAATTAACCAGGACCCGATTTGACAAAAAATAAAGAATTAAAAGCAAATAAAGAATTAAAAGTGCGAGAAGTTTAGTTACATGGCTTCGGGAGAGGTACATAATTATTTAAGCAAAATGAAATAAATATGCGAATTAGAATAAAAATTAAGAACGTGGGCGTTTGACCCTTTTGCAAAATTAAATTAATGAGGAATTAATTAAAATTAAAAGAAAGCAAGAATTTGTTTTTTGGTGTTTTTTAGTATTTTATGATTTAATATAAAAAAGAAAGAATTAATTAAAATTAACTACTAACCCTAATTCTATTTTATTTTAATTTATTAAGAAAACATTAGAATTAAACCTAAATTAACCCTAATTTTTACATGCAAATTTAATTAAAGAAATAAGATATTTAATTATTTAATCATTATGAAAGAAAAATAAAAAGATGAAAAGTTATTAATTAAACCCTAGTTCTACATTTTTTAGATTTAGAATTAAAGTTAACACCTAATTTAAAACTAATTTTATTTACATGCAAATTTATTTATGAAAATACTACAAATAGAAATATTTATTATTTTAATTCTTTTTTCTGATTTTTATGCATATTTTTATATTTATGAAAATAATTAGTTAATTAATAAAACAACAATAAAAAATAACTAAAAATAATAATACAAAAAAAAATAAAGAAGAAACAAAAATATGCAAACCTGGGGGTTCAGACCCCAATATGGAGGTATAGCCCAAGCAGTTTAAGCCCAATTCAATTCCTGGCTTTGTGGACTTTTTCACTCACGTGCAGGGGCGTTGACTCATGTGCATTGTGTTCCTCAATTCTGAGCCTTTGATTTGAGTCTCTTAGACGCGTGGACGCTTGGTTCTGAAGGTGTACCATGGTATTCAACATTGGCGCTGCATGTGAACGTGAATTGGAAAATAATATTGAAAGTGTGAAGACCTGAAACTCGAACCCAGGTCTTGGACGTTAACACACTCAACGCTTGCCAGCTGAACCACTGAATCCTTTTGTTAAATAAATAAACAACAAATAATATAATATGAAACTGCGCGTTAGTGGGTCTTTGCGCGCGAATTTCAAATCAACCTATCACGTCTTGCCACGGACTCATCTTCTTCATCATCCCTGAAATACAAAAACATTAGGCAACGGTTTCTCGCGTGTTCTCCTAGGCCGTCTATGGGAAAATAACGATTAGCCCTCAGTCACTCATAAATTGAGCGCGAGGGTGGTCTTAAGGTTGCCTGAGTGTGCTGAGTTGAATGGTGGTGGTCTTGAGGGCCAATTTTTCCCCAGTCAAAAACCCCTAATCTAAGGTCCTGTAAACCCTAGAAAACGATAATGGTGAAATTGCCTACAACTTGCAAAAACTCAATTAAGTTATATGATTAGCATTAGAACAAGTCAATTAGTGTAAATGCATAACAAAAACGCAATGAAAATGCCTTAAACATGAAACACGATTATGCATTTTTTTTGAAACAGTTTGAATCCTGTATACCGATTCTTGGAGTTTGAGTGAATGTTTTTGATTGGGACACGTCCAGTGATGTTCGAGGAAACTAATGGAACAAAAATTCTGCCTTGAATCGCCCTAGAAGTGAGTTTTCAGAATTGACTTTTTTGAGAAAAATTTCAAGTTTGGTTATGGCTTTGTTGAGCAGCTGCGTGTGTATGAACATTAGGTTTTTCTTTAGGCTTATGTACTGAATGCATTAGGTTAACAAAATTGATCAAAATCTCTTTCATTCATGAATTTGAAGATTTGATTTTCCATCATTATTTTCCCAATATTTTCCATGTGCTTTTGTGCAAATCATGATCCAATCAGTCCAATTCTTTCCATATTTGAATGTGCACGAATTATTGAGTAGATTATATGTGCAAAAGGATTTGTTAGGTTAAGTTAAGTATTTTCCACATATTTAATTGATTTAAGTGAATTAATATAAATAAAAATTCAAATAAATAAATAAAAAATGAATAAAAACTTCCCTTTGGGCCAAGTGGTCGTGCATATGCTTGGAATGATGAATTGTGGAAGAAACATGGGCCCATTAGCAATTTTAGGTCATTTGAATCAATGTTGACTTTTCAAAATATCCAAAAATTTCCCAACTTCCACAAGGCATAACTTGTTCAATGTTTAAGCTTTTCTCATGTTCTTGGACATTTTGGAAAGGTCTTTGAGTCCTCTAACCAATGTCTTTGGTCCCATTTCATTTTGATTTACCAATCTCAAGTTATGGCCTTTGACTTAAAGTCCCTTTTTGTTGACTTTTAAAAATGACCTATAATGTTGAAATTGATAACTTTTTGTGAGAGAATTTCTTGGATTTGAAGTATGAAGATGAGTTGTAGGAAATGTCTTTCTCTTCAAAATGAGCTTTGGATGGAATTTTTCTGATAATCCATGTGAAAGTTATGCCCTGGTCAATTTCAGTTGACTTTTTCAGCTGTCCAAATAAGGAAACTTTTGCATCTTGATGATTTTTGAGCCAAACTTTGAGAATCATGATCAAGCATTGATCAAATGATGTTTGTGGCTTCAAAATGATATGTTGATCAAAAATTTGAACTTTTGACTGTCAAATGACCATTTTGCCCCTACAGTTGACTGTAGTGCAATTAGGGTTTTTGACTGTGCAATTTTGAGCTGAATGTCTTGAAACTTGGTATGAGGATGCTTGACCATATTTGTAGGCATATGAGACTTGATTGGGCCCTTGAAAACTTCCTTTTCTTGATCAGACTCAAAACCCTAATCTTGACTGTATAGGAGACCTTTGCACTGTGCAACCCTTGGGGAATTTTGTGACTTGGCTTGGCAATTTCTTGAAGAATATGGGAGGGCAAATTTTGGGGTACAACAGTAAGTATAAAAGTACAAAAGTACATTGTGACCTCTACTTTCTAGAGTGGTGCAAGGACAAACCTTTTTATACTATTGTCTACCAGTCTCACCATGACCGTTGGGAAAAAAACAGATGTATTTATGTTTCCCATTCCACCCTCCAATAGAACTCTTCTTTCATATATAAAAGGAGTACTTGGAAGAATTTGAAATTAACGAATTAGTTCTACAAAACTACACCAGACCGCTGCACAAACTATGTAGATTAGTTCTTTGTATAGTTTTGTAAATAAGCAAAGACCTTTTGTTTGTATGTTGCTATCAACACTTTTATGTTGTTGTACTTAAACACTGTGTAATTTTCTTGTGTAAAAGCATTTTTGTATACATATCTTTGTAATCAGTTGTTGTTGATAGGTTCCTTGAGAGACTCTGTGTAGTCTGGATTCTCAAGAAGACTTTGGTTGTGGTCATAGTGGATTTGAAATAAGGATCTACGGACTTATTAGAGGTTCCAATAAGGTTAATCAGACTTATTCTGGTTGTGTGTAATTTGGTTGATTATAGTAGATTAAGTCCTTGTGTATAAGATGATTCACCTTGCGGGGTGGACTAGAGTAACTTTGTTAATAGTGAACTAGAATAAACATAATTGTGTTAATACTTTATTTATTCACTTTCTATCTTTGTGGTTGAGTTGCAAAAAGATTAAATTTTTGCAACCCAATTCAAACCCCCATTTCTTGTGTTTCTCGCACCTTTAAATCATACCCAAAAAATGGACATGTACACAACCCCTCAACCATAAGTCTTATAAGAGTAAGATGTTTTCCCAAGACCTTTCTGAAGGTAGAGAAAACACAAGAAATGAGGGGGGGGGGGGGGGGGGGGGGGGTTAATTGGGTTTTCAAAAACTATTTCTTTAGAAATGCTTTTGACAAACAATCAAGATAGACAATATAAGAAGAAAATGACACAACCGATTATACAAGTTCACCTTAAACAAGGCTATTATTGTCAAGCTGCCAAGGTCATTTTGCCTTCAAGAAGGACTTAATTCACTAATATTGAAATATTACAAACAATATCCAAGAGTTTAGAAAAACAACTTAGCCCTCTCAAGGATACAGACTACGACTTCGTCACTTGAGGAAACAAATCTCAACAAATTTATAATTAAACAATGTTTACAATAGTGTTTCTAAAAAGCAGATTTAACACTACAATGAAGAACAAATAATTACATACAAATATGAGCAACAACTCTAGTGTATACAATAATGACAATAACAAAATAATGAGAAACAAATATTGTGTATACAACAATGATAATAACACAATAAGGAGAAACAACCCTTGTGTTATAGAGAACAGGAGTTAACACAAAAATGAGCAACAACTCTTTGTGTTTTTAATTTCTCTTGAATATTTTCTCTCTGTTTTCTTTGCACAGTAGATTTTCTTTGTTTCAATACTTCTTCTATTTCATAATTTTCGTCGTTTTCAAATGAAGTAGTCATCCCTTTATATAGGCTGAGAAAGTAGACCCTTGGATAGTATAAAATGTCACTTTTATTTTCCACTTCCATAACAGTAGAATGAGATTGTGGGAGATAAGAGCACAACAAATCTTCAATCATACAATGCATTATTCACCATATTGGAATAAGTCTTGTACTTTTGTATTGTATTCTTCTCGTGTAAGTTTCTGATATTTTCTTCTGATGAGATACTTCTGATATGAAGTAGTAAAGAGAGTGCAGAAGAGAACACGTTCTTGTTCTTAACCTTCTGATGGAGTATTTCTGATATGAAATAATAAATATTCCGAAAGATATTTCATTGTAATGTTCCCAAAGGTATCAGAGTCTTCAAAATAAGAACCTTGTCTTTATACTTATAGCAACAACTTATCTGACGAACAAATCTTGATATCTGAATTGGAAGTAAAAGCTTATCTGATGAAGCACATTTTGATTTCAGAGTTGGAAGCAAAAGCTTACATTGAAATCCTTTTCTTAGAAACACAACTTTACTTATGAGCTGAAAGCAAAAGCTTACACATAAATCCTTTTCTTAGAAACACAACTTGACTTCTGAGGTGAAAGCAAAAGCTTATCTGAGAAGCACATCTTGGTTTGTGATTTGGAGTAAACACGAATATTTTTCTTCTAGTGAACATTCAACATTCATTAGAATTGCTGATGTTTCTTGAGAAGTGAATACAATAGTTTTTCTAATGGTGCCATCAATAATTCTAATAATCTTATCCTGAATGAAATAGAATTTTATTTCTGCACACTTAAAGAAACTATTCAAACACAAAATTGTATATATAAAATATATGCATTTTTATCATCAAAACTAGAGATTAGATGCAGAAACAAATCTTGTTCTAACAATCTCCCCCTTTTTTATGATAACAAAAACCATGTATTTTGATGGAACAATTTTATAAGGTATTATAATAAGAAGTATTAGAGAAAGTTTAGAAAAACTTCCTTTGAGATAAACAAGCTTCCCCCGAGTCTAATATTTAAAACAATTTAGAGATTTTAGGATATCTGAGCATTGTTGGCTTGTCAGAGCCTGACTTGATCATAAAGTGAACTTTTTCAGAGCTTGACTTCTCAGAATCTTTTAAAAGATATAAGTTTCTATATCTGAGCCTGATTTATCAGAACCAACGAAATATTATAAGTTCTTTACCAGAACCTTCTAATTAATCTGAACTTAATCCATTTGCTTATCAACGTGTTCCTGCAACAACATTCTCAAAACAATCTTGCAAATATATTTGGATAGAATGTAAGCAATGGGATTTACAAAATTAGATATATCAAAATTATCACTATCTTTCTCCCCTTTTTGTCATAGTCAAAAATATTTTTTTTTAAAAAGTTAGAAACATTAGGTGTGAGAAAAAAATTAAGCACGCTTTTTCTAATTCCAGAAACAAGGGAATCTTTCATTGATTATAAAGAGAGTACAAATAGGACTAAAAAACAAAGGGGTTTAAATTGTTGGGATTTCGGTAGAACACAGGGAAAGAGTTGAAATTGTTGGAATTTCTAAGATAAGGGGTTTAATCCCGTTTATTATAATTGATATCGGGTTAAGGTGTTGGTAGGTTTGTGTTTTGTGTGTTGATTTTGATGAGGATTAATGAAATTGGGGAAAAACCATGTGTTGAATGAATAAATGAATGAATCCTTGATGAATATATAATTTTAGGAACTTTAAATAAGTATTATAGGCTGTTATGAATGTTATATAATCATAGGATTTCAGATTCTGAAATCGAGACTTTTTACGGAATTGAATTTGGAGGTCAAGAAGGCCTCCAACCATGAAAAATTGTAGGAGGAAAAGTGATGTCTGGTGCGAGCGTCGGGCGACGCAGCGCCCCAAGCGTCGTCAGGCGATGCAGAAGCGATTGTGGATAGAAGTGATGTAGCAGCAAATGTTCAAAACATCATAACTTGAGTTTTAGGAGTTTGTTTGATACGTTGTTCAAAGCGTTGGGAAGCTGGCGTGATGAACTATATTATGACTGAATTATATGAGTGTTTTGATGCATGATTCCAATAACTTTTCAACTTCTGCAAGAAAATCACCAAGAAAATTCACCAAGAAAATCACCAAGAAAACCTAAAAATTCACCAAGAAAATCACTCTTCAACTTCCGCTCAAACCACCAAAGCCTACACTAACTTTACCACTAACTCTCAACACATCTTGTACATAATTCCACACCAATTTTATTCTCCCACAAATTCTAACTTTATCATGATTATAAACATTTCAACCACATCTTTTTTGTCAAAACCAAAAATATTTCTCACTCATCCACTTTATTCTCACAAATTGTTTTTACATTAGCAACTCACCCAAAAGTATCATAACATTCACCTAAATATATATACAACTACCACGTTTTCCATTCACTAAGAATTACCATGCAATATTTTTTCTCACAAAAATCCTCATTCCTATGTAATATTTTTTCAGTAAAACCACCATAACTTCTAACCGTTATATTTCCTTGCTTCTCAAATAACCAATATTCATCATAAACTACTACCAAATCAGGCTTTCATACACAAGTAACATAACTTGTCATTTTGCAAACCAATACAACCCAACCAATAAAAACCTTACCTTGCATAAATGTTTCAAACCATTATTCATAAATTTACAAAAAACAAAGTAAACAGAGTAGTGCCAAAATCGAAATAACAGAAGGAGGAGAAGCGGATTGAGAAAGTTGTTGCAAATTAACACAAATTAACACAAATTACTCCATAAATTAAGCTTAACTCCATCACATTTTAACTTAAATCAATTAAAAAGGAAAATATAACTAGCTTACCAAAAAGTGATAGGAGGTGGTGGTGTTGAAAGCTGAGCAGAGAGGTGTTTGGTTTCGTCTTAGACAAGGCAGGTCGATTGGGGAGTGTATGAAGAGTATTTCATTGAGAAGAGACGGAGTGAAGAAACAATGATGATGGGTGAAGAGACGGAGTGAAGATGAGAAGAACTCAGTGATGATGAGAGGGAATGAAGAACAAGAACGACGAAAGTTTGTATGGGATTTAGGAAGAAGAAGAACAATGGAGATTAGAAAGTATTGACTTAAAACCTAGACTGTAATATTTTATTTCAATTTTAATTAAGCTTAGGCAGTGCTTTTAGAAAGCGCTGCCTAAAGTGTGGCTTTAGCAGCGCTTTGGGCCTATGATAGTGCTTCTATTGTTGGGCCTATGGAAATGCTTTAAATTTAATAGTGCTTTCTATAATTTATTTTTTCTTCAATTTAAATTAATCTTAGGAAGATCTTTTAGAAAGTGATGCCTAAAGTGTGGCTTTAGCAGCGCTTTGGGCCTATGTCAGCGCTTTTTTCAGTTGGGCTTTACACGATGCTTTTTCTATAAAACGCTGTCTACAGAATGATGTAAGTGATGCTTGATATGTTGTGTTATTGTGATGTTATGAAACCATGATGTTTTAGATGAGTTTTTGGTGTGTTTTAATGTGAAACCGCAAGAAGAATTGGGGGTGAACAAGTGCAGAATTGCAACAGGAAGTTGCAGTCTGCTAAGCGTCATCAGGCGATGGGGATAGTCGTCGAGCGATAAGGACGTCGCTTGGACTTTGTCGGGCGAGCTTGGAAGTGAAGGAAATGTAGAAAAAGTAGAGCTACTAGAGTGCTTCGCTCGCACGTTCGTTAGGCGATGCAGAAGCGAAAGAGACTTTGTCGGGAAAGAAAGAGGCTTCGTTGGGCTATGGTGTCCAGATTGAATGTCCATGTTGGATTTTCTTAAAAGTGCCATAACTTGAGTTTTAGAACTCCATTTGAGGTTCCGTTTGAAGAGTTAGATAGATAACACGATGAACTACACGTGGGTGGAATAAAATGAGTAAAGAGATGGATGTGTCTAGTACCTAGGATAAAATAAGCTTAGATCCTAAACAGGTAGTTTTAATGATGCATGTTGCTATGATGAATTGTTGGTATTTTAATGATGTATGATGCTATGATGAATTTTTGGTATTGGAATGATGTATGTTGCTATGATAAATTGTTGCTATGATGAATTGTTGGTATTTTAGTGATGTATGTTGTTATGATGAATTGTTGGTATTTTAATGATTTTTGTTGCTATGATGAATTTTATTAGTATTTTAATGATGTATGTTGCTATGATGAGTTGTTGGTATTTTAATGATGTATGTTGGTATGATGAATTGTTGGTATTTTAATGAGTTATGTGTTTCTATGATGAATTGTTGGTATTTTAATGATGTATGTGTTACTATGATGAGTTGTTGATACTATGATGTATGTTGTATGATGATAGTAATGTTGGCGGCCTTATTGGAAAATGTAGTGGGCTTATGCCTTGTGGTTGCATAGTTGTGATGTTGCATGACGGTGATGCATGCATTGGTGAGGGCTTATTCCCTATTGTTGGCCTGTAATGGCGTTGTGTTGAGGGCTTATGCCCCGTTGTTGCCCATTTGACACTATGTTGGGGGCTTATGCCCTGTTGGTACCACATGTATTTAGTTGTTGTCGGTTGCATTGCATTGCTCTTCCTTTGGTTTGATGTCGTGCTATATGAATGAAGAAAGTGTTTTAATGATTTATGATGAAGATGTGCATATGTTATTATGATATAAAGGTGTGGGTATAATACTTGGTAAATGATGATGTACAGATTTCATGATTGATATTGTTTATAAATACTATATATTTTCCTTATATCTTTTATAATGATTGTGATTACTCACCCTTTCTGCTTGAATGTTGTTTCCACGTGGGTAACCCGCAGGTGATGGAGAATAGTTCGTAGAAGCTGAGGACAACTTTATGGAGTGTTTATTTAGTTTCGTCGAATAGAAGGTGTCTTTCTCTGAAATGTAACACTGGGTTGGGAAACGTTTGACTTGTATATTGTGTTCCTTTTTGCTGACAGAATAAAATAAGTAGTTCTAGTTGTTTTAAATTATTGGAATATCATGACTATGGATGGTGTAAATTGATGATGATTTGAAAGATATTATAAATAAAGTTATGTTGTGATTATGATTTCCGCTGCATAGTGTTTTCAAGAATATGTGTTGATTTTCCAAAAAGGATAAATGAGATAATTGTTGAAAGCCCGTGTTACGGAGCAAGATGTTTTGTTTAAGATATTTTATGAAGCATGTGACACCCTCGTTGGTGCTTTACTATGATTTATTTATTAAATTATTCGCGAATTATTAGTTGGGTTTAGAAGGGTGTTACAATACCAATTTTGATTATGAATGCCAAGATGAAAGTTTTGACCAATAACTAGAATATTAGGATGATTTTTGTTAATGACTTCCAAGAGATCATCATTTCCACTGGAAGACTTTGAAATACGACACAAGGAGGGATGAAAATAGAGATTAAATAAGACATGATATATATAGGATAAGAGAAAACATAACTGACAAGAGAATTAATTTCCTTCAAAAGGGAATCAGACACGAAATACTCATGATATTTAATGTCTTAGCTAGATACTAGGAAGAATAAAGGACAACCATCATTTACAATATGATTTGTCAGGAAAATTAATACAAGAAGACAAGAGAATCATGAGAATAGATAGTTCGTGCTAATAATTTTTATTTCCAATAAAAGATAGTCTCAATATTTCCAAAAAAAGATGATAGGAGTGAAACGTGAAGATTTCATGTAGTCTAAAAAAAGTTCCCACTGCTCAAGGTGATATTCTAAAAAGGCATAAATGACTGATTATTTGTAACTATGCATATTGATGTTCTCAAAATCAAGACAATCAAGGAGTTTCTGATTTAAGATGTTTCTGATCAAGACATATTCTAACTATTAGAAGTATCACTGATGAGAAGAGTAATTAACTATATGCATAAATTTAGAAACTTATTTTTCACAACAGGAGAAAAATACACATACAAAGAAAAGTTTCATTCTGGACAGAGTACCATATTTAAATGTTTCAGAATGAACAAAATTTTATCTTCAGCTAAGGGTTTTGTGAAAATATCAGCCCATTGATGGTCTATATCTATGAATTTTAAAACAAGAATCCCTTTCTGAACATAGTCTCTAAAACATTATGTTTGATTTCTACGTGTTTTTCTCTATAATGCAAAATAAGATTATTACTTAAGCAAATAGAAGGAGTATATTAGATAGTTACCATCGTATATCTGGAAATCTTCAAGTTAACTTTTCATCTAGAGCATTTGTATGCTGCAGAGAGACGTTGATATATATTTTGCTTCAGCAATTGATAATACAATCATTGATTGCCTTTTGCTAGACCAAGAGATGATATTATCACCCCAAAACTTAAAGTTCCCATAAGTGCTTTAACGTTCTATTCTATCTCCTACATAGTCTGTATCACAGAAACCTGATAGCTTGTATCCTGATGTTTTCTTATACATCAAGTCAAGGTTAGGTGTTCCCTTCAGATGCCTTAGGATTCTCTTAATAACTATTAAGTGAGTTTCCCTTGGATCTGATTGAAAACAAGCCCAGAGACGTACACTGAATAAAGTATTTGGACGAGAATTAGTCAGATAGAAAAGAGATTCTATCATACCACGATAGAGCTTCTGATAAAACTTTATACTAACTTCATCTTTTTCTAGAATGCACGTAGGATGCATATGAGCCTTTGCTAGTTTTCTTTATGACATATCAAAAGTTCTTTTGTATATTTTCTTTGATGAATATATGTAGCTTATGGAGTTTGATTTATCTGTATTCCCAAAAAGTATTTTAATTCTTGCATCAGACTCATTTCAAATTATGTATGCATTAAGTTAGAGAATTCTTGCGACACTAAGGGATTAGAATAATAAAAAATAATGTCATCCATATATATATTTGGCATATCATTAGATCGTTTCGGAAGTTTTTACAAAAATTGGTAGTGTCCACCATGACATTTGAAACAAAATTTTCTAAAAGAAAAGCACTTATTCTATCATACCAAGCTCTGGGGGATTATTTTAGACCATACAATGATTTTTTAAGTTTGAAAACATGTTATGAAAACTTAGTACTTTTAAAACTGGAGGTTGGTGTACATATACTTCTTCAGAAATGTAACCTTTCATAAACGAGCTTTTGACATCCATTTGGTATAAGGTTATATGACTATTAACAGCAAAAGAGATTAGAAGACAAATTGTTTCTAACCTGGAGGCTGGAGCAAATGTTTCATTGTAGTAAATAACTTCTTGTTGACTAAAGCCTTGTGCAACCATTTGTTCCTTGTTTCTGACGACTTCTCCTTTCTCATTTACCTTTATTCTGAATACCCACTTGGTTCTAATCTTGTAAGTTCCTTTAGGCTTAGGTACCAGATCCCAAACATCATTTCTGGAGAAATAATTTATCTCTTCTTTCATTTCTATAATCCATTCATTATCTTTAAGAGCCTCTTGACAAGAAGTTGGTTCTATCAGAGACACCAATCTCAGAAGAGTTTCCTCAGATTGCTTGAATATGGATCTTGTTCTGACAGGTTCAACTTTATCTCCCATAATCAAATCTTCAAATTACACTTGCCTTTACCTTTGTATTTTTTGGACATGAACATTCAAGTACTTCAGATGTATCATCTTTTCTATCAAAATCTTTCTCTTCAGAATCTTTAGCCTTTTTTCCAGAGCCTGTAAGATTTATTTCTAGATCTGTAAAATAACTTTGACTTTTCTAGGTCAAGCTTATCGTCGAACCTAACATAAATTGATTCCTCCATGGTGTGTGTTTTTTTATATTGTATACTCTGTAGGCCTTACAGCATTGTGAGTATCCCAACATAATCCGTGCTTTAGAATCAAAGTTGTTAAGATTCTCTTTAGTGTTTAAAATAAAGCAAGAACATCCAAAGGGATGGAAATAAGAAATGTTGGGTTTTATTCCTTTTCATAACTCATAAGGATTCTTTTCTAGAATATGTATTATGGAGATTCTATTCTTAATAAAACATGATTTATTCACAGCTTTTTCCCATAAGTGCTTAGTTGCATTAGTTTCGTTGATCATGGTTCTGGCCATTTCTTGCAATGTCCTATTCTTCCTTTCTACAACTCCATTTTGCTGTGGAGTTCTAGGACATGAGAAATCACATGATATTCCATTTGAATCAAATAATTCCTCAAATTATTTATTTTCAAACTCTCCACCAAGACCACTTCTGACTCTAACAATCTTAGAATCAAATTCATTTTGCACTTTAGAATAGAAACTAGTAAATACAGAATGTGACTCATCCTTATGCCTTAGGAATATTACCCATGTCCAACGACTATAGTCATCTACAATAAAAAATCCATACTTCTTACCATTGACTGAAGTTATTTTAACAGGTCAAAACGAGTCAATATGTAGAAGCTCCAAAGGTCTGGAGGTAGAAACAATATTTTTAGCCTTAAAGTAAGTTTTAGAAAACTTGCATTTCTGACATGCTCCACAAAGTGCATCTGAAGTAAACTTTAGTGTAGGTAGGCCTCTGACTAACTCAAGTTTATTTAGCCGAGATATTATTCTCGAGCTAATGTGACTCAAGCGCCTATGCCATACCCGTTGCTCTTTGTTAACAAGAATTAATCATTTTACATATTGATTTTTAAGATCAGAAAGATTTATTTTATAAATTTTGTTCTTCCTCTTTCCAGTGAAGATAATTGAGTCATCTTTCTGACTTACAAACTTACATACTTTTTGATTAAAATGAATGTCATAACCGTTATCACTTAATTGGATTATGGATAACAAGTTATAAATTAGACCCTAAACATAAAGTACATTAGATATAGAAGGAAGATATCCATTACCTATTGTTCCAGATCCTTTTATTCTTCCTTTCTGGTCTCCTTCAAAATCAACGTATCCAGCATATTTAAGTTCCAGGTTTTAAAATATATGCTTTCTTCCTGTCATGTGACATGATCATCTAGAGTCTAGGAACTATGACTAATGTTTTAACTCTACTGCATAAAATATCTCTTCTGAGTCAGACTCAATTTCTGATGTGTTTCCTTCTGACGTAGTAGCCATGAATGTTATGTTGGCATGCTCTTCTTCAGATTTTGATCCTTCAGAGTCTGATTCATCCCACATTGCCATGAGACCTTTCTTCTTGCCATTGAAATAACTTTTTTTAAAGCTTCCTTTTATGATGTTTTCTTTCTTACGCGTTATACATTCATTTATATAATGTCCTGGCTCTGTGCACTCATAACATGTTACTTCCTTGCTTGCTCTTCCTCTTGCAGATGTTTATAAATGATCTCCTTTGTTTTTAGATCCTCTGAAGTTCTTTTGTCTTTTCTTCTAGAGTTACTTGACTCTTTTGGACAGAAGGGACAATTCATCTTTGTCACCAGAAACTTCATCGTCATAATCTTTTACTTCTTCAGCTTGGAAGGCTTTGTACTTTTCTGACTTGGGTATTTCTGATCTTGATCTTAGAACAATAGATTAACCTCTTTTCTAGGGCTCATCTTTCTCTAACTATATTTTGTGAATCTTAAGAGAACTTATTAACTCTTCAAGAGTTATGTTGTTCAGATTCTTAGCCAGATTTAGCGTAGTAACCATAGGTCTCCATCTTTTGGAAAGATTTTTTATAATCTTCTTGACATGATCAACTGTGGAGTAACCTTTGTCCAGAATTGAGTCTTGATACTAAGGTTTGAATCCTTGAGAACATAGTCTCAATTTTTTCTTCTTCTTCTTCTTCTATCTTGAAAGCCTCATATTTATGGATTAAGTCCAGAGCATTAGTTTCCTTGACTTGAGTGTTGCCTTCATGTGTCATTCTTATGAATCAAGAATATCCTTTGTTTTTTCTTTATTAGTGATCTTCTTAAATTCATTGTAAGAAATAGAATTGAGAAAAATAGTTCTGGCTTTGTGGTTATTCTTGAGATCACGCTTTTGTGCATCATTCATTATGTTTCTAGGAATGAGAATACCAATTGCACTAACAGGTGCCTCATAGCCATTTGTGACAATATCCCAAAGATCAATATTATAGCATAGAAACAAAATTTATAGTCTATCAATCCAGTAGTCAATTTCTCTCTATCAAAAACATGAGGCTTAGAATTATAACTATCTCTTTCGTTTATGTTTGTAGCAGCCATTTAAGTTTTTCTCACACTAGACCTCTCTACACGGTTAAGTGTTTGATTGGAAAATCAATAACAGAGCCGATGCTCTGATACTAATTAAAGGTAGAGAGAAACACAAGAAATTGGGGGTTTGAATTAGGTTTTCAAAAACTTTTTCTTTATAAATTTTTTTCACAAACAATCAAAATAGACAATGTAAGAAGGAAAAATACAAATAAGTTTATACAAGTTCACCTTAAACAAGGCTACTCTTGTCCACCCGCCAAGATAATTTTGCCATCAAAAAGGACTTAATCCACTAATCTTGAAAGATTACAAACAATGTGTAAAATTTTAGAAAAACACCTTAGCCCTCTCAAGTATATAGCCTATAACTTAGTCACTTGAGGAAACAAATCTCAAAGATTTACAATCAAACAGTGTTTATAATAGTGCTTCTAAAAAGCATATTTAACACTACAATGAAGAAAAAAATGTTTACACATAAATATGATGAACAACTCTTATGTATAGAACAATGATAATAATACAATAATGAACAATAACTGTTGTGTTATAGAGAACAAAAGTTAACATAAAAATGAGCAACAACACTTTGTGATTTTAATTTCTCTTGAATATTTTATCTCTTTGGTTTCTTTTCATAATAGATTTTATTTGTTTCAATACTTCTTCTGTTTCAGAATTTTCTTCATTTTCAAATGAAGTAGTCATCTCTTTATGTAGAATGAGAAACTAGATCATTGGATAGTATAAAACGTCACTTTTATTTACCAGTTGCCATAACAGTAACATGAGATCATGAGAGACAAGAGCACAACAAATCTTCAATCTTACAATGCATTCTTCACCATAGTGGAATAGATATTGTACCATTGTATTGTATTCTTCTTGTGCAAGTTTATGATCTTTTCTTCTTATGAGATACTTCTGATCTGAAGTAGTGAAGAGAGTACAGAAGAGATCACGTTCTTGTTCTTAACTTCTGATGGAGTATTTATGAAATGATAAATATTCTAGAAGATGTTTCATTGTAATGTTCCCAAAGGTACTTGAGTCTTCAGAATCAGAACTTTGTCTTCAGATTTAGAGCAATAACTTATTTGACGAATAATTTTTTATATCTAAACTAGAAGCAAAAGCTTATCTGATGAAGCACATTTTGATTTCTCAGTTGGAAGTAAAATCTTACAAAGAAATCATTTTCTTAGAAACACAACTTGACTTCTGAGTTGAAAGCAAAAGCTTACACATAAATCCTTTTCTTAGAAACAAAAATTGACTTTTGAGCTGAAAGCAAAAGCTTATCTGAGAAGTGCATCTTGGTTTCTGATTTAGAGTAAACACATATATTCTCCTCTAGTGAATATTCAACATTCATCAGAACTGCTGATGTTTCTTGAGAAGTGAATACAATAGTTCTTCTGATGGTGCCAGCATGATTCTAATGATCTTATCCTAAATTAAGTAGAATATTATTTCTGCACACTTAAAGAAACTATTAGAATACAAAATTGTTACATATAAAATATATGTATTGTTATCATCAAAATTAGAGATTAGATGCAGAAATAAATATTGTTCTAACACTTTCAATCATTATCTGACGTGCCTCAATAAATACACTTTAATAGGTGGGCTTCTCTATTCTTTGAAGTGTTGCAGACTCAGATCAGGGTCGGCCAGACCTCTCTTTGACTGTTTCTATCCCCCTAGCCATGATGATGGTCAAACATCTTGGAATAAGAGACACTCATGACCTACCCTTTTTCCAACAACCATAGTGAGGTGACCTTAAATGCAGTTGTCATTTTGTCTATCACTCAAATTCTATAAATAGGTTTTACCAAGTCTCATTTTTCTCACCTTTTCATTTCATCTCATAGATTCCTAGAAGATATTGCTACACAATTTTCTCTCTTCCGAACTAAATCTTCAACCAAACGCTCACAACATCAGATAACACCTTATCCCTTCAATTGTTTCCTTTCTTCTTTCATCGTGTATATTCGAGATTGTGATCTAGGAGGATTATAAAGATCCAAAATGATGTTGAATTGTATAATTATGGAATAGATGTTTGAGAAGCTCTAAATGAGATACGAGAAAAGTAAATACGAGGTTCGGTGAAATGAAGCTCTTGAATAATTTTGAAATGAATATTTGTAATAATTAGATGGAAATAAGAGTTTAAATGTTTTGATTGCATTATCTTTATTTACTTTTTGTTTAAATAAAATGTTTAAATTATTTTTTCAACAAAATTAAAATTAGAGATTAATTTACAAATTATTAAATTTATAAAGACGAATTTGCAAACTTTGAAACTTTATAGCAGTCGTTTTGCAATTTTTTTATAATTTAAAAGAACAAATTTTACAAAGTTAAAAAAATATAAAAACCATTTTGAAAGCTTCAAAAAATAAATAGATGCTAAATTATATATTTTATAATATTTAATTGATTTGAGATCAATATTCTATAAAGTGAATAATAAATTTAAATTTTTTATTCATTAGGTGCTATTTTAAATGCCTCAAATTTAATTTAAACAAAATACTTTATTTGAAGAAAAATATTAAATATATCGTAAACTTGTAAAGCATTCGAAGTTTTGGAATAGAAAGATAAAATTTATTTTGTCTATACCATTTTTGTTGTCGTTTGATGTCATTTTGACTTCAAGAAAATTAGTGTGAATGAGATAGAGTATGAATGAATAAAATAAGTTTTAAATAGAAATGTTCTGTCTAGTTTTTTAATAGTCTTAATTTATTGATTCATTGTTCTTCTTGGCCCTTACATGAATTCACAATAATTTTGTATTTTCTTTTAACCTGATTATGTAAACTATTTCATGCATAATCTTAAATTACATGTTAATATTACATGTTTTGAAGTGATATTTTTTACATGTAAGATTCATATTTAAATTACATGTTAATATTACATGTTTGAAGTGATATTTTTTTACATGTTACATTCATATTTTTCTCTTGTATTTATCTTTTATATTTTAAAATGACAATACTTCTCTTTATATATTTTTCAAATTCACATACTAAGCCACACCAAAACATGCTAAAATGTACAGATCCATATTTAAACCCACCGATAATATTACCGCTACGATCCGATATAACTTTGATGCATCAATTAATCAAACTAAAGAGAAAGATGAAGAAGATCTTGAACTCTCTGAAAAATTGGCGAGGATATTAGAGCAAAGGGACAACAATATACAACTGTACCAAGAATTTATTGAGATCATCAACCTCTGCACAAAGAAAGATCCGAAAGAGATCAAGCTAGGGACAACTTTGGAGGAAAGCGTCAAAGAAAGGTTGATCAAGCTTTTGCATGAGTACGTGGATATATTCACCTGGTCTTACAGAGATATGCCGAGATTAGATACGGATATTGTGGTGCATGGGCTACCTCTGAAAGAAGGTTGTTCTCCAGTTAGGCAGAAGCTCAAAATAACTGTCCAAACATGTCTAACAAGATTCGAGAAGAGGTCCTTAAACAATCTGACGCAGGATTCATAGTCATGGTAGATTATCCATTTTGGATAGCTAACTTTGGGCTAGTATCCAAAAAAGAAGGTAAAGTACGCATGTGCGTAGACTATCAGGATCCGAACAAAGCAAGTCCCAAAGACGATTTTCCGTTACCTTACATAGATGTGTTGTTGGATAATACATCTCAAGTTTCGGTATTCTCATTCATGTATGATTTCTCAAGTTATAATCGTATCAAAATGTCATCCGCGAATATGGAAAAGACTATTTTCATGATTCTTTGAGATACGTTCTGTTACAAAGTAATGCCCTTCGGTCTAAAGAACACAGAGACAACTTATCAACGAGCTATGATCAGATTATTTCATGACATGATCCAAAAATCAGATTAAATTAACTTGATTATTTACAATGGTTGATTCTAACTTAATCTCATAATTAATATTATTATATATTAGATTAATACAAAAATAAGTAGTAAGCAGACAATAAATAAACTGTATCGTTACATCAACCATATAATTATGTCTCAAAATTCTGAAATAATGTTTTGCATGTAAAGGAAACATTTTTCTGAAAGAATTAATATTTAAAAAAAAAAAAGACTGGTAGTCAATAACACGACAAACTTTCTATTGTTATAGCATCCCATGTGTATACTTTAATTGCATGCCTCTCCCCATGGTCGCAGCACATGCATGCTCACTAATTTGCATAGCAATTTTTTTTTAATCTATTCGTATTTGACCAGCTTATAAAATAAATGAATATATTAACCATATGTTTCTTTTTAAAATTAATTATATCACCTTCTCCATAATACTCCTTCATTATAATTATAAAAACAAATGAATGTCTAATATTTTATGAAATTTATTAAACTAAAGTCTTTTTTTCTTTAAGCCTCTGATTATTTTTGGCTGGCCCTGAACATAAACATGTAATTTTCAAAGTGGACAATCATGTTGTTATGTTATTACAATAAACTATATAAGATACAAAATTTTATTCAATAATGGTAACATGGAATTCTTGCTTACACGCATAGAATACTACTATTCCTTAGTAAGTTTGAGGATACTGAAGTTGAGTTGTTTTATTTACTTCAAAATTTAATACAATAATTTGAACTCATTTTTGTATCATCTATCAACTTTATTTGAGTCATCTAAATAAAGATGAAAACGAGAGGTAAATCCATGGGGACCATGAATAGTGTAAAGAGGCTAACTAAACATTTGAAAGACTTAGGTAGAGTCAATGTCATGCCTCTTTAGTTAAATAATTGCATGATAATTCATCAATGTCTATTTTAAAAAGACTAGAGACTTCACTTTCTTTCATTTTTGTATTCATTTATTTGTCTTTTTTCCTTTTGAACTTTTTAGGCTCACAAAATGCAATATGAAAATGAAAACGAAAAAAAAAAATCAACTATCATGTGCATAGTGTGTCCACATATGGTTGGGAGAGTTTTTCCTTTTTGTCATAGGTTTTGGGCGTGCTATCCATGACATAGAGCACTATTTAAGCCTTAAGGACAATGTTATTTAAGGATTTTATTTGGCCGACTTAATAATAATCTTGTAAAGAAATTAATAATAATGTGATTATTTTGGCTTTATTTTGCCTTTTGCTAATAATTTGTTGGAAGAGTTTTTCAAAAAGTTATAAGAGTTATACAGGTATTTCTTTAATATTAAGAATGTGTTTGGATTAATTTATTTAAATTTATCTAATGATGTAATTTTGGATTAAATATATTTTTGATCTTTATAAATATTTTTAATTTTATTTTTAATTTTTATTAAAAAATGATAAATTTTGGTCTCTAAATTTTTTTTTATTCATCCAGATTTAGTCTCTGCTATTTTCTAAAATTTTAAAAACTGTTTAATTACCTTTAAACTTTTAAAATTTTGAATAATATTTTTCATATGTGTTTAGAATACTATAAAATGTTTCTTTATCAAATTTTAGAATTTTTTAAAATGAAAAGAATTAAATATAATATTTTTAAATTTCAAAAGATATTGATAAAAATAATGAAAATCTCGACTGAGAAATCAAATTTTTGAATTTCTTTTTTTCCAAGGAATTTTTTATAATGTTCTAAACATATCTAAAAAATAATCATTCAAAAATACACATTGATTTAACAACAGAGACTAAAATTATGTGCATAATAATTTTGTAGGGACTAAAACATGTCATTATTTTAATAAAGGGTAAAATGAAATTTAAGATATTTATAGGGACAAAAACATATTTAACCCTATAATTTTTTTAGCATTGGGTAGAATTTATCCAAATAACTTTGATATTTTTTATAAATTTTTTAACTTCAGTTTTTTAAATTTCTCAAAATAATTTATAACTAATTTACATTGTTAGTACACAAGGTTGAAGATGAAGATGAAAGAAGAGAGAGAAAGAGAATGAGAGAGAAAGACGACTATAATAAATTTGTTGAGAAAGAAACTCTATTAATAATTATATTACAAAATTCTAGTTACAAATTTGTTTAAATATACAAAATAAACTGCCATGTACGCCCTAGTAAAAGTATGTTTAATAGCTAAATTAACAGCTAATAGTAGCTTCTAAAACATATCAAACTACTGCTTTTGAGTAACAACCTCAAAAGTTCTATTGCTTCTGACTAACAATATGATTCTGGATATGAATTATTTCTAACATCATTCCTTAATTTATAATCAAAAATATACAACACTGATTTCATCCCTCAAACGGATAAAGTGTTCAGTCTTGACATCTTTAGTCAGAACATCTGCAAGTTGTTTTTGAGCGTTGTGCAACTTCTAGAACTTTATTCTGGACTTGACTTCTCAGAAAATGGAACTTCGTGTCAATATACTTGCTTCTCTCGTGCAACACTGGGTTCTTGGCGAGGTTTATAGCCGGTTTGTTGTCAATCATCAACTTCACAGGTTTGCTCACTTTGATCTTCAGATCCTGCAATAAATTCATCAGCCAAACAGCTTGACACGCAGTTAAAGCACCTACAATGTATTCAGCTTCACAAGTTTACAACGCAGCCACAATTTGCTTCTCAAAACACCAAGAAATAAGACTTCTCATATACTTGAAAAAATATACAGAAGTACTTTTATGTCAACTCTGTCTCCACACCAATCAGAGTCTGAATAACATATCAGCTGTGTCAATTTTAACACCAGAAGGGAACAACACTCCATACCTTAGAGTCCCTTTAATATACCTCAGAATCCTGACAACAGCTTGGTAATGTGACCACTTTGATTTGTTCATAAGCATACTCAATATTCCAACTGCATAACAAATGTCAGGTCTGGTGTTACATAAATATCTCAATGAGCCAACCAATTGTTTGAAAGTTGTAGCATTTATATTATCAACCTCAACATCAAAATCTAGCTTGTGATTCGTCTCAATAGGTGTGATTGCAGTCTTGAAATTTGTTAACTCAAATCTCTTCAGAAGCTCAAGTTTATACTCCAGCTGATGCAAAATTATATGCTTCTGAGAGTAAAAAATCTCCATCCCTAGAAAATATACCATATTTCTCATATCATTCATCTCAAACTCATTCACCAACACCTTCTTGAGCTTTATTATCTCTTATAGACAGCTCCCTGTTAGCAATATGTCATCAATATAAAGATATGCCAGAATTATATTGCCTTTAGATGTATGATGAACATAAACGCCATACTCCATCTCACACTTTCTGAATCCTTATGGCTTGAAAAATGAAATAATCTTTAGATTCCAAACTCTAGGAGCTTGTTTCAGTCCATACAACGCTTTGTAACCCGTACAATATCACTTCTTGATTATTTTTCACAATACCGAGAGGTTGTGACACGTATACCTCTTCTTGTAATGGACCGTTTAGAAATGCATATTTCACATCCAGATGTATCAAAGACCGATTTTTATTTGTAGCTATAGAAATCACCAATCTGGTTGCTTCATAACTAACTACATACGCAAACACCTCAAAGTAATCTAGTCCATATTTCTATAAAAATCCTCTAGTTTCTAACCTTACTTTATGTTTGTCAATTGATTCATATGGCTTTAACTTTATCTTGAAAACTCGTCTGACGATGACGGCTTTCTTCTCCTTTGGAAGCTTAGTCAACTCCCAAATCTTATTTCTTTATATAGCCTCAATTTCTTCTTTCTTGGCCTTCAACCACACTTTCTTCTTGAGAGCTTCTTCAACACTAACTGGTTCAAATTCTACTAACATGACACACTGAACAACTTCACCCTCAAAGTCTACTTCAGTATCTTGTAACATGTCAAACTTTTATAATCTCCTTGGTATTTGTCTGATTCTTTTTGGCCTATGGGCTTATTCAAAATCTCTTTCTTATTCTGGAGCCGTATTAAATTCTGGACTTCCTTCAGAAGTTGTATTACCTCAAGAAGCTCCACTTTCAAAAGGTCCGCCTTCAGAAGCATGATCCCCATAGTTTTGACCACTAGATTATGGATCATCATTAGAATCTGGATCAGAATCAGATTCCTTTGTAATCAAAATCATCTTTTGACTCTAAATTATCTTCAGAGTCTCCGTCTAACTCTAACTCATTTTCAGAATCTTCAGATTCTGAACTATCTTGAGAAGTTACCTCAGGTGTTAACACTACACCAGAGTTGGATTAAGACTTGTTCCAATCTCATGCTTCTAACTTCTTCACAACAACGTATCTATTGAATTCAATTTTATTAGTGACTGAATAATAAAGCTTGTATGCACTTGTATTGTGGTACCCAATTAGCACCATTACTTTGCTTCTATCATCCAGCTTCTTTCTCTTAGCATCTGGAACATGTTTGCTACAAATTGAACTAGATACCTTGAAATGCTCGCACTTTTCTTATCTCTCGTCCACTTCTCTTAAGGAATAGTTTCCTTCAGATTCTTCGTTGGACACCTATTGAGCACATACGCTGAAGTGGCAACAACTTCTCCCCACAAGGTGTGAAACATCTTCTTCTGTTTCAGTATGCTCCTTGTCATATCAAACAAATTTTTATTTCTTCTTTCAACAATACCATTGTGTTGAGGAGTGTATGGAGAATAAACCTCGTGCTCAGTTTTATTCTCCTCACAAAACTTCTGGAACTCTGTAGAGTTGTACTCACCTCCACTGTCAGTTCTGAGAACTTTCAACTTCTGACCACTCTATTTCTCAGCCTTCACCTTCAAATTCTAGAACTCGGTAAACACCTCATGCTTAAACTTGATGAGTACTACCCATGTCATTCTTGTGAAGTCATCCACAAAAGACACAAATTACTTGTTTCCTCTAAGTGAAGGTACTAGAAATGGTACACATACATCTGAATGCACTACTGCCAAAGAATGTTTTGCTCTTAGAGCTACTTCTGACGCAAATGGAAATCTAGATTGCTTGCTGTTGTACCCCAAAATTTTCCCTCTTATTTTATCAATATTTCCCCTCACAAGGCTCCTTGAACTCCAGACAGGATTAGGGTTTTGCACTGCCCAAGACATTTCCTTGCACTGATGACCTAAATTAGGGTTTGAGTTTACACAAAGATTTTTGGACTTTCAACATTCAAAGTGACTTTCATACTTCATGTTGGACTCATGAGTTTGTCCATACCAAGTTTCAAGCCTTGAATCAAATTTTTGCCCAGACAATTGAACAGTTGACCTAGAAATCAGCTATATTGGGAAAAAAGTCAATTGTGGCCAATTTACAGTCAAACCTCACAATTTTTGATCCACATCAACATTATAGGCTCATATGAACCATTTGATCAAGTTTGGACCGTAACTTCTCAAGAAATTTGATCAAATCATCAAAAGGGCAAAATGGTCATTTTTTAGGGTTTTGACTACACAAGGGCAATTTATGATTTTTCACCTAGCCAATGGCAAATTGGTTTCAATAATGGATTCAAGGACTCAATGGCATCATCTTAACCTATTCACAAGGTTCAAAAGATCTCAAATGCATTGGATTGACAGATGAATTTTTCAGTCAACTGATCAAAATTTGACTGTACACTGAAAAGTCAAACTTTGACTTTTTGGTCAAAATCAAGTGCCAAGGGTCATTTTTCATCAAGATGTGTCAAAACATGAAACTTGTTCATCAAGAAACCCATTTTTGCAAATTAGGGTTTAAAGTTGAAAAATTTTCATAACTTAGAATTTTTCTAAGTTATGAAATTTTCTTAATTTTTCCTAACTTTTCCCAACATTTTCACCATGATGCAATTGGATTCAAACAAAACTTCCAACATTAAAGTTGTAGTACGCCACAAAGTCTACAACTTTGATTCACAAAGTTTTCCCAAAAGAAGCTTGGATCTCAAGTTATGATTTTTGGAACAAGGGTCCCTAAAACTTTTAACTTAGTGAAATTTTGCCCTAGTTTAGGCAGGATTTTGACCTATCTTCTTGGCCATTTTTCACATAGTTCCACTTGGAATATCAAATTGAATTTCAAATATGGATTGTAGAGAATGTTGCAAGCTTTCCAAAATGTCCAAGAACTCTCCAAACACATATGTGGTTAGGGAGAATCTAAGGCTTGAAGTTGGCAAAAACTCACTTTTCATCCATGGCATGTTCATGTTGATACAAGTTACCAATTCAAATCAACTTGGTTTGCACTAGATTATAGACCTCAAAACCATTCCACACTCAATAATTAAATGCAAATCCATTGGTCTAAGGCATTGTTTTGGTCATTAGGGCATTGCATACAAGATTAATCCCTAAATGGTAAAAGGTACATTACCATTTTTGCTAAAGTTTGCTTTATGTCAAAACCACAATCCTTGAGCATAGAGCCAAATCTCGTGCAGCAAATCAGATCCACAAACTTGAGGGGCCAAGGGAAAAGTGTGCAAGCTGATGGAGAGCCTGTACAGGCCTGCTTCACATCACTTCTCATACTTTGCTTCATAACCAAGAAATTGGTCCAATACACTAGAACTTGAACATCAGCTAAAACCAACTTGTGCAAGCTTTTGAAACATCTTTCTCACATCCCCCTTGAACCAGAAACACGACCCTTTGAGCCTTCAAACCTCCCATATCACAAAATCACATCTCATTGGCAAAACAGGGCAACATCTGCAGTTTGATTTCCATAACACAATTTGCTCGTGCGTTTTGCCCCAAACCTGTTCAAACACTTTCCATACCACCTATCCAAGCTATCCCAACCCTTGAACACTGACTGTAACTCCATTTATAGGGTTTTCCATTTTTAATTTCAGCTTGTGCAGGTTGAGTTATGTAGACTTGTTCAAGCACATTCAAGGCAAGCTAGACGTTGGAGAAGGTCAGGTGAAGTTCAAGCAAGCTCCCAAACATCTCAGGCCTTGTTGAAAAGCTCCACATTGCCATACGCGAAGTCAGCTGAAACAGGTTTTTATCAACTTCCTATCTCTCTATTTAGGAACATTTAGACTTAGGTTTGTGAATAAGAAATGTAGTATTCATAGCCATGAAGTTGTACATATGCTCAGTTTTCATTTTAATTAAGCATGCTAAGAGAATTTGATCCATGAACTTCCTGAAAAAATTAGGTTAGATTTTAGGGCTAGAGAAATTCTCTCTGGCCTTTGAGAGTTAGGACAAGTTTTTTATATGGTTAAATTCGTCTTGGAAAACCCTACAACTTTGATGTTATGTGTTTTTGCATTAGAGCTCGTATGCACGTTGTTCAAGTTTGGTACAGGGCGCGCGAAATTTTGAACCAAGGTTGAAGATGAAGTCTGGCTTGGGATGGGCTTTGCTTCTTTTGTTTTTGACACCTCCCTTTTGCTGAATGCACCCCCCGGCTCAATTTCTTTATATTTTATATTTTTGTATTTTATTTTCATTTCTGATTTTATTTTATTATTTCCAAATATAAAAAATACTCAAAAATATTTTTATAAATTTTTCACATTTATTTTACATTTTATTTTTATTTTTTCTAACATAAAAAGCAATTTAATTAGTAAATACTTTATTTATTGAAAACTTGAAAATGAATATATAATAACCATTATACTTTTATTTTATTATTTTATTTACACTAAAAAAATATTGTTCTAAATATATTTTTATTTCTTGTATATATTTTTATTTTTATTGTACATATTTAATATGATTAATATTATATATACATAATTTTATTTTATTTAATAAATAATTTGGAATAAAAACATAAAAATACTATACTTTATTTTTATTATTATTTATACTTAAATAATACTTTTTTCTAAATATATTTTATTTTTTGTATATACATTATTTTATTTTATTGTATATAAATAATATATTTAATATACTTGCATTCTTAAAAGAAAATTAGGGTTTACCCTTAATAAAAAAAAATAATCTCTTTTTATTTTATTTCTTTCTTTTTACATTAAATATTTTTACATACATAAAAATAAACAAAAACCTTTTTTTGCATATTCATATTATTACATATATTTATTTAAATTGTTTATTTAAATATTATTCATTTGTTATTCATGCCATTTGGTTCAATTTGGATGTAATAGTAAAACTAGGGTTTTAATTCCTTGTCAAATATACCCCCATTCAAAAATTGTATCCCCCTCCCCATAATCTTGTTGTAATAGTGGTAGATTTATTTTTACGCATCTTTTGCTTTCAATTATACCATGATTAGAGATTAGGGTTTGTATGCAAAAATCCAAAATTAACAAGTAGCTTGACCTAATACAAAGATAAAATGCATGAAATCAATACACAATGCACACTTGCACCCCTAGGGTTTCATCCACTTATTGCCTTAAAAATGGGTCTTGTTATGCATGTTAAGTACTTTGGCAAAACAAAAACAAAACAAAACATCATAGTCCCTCGATGACGCTATCTTGGTTGTCTAAACAAAATGATCTAGTCCCTCGAAAATTTGCTAAAAATAATTAACATAATTGCTATCATAGTCTATACGATGACCCGCGCCTGTCCCGTTTAACATCCTAATACAAGGTTGTTTACCAAATGCAATGGTAAAACAACACTGTCAAAAGGGTTAAAAACATATAGGAAAGATCTTTGAGTAAAATAGGGTAGACAACTCTTAGTTACTTGATCAAAACTTGCAAAAACATCCTTGCTATTTTCAAAACACACCTCACAACACAATTTCAAAACATTTCCCAAATCAAACTTTCAAACATTGAAACATCTTTTCAAAAGACAAACACCTTTGTATATATTCAAACAAGAATCATTACAAAGGTTGCCACAACGATGGTCTCTTTTCAAAACATTTTCAAAACCACACACAAATCACCATTTCAAACAATTGAAAAGCAAAATCAAGTGATCTAAACAAGTAACTAAGAGCCCATGGATAACCATGGATGAAAAGGGTGCTTGCACCTTCCCTTTTCATAATCTACTCCCCGAACCCAAGAAAACATCTCAAAGGTCTTTCCTGTGCTTTTTGACCTTTCCTTAGGATAAAATAAAAAGTCGGTGGTGACTCTTGCTAAACCGAAACATTTGCGAATACAAAATGCAAAACCTCAAGTCAGTTCTCCCACCGTATCACAGAACTGGCGACTCTACTGGGGAACATCTCTAAAAGTGGAGTAACCTTAGGGTTTAGATCACCTTTGCATGCTTATCTTGTTTGCTTTGATTGCTTTACATTTGGTTCTCTTGTTTGGGTTTGAATCCTCCACACGGATTTTTGGGAAACATTCATAGGTAAATAGCAATACGTTGTGGAAACTGTGCGGGGTATACTGACATGGTTGAAGCAATAGCTATATTAGTGTGACATATTTGTGGGTACCGGTAGCCTTTGAGTCAATCAAAGAGAATACAGGGCCGCTGAGTGATGTCATGAAGCACTAATGAACTCTTAGAACCTTTACTTGACCATCTTGGCCTTATTAGGGGTAGTGAGATGACCGGCTTTGGTGCAGTCCGAAGTTGGTAGATACTCGATACTACACTCATTGAGGGTTATTTTCTTGGAATATTTCGGTCGCCAGTTAAGTGGCTAAACTGAAACAATGAACACAGAAAATAACCCAGTGATATTGAGCTTCTTAGAACCCGATTACTATTTATAAGACAGGTTGAGCCAACTAACTTCAAGAGGGTATTTACCTATGAAACCCCGTGCAAGCCTGAAACTAGGAACTTGTGTGACTTGCTTGTACATATGCTTGTGCATACATCATGAACATCATAAAGCATCATATGCATCCACTAACCATTTCAAGGGTTTGGATCTTCATCTTTGTTCTTGTTTTGTAGGTCATGGAATCTCTTCGCAGGAAAACAATTCAAGTCAACCTTGTGAGAATCCCTCCTCAACTCAAAGAGCTTGCTTCCAAGATTCCGGAGAATTCTCTCTTTAGTGAAAGACATGGTAGACTTCTCAACTTGGTCAACTCCAACATTGAAGAAGACATGGTGAAAGTCCTCTTCCAGTTCTTTGACCCCCTACATCATTGCTTTACATTCCCTGATTACCAACTAGTACCTACTTTGGAGGAATTTTCTCAACTCTTGAGGATTCCTATTCTTCATCAACTATCCTACAATGGTACGGAAAGAGGACCAAAGCCTGAAGATGTTGCTCAAGCCTTACACTTGCAAACATCTGATATCAAAGGTCATTGGGAAACCATAAGTGGTGTCAAGGGTTTCTTGGCAAAGTTTCTGTTTGAGAAGGCACAAGACTGCTGGAATTCTCTAGATCTGTAAGCTTTTGAGGAGATTGTAGCACTTCTCATCTATGGGTTGGTCTTGTTCCCAAATCCTGATCAGCTTATAGATGTGAATGCTGTCAAGATTTTCATATCTCGGAATCCTGTGCCTACATTGCTTGGGGACATCTTACACTCATTTCACACACGAACAATGAGGAAAAGAGGTGTTCTCATGTGTTGTACTCCTCTTCTAGCAAGGTGGTTTATTTCTCACCTTCCCCAATCAGTTTTGAAGAATGAGCAGGGTTTAAGGTGGTCACAACGATTGATGACCCTCACACATTCTGATGTTCATTGGTGTTCTCGGTCCAGAGTGAAGAGGTGAAAAACACAAGAAGGGGGGGTTGAATTGTAAAACTGAAATCTAAAGCAATGAACACGATATTTTTATCCTGGTTCGTTTGATCTCAAACTACTCCAGTCGACCCGTCAAGGTGATTTCTCCTCTCTCCAACGAGGTCTTAATCCACTATATTCAACTAAATATTACAGACTGCTTTAACAACTGCTAAAGCCTTCTTGATTCAAACCACAACCCGGTTTGTCAAGGTAACACTTTCTTACAAAGAGATAAAACTATGTGTGTGGATGTTTTCTACAAAACTGTATCACAACTGTGATGTATACACAAAATGAAGCTTAGAAATTAGATTGCTAAACAGTAATGGAGTATCAGAGTATATGGTTTAGCAAAACTGGTAGAACGAAGATTATGGTTCAGCTTTTGTGCGTGTAGAGAATTGGAGAGCATTAGCCATTATAATCTTCAAAGCCTTGTTTATATAGCACTTGAGATGATGAACGTTGGATGCAATATTCTTGATTCAATGCTAATAACAAGCTTTCCTTTTTGAGCAGATCTTGTCTGGAATGAGGCCGTTGGAATTAATTAGCTTTCAATGCACAATACCGTTGCTTCCTTAATGCACGTTCTGGCTTGGCTCATTCTGATTCTGCTTCGCTGCTGATGAACTATTGTGTTTCTGTATCAGAGTGTTGAGCGCAGTCTTGTTCATCAGGCTTCAGCATGTACGTGAGTTGATCATCTGATTTTGACGTTCTGATGTGGCAACTTCTGATGCTGGTGTCTGAATTTAAGTTCTGATGCTGAATAGACGTGATCTTGCTTATATCAATCAGAGTATCTGCAAGTCAGAACATAATAATTTTAGGCAGCAGATAGTTCATTCATGAAACTTATACATACTATATCTTTTCACTTTGTTATCATCAAAACTCAAATATAGGGTAGTAGATTCAAACATTGTTCTAACAATCTCCCCCTTTTTGATGATGACAAAAACTAGATATTTTAAATGAAAATAACGTGAAAAGGTATCTGGAAAATGTATCAGAGTAAGAAGTACAGAGAAGTCAGAGTTAAGAGATACTCCCCCTGAGTTGATTACTTCCCTTTGATTATACGTGTTCTTCAAGATCAGATCTTTTTCTTTCTTTGAACATCAGATTATCAGAGTCTTTGACTTATCAGAAGCTTTATGTCAGAGCAGAGCTTCAGAGCTTTTCTTGTCAGAGCTTTGCTTTGGATCAGAACTTCATATTGATCAGAGCAACTTCATATTGATCAGAGCTTCTAGTCTTCAAAGTGTCCAGGAGCTTCCTTGTGCCTGTAGACTTTAAACAAAACAGAAAAACATTTCAAGTAATAGAGTTAGAATGTTTGAGAATTTCTGTCTAGTTAGCCGTTATTGATTTAAATATCATTCTTGTTCTCCCCCTTTTTGTCAGCAATCAAAAAGTGTTGGTGATGTGCTAAAATAATTAAGATCAGAAAAAAACTAATCATATTAATAGTTCAGAATCAGAGCAAGAAAATATTACAAAACATAGTCAAAACAGTACATCAGAAAATCAGGAAAACATGAAAAAGGTCATGCATGAAAAAGATTTAAGGTTGAGGAGGCAAGCGTGTGAACAGGCTCTCCAGCATGGCTTGAATCTTTTCAGAAGTTTCATTTTGCTTATGCACCATGCTGACAACAGTGTCAATCTTGATGATTTTGGGGGATTTGAGAAAGATACTTAAAAACGGTTACCAGACATGTGTCTCAATGCACCCAATCAGCGCTTTGCCTTCTCAGAAGCGTGCACGCGTTCTGCTTCAGAGATATGCTGATGATTGGATGACACTTGTTTGATGTAGTGATCAGCACGTCTGTCTTTAAGATTAGACTCTCAGATCTTTAGACTTGCATCTGATACAATCTGCATGTTCTATCTTTCTGAAAGGAGATTGATCAGAAGTTCACAGTAAAATAATTACATTCTGAAAGTAAATATATGGAATTAAAACATTTTCACTCTGGGCATACTTTCATGCTGAGATGTTTCAGAATGAAATTAAACCTATCTTCTGAAAGGGGTTTAGTAAAGATATCAGCCCATTGATGGTCTGTATCTATAAATTTTAAGTTCAAGATACCTTTCTGAATATAGTCCCTAATGAAGTGATGTTTTATTTCTATATGCTTAGCTCTAGAATGTAAAATGGGATTCTTACTTAAGCAAATAGCAGAAGTAT
The DNA here is from genome assembly GCA_948472305.1 of Vicia faba. Classification (NCBI taxonomy): domain Eukaryota; kingdom Viridiplantae; phylum Streptophyta; class Magnoliopsida; order Fabales; family Fabaceae; genus Vicia; species Vicia faba. Next base: position 407,304,365 of record OX451737.1, on the reverse strand, counting down.
TATCACAAAGTATAGGAATGTTACTCTCAAAAATCTGGAAGTCTTCAAGCTGACTTTTCATCCAGAGCATTTGTGTGCTACATCCTACTGCTGCTATGTACTCAGCTTCTGCTGTTGACAGAGCAATTGTTGATTGCCTTTTGCTGGACCAAGAGATCAGATTTTCTCCCAGAAACTGGCAGCTTCCAGAAGTACTTTTACGTTCCACTCTGTCTCCAGCAAAATCAGCATCACAGTAGCCTACTAAGTTGTAATCACTAGATTTTCTATAAAACAAACCCAGATTAGTAGTACCTTTCAGATACTTGAAAATTCGCTTAACAGCTGTTAAGTGAGATTCTCTAGGATCTGATTGGAATCTAGCACAGATGCAAACACTGAATAATATGTCAGGTCTTGAAGCAGTCAGATAGAGGAGAGAACCAATCATACCTCTGTAGACTTTCTGTTCTACACTTTTGCTTACCTCTTCTCTTTCCAGAATGCACGTGGGATGCATTGGAATCTTTGATGGCTTACATTCTGAGAGGTCAAATTTCTTCAGAAGATCTCTGATGTATTTGCTCTGATGAATGTAAGTTCCTTCTGGAGTTTGATTGATCTGAATTCCTAGAAAGAATTTCAGTTCCCCCATGAGGCTCATCTCAAATTCTGCCTGCATACACTTAGCAAATTTTCTTCCAAGAGAAGGATTAGTAGAACCAAAAATAATATCATCAACATAAATTTGACAGACTAAGATGTCACTCTTAACTGTTTTACAGAATAGAGTAGTGTCCACTTTCCCTCTGGTGAATTCATTTTCAAGCAGAAAGTTACTTAGCCTTTCATACCAAGCTCTGGGAGCTTGTTTCAGACCATACAGTGACTTCTTTAGTTTGAAAACATGTTCTGGATGTTTTGTATTTTCAAAACCTGGGGGTTGGTGAACATAAACTTCTTCTTCTATATAACCATTTAAGAATGCACTTTTGACATCCATCTGATACAGAGTGATGCCTCTATTAACAGCGAATGAAATTAAGAGTCTGATAGATTCTAACCTGGCGACTGGGGCAAAGGTTTCTGTATAGTCTATCCCCTCTTGCTGACTATAACCTTGTGCAACCAGTCGTGCCTTGTTTCTGATGACTTCACCTTGTTCATTTAGCTTGTTTCTGAACACCCATCTTGTTCCAATGACGTTGAATCCTTTTGGTCTGGGAACGAGATCCCATACGTCGTTTCTGGTGAATTGATTCAGCTCTTCTTGCATTGCCAGAATCCAGTCATTATCCAGAAGTGCTTCATCAATAGAAGAAGGTTCAATCAGAGACACCAGTCCCATAAGAGTTTCTTCAGAGTTTCTGAAGCTTGCTCTTGTTCTGATTGGATCTTCCTTTCTTCCTAGGATAGTCTCTTCTGGGTGATCCAAGCTGCTTCTGGGCAATCTCTTCTGAGGTTGATCAGCAGCTGTTGTAGGATTTCTAGCAGTGCTCCTTTCAGACGTTGAAGGAATGTCTGTGTTGAGAGCTTCTGATGACTTGTCTTCAGAACCTGCAAATTCAATTTCTATACCTGCAAAAATTTCATTCTGCTTTGACTTTTCAGAGTCAAGCTTATCATCAAAACGAACACTGATTGATTCTTCCACAATCTGTGTTTCTGTATTGTATACTCGGTACCCTCTTGAGCGTTCAGAGTATCCTAACATAATACACTTCTGTGCCTTAGAGTCAAACTTGTTCAAATAATTCTTTGTATTTAATATAAAGCAAGTACATCCAAATGGATGAAAATATGAAATGTTGGGCTTTCTGTTCTTCCACAATTCATATGGAGTCTTTTCCAGAATAGGTCTTATTGAGATTCTATTCTGAATATAGCACGCTGTGTTTATTGCCTCTGCCCAGAAAGTCTTAGCAACGTTTGTCTCATTGATCATGGTTCTGGCCATTTCTTGCAATGTTCTGTTCTTTCGTTCTACAACTCCATTTTGTTGGGGAGTTCTAGGACAAGAGAAATCATGCAGAATGCCTCTGTCATTAAAGAATGACTCAAAATCTTTATTTTCAAATTCTCCACCATGATCACTTCTGACTTTAACGATTCTAAGATCTTTTTCATTCTGAACTTGGTTACAGAAGGTAACAAACACAGAGTGTGACTCGTCCTTGTGTCTTAAGAACTTTACCCATGTCCATCTGCTATAGTCATCTACGATTACTAACCCATACTTCTTACCACTGACTGAAGCAGTTTTAACTGGTCCAAATAAGTCAATGTGCAGAAGTTCTAATGGCTTAGAGGTAGAAACAACATTTTTGGATTTAAAGGAAGGTTTTGCAAATTTGCCTTTCTGACATGCTTCACACAGAGCATCTGAATTGAACTTTAAATTAGGAAGTCCTCTGACCAGATTGAGTTTGTTAATCTGAGATATTCTTCTCATACTAACATGCCCCAATCTTTTGTGCCAGATCCACTGCTCGTTGTTAACAGACAGAAGACATTTTACATTCTGACTCTTTAGTTCAGAAAGTTTGATTTTGTAAATGTTGTTTTTCCTCTTACCATTAAACAGGATAGTCCCATCTTTCTGACTAACAGCTTTACATGATTTTTGATTAAAGATTATATCATAACCGTTATCACTTAATTGACTTATGGATAACAGATTATGCATCAATCCATCTACTAGCAGAACATTATTAATAGAGGGAAGATTTCCATTACCTACAGTTCCAGAGCCAATTATCTTTCCCCTCTGATTGCCTCCAAAGCCAACGTGGCCTCCAGGCTTAAGTTCCAGGCTTTGGAACATATGCCTTCTTCCCGTCATGTGTCGTGAGCAGCCAGAGTCCAGGTACCATGACTGGTGTTTCTGACTTGCTGCTAAAGATATCTGCAACATGTATTATTTTGTCCTTAGGTACCCAGATTTTCTTGGGTCCTGATTTGTTAGTTTTACCAAAACTCTGGTTGAATTTTGGTTTCACAGAGTGCTTACTGCTAGTATATTTGATATCATGTGTGTGACCATACACAAAGTGTGAATTTAAAGGAGTGTGTTTAATGGTTAAGTCCATGACATTCTTTGGTGTAGGAACCTTACCTTGGTATCCTATTCCTTTCCTGCCGTTTCTGCTAACTCCATAGATCATTGAAGCCATTCTGCTTCTATCTATGCTTTTAGCTAGGAACTTCTGGAAACTGTGATCATACTCCTTGATGATCTCATCAGCGTTGCTGGGAGTTTCAGAAATTGGTTCCTTCTGAGAGTTTTGTAAAGTGTTTTCTAATTTTGAAATCTTATCTCTCAGCTCAGAATTTTCCAATTTGAGACTCTCAGACTTATTAGAGTCAGATTCAAGATTCCTTTTCAGGTCTCTGAATTTAGCTCTAATCTGCTGATAACGTTCCAGAATCTCATTAAGGCTTTCAGCAAGTTCAGCCTTTGTAAAGTTAACAGCGAAGTTAGGAAATACCTCTTCTGTGTCTGATTCTGAGTCTGATTCAGAAGCTTCACTATCTTCTGAAATGTTTGCCATGAGAGCTATGTTTGCCCTTTCATCATCTGATTCTGAGTCAGCTTCAGACGAGTCAGAGTCATCCCATGTAGCCATGAGACTTTTCTTCTTCTCTCTTCCAAACTTCTTTTTGGGCTTTTCCCTCTGAAGCTTTGGGCAGTCACTCTTGTAGTGTCCTTGCTCATTGCACTCATAGCAGATGATGTCTTTTGTGTTTGGCTTTTTGCTACTGGAGGAGCCTTCAGATCTTCTGTATCCAGAGGAAGAATCTGTCCTTCTGTATCTGGAAGAAGACTCGTTCTGATCAGATCTTCTGGGATTCTTGAACTTCCTTTGTCTTTGCTTCCATAGTTGATTTACTCTTCTGGAGAGAAGGGAGAGTTCGTCTTCTTCTGATGAGGATCCATCAGATGTTTCTTCAACTGCCTGCAAAACTTTAGACTCAAATTTTCTGTTAGATTTTAATGCTAAAGGCTTACCTTGCTTCTGAGGCTCATCAGCTTCTAGCTCTATCTCATGACTTCTGAGGGAGCTTATAAGTTCCTCCAGAGTGATTTTGTTGAGATCTTTAGCTAGCTTCAGAGCAGTAACCATAGGCCTCCACTGCTTGGGTAAACTTCTGACGATTTTCTTGACATGGTCAGCAGTAGAGTATCCTTTGTCCAGAACTTTGAGACCAGCTACCAGAATCTGGAATCTAGAGAACATAGTTTCAATGGATTCAGATTCTTCCATTTTGAACGCCTCATACTTCTGAATGAGCGCCAGAGCTTTTGTTTCTTTGACCTGAACGTTGCCCTCATGCGTCATTCTGAGAGAATCAAAGATATTTTTTGCTGTGTCTCTGTTGGAGATCTTTTCATACTCAGTATAGGAGATGGCACTGAGGAGGATGGTTCTGGCCTTGTGGTGATTCTTGAAGTCACGCTTTTGTTGATCAGACATTGATTTTCTATCAATCTTCTGACCACTTGCATTCACAAGGTGCGTGTATCCATCTGTCACCATATCCCATAGATCAGCATCATGTGCTAGAAAGAAGCTTTCAATTCTGTCTTTCCAGTAATCAAAGTTTTCTCCATCAAAGACTGGAGGTTTGCCACTGAATCTGTCTCTGTCCTCGTTATTATCATTGCTGATGTGAGAATTGTTTCCTGCCATTGTGTTTTTCTGACGCTGGATCTTGTACTGACATGGTTAAGTGTTTTAGCTCAGAACCAGGCGCTCTGATGCCAATTGAAGAGGTGAAAAACACAAGAAGGGGGGGGGGGGGGGGGTTGAATTGTAAAACTGAAATCTAAAGCAATGAACACGATATTTTTATCCTGGTTCGTTTGATCTCAAACTACTCCAGTCCACCCGTCAAGGTGATTTCGCCTCTCTCCAACGAGGTCTTAATCCACTATATTCAACTGAATATTACAGACTTCTTTAACAACTGCTAAAGCCTTCTTGATTCAAACCACAACCCGGTTTGTCAAGGTAACACTTTCTTACAAAGAGATAAAACTATGTGTGTGGATGTTTTCTACAAAACTGTATCACAACTGTGATGTATACACAAAATGAAGCTTAGAAATTAGATTGCTAAACAGTAATGGAGTATCAGAGTATATGGTTTAGCAAAACTGGTAGAACGAAGATTATGGTTCAGCTTTTGTGCGTGTAGAGAATTGGAGAGCATTAGCCATTATAATCTTCAAAGCCTTGTTTATATAGCACTTGAGATGATGAACGTTGGATGCAATATTCTTGATTCAATGCTAATAACAAGCTTTCCTTTTTGAGCAGATCTTGTCTGGAATGAGGCCGTTGGAATTAATTAGCTTTCAATGCACAGTACCGTTGCTTCCTTAATGCACGTTCTGGCTTGGCTCATTCTGATTCTGCTTCGCTGCTGATGAACTATTGTGTTTCTGTATCAGAGTGTTGAGCGCAGTCTTGTTCATCAGGCTTCAGCATGTACGTGAGTTGATCATCTGATTTTGACGTTCTGATGTGGCAACTTCTGATGCTGGTGTCTGAATTTAAGTTCTAATGCTGAATAGACGTGATCTTGCTTATATCAATCAGAGTATCTGCAAGTCAGAACATAATAATTTTAGGCAGCAGATAGTTCATTCATGAAACTTATACATACTATATCTTTTCACTTTGTTATCATCAAAACTCAAATATAGGGTAGTAGATTCAAACATTGTTCTAACACAGAGAAAATGTCATCATCATTGATCGTTGTAGGGAATTCCCTAATGTCCCACTACTTGGCATTATGGGAGGCATCACCTACAAACAAACAAAGATAATTGCAAGATAAAGAAAATAATATGAAACGGGAACTTTGAAACTTAAAGATATAAATTGCTTTTAATTAAAATTAGACGCATGCATACATTTTCTGGAACTGACTCGTTTCTCTCAGATGCTGGTACTTTGAGTGTTTTCCTTACAATATTACAAAATGTAACCTCTAGAACCGAATACAACTTTGCTTAAATACATATATAAATAATTTTTATCTAAATGGCTCATCCATTCGCAGTCTACCACGTATTACGTTAATGTGAAAACTGCTTCTGACACTTTCCCACGTTCTTGACAATTTATTTCCCAACTACTTTGTGTCAACAACCTGCATGTTCGACTTGGTTTCGACGAGATCTCGTCACTAAATTTGGATAAGTCCTTGAAGCCTCTCTTTGAGACATTTGATTAGTTCGACTGGAACTTTTGCTGAGTCTAAAACATTCGACGTTGCTAAGTTCGATGTGTTTTATTCAACAATCTTCTCTTCGCCTGATACCCTTTTATTGGGTTTTGTTCTTCAACACTCTTTGTCGCTATTGATGTCGTAGTCAAAAATTCTTGGCTAACACTTGACCTCTGACCAAGACTGCTTCTGATACTTCTTATTAGAAGACACTTTTAGAGCCTGATCTACCTCTCTCTCTCATAGGTTCTTTCAGTAAGACGCAACTCTTGTGTCTCTAGACTACTTTGCATCTCTTCAATTCTCATGGTATCCAGATCTTTAAAATATTCAATTGCTACAACAATGTAATCAAATTGAGTAGTAAGAAATCTCAATATCTTTTCAATGATTATGTAGTTGTTTAGGTATTGGCTTGCATTTTTGGTAAAACCCAAGTGTATGTGTGAATGTCATGACTGATGTCATAACATTCTAGTTTAGTTTGTACTGACTCATTAGGTACCTTTGCAGAAAAATATTGTAATTCAAGTACTGATGTTTATAAGTGTGTATCTGAGCATTTTGCAAAATGATCACATTTTGCTAAATCAGTAGACAGGTTTTCTCAGATGTCATAACAGATGTTATGACATCCTGTTCTGAACTAACAGGTTTGCAGGTTGGATAAGTCTGAGTTTTTTCAGGAAAATAACTCAGTCTTTCCTGAACAGAATCCTGCGTTTTCTGAGGGGTAACCTAGCTCAACCCAAACCTGGTTAATAAAGTCCTGTGACCTGGTCTTTAGGTTAAACTGAATTAACCCTAGGTTTTTGTGGAAACCCTAATTGAAGTTGCAGCTGCTATATATTCAACAGAGCTGCTGTTTTGCAAGGCATCCCTTTTATTGATCAGAAGATCATTTGTAATCTGTATAGGTTTGATTATTGTACTCCAAGCAATTATCATTGTGATAAGTGACTTGGAATAGGTTTCTAATTGTAAGGGTTGTGTAGCACTCAAAGCTTTGAAGCAAGAGTGTTTGAATGTTCCTTGACTAAAGCTGTGAAGCAGAGTCAAGTTAGCTGTGTGCATCACTCAAAGCTGTGAAGCACGAGTGATTGTGTTGCTTGATTAAAAAGCTGTGAAGCTTAATCAAGTGTTTGTTTTTGAAGAGTGTCTTCATCAATTCTTAAGTCAAATTGGTTTATGTATCACTGTTGTGATTGAGGGGGAGTGAGTAGGAACTCAGGTTTAAGTTGTACTTAGATTGGAATTGCATTGGGTAGGTCTTAAGTGAAGGAGATAAACTGGTTGGTTTATTCCTGAATTAACATCTCTTATAGTGGATTTCCTCCCTGGCTTGGTAGCCCCCAGAGTAGGTGTTGTTGCACACTGAACTGGGTAAACAATTGACTGTGTTCTTTATTGCTTTTGTATTTACTGTCATATAGTAAGTCAGATACGGTGTCATAACATTGAACGTGACATTGAGTATCTGCAGCCAGAATTTCAATTGGAATCATAGCAGGCACCCTGCCTGTATTACTGGGTGAGATCTAGGGATATCACTTTCTGGCACTATGGACAAAGAAGGAGTTTTTGGAAATAGACCACCCATTCTGGATGGAACTAATTATGACTACTGGAAATCTTGTATGATTGCCTTCCTAAAATCTCTGGACAAAAAGGCTTGGAGAGCTGCTAACAAAGGATGGATTCATCCCACCATAACTGAGAAAGATGGGACAATCAGTCTGAAGCCTGAGGAAGATTGGAGTAAAGAAGAAGATGATTTAGCTCTGGGAAATTCAAAAGCTTTAAATGCCTTGTTCAATGGAATTGATAGAAACATCTTCAGACTAGTACATCAATATGAACTGGCCAAGGAAGTTTGGGACACTCTCAAAACTACTCATGAGGGCACTTCCAAAGTAAAAATGTCAAGGCTTCAGATGTTGACCACCAAGTTTGAGAATCTAAAAATGATGGAAGATGAAACCATTCATGAGTTTCACATGAACATCTTGGAGATTGCCAACACCTCAGGAGCACTGGGAGAAAAGATGTCAGAAGAAAAACTGGTAAGGAAGATTCTCAGATCCTTGCCTAAAAGATTTGCAATGAAGGTAACTGCCATAGAGGAAGCCCAGGACATCAGCAAGTTGAAAGTGGATGAACTTATTGGGTCTCTTCAGACTTTTGAGATGGGGATCACTGATAATGGTGACAAGAAGAACAAAAGCATAGCACTTGTATCCAACGCTGATGTTGAAAACAAGGAGGATGAAGAAGAAAATATATCAGAAGCTATTGCCATGCTTGGAAGACAGTTCAACAAGCTCATCAAAAGAATGGATCCAAAGTCAAGGTCTAATGTTCATAACATTCCCTCTGACATTGACAGTTCCAGCAGAAGACCAAGGTCAGAAGATAAGGGAAACCAAGGCAGAGGTATTCAATGCCATGGATGTGAAGGATATGGACATATTCGAGCTGAATGTCCTACCTTTCTTAAGAAACAAAAGAAAGGAATGACTGTTACTTGGTCTGACTATGATTCAGAAAGTAATTCTGAAGAAGAATCTGCCAAACTAGTTACTGCTCTAACTAGTGTTTGTACTTCTGAAAGTGACACTAGTGATGAAGAAGTGACATTTGAAGAACTGGCTGATACCTACAAGAAATTGTGTATCAGAAGTGCTGAAGTCTGTGTGCAGAATGAGAAACAGTCAAAACTCATTATAAAGCTGGAGGCGGAAAAAAGGGCAGATCTTGAAACTATAAGTCACCTAGAAGGGGAAGTTCAATTACTGAACTCACAACTGAACCAAATGACAAAATCTGTCAAGATGTTGACCAATGGATCAGATAAATTGGAAGAGATCCTACAAGTGGGACAAAATGTGGGAAACAAATCTGGTCTAGGATTTGTGGAAGCTAAGAAACCTGGTGCAGACAAGAAGATCAGGCATGTTAAACAAGTGTCAAAGCAGATGTCTCAACACAACTCTCAACATCAGAAATACATGAAGAAAAAATACCAAAGATGGAGATGTCATCATTGTGGGAGATATGGCCACATAAAGCCCTTCTGCTTCAGATTACATGGATATCCTAATCAGAACTCAGGTGCTAAACCTAAGCCAAAAGGGGTACCACATACTCCTCATTGGAAGAAAAAGGCTACTGCCCTGATAGCCCATACTTCCCTGAGAGTGTCTGCAAAGGAAGGCTGGTACTTTGACAGTGGATGTTCCAGACACATGACTGGATTCAAAAATCTCCTCAATAATGTTATGCCTCACACCACCAGTTTTGTGACCTTTGGAGATGGTGTTAAAGGTGAAGTCAAAGGAGTTGGTAATTTGGACTGCCCTGGAGTTCCAAGTCTGAATAAAGTACTGCTGGTAAAAGGGCTGACTGCTAATCTCATTAGTATCAGTCAATTATGTGATCTAGGATTCAAGGTCAACTTCTCAAGATCTGAATGTCTAGTAATTAATGAAAAACTAGAAGTTGTAATGAGAGGAATCAGATCCAAAGATAACTGCTACTTGTGGCAGCCTGAGAACACTGATATCTCCACTATGTGTCCAATTGTCAAAGAAGAAAAAGAGATGAAACTGTGGCAGCATAAGCTTGGTCCCCTTCATCTAAGAAGAATGAAAAGAGCTATTTCTATGGAAGCAGTCAGAAGAACTCCAAAACTACAGGTTGATAATATCTGTGATGTGGCAAATAAACTTGAAGAAGGATGTGTTGTCAGAACCATAAGCCATCTTGACAAAGATGTTAGAAATAACAAGTCTAATAAATTCTGTTTCCCTGAAGAAATGAGGCTTGAAGTCTCCTCTCCTATAACTCTCCATCAAAATGGACTGGACAAACAGAAAATTATTCAAGAATCAACCAGAACTATGATTCATATCAAAAGAATGCCTTCCCAATTCTGTGCGGAAATAGTTGCTGCTAGGAAAAACTGTTCTCAAAACATCTGGTCAAAACAGATGCTCCCTGAGTACAATGTCACACAAGATGTTGTGACATTGTGTTGTGACAATCTGAATACAATCAACATTTCCCTGAACCCTATTGACTTTGAAGAGAAGAAGTCATTTAAACTGGAACATAGTTTCTCTAAGCTTCAGCTGACTGATTCTTCTACCAAGGCTCTTGTTGGAAATAAACTTGAAAATTTGAGGGGCAGGTTGGGTATTCACCAACATAAGATTTTATAGCAATTAATTTTGCTTAAAACAAAGGTTGAAGGAATTAATTTTATTAAGTCTATCTTTAGTGGGTTAATCATATACTTTCACAATTCTTTCAAAATCTTTAAGAAGTTGAAAAGACTCCCTTTTACCCCCTACCTCTCTCGTCCTTGCAACCTGTTTCCTCCTCTCAATCAAAGATTTTTCTCAAACTGCTACCATTACTCAAAGTCAATCAAAATGTCTCAGACATCGTCTTCAACCATGGCAACTTCGTCATCCTCATCATCGTCATCATCTGACCAAGATTCTAGGGCAATCACCACATGCATAGAATCTGAAGTTCTTGAGGTCACTCCTCTCAGAGAGATGGCAACTGACCCAGCCAAAGTCAAAAAGCTCAGAACCAGACATGCAGGAAGAGCTCAAGCTACAGCCTCTGGTAATTCTTCTCATCCTTCGTCTTCTGTGCCTAATAGAGAAGGATCAGTTCAAGTTCATCAAGCTATTGCTAGGCTGGTTACTAGTATACTGAGTGGCAACCAATCTGTACCAGGGATTTCTGTCCCTTTAAATCAATCAGAAAGTCCAAATGTGGAAGTTTCTGAAAATGTAGATGTCACTGAGAATGTTGTGACACAAAAAGACAACATTCAGAACCCTTCAGAAAAGGCTGCTGATCCACCTATCATTGATGTGGATGAGGATTACTCAGATAATGATCTGATTGCTAATGTGAACCCTAGCATAGCTAGGAGTTTGATGAAAAGAAAGAGTAGTCAGAATGATAAACCTAATGCTAAGAAATCCAAGGCTGAAGGCATGGCTGAGAAAAGTATTCAGACAAAAGGGAAGAAGGCCCAGGTGCATACTGCTAGACAACCAATCTCTAAGAAGAGAAAAGAACCTGAATCTTCTGATTCTGATGAGGAATCAGAATTTGAGATTGATATTGAAGAAACTCCTATCAGAAGGAAGCTCCCCTCCAGCAAAATTGCTAGAGTGCCTGAAGTGCCAACAGACAACATCTCTTTTCATCATCCTGACAATGCACACAGATGGAAGTATGTTTGCTTAAAGAGAATAGCCTTAGAGAGAGAACTCAACAATGATGCCTTGGAGTGCAAAGACATCATGGACCTGATCAAGAATGCTGGACTAATGAAGACAGTGATAAAGTTTAACAAATGTTATGAAAATCTGGTCAAGGAGTTTGTAGTGAACTTGTCTAATGATTGTGCTGATGGAAGGTCAGCTGACTTTGAAAGTGTTTTTGTTAGAGGAAGAAGGGTCAAGTTCTCTCCATCAGAAATCAACAAGTTTCTTGGAAGAACAAATGAGGATTGTCCTGGTCTGGAGGCAACTGACAATGAAATTTGTCAAACCATCACAGCCAGGCAAGTAAAGTGCTGGCCCTTGAAAGGCAAGCTGAATGCCAGTAAACTCAGCATGAAATTTGCCATCTTGCATAAAATAGGTGCAGCCAACTGGGTGCCTACAAATCATAAATCAACTATCTCCACAGGATTGGGGAGATTTATTTATGCTGTGGGAACCAAGACAGCTTTTAACTATGGCAGGTACATCTTTGAACAAACTTTAAAGCATGCTGGCAGTTATGCTGTCAAAGGACCAATTGCCTTTCCCTCCCTCCTTTGTGGAATCATCCTTGCACAATACCCTGATATCCTTGTGGCAAGAGATACAGTCTGCAAAAGAGCTCCTGCCCTTGGCTTGCACTACAAACTGTTTCAGGGATCTCATGCTCCAGACATTGTCATAACATCAGCTGAGACATCGTCTGTGAAGACCCAGTCCAAGACATCAGATGTCATAGCTGTTTTAAAAGAAACTTGCAAAGAGCTGGATGCTAGAAAAAGGACCCTAGAAATTCTAATTGCCAGGCTAGAAAAGGAGGAAGCTGAAGAAAATAGAAGGGAAGAAGGTGTAGAAGCTGAAGATCATCTCAACATTGAAGAAACTAGCTCCTCTGAGTCTGATGACAGTGCTTGAAGGTTGGTTGTTGTTTGGTGGTGTTGCTGGTCAGTGCTGATATCTGGTGGAGTTTGGAAGTGTGTTCAGTTCTTTTTTTCTGCTGCTACTCTTATTAATTGTTTTTGGATAACTGTATAATCATTATGAACATGTATCTTTGGCCCATTTGTGGCTAAAGAGGGGGAGAATATTTTGGTACTTAATATGTTCTTGCTCAATTAGACATTCTATTTTTCTGCAGTCATTTATTTCTGCTGCTATCTATCTCTGATTGCTTAGGGTCTTTAGCCAAAAATCTGCCAAAGGGGGAGTTTGTAGTTGTTTAGGTATTGGCTTGCATTTTTGGTAAAACCCAAGTGTATGTGTGAATGTCATGACTGATGTCATAACATTCTAGTTTAGTTTGTACTGACTCATTAGGTACCTTTGCAGAAAAATATTGTAATTCAAGTACTGATGTTTATAAGTGTGTATCTGAGCATTTTGCAAAATGATCACATTTTGCTAAATCAGTAGACAGGTTTTCTCAGATGTCATAACAGATGTTATGACATCCTGTTCTGAACTAACAGGTTTGCAGGTTGGATAAGTTTGAGTTTTTTCAGGAAAATAACTCAGTCTTTCCTGAACAGAATCCTGCGTTTTCTGAGGGGTAACCTAGCTCAACCCAAACCTGGTTAATAAAGTCCTGTGACCTGGTCTTTAGGTTAAACAGAATTAACCCTAGGTTTTTGTGGAAACCCTAACTGAAGTTGCAGCTGCTATATATTCAACAGAGCTGCTGTTTTGTAAGGCATCCCTTTTATTGATCAGAAGATCATTTGTAATCTGTATAGGTTTGATTATTGTACTCCAAGCAATTATCATTGTGATAAGTGACTTGGAATAGGTTTCTAATTGTAAGGGTTGTGTAGCACTCAAAGCTTTGAAGCAAGAGTGTTTGAATGTTCCTTGACTAAAGCTGTGAAGCAGAGTCAAGTTAGCTGTGTGCATCACTCAAAGCTGTGAAGCACGAGTGATTGTGTTGCTTGATTAAAAAGCTGTGAAGCTTAATCAAGTGTTTGTTTTTGAAGAGTGTCTTCATCAATTCTTAAGTCAAATTGGTTTATGTATCACTGCTGTGATTGAGGGGGAGTGAGTAGGAACTCAGGTTTAAGTTGTACTTAGATTGGAATTGCATTGGGTAGGTCTTAAGTGAAGGAGATAAACTGGTTGGTTTATTCCTGAATTAACATCTCTTATAGTGGATTTCCTCCCTGGCTTGGTAGCCCCCAGAGTAGGTGTTGTTGCACACTGAACTGGGTAAACAATTGACTGTGTTCTTTATTGCTTTTGTATTTACTGTCATATAGTAAGTCAGATACGGTGTCATAACATTGAACGTGACATTGAGTATCTGCAGCCAGAATTTCAGATTACTTGTTCATAAAGAGTTTCTCCACATGATTTCTTCTCATTTGTGATTAAAATCACTCTAGAGATGTAATCTGGTACCTTCTCATTGTTCTTCATATTGAGATTATCATATTGCTTACGTAGATATTGAAGTTTTACCTTCTTCGCTGACGCACCACTGCCGTAGCATTGTGTCAGTATATCCCACACAACATTCATCATCATCAAATCAGTGATTTTCTCAAACACGTCCGCATCCACACACTGATGGATGTAGAATAACGCTTTCTGATCTTTCTTCCTCGTATCTCTGTGTGTTTCTATGTTCCTCTATCGCGTCAGTTACAAGGTGAACATAACCTTTGGTAAGAAGATCAAGAACATCTTGAGCACCAACAACACATGTATTTGAATGATCCACCGATTTCAATTCTTTTCATCAAACATTGGAAGCTTAGTATTCAAGTTGTTTCTGCCGTTCATCTTCGTTTTGTGCACTCAAACTCATATCTCAGATCTCACCAAACACATGTGTTTCCCGGTCCCGCAAAATCAAGAAATGTAATTCTGTTACGATTCCGATAATGAATTCAACGTGAATTCAAACAATGAAATCATTCACACACACCTCACGCACACTTGTGTTTCCCTGTGAATCTAACCGAAACTCTAGATACTAATTGTTGGTGCACAAGGTTGAAGATGAAGATGGAGATGGAAGAAGAGAGAGAAAGAGAAAGAGAGAGAAAGACGGTTGTAATAAACTTGTTGAGAAAGAAACTCAATTAACAATTGCATTACAAAATCCTAATTACAAATACACAAAATAAATTGTCATGTATGCCCTAACAAAAATATGTTTAATAGCTAAACTAACAACTAAGAATAGCTTCTAGAACATATCAAACTACTGCTTCTGAGTAATAGTCTCTAAAACTCTATTACTTATGACTAACAAGATACTTCTGAATATGAATTACTTCTAACATACATATTTTATATATATATATATATATATATATATATATATATATATATATATATATATATATATATATATATATATATATATATATATATATATATATATATATATAATCAATTTGTATTTAGTTTATTTTTTGTAATAAAAATTATTTATACAATTTTATTTATATATTTATTTATTTTAATAAACACTTATATTATAAAGTGCAAATAATTTATTCAAACAGACTTAAATATGATATGTGGTCTTTTGAATTAGACGTTTATAACAAGTTAATCTTGTAAAAAATCTACATGAGTCTTTTAAATTTGTAGAATATTATGACCGTTATATGTTATTATTATAACAAGAATGCTAAATTGACACTAAATATTAACACTACACGGTATAAAATACATTGTTTTCTTTTTATTTAATATTTTATAAAAATATTATTTTGACATCAAAAATAATACGGAGAACAATAAATATTATAATAATAAATAATTTTAAAAAATATATTTTATTTTAATTTTAGATGAAGAAATATTAATATAAAATTATATGATTAATCAATTTCACAACTTTATCAACCAATATTTTATATATTATTAATCAATTTTATTTTACTACTAAAAATTAATTTTAATATTTGTGTTTATTAACGAACTTCATATCTATATTAACTAATATTTTATTTTTTATTAATTAACTTTATTTTATTATGAAAATTTATTTTTAATATATAAATGTTTATTAATCAACTTCATTATTTTATTAATTAATATTTAATTTTTCATTAATTAACTTTATTTCACTACTAAATTATTTTTAATATTTAAACGTATATTAATCAACTTTATTATTTAATTAATTAAATTTTTATATTTTATTAATCAATTTAGTTTATCATTAAAAATTATTACGTATGTATTGTCCACAGATAGTGTTTACAACATTGTTAAGGGTACTGTTTATATAAAAAAAATTATTTAAAAAAAATATATATTATTTATCTTATAAATATGGGTAAACAGTAAACATGTGTAATTATTGGTGTAAATTGTTGGTGTCAACTTAACATAAATGAATGTTTTATTGATACTTTGAAATATGTGCATATACAGAGTTGTATACAATCCTCGCATAACATTTTATGGTGTAGGAAACACATGTAAGCTTTAACCTTTGGTGCCATTGCTCTTATTATAAGTTTTAATTTTACTTATTATTACAATGTGTGTTTGTTTAGGGTTTGACATTTAAGGTTATAAATTTTACTTGAACACACCTTACAAATTCTCTTTTAAAAAAATTGATGTGTTTGTTATTTATATTTATGCGACTGAAAAAGTTGTTTAACTATTCTACTTCTATACTCCATCTCTCAAATTTTATAACCTGTCTGTCTATGAAGGATAGTGAATATAACCACCTCATTTATTTATAGATTAAATTGTTACATAAAAAAAGTTAAAAGATTAATTTTTTTAAAACATTTAACTTATTTTGCTCTTAATTTATATTTAATAACACTTGTAACTATTTTTTTTTTTAATCGGCTTTTAAAAAAATAAATTTTTAGTAATTGGAAGGTTGATGAAAAAATAAATAAAATTTGACTATTTGATAAATATTTTTAGTAAGGATATAATATAATTTATAAGTAAAGTAAATAATTTTATTATAATAAATAAAATTAATTATTTTCTTGATTAGTAGAAACTACTTTAAAAGGACATTTATAAAGAATTAAAGTGGGACAATAGCAATTATATTAGAGAATTTCTCTTTCTATCATATAGTGAAAAGAAAAATTCAACGTAATTTTTAAAATATTTTTTGAAATCGAAAATATATTTTGGGTGCGTATATTTTTCTGTTAAATCTTGTCTAAAAATTAGAAATACATTTGCAAAGCGAATCAGAAATGTATTTGATCTCTGCAAACAGTTAGTCTTTTTGCGCGTTGTTTCGCATTAAATACAAAGACGTATACAACAAAACATACTACAAATGCATATATAAATAGATATCAGTAAACAGTACAAAAGGTGTATGTAGTCAATATAGGGGGTAACCCAAAATATTATCCAAATATAATCAAAAAAATGATAACTAAAATACATATACAACATCAAAGACTACTGGGTATAGGGGACTCTGAGTCGGCTCGTCACCCTCCTGGCGTTCCTCCACTGTTTCCTGTACTGTAGAGCCCCCTGAGCCCCCGCTATGATAGCATCCAAAACACCTCTAACATCAGAGCCATCGAGAAACAAACCACCATCAATACCCACACTTGTGCAATGTCTATGCTACGATGACACCTAGACAACACATCAGTTGCATGTTCGACATGTGTCTGCTCCTCCTCTAGAATCTCCTGATGAGCTGGTCTCGGTGGGTTTCCTGGAGTATTCTATACCAGGTATAGATGGGATACCCTAAAGAACTATATGATATAACCGTCCACGTAGCTCCAGTCGTTTGGAGCAATGGTACTCTGGGCCTCATCTGGAACAAGATTATTCTCATAATCATTAAACAAGGCATCCATATACCTGCGTTTCACCAGGGGAGGAGCAGATACAACAGGATCCCGGAGAATATACTGGGTGTACCTGAACTGACGCATGATGCGCTCAAGCATATATACAGTCGTCTTGCATGACCCACAAGCCAACCATCTTGTAAACAACACAACATCATCAAATGGTATCGTGACACGGTGGTCGTTATATGAATGAAAGTGTATGTCCTCAAACACCAGCCTGTCAATATACACCTGGAATGACTCTATCGTCTGGTTCCCTCGGAGCGGGTCGTATGTAGTAGCACGTGGCTTAGCTTCAGTATAATCCATAGCTAGTGACCAACTCGAGATGTGGGGGAAGTGCATTAGGATCCATCCCTAAAATAACAATAATTATTAATTAGTAACGGAATCACAATAATTAACAAAATGCCACAAAGACCAAGAAATTTTACCGTTAGGAGTGTGATGTTATCGGTCATCTACTTCGTCTTCCACTTACATCCTTCAGACAACTTTGTATACAAGTACACCAAACAAACAGCCCCCCAGTTCCACTGGTGGATCTGCTTAAAATCATCAAAGTACCCCAGGTACATCACATATGTGTAAGTAGTACTAGTGTCCATAAAAATCTATGTGCCAACCAGAAACAAAAGGTATGCTCTCATGGCAAACCTTTGGTGTAGGGTAACCTGCTCTGCCATCAGCCTCTCGTATACGCCTTATCTCATTCGTGAACACCTTCTTCAAATAACTATATATGACGTGGGCACCACGGATGAAGTCTAACTCAGCCATGTCACTCTTAGGGGTAACTCCCAATTTCTCTACCAACATATACAATGCCTCCTCTTTGTCAATCCTTTCATGGTCTAAAAATGTCCCTCTAATCGAAAGATTCAGCAGAGATGCAATGTAGTCTAGTGTGATCGTCATCTCACCATGTGGTATATGGAATGACGACGTCTCATGTGCCACCTCTCAGCAAAAGCGTTAATCATACCATGATTAATGATGCTATAACCATAATTGGTCAAATCTTTCAACCATGTAAGCATCAAAAACTCATCAAACCATGGCTCAATGTGGGTTTGAGTTTACTGATCTTCCGCCCATAATTGATGACCTTCAGTGGATCGTGTTCCTACATACATGATTTGACAAAATTCATTCAACAAAAATCCATAATAAAAATGTAATAGAAGGAACAAGTCAAAATACATACCTTTTTGTCCCATATATGTCTAGCAACATGGTCCGGGTACAAAGGCAGTAGAGATAAATTAGACGGCCCTCCTTCAAAACTTTGAGGCGCCACAGGTTCCTCCTGAGGTGTCAGCTCAGATGCCTGCTCATGTATTGGCTTAAGTTTCTGCTCAGATGTCTGCTCAGGTGCCTGAGATGTCTGGGGTGTCACCTTAGGTGCTGGGGATGCAGGTTGTGGCTGGTCTTGAGGTGTCGGTTGTGTCACCTCTATTGTCGGCTGGGAACTAGATGCCTCTTCCGCCTCAAATACCATCAGTGAGGAAGTACATTTACGGGAGGACGGAGGCAGGGAAGGATGAATTGGAGAATCCCTCCTGCTGTGGGAGCACGATGCAGTCGAAATAGAAACAGGAACACCGGAGGCAGAGACTGCATTACGCATATCCGACACAACCTATCTAGAGGCAGAAGGATCCTGGGATGTCTGACTCTTTTCCCTCCATACAGAAGTATGTTGTGCAAGCATGCCGTGCCTCAACCTAGATGGTCTCTCAGCCATTACTCCTGTAGAAGTATAAAACAAATGTTAAAATAAGGACTAATATTCAAAATTAAGGGGAAAATAGGAACATACTAAAATCAGAAATGCATTTCTGGTTTTGTTCAACGTTAAAGTGAAAATCGGAAATACATTTTTGGTAGGACCTATAATTTCAGAGCTTCGTCAATGGCGAAGCAAAGTACCAAATGACCTCCAATAAAAGGTCATTGATCATAAAAATGAGACTTCCAACACATTTTTAATGAATCCTAATATTGAAAACACACAACAAAATCACAATTTCTAACATAAATCACAAATTTGAGTAAAAATTACATAAATTCTAAAAACTCAAAAGCAACTTACAATTAATGAATTTTCTTGATTGAATGTTGTTGAACTCTTGAGTTAACTGATGCTTGACGATTCCTGACGAGCTTTTTACGAAGTAGTTTGATTTTGTAACAATGGGGTTTGAGAGGAATAGGTTTGTGTGTTTTTTTTCTTTTTTAAAATAAGTTTTTGCTGCAAATGGAGGGGAAAAGGCGGCGCACCTTTAAGTCTCAACATGAACCGAAAATATATATCAGGTTGCAATCAGAAATATATTATGGTTAACACCTAAGTTTTTTATCCAATTTATGACTAGCAAGATGCGTACCAGAAATATATTTTTGATTTTAAGAGACATTTTTGAAATTTCGCGTGGTGCGCTAGAAAACTATAGGGTGGAAAAAGAAATCCTCTTACATTATCATATGGGACCATGGAAGGATGCATAAACATGTTATCCGATATGGAATTTCATTTTGGTCCATTTAGCTTTGAGTTTAGGGGATTTCTTATTCCATCTCATGCCCTAAAATAAGACCCTTTGCAATTCCGAAAATTCCCCTCGAAAACTGGAAATGTAGTTCTGGTTTGTATCATATGTTTTACAAAAGCATGCCAAATGTGGTTTCACCCTTCAAAATGTAAAAATATAATTGGAGGTATACTTCCGATTTTGTACCGGTATTATGTTTCTAATTTTTAGAGCGGGAAGATTGATTTTTTATGCCACCTTGAATACATGAAGTTTTTTTGAATGAGTTGTTGTTTTTGTCCTGTTTCTAATTTTTCACTCCCAATTTATGTAAAACCGGAAGTGAGATTCTGATTTTAACTTTGACACAGGGATAGGATTTGTATGGTTCATGTTTGCCTCCAACTACTAAAAATAACCTCACTTGTCATATTGTTTCATAACACAACACCAATCACCAGGTACACCCCAATTGAAGATGTCTGTGAAATATTGCAGGAACTTGTATCTTATGGTGACAATCGCAAAGTTGTGAAGATCGAGTACCGCTCGTCATCTGTTGACAATGGGAAGCTTATGTTCATCAACCATGAGCTGAAGAACGGTGATGATCTACGGGCTATGTGGAATACTTTTACCAGTTTTGAGGAGAAAGTTATGATCGAATTAGATGCGACCAATTCAAGATCGGTCGATGATATTATCATGATGTTGCAACGTCCATGTGGACGTTGATTTTTATTGTTTTATTAATGTTAAAATCCTTAATGTATTTCCTATGTTTATGTTATGAATTATATTTTGAGTTTGTAGTATTGGTGTTATTCAATTATGTTTTTTGGTTTTTGTGTAGAACAAAACCAGAAATACATCTCTAGATCAAAATTGGAAATTAAATTCTGGTTCCAATGTATAGCTTATCAAATTTTGGTGTGCACCAGAAATATACTTCCGATTTTAAGGGGAGTCATACCCCAAATTTTCCCTACCCTTATATTATATATGGGGTTCTATTTGAATAAATCATATTCTATGGTTTTTATTTCTATGGGGGAGTAAAGTATGGAAGAGGGATATGTTGATCCAAAATGGACCATCAATATGTGATGGTCCATTGGATTTAAAAAAAAGGTCCCTTTCAAGTTTAAAAGGGGGGTGCATTGTTACGTAGGGGTTTGTGTTTTAATTAAGAGTTGATGGACCTTCTAAAATCAGAAAGATCATTTTTGGTCTCTTGGCCCACGTGAAAGTTCTGGTTCATTTTAGAAGTTCTAATAGAATAAGAGGTTTGCTGTCTACTTCGGGGTGGGTGTAGTGATTAATCAGACGGGCCCACTAAAATTATTAAGGTCTTATTTTTTAAAATAAGTTAAGGGGTGTATGTTTTAAACCAGAGTGGCCCATAAAGTATTTCGGCTCAGTAAGTTAAACAAATAGGTTCGTCCAATTTTGAAGAAGAAAAAAATCATTTTTGTTGTTAAAATTATTGTTTTACTATTTAAAAAATGACTAAAAAAGTTTTTTTATGTGGCCCAAACTCACTCCGGATCAAAAATGTTTTGTTGTGAAAACCAAAACGGATAGGCCCAGTTCAGTGAGAGAAGATGCTTGTTTCCACAAACAAACATCTATTGTACTAATCATGAGAGAATAACGCATAGAAACAGATATTGTTTAAATCATTGAAACAAAATCGAGCAATATCTATATATTCATTGTCCATAATAGAGCGAATTAATATAGCCCGAAACTGATACAGAAACAAATTTCAACTAATACAGGAACAAATTGATCAAATCATATACAAATTTGCAACAAATTACAAACGAAATCAGGCTAAATCCCTAATTTCTTAAATCAACCTAAGGAAATAAACAACAACTATAATTTTGTTTCCTAAATCACCTAAACAAAAATGCTATAAAAAAACCTAAAGCTAATACAGACTAGGGGGAGATTTACGAAGAGAAAAAAAGCGAAATTGACAGAAGAAAAGAGGATTGTTACAGAGAGAGAGGGGATTGACAAAGGAAGAAAAAGAAAGAAAAAATTATAGAACAGAGGGAGTTTGTTTCTGTCGCCCTCATCAAATCCATCAGCCTAGGGTTTTAACATATGAAACCCTGGCGCCGCCGCTATATCACTACCACCACCGTTGTACCTGAAACACAAAGAGGAAGGGTTAGCGATTGACTGAATCGAAGGAAGACAAACAGATTTATAAAGGGGGTAATGAAAACCTAGCTTTTACTTTTCTTGTTTTTTTGTGGATAACTGTTGTTATTTGGGACTTTGGGGGTTGATACGGGTTGTATTATTTTATTATGGTATCGGAGAGGGAGAGACAGAGGTAGCGTCGCCGTGATTTGGGGCCAGAAGGGTTAGGTTTTTGTGTTGTGCATATATATATATATATATATATATATATATATATATATATATATATATATATATATATATATATATATATATATATATATATATATATATATATATATATATATATATATATATATATATATATATATATATAGAGAGAGAGAGAGAGAGAGAAAATAAGGGAATGTTTTGTAAAACGAACATATATTAGGTTTAATAAATATAGTGCTTGTCACCCTACAATCGTTATTGTACTCCTTCAATCTCAACCACATGATCCCCATCATATGTCCCATAGAGTGCATGCTCATTATATGACTGTGTGACCACGCACACAGAGTCCAAGCGGACTCTCAAAATCCTTGGGTCAAGCCCAGCTGCCATGCGCACCTCCCTCTGCTTATGTTTTGCTAACACACATGAGTACATACCCCCACGTACTATTGGGCCAAGTCCAAAAATCTGGACTTAGGCCCCTACTGCTCAAATCCCCCTCATTTTACTAGACAGTTCAAACCTACACCCCCCTTGCTTTTTTGGGCCTGAATTCAATATATGAATTTAGGCTCATGCTGTTAACACCTCCCCTATTTTACTACCCTATATAATTTACACCCCTGCATTTTTAATTTATTTTCTTTATTATTTTTTTTTAAATATATTTCCTACTTTAATATATTTAATATATTTAATATATTTAATATATTTAATATATTTAATGTTATTTAGTAGTATATTTATAAATTAAATAATATATTTTCAAACTCATCAAAAATATATTTTATTTCTATTAAATTATTTTTTTAATCATGCATTTAAGTAAGATTTTTTTACAATTAATACCTTAAAAAATGTCCAACCAAACACCAAATTATTTTTGGTAAATAAATTAATTTAACAATTAATTTTCGAAAATGAATATGAAGCATATTTTAATTAACTGTGCACTTAGTCCAAAATCTTTGTTATTCACACATCCAAACTAAGTACAAGGGGATTAAAATATCTATGTAATCCATAAAAAACACAAACCAACCGCAAATTACGAATTGGGACTCTGATTCCTCCTAAGAGGATACGTAGACATACGATTAAAATCGTGGCGAGTTCCCCTAAAAGATATTAAAACCCTATTACCTAAAAATTGTGTTTCTAAACCTAGTATCCTTGTGAACAAGGTAGATGAGGGGTGCCTAACACTTTCCCTTCGTCTAGAACCGAGTCAACAATCTAGAATCTCTGAATTTTTTAGGATTATTCATTTATATTATCTTCCTTAAGATAAAAATTAAGGATGGCAATTCTATATTTAAAAATCAGTTGCAACAAAGAATATTTAAGGAATTTCTCACGGTGCATAAGAAAAGAATTAGGTAGAATAAGAAATCCCTTGAATTTATATTCACTTGGGTGTTGGTGGAGATAATAAATTTTCTTTTAGTGCAACATTATTTGTTTGTCTTGATTGCAAATCTTCTTCATTTTGTTTTTCCTGCATATTTTATGACACCATGATCAATAATGTGGTCTTTTATCTATCTAAACTAAAAACAAGGAACCCAACAATCACAAACATGGTATATGCTTTGGCCTAACAGACAACATTTAGTATTATATAACTTGATTATTTTTTAGCCACACAACTAAACTACCAATAACATGTACTCGAAATGAGTTAAGAGTAAAATAATTAAATTTTATTAAAATAGTTGATCATTGAAGAAGATTAAAAAGTATTGGAAGCAGAGCCATTTGTCAGGCTTCAATTCTCAAACACATTAATTTGGCAATTTTACATCTGTATGTATTAGTAGAACAGAGAATGCATTTTAGCTCATACAATTACAAAGTGTCTTGTACATTAGATAACTAACTATGAGTTACAGAACACATGAATTTCATTCACTCCAACATAAATGCAATACCAATAGCCTACGACTTGCACAAGCAAGTGCAAGATGAACTACTGAGTTTTTCTACAAAATCTGCAATCTAAATCAAACAATACAACATATATGTTTAATAAAATTCAAAAGCGGTGACCAATAAATATATCATATCAACTGTGTATTTAACTATCCTGGTCGAATTCTTCAGAATCTTCAGATGTCACATTCGACTCTTCTTCCTCTAGATCTTCAATTTCATCAATGTCAAGTGTTCTACAGGTAGACGACATCTTGTTCATGGCTGCAGTTTTGCTTGCTCTCTGTGAGCGACCTTTTACAGTATTAATGGTTGTAGGAACCACAGAAGCAATTGAAACTTCGTCGTCAGAATCAGAACTATCTTTCTCAATCCTTACCCTTCTCCTTGTACGTGTGGCTCTCGTTGGCTGTACAGCTGGTGTTTGTGGGATTGCAACAGAAGCATCCAAATCCATGTTGAATTCAAGTTCTAGTTTCCCTTCAAAAATAGGGAGAGGGAGAAAAATGTTAGCAGTAAAAAAAGGTTTTCAAAAAGGATATCTAAGGCCAGTAAAACTGCATAATACAGCCCAAATTAGATTGCAAATGAAATGAAAGATATAAATAATTGATAAAGATTAAGATTTAAACTGCTTGCTAACACTGCACTAATTATAGCTGTGTCAAATCTTAAAAAGTGATCTTTCTTGTTACTTGTTACCAATTAAATTTAAATTTAGTCGGTTTCTTTTGCTTGCCGGACAACCTTCTTGTCCCCATATCATCATAATTATAAGACTACAACTAAACTCAGTACAAAGCCCGATCACCATATAAGGCTTTGATAAGAGACAAAAGAATAGAACCATGGTCTGAGTGTGTTATACTTTCAGGCATTCTCAGAAGAAAATAAAATAGCATTACCAAAAATGAGATTAACTTCATCTTGCAACAACTCCTGATCTGGTTGCCTGTCAACCGTCATCAAATGCTCAGCCATGCGCTTTAATTCTTTAACAAGATCCTTCTCCGAAGATACACATTCAGCCAGACGATTTAAAAGCTTCCTCATAACTTTAATGGGCCCTTGTTCTGATAACCGAAAATGAAGGGAGACAAGTATTCTACATAATGCCGATACATATGCCTTCTCAGCAGCTGTCTTCTTTGAGTGAAAGCTTGCGACCTTAACAAAGTAGAGAGTAAGAAGACTAGCAACTAATAAACATTATTTAAATTTTAAATTGAACAACATTTTCATTCAGCCATGGACATGAAATTCATATATGCCATTTCATTTTCTTCCCTAAGTAACAGTTAACATATAAATTCCTAAGTATAATGTGTCCATGTGACATCCACCAGCTTTAATTCAAGCAATATAGTGGCGGTTGCATGCCCACTTCGCACTATTTTCAATATTCTATATATAACATGCATAAGCCAGTTTCTTGCAGTATACGAAAGAGCTTCATTAGAAGCTGCACATTAAAACTAGTTTCAAACAGGTGGATGAATTTCCAAGAATCTACAACCAAAAGATTTAGTTTTAACTTGAAGAAAATGTGTCTTACATGTGGTATCTATATCAAAATTAAAGTCATAAGTAACTGTATTCAGTGGGAAATAATTCAGTCCAAAATCCTAGTTTTCAAATCAATTCAACTTTTTATGCAATGCAGATAGGACTACAAACATAGCTAACATAAATTTTTTTCAGTTTTTCTGTGTTAAATATCTTCAGAAAATGGTTGTACTACAGTGTGCCATTTTTAATTGAGTGCACCGTGGAACATAAATGACCCCATTAAAATCGGCTTTCCCTATTTAATTCAGTAAGATACTGGTACTGCAATAATAAAAGAGCTTCTTAAAATAAGTTTTTATTTTAAAAAAAAAAAAAGAGCTGCTTTTGTGCACTTTGAGTTGCAAATAGATAAAATTAAGTCTTTCTGCAGCCATAATATGCAGATATCATATCGAGATACATCTCAACATTGACAAAAAAGAAATAATAAGTAAATAACATTAAACCTTTAGGAGCAAATAAAAAAGATTTATGTACGCCTTAGTATATCAAGTTAGGTGAATAGAAGGTCAAGTTCTATTTGTGGATGATTTACCTCTATGGCTATGTGTAGTGCAAGTCCCTCCTCACCACACTCAAATGGTACTTCAGCATAATTATCTATAACTTGCGGGACTTCTGGACTAGAGTTTTCACACACTGCTTCAGTCTCTCTAACAAGTAATGGAATCTGCACCATCTGCAACATAAAACGTGAAGCTTGAACTGCACGCTTACGCATCTGAGACACCATAAAAGGAGAACCCCCAGAATTGCCAAAAATTCCTGGCCACATTGAGCGCATAACTGGAATGAAAGCCTTCAATACACACCTCTGTAGTTATTAAGAAATAAACCAATCAAAGCCGGAGTAAGATATGGCATTCAAATAAGAAAAGAAAAAATAAGAATAATGAATAACTTAAAACAGAGAAAATATGAAATCATTAATGCTTGCCTTGTGTTTTGTTGAGAGACACGGGTAGTGCTCTAAGAAAACAGATAAACATTGCTTCAACCTGGCAGTGGAGAAATATTCTATCTAAATTAGCTCATTATACAGGGCAAGAGTCGTACAAAAGGAGAAAATTAGATACTACCTGTGCATATTTTCTGATACATCACTGAAGTACAAGTAAACGAGTTTAGATAAAAGCACAGGGTGCAAAGAAGCCGGTATGCTTGGATAGTTGTCACTTAGGAGAAGAATTTTCGCAAAACCTTCTCCAAGTATAGCATAAATGCATTCATCTTCGTTGCTAGTTAAAGGATTAGCCCAGTCTTCATTTTCAAAGCCACCGTATAAAAGATCAAGTATGTCAACGTTTGAATTTGAATCCCCTTCGAAATCAGAGAAGTTCACAGGACAAAAACACTTTTTGTCACAGCTTAATTGGCTTGGAACTTCGTGATTTAAAACCCTGTCAACTTCTTGAGGACCATGCCACATCACAAGATCAATTAATGCTTTAGCAGCCTCTATACTAATTATATGTGGCCCCTTAATGTATGAAACCCTAAGCTGTTTCAAAAGTTCAGCATTTGGTTTCCTCTCCAAAAGCCCAAAGAGGCCAAGACATCTTACAGCAATCCTTTGCACGTCCGCAAGAGCTTGTTTTGCCTGTGCATTTCAATGTCCATACCAGTAAATAGTTAGTAAGCAATGCCCTCAAACCAAATTTACAAGTATAAACTGATTCAGCCCTAAAGCAAATTATCAAATCGCAAGACCTTGTTCATCTGAAAGTTAATTTCTGACAATAATGTATATTACCGTGTATATGTTTGTGTATCTCATACATTATTTCATAACTTCTTTTATTTGGTAAACTTCATATCAACAGTAAGTATTATTATTATTATTGTTCATTCAGGCATGAGGAGCTGAAGTAAACGAACTTTTAAGATTGGAAGATGTCGATTTATTTTGTAGTATGTGTATCAACATTCACCATACTTTTCTAAATTTTTATGTTTACTTCTAGCAAAAGATCAGTCAAAAAAATCCAGAAAAAAGTTTTGATGATGAGAGAATCATTTCCAATTGTTGTAAACTAGAACACACTGCATGCATAACATTTTTGTCAGTTTAAATAACTATAGTAATGTATTTTTTGCAGATTTATGAATCAATAAATG
Source organism: Vicia faba (assembly GCA_948472305.1). Classification (NCBI taxonomy): domain Eukaryota; kingdom Viridiplantae; phylum Streptophyta; class Magnoliopsida; order Fabales; family Fabaceae; genus Vicia; species Vicia faba. The sequence continues at coordinate 407,276,513 of OX451737.1, read as the reverse complement.
TAGGTTTAAAAAACAATAAAGAAATTTGCAACGATTTGTACCCCGGGAAGAAGTAAAGATTGGAGTAGTTCATCTGGTTCTATAGCCTTGCCCTGAAGAAAGCGCATGGACACAGTATTTTTCAGTAAAAGGCCAATAAGGGAAAGGGTGTGTATCCACTGCACATAATCTGCTGTTCTCTCTCTGCAAGGTTGAGCTAGCTTTTCTATGATTGCAAGAACAACTTCTTCAAATTCACCAGGAGCAGCATGGACTTTCCTTGCCAATTTGGCTATGGCTTCTGCCCAATGAGTATCTCCACCAAAACTTAAGCCATCTCCAATGAAAACAATATTCCCTTCATTATCAACCTCATGCTCAGGAGGCTTGCTCATCAGCTCCTGCAGAAACGCACTAGCAGCTTTTCTATATGAAGTGTCAGAAAAGTCAAACATAGCACCAAGCAAAAGCAGCTGCCGGCATGTAAAGCGATGGTTCGATCCTGCAGATATTAGATTGAACAACTTAAGTATGCATTAGAGTTGGGCGTAGAAGCAACATCCAAATAAACTTATACGTAGTATGTACCAGCATCAATATTAGCTCTGACTAACTCTATGTAATCATCAACTGTAGCAGGAAGAATCTTTTCTAGAAGATCATTTTTATCTGATGCTTCTGCAGCGTATACTTCTGCTTCGGTACCCGCTGTGGCTGCAGCATCAGAGCCTAAGGCCTATAGGGGCACAAATCATAAACCAGAGTAAGATGGAGAAGAAATGTAAGTCCTAATAATTACACTTCTAATAATAACTATATTCCAAAAGTAAATAAACAGGGAGAAAACAAGAAAGACAGTTATGAAGCACATAGATGTATTCTGATTTTATTTCAAAATATATTAATTAACAAATTATAGCAACCAGTAACCTATGCATTAATATGGTAGCAAAAACATAAACAAAAAGAGCATGATTAACAAAGAGTATTGGCTATTAGTCCCTTCCTCTTTTTGTATATAAAACATTTACTCAAATTATGTGCATAAATACATACTAACTGATAAATATATTATTTTAGTAAAATCTGCTAAGAATAGCGATATAGTGCATGTATTCCTTCTATTTGACAACACTGATTTTAAAATAAAAAAAAGTGAGCAGTAAATACGAAAAAAATGGCTATATATTTCTTTTGACTCACATGTGCTTCTGACTGCAAATGCTTGCAAACAATTCTCCAATAAAGGGCAGCCTCTGCTTCCATCAATACAATGCTTGGAGGACAACGAACCGCTTCCCCTACAATTAGCATGCAAGCAATAAAATATGGTAAACAACAACCAGGGAGGTTAAATCCTAATCTCAACCTACTAGCTAAAAAATAACGGGTGAGTTGTCACCCTGGCATTCAGAAAACTATATTCAACAAGGCAAGAATCATTCCGCCGAACTTGACCATTTCCAAAAATCTTCTCACAAAATTTGAGCCCGTGCTCATAAGATTGTTTGATCAGCTTGTGCCCGCCAAACATCACAATTGACATACTTACCCCCATGAATAACATTTTGTAAAATGTGTATTCAGTCAAATCAATTGTTTAAACTTAAATTTTATCTTGGTGATTGTTTATTTGTACACATTTTAGGTCATTTGGACATCGAACCGTATATAGAATGCATATTTGCCATCAAAATAAAGTAAATCAATAAAGTTTTGAAAACCTTTTGAATATTATAAAATCTGTAGACTTAATCTACTCAATGAGAAATTTCATTTCAACTTTAACTTAGCATTTTACAAAAAAGTTATTAAAGGTGCAATGTGTGTGAGTATGTGCGTGTATGTATCCTCAGAATCATTATTCATAACAAACATGATTATCAAACAAGACTTTAAATTTGTTTTTGAAATATTTAATTAAGCAACATGTACCAACACAGAAAGTGAAACAAATAAAAGTATTTAATATTTAATTACTAACTGTGTCTTACCTTCTGCTGTGTCGCCATTTGATGATATATATTGCTGGATACTTGCACCATTCTTTAGTTTTACTAAACCAGCTTTTAGAAGTGCTTCCATGACAGACTCGCTCACTGATTCATAAGTTTCAACATCAAGATACTTCAAAAGTTGTAAAGGATTGCCATTACAGCATTTTATAAGCCATTCGTCTTTCAATAGTTTGAAACATTCCTTCGAGACACTAACAGATCGATCAGCTAGTCCTCTCCGAAGAATTATTGTCCTGTGCTTAATGCTGAAAAAACCAGGAAAATATAAGAGCAAAAGTTGTAAAAAAGACACTTAAGTAATATTGGAAAAGATGTTTGAGAAGATTGCTAGAAGGAAATCCACCCATGGCGACTGTGCTTATAGGATTCTATGACTACATAATTTCAAAATAATTAAAAAGGACCTGCAAAGATATTATATGAATTACAAGTTTGATACTTCAATTTATTACCAACTTGCCGAAAGATTAAATGACTTAGAAGAGGTATTGACAGTGGACAAGGAAAGTATTATTCATGTTCAAATCAAAGGAAATATTGACATCCTCTGCATTGTAGTGTGCACTCTAGGGACTAAAATACTAACAGCAAACAGTAGTGAGAAAATTAATGGAGTGATTATCACATAGCGATCATTTACTAACCATTACCCATGCACTCATATTTAAAAATTCTAGACCATTGATTTTAATCTTTTTCAACAGTAGACAAGTGGCACTTTATTTACACTCTGAGGTGAACCCTTGCAAATTCGAAGATCTAATTTTTAGGGGGGTAAAAAGTCACGCAATTTGAGAAGAAAGGAATAGAATTATTGTTCTTTACCATACCACATTTACCTTAAAGTTTGAAGAGGAAATTTATTAGCTAGAACACAGTATGCTGCTTTGCGAACAGATTCACTCACATCCAAGGTACAATCAATAATAACTTGAGAGGTTGCACTGGAAGCAGGCAAAGACAATACAATCATCTTTCGAACATCCTGCACACATTTTCAGGTTTAATAGCATGAATAATAGATCCCTGCATACGCATGTAGCATTGAGATGTAGCTGTACTAGCAATCCTAAAATGAACCATGCAGATATTCCAACTTCAATAATATGACAATACATAAGATTTAAAACTTCAGTAACCAGGTTATTTAATAAGGGGGGGAAACAGTGAGATTATAAGCTAGGTAGTCAATGGTGAATAGAGAAGTAGTATAAGAAATTTATTTATACCATTCTACACACAACATTAAATACATATTCCTTACTAATAGTTAGAGTTCAGTGCTATCAATATTCATACCAACTAGAATTAAGTAAATAAGCTTTAGCCACCAAGACTTTGAATAACTCATCTAAGCATTTAAGACAAATACAAGTGATTCCTTTAATGGGACAACTATGTCCAATATGATGATGGCTGTTAGTAAGCCACAGAAAGGGCCACTGGAAGGTTGCATAAAGAACCTCTGGGAAGGCGCACATGGTGAGGAGATGAAGTTGTTTCAGAGTAGGAAAATTACAAGACAGACAAGCTTATTTCGTCGTCTTATAGAATTTTATAGTGAAATGACCAAAAGTTCAGACAGAGGCGGAGGCGATAACCATAAAAGTTCAGTATTACAATATATACAGAAAACAGCACAGTTGACAGGCATGGGAGGAAATTAAAAATGAAACAAAATTGATTGACCCAATTGGGACACTCACCGCATTTTGCTCCAAAGGAAGCGTCTCAAGGAATAAATCAAGAATGTCAACGTTCGAAGAGTCATTCACGAAACGCGAAAGTGCCCTAACCGCAAAAGTACGCACCAAATGGATCTTGTCTCGAACCCTAACCTTCATGCCCTCTATTACCTCATCCCATAGGTCATTGCTCACTTCTGCATCATCTGGCAACCGCAATATTATCTACAAAATCATAACCAAAAAAATAAAATTATAAAACCGGTTAGTCTATCATAATTAAGTTCTTTCAAACTCAACAATTAATAGTTGAGTTTAAATTAAATGTTGATATGTAAAACCTAAAACACTAAAATAACACAAAAATGGATTAACTTGAATTTAGCTCAATTCGTTACCTCGGAGAAAATCTGACAGGCTCTGAATCTAACAGTCTTATCAGCCGCCGTCGCAGCAACAAGGAGGAAATGAAGGAAATGGTCGAGGAACTCGTCGCAAACCGCGGCATCGGAAGGATTACGAGCAGTAGTGAAAGAGGCGACGAAGGAAACAACACGGTCAGCGGAAGCGATTCGTCTTTGAAACTTGAAGAGGGAAATTAGGGATTTGGAAAACGCGGAGAAGAAGTGAGACGGTGAAGTGGATTTGGACCGGAGGAGAGATAGTTCCTTGAGTTTACGGTTGTGTGTGGCGTATGAGGTTCGAACTTCGTCGAGAATTGCGGCAATTTTTTGCGATAATCGCTTCTCTTGATCGGAGTTGGTGTCCTCCATGAACGGTGGTTAGGAAAACGACAAAATTAAATTGGAGCTTGAAAAGAAGTGAGTTTGAATCTCAAACGTGATTATTTTGAGTTTTGAATTTGAGCGGGGTGGTAGTTCGGCTTACTTTGGACTTAAATATATGGGCTGTACCAACCGAAAGACCCGTCCTTTATTGCTTTGTGTTCTGTTAAATTAGAGGATTTAACTTCCACCCCCAAGTTATACTTGACATCTCTTTTTCAAGTACTTTTACGTTAATATCCTTATGTAAATATCCGAAATTTAAAAAAATACACGCGGTTATCAGAAATTTTAAAAAAATTAGTATAATTTTTCACCTTAACAGGTGGAAGTTTATCAGAAATTTGAAATTTTCAGTTTCAGAAATTTGAAAATTCCAGCCAAAATATATAATTTATCGGAAATTTTGAAATTTTCAATAATTTTCAAAAAAATTCCAGAAATTTGAAATCTCGGGTATAACATCAGTAAGCGTTTTTTTCCACTTTTTTCTATTACTTTTCTCGAATAACTGTATCAATAAAAAAGTTACCCGACTAAATATATACATATAATAATTATCATACATATAAGAATACAAAACAAACTAGGATAACTTCCTAACTTCATTTACCCAATGACTAAAGTAAATCGCATATGCGGATTCTCATGCTTTTTCATCATCAGTGCAATTTTGTCTCCAATAGTCAGTGACAGAAGGCAATGGAAAATCAAGTTTCAACTTTATCTGAACCTAATGATTTTTGTTGACAAAACCAACATCAATAATTTTATGTCTGCTCGTATGCATAGGTAGCTAAGCCAAGAGGGAAAATGTGATGATAAGTCTCATGGAGAGAGAGAGAGAGAGAGAGGGAGAGACAAATACGACATTGTATTTAGAAGCAATAAGGAAATTCATATCATGAATTGTCATCCATTTATCCATATCTTGCACACTCATAACACATTCCTAACTGTATAAATTGTGTCATAGAACAACTTGGAAAATAATCGAGAGTGTTTATAAACTTGAGCATCTAAATGTGTTCGTATCAAAGGCCATGGCTCTTTGCTCCATCCAAGTAAAGCTGCAATAGAAAGGAAACCATAATTTCTATCATCACCAACATTAATAATGTCATTGATGTATGGATGTAAGAAAGCAGGAAACTGTGACAAGTATATATGTTATAAAGATTTAGTGAACGATTTACTACCAATCAACATACTTGACGGTTGACTTGTTGTAGTTTTATGCATGATCTCTTCGTAGTCTGACTCCCTTGCAATCCCTCAGCATACTCCCACTGGCTAGGATCACGATGTGCATCACTCTCTTAACTCTTTCTACTCTTCTTAACTTCCCTCTTTGGCTTATATTTCACCGGCAATGGATACATAGAAGTTATGGATGGATGTGTTAGTTTCCGAACTTTTTTCTTCAACATCTTCTGAGCTATAATATCTGAAGTACTAAAGTATGTCTTCAAATCTCCACACTCTGCTTCTAAATCCCATTTTGTACCACTCTTATCCTGACTGACCTCATGCTCTGCAATGTGCAATTTCGTTCAAAATACATGAATTTGTCTAAAGGAACATGATTGTCTAGTATTTGGAAACCGACAAGCTGACACACACGCACATGGTAACCCATGTGTTTCTCTAATTAAGCAACCATATCTTTCTTTGTTTGAACCAACTAATTTTACCCTTTCTAGTTACTTTCCAATGAGTTATATACATCATCTTGAGACAAAATCGTGCAAGTTGGCATAAAATGGAGTGTTATACTGATGCTCAATATCGACAATATATTTTTTAAACGACCCCCCGATTGAACCTAGTTGCAATTTTAACATGGTGTTCACGGCATCCCAACTTCAACATAAATCTCATCGACTTGTTGTCAGCATGTTTTTTAGTCTCCAATGAGAAGACGCCACCCTAAAAACCATAAATAAAAATATATGTTAAATTATGATTAGTTATGTAATAACATCAAACTGTCATGTTATGTGTACTTGTTTGTTATTGTGTTCCCTAAATGAGTTACTTTGTTATTCCAAGCAGCAATAAACCTTTCTTTATAAGGTGTCAACCATGTTTCACTCACATATTTAACAAATAAAGGAATATTAGCACAAAAAGCCTAAAAGTGCTTGAAGTGTTCAACAAATTCAATTTTTGTATTTGAATACATGATGTTGTTCCATAGATCTATTACATGTTATTATTTTTCTGATTTAACATACTATTTACATTCATACTAATGTTTTTTATAAATATGAAACAAACAGAATATATGAGTTGTATTTGGGAGCACAGATTCCATGGCATTCATCAATGCAAATTCTCAATCTATCACCACAACCTTCGGTAGCAATTTCTCTGAAGAGAAAAACTCTTTGAGCTTCTTCATCGCCCATTTGAAATTCTCCTCCCTTTCATGTCCAAATAGGCAAAGCCAACCAAAAACATCAACTTCATTGATGTAACACCAACAATCTCAAGCAGTGGTATCTGGTACTTGTATGATCAAGATGCACATAATCAAATTGATAAATCAACATCTATAACAGATATCAGGATGTGCAATCAAATATTCTTACCTATTTGTCTTGTATGTGCAATCAAAAATCAACATCAAATAAAACATATTCAACAACTTCATTGAATCAGGATGTGTCTAAAAGATGTCAACTACAACATCTGAGTCGTCCCTATTTCTAGTCCAACACGTGCATTTCTCTATATGAATAAGATTCAACAACATCTACATTTTTGTCAATGCACCTTTCTTGCTTGTTCTATATGTAGCTCTATCTTCATACACTTGGGTAACACTCATGAGGTTTTATGGATCTTTAACTTTCAAAGTTGTAACTATGTACCTTGGAGTCATATTGTACTTCGCCATGTCACTCACAAACTTTCTTTCATGATCTTTTATACGGTCTAATATGCCATGACCTTCCAAATCGTCAGATAGTTTATGATTATGCACCATGCACCTAACAATCACCTTTCAACCGATACCACTTGGAATATATCTCAGTCTAAAAGGACATTTAACTTTCATACTATAAATGCCTTCTAAAAATTATTGCTTTCAGATGCATTATTTCTTTTGTAATTTCCTCTTATCTCACAACCCATTGTTGCACCCCAAAATACATCCTCTTTAGTTTAACCCTAATTGGCTTATTTTTCTAACATACTCATGCATGCATGTCACCGATTCCATGGTTACGGGATCAAAGCATTTATTTGCGTCAAGCTACAGAAACAAATGTTCCGTCAGGCAGTATAACAAAGGAAAAACTCAGGGTTTTTTAGATACAAGTGCACTCCACATATTTCTCTGAGCTACTCAATCAATGAGTGATCAAATCCTCATCATGTCAAGCTTTCATGTGTTTCATCATACCTCGAATTGCAAATAAAACCGAGCGTTTCGGTTAGTTTGAGACAGTTTCGACTGAAAATCAGCATTTCGCAGTTTGTGTTCAAAAATTCATAACTTCTGATCGAAAAATTATTTTTATTGGGTCTTTGGGCGTTGATTCTTTTTTACATCCTCTCCATTTCATATGTCTGGATCGGAAGCCAATTTTATGAAGAAGATCTCTGAAATTGCAAAATACATTGAAAATCGCATGTTGAAGCGGATTTCTGGTCCACTATTTCTCAAAATTGCAAAATTCATAAATTTCTCAATTTTTATCATTTCAGATGATTCTTGCAACGTGATGTCACAAATTTTGTTAGCTACAAGTTTACTTAAGGGTTCGATTCCAGATTATGATCAGAAGACTTTTGTTTATGGCTCGCCTCTCAAATCGACTAGTGAAAAAGTCGTGCAACCAAAACGGAGGGTTTTCTGTCTCAATTTTCTCGTTATTGTAAAAATTGTAACTCTCACGATTTTTATCAGATCGAAACAATTCTTTCGACACAACGTCACAAATTTTTTCATCTACATTTTTACTTCAGGACTCGAGTTCAGATTATGCACCAAAAATTATGAGCTTGTGGTTTTCTCTCGAACAATGCACAAAAATAAGCTGAAAATTATGCACTATCAAAAAATAAGGGAAAACTCGGTTTTTATTCCATGTGCCAAACAAGGCATAAGAGATTATCTATATATTGTTTCAATTCAAAATCAAAAATAACTTTTTGCCATTTTGCATAAAAATCACTCAAGAGCAAGTTCATTCTCTCAAGTCAAGAGCTCATTTCTCCCTCTCTCTCATTTTCGGCCGACCTCCACCCTTGATCGACCGACCGGACCGCCCTCCCTTCTCCGCACAAAGACCACTCGTTCTTCTTCCTCCGTCACAAAACTGGCCTCCCGCGACAGCTCCCTCCATGTCGATACTCCTTCCTCTGGTCACTGTCCAATCGGATCATATTTTCTGATCTACTCCTCTTCGTGTTGATCCGATAATTCTTGAACTTAATTATTTTAAGTGCTTAATTTATTAATTGATTTTGAATTACGTGCTTATTTGAACATTGCATGAGTTGAATTTATTGTGAATTGAAGAATTAATTTATTCTTAAGATTTATAATTATGGACAATTGCGGAATCAAATGAACTTTTGTCTAATTGTTTGAATCTTATAAATATCGACACGATGATTTGTTGTTGATTATTGATTTTACGCGTTGAAGCTTGATTCCAATTCAATAATTTTTTATAATCCTTACGTTCATGAGTTGATTATTATTTTCGAGTTGATTATTTGATATCGACGCGTTGATAATTTTTATTTCGAAGCTTGGAAATCGGTGTACCGATATTGATGTAACGTTTGCAATTTAATTGTGAGTTTTGAGCAACGTTACAAGTATCGATGTGTGATTATTTTTGTGCGTTAAATGCCATTTTCTGGTCGATTTTTAGTGCACATCGATACATGTAAAGTTGCTGCCCAGAATTCACAAATACGTGTAAATGTCACATTTAATTATCGGTTCATGCATGTTTAGCTTTCACTTGTTGATTGTTGGCTATTGTTTATGAGTTTTGATGATTTTAATTCAATATTTCGGATGCTTCATGAAATTAATGCAATGTTGTCCGGATTTTGAAAACGCATTTGGAATGGGATTTAATTGTTGCTTAATGCATACTTGAGTTTCATTTGATGAATAATTGACATTGGTGTTCATTTTGGTTGATTTTAATTCAACGTTTTGAGCCTCTCATGAGATAAAAAGTCGTTGCCTAAAACTTTGTTTTATGGTTCCAATGCTTGTTCGGAAGTTGTTTCTTCATGATTAAATTTTAATTTAAGTTGTAATGTGAATGTGTAACTTTGGTTATCTTTCCTTGTTATTACTAACTCATCTTGTGAACTTGTGCAAGCTTCTGAAGGTGTCTCGATTCATGAGACTTGTCACTATATTTTTGTTTTGTCGAGATTTGTATCTTATGCGAGATTATTTGTTCGATATTCGAATGTCGATTGTGATTTGTTTTCATATCGATGATGCTTCGACATTTATTTTGAGCATTTGATTTCTGACTTCTTTTCTTTGACTGGTGAAGCTTCTCGAAGATCTTCGGGTTTCTTTTGCTTTGATTGCGCTTTGCTACAGACATTATTGTTTGTTTGATATTGTTTCTGATTTTGTTTATATTTTGCATTGTCCCTTAAATTCCTTGCATGAGAAGTGGGAATAGATATGCATGACTGGGAGTCCCTATTTTAGGTGGACAATTTTGTTTAACGTCCTCAAAGGATACAACGTTTGTGTTTGCAAAAGACCTCAATAGGGGCAACTTTGTGTGTTTGTTTAAAGTCCTCAAAAAGAGGCAATTTTTCTAAAGTCCTCAAAGAAGACAATCCCCCTCCCCTTTTACTTTGTGCTTGCAATCGAGTCAATAAAAAGTGGAACAATAGGCCTCGCAATCATCCTCCACACTTTCAAGTCCCTTGGTCATTCTTAGCTCGCATCGTACGTTGATGCTTTGAATGGTTCGTCTCTTGTCCTTGAGTCAAACAAATGTGGAAATGGATCGCAATCATCCTCCACACCTTGTCATTGCTTCGGTGATATCTTAGCTCGCATTTGTTAACGTTAATGCTTCGATTTGTTACTCGATTTTGTGACTGAGTTATTCTAATGGAAGAAGGGTTCTTTAACTCATCAACTTTATTTTCATGTACAGATAAATCTTACTCCATTTTCACTTCCGGACTTTATTACGGTTCAAATTGCAAAATATTTTGCAATAAAAAACACCAACCAATTCAAACCTTTTTGTCTTCGGGTTTTTCCTTTTAAAACATTTTTGATAAGGATGTGTTGCTTCAAGTTCGAGCAACCTGGAAATGTTAAGTGTGCGAGTGGCCGAGCATGAGTCTTTTTACGAGCTACAACACCAAGCACGAATTTCAATCCTAACCACAAGGATACGAACATAGCATTATCCATAAAAAGACACACAACAAATTGAAACTTTTGAGGTGAACTACGAGTGCCTTAATCCCCATTGCACGAGAGGTGGTACGCAGGCACAAAAATTCACAAATGAGGCAGACACGGCTAATAAAACCGTTTTCTTTGTATATACACTTTGCATTCATGCATTTTAGCTTTTAATATTTAGATATGAACACACCATTTGATTATAACAACAAGAGTGGATCCTGTGGAGTACCACGGACGTGAGGGGTGCTAATACCTTCCCCTTGTGTAATCGACTCTCTTACCTGATCTCTCACTTGCAAGACCGTGATTTCTCCCTTCAGGTTTTTCTTTGATGATTTTCCTTTATCTTTCTGTGGGATAAATAAATACTCGACGGCGAATTCATTGATTTTCTCTCGATAATTTTTTGCCGGTTGTTTCAGTTAGCGACTTCACTGGGGACAGATTGACCAATTGTTGGTTCAGCCTGTGAGTCAGTCCTAACTTTTATTGCTTTGTCTTCATTGGGTGTTTATCTTTATGTTTTATAGCTTGCTCATTTGTATATGTTTGTCTGCATATGTATGCATTACATTTTGTCGCTTTCCATATACTAGTTATTGTTGTTGTAATGGATCTTCTGTGTTTTCTTGGTGGGTAGGTGTTACTGTTGAGGTAAAAGGCCCAGTACCCAGGCCAAAGTTGTAAACTTTTAGGAACACATAGGAATAGAGTGGATACATGATAGCTACTGGATGTAGATCCTACTAGTGAGGTCATGTGTACCATGCTCAGACGAGGTTCAAGTGGGGTATTATCGTTATCATGTAGGTGTAACAATGATAGTATTTTCAGGCGAACTCAAGACTCTGAGTTACTTTCTGACCTTACCCTGACCTATACTTCACCTGTGAGTGGGGAGGGTTTGATCTTACAGGTATCGTTGGTGACTATGTGGTTCTTTCAGTTATGTTCTAGATTTCTGTTGGTGACTATGTGTTTCTTGTGGTTTATTTTTCGGACCTTTGATCTTGGTATTCTTGACATATTCAGAAACAACACATCAAATATCCAGTGTTGTGGAAGCTTTGATCTCGTATTAACTTGCATACTCAGCATGTTAACACTATTTTAACACACACGGTCTTTCCATTTCCAAGGAAGTGTGCTTGTGAGCCTTATGTTGTGCATATCCATATCTTACTGGCTTATGATCAAAGTTTAGAGCATACGGGTTCCTTGGAAATGATTGAACATGGCATTGCATCCACTTATACACCTTATACGTCTTCATGAATGCATAATAGGTACTCAGAGTTGGGGGAAATTCTTATTTAGTCCTGGTATTCTTTTCAGAACTGCGAATCTTGACTTCTCGCTGCTCTGGGATCTGAATTAAGCTATGGAACAACTTCGTGGGGAATTATATGAGATGAAATATCATATGGGGCTTGTTGTACCCCAAAATTTTCCCTCTCTTTTCTCAAGACATTTCTCACAAAAGATCTCAAATGCTCAAAGATTCTCAAAGAGTTGATAAGACAAGCTCACCTCCTAAGCACTGAGACCATAAATTAGGGTTTTGGTTTTCTCGAGGACAATTGGACTTTTGATGCTTCAAATGACTTTCATGGTTCATTATAGGTCTCCAAGATTATTCATACCAAGTTTCAAGTCTTGCACCACAAATTTGCTCAGTCAATTGCTCAGATGACTGAAAATCAACTGTATTGGGTAAAAAGTCAACTATGGTCAACATATAGTCAAACTTCATGATTTTTGGCCAATATCAACATTTTGAAGTAATATTTATCATTTGATCAAGTTTTGATCACAATTCCTCAAGAAAAGCATTTAAATTATCAAAGGGTCAAAATTAGGGTTTTGACTGAGAATGACTGGTCATGGGCTTTTGACCTAGTACATGACCTAACAACTTGGAGCATGATCTCAAAGACTCAAACCCAACATGTTGACCTAATTTCATGTCTTAAATCATTTCTCAAGATCAAAGGATTGCTAGTTGAAATTTGATCAACTGATGAAAAGTCAACTGATACACAAAAAGTCAAACTTTGACTTTTTGATCAACATTGAATTTCAAATATCAAGAATCATCAATACCTTCAAAAATATCAAACTTGATCATCAAGAATCAAGAAAATTAAGAAAGTCCACAAAAATTCAAAGTTTTCAATACTTAGAAAAATTCTAAGTGTGTTTAACCTTGATAATTTCACTATTTAATGACAATTTTTCACCAAGATGCAAGATGATTCAAGGAAAACTTTCAACATGAAAGTTGTAGATCTTGATGAATTCTATAAATTTTTCTCTCATGGTTGATGTCTAAAAATGCTTAGATTTGAAGATATAGGCCCATGAAGTCATGACATTTTTAACAAAACACTCAGTGAAATTTTCAACTAGTTTAGGCAGACTTTTGTCCTAACTTCTTGGTCAATTTTCATCAAGTTCCAATTTGATTTAGCCAAAGTGGTCAACATGAATGTTGTAGAAAATGTTTCAAGATTTCCAAAATGTCCAAGAACTTGAAGAGATCATGCTTGATCTAGAAGTTTCTAAGAGAAGAAGTTGCGCATCCATTCTTAAATTATAGGTCATTTTCATGAAGAACACTTAAATAAATCTCAAGCCATGCTGCATAAATCTTACTTGCAGGCTTCAAACTTGAAAATCACTCAATAATTAAATGTTTACACAATTGATTGAGCCATTGTCCAAGCATGTGATTCATTGTCCAAGTGATTATGCCATTTTTGGCACAAAGTCGCCACTTCCATTTTAGAAAAGCCAACTTTAATCACAATGTCAACTTCTTGAGCCTCTCACTTGCTCCCTATGCACACACTCAACATGTATGTTCAGAAGCAACATATCTAAAGCCTCTAGCCACCCTACAAGACCTTGTACTTCACATTGGAACAAAGTATTTTAAGCTTGCTTCAAAATTAAGTCACATAACCATAACATGTGATATTATAATTCTGGTTATCTCAGCCTCTAAAACCTTTCATCTATAAATAGAGAGATTATTTGCAAGCCATAACACGATTTTACAAGCCCTTGAACCCTCTAAAACTCTCTCAAACCAGAACTTGCACAAAAATCTCCATAACTTATCATTTCTGACTTTGAACACCAATCTCACAATCCACTTGTGCATTTTCTCTCTAAATCAATCACAAAGCTTCCATACCTCATTTACAACTCATCCCCATCCTTGTTTCATAATTGTAACTCCATTTCCATCATTGTCCAAACCTCACTTTACACCTCTGCAACTTAACTTCTCCAGGAAGATTTAGGCACTTTCAGTACAAAGTAAGAGTTGCATTAGCTTCCTAGGAGTTCAGTGAAGCTATCCAAATCATCACAACACCTTCAAAAGTTCTCAAACTCCATACACGATTTCCAATTTTGAGGTAATTTTCTAAACTTTGAAATCTCTCTACAAGCATCTTTAATGACTACTTTGTGAATGAGAAATGTAGACATCATTGCCCTGAAGCTAACCATGCATTTAGTTTTCATTTATGTTTCCTGAGTGATGCAAATTTTGAAGTTGAACTTTCTGAAAAAAATTAGGTTTTATTTGGTACCAAAAGAAATTCATGTTTATCTTTGAGAATTATCTTTAGTTATTTATATGGTTAGATTCATGTTGAAAAATGGAGCAAGTTTCATGTTTACACTTTTTAAAATGGTTGAGAAATGAGCAAGTTCAGAAATTTGAAAATGTAACAATGGAGATGCTGGCGCGAGCTAGAAGATGAAGCTTTAATAGGATTATATTTATTTTAAATTTATTGCAACATGTATTATGACCAGATGAAACAACCACACCAGTGGCAGAAGGAGCGTGCATAAGGCATTAGTGTATATGGACCTGGGTTCGAGCCCCAATGGTACCCGTTTATTTCTTTCATATTTGTTTCTATAAGATTGTGTGCAGGCAAACCCAAGACAAGCGCGCTACACCCCTCATCCATACCATCCATCTGCAAGGCAATTAAATCAAATGCTCATAAGGGAAAGACCATGGTGCGTCATCACAAGCCAGCCACACAGAATCACAAACAAGGTGCTCGGGCCTCCTGACCTGGGCCTTTTCTTTTTTTCTTCTTCTTTTTACTTATTTCTAACACCCTTTTTACTAAACACAACCAAGCCCAATTCTATTTTATTTATTTTTCTGATTCCAACAAAAACGTGACTTGGGCCTTGTTTGCTGCTTTTAACCCTCTTTTACTTTTTAACACCCCAGCCCATTTCTTTTTATTTATTTTTATATTTTCATTATTTTCATTTATCTATTTATTTTATTTAAACTAAAAATACAAAAATATATTTTTCTTAAATTAAAAATATTTTAGTTTAATTACTTTATTTCTTTTTTGACTAAATTAGATTTTATTAGTTCTTTCACATCATAAAATATTTTCTTTTCTAAATTAGCATTAAAATTGTTTTCTAAACAAATTATGTAGACTTAGGTTCTATCTTCCTCTTAATTTCAATTAACTTGGACTTTAGGTCTTATTAAAATCAATTAACTTCTCTTGTAATTAAAATTAATTAGTTTAATTAAATTAATATTAAAACTTTCTATCAAAAAACCCTAAAAATAATTTCTTTCTTCCTGTTTACATTTTGTACATTCTATTCATATTCAATGGTTTGTAATAGATAATTAGGGAATTACTGCTTTCTCCCCTATTCACAAACTTGTAACCCCATTCCCAAAGTGTTGTAATAGTGTAGGGCATTTAAATTCCCCAATTTATCGATTTCCTTATTATTGCTAGTAATTAGGGTTACATGATAAGACTTAAAATCAAACCTAGCAAAAACCTAATTCAAAGATAAAATATTTGAAATCAAAACATTTTGCACACATGCACCTCTAGGGTAACCCACACTTGTTGCCTCCGATATAAACAGTCATGTCCCTCGAACGTGATATGTTTTAGCAAAGACTCTCGATTAAAAGATCGTAGTCCCTCGATAACCCTTTAAATGTTGCCTTCGGTAAATGATCTTAGTCCCTTACGACAATTGCTAAAACATCTTACAAGTTGTCTTCTATGACTGTACAATGACCCACGCATGTCCCTCACATCTAATGATAAGGCTTTCTACGAATCAATGGTAAAATAGCACTATATAAAAGAGGAGGAAAAGAACAAAGATTTTTTTTTGAGTAGGTAGATTGCTCGTAATTGTTTGCTCACAAGATAAAACCATTTTCACACCTCACACTTTCAAAAACAAACATCTTTCCAAACTCTCTCCTTTTAACAAATATTTTCAAAACAAACATTTTGTATATATTCTCAACAATATGAAAATCATTGCAAAATTGCTGCACTAAGGCGTTTTTAAAATATTTCCAAAATAAACAGTTTGTATACATTCTCAATGATACGATAATCAATATAAAATTACCATCTTCAAAATATTTTCAAACTAACACAAACACAAAGCATTTCAAAGTGAGCTAGCAATTAAGAGCTCGTAGATAACTACGGATGAAAAAGGTGCTAGCACCTTCCCTTTCCATAACCAACCCCCCGAACTCAAAAAAATTCTCAAAAGGTCTTTCCTGTTCTTTTCACTCTTTCTTTTATTGGATAAAAGAAAAGTCAGTGGCGACTCTTGCTATCCGCAACATTTTCGATAAAACACAAAACACCAAGTCAGTTCTCCCACCGTATTACAGAACTAGCGACTCTGCTGAGAAAATACTAAAAGTAGGGTTACCTTAAGAGCTAGATCACCTGCATTGCTTTACTTGCTTGATTTGTATGCTTTACATTTTGGGTTATGCTTGGCTTTATTTCTTGAAAAGATCCTATACCCGGATCTGGATCTGGGGCATTTTAGGTAAGTAGAAATAGATCGTGGAGACTGTACGACATAAACCGATATGGTTGAAGCGATAACTACGTTAGTGTGACACATTTGTGGGTACCAGTGTCCTTTAAGTTAAATCAAGGAGAATACGGGGCCGCTGAGTGGTGTCATGAAGTACTAACTGGTTGTAGAACCTTAGTCGAACAACTTGGCCATTAGAAAGTAGTGAGGTAGTCGGCTTTGGTGTAGACTGAAGTTAGTTGATACTCGATACTGCACTCATTGAGATTGAACTTTTAGGATATTTTGGTCGCGAAAATATATTGCTTGTGCTGAAATAATGCCCGATGAAGAAAGATCAATGATATTGAGATTCCTTAGAACCCGATTACTTCTTAGGACAGGTTGAACCAACTAAAACCTCAAGAGGGTACTTACCTATAAACCCCATGCAAGCCTAAACCTAAGTATTTGGGTGTTTTATTTGTATATGATTATTTTTTCATAACATCATAAACATCACGACATCATGCCATCGCATTTTCACTAACCATTTTAAGGACCTAGGGATTTATCTTTGTTCTATTTTGTAGGACATGGCTTCCGCTGTAGAAATACCATCTGAATTAGCTTTGTAAAGGTGCCTTCTCAACTCAAAGAGTTAGCATCATGGGTTCCTGAGATTCTTCGTTCACCAAAAGATATGGTCGGCTTCTTAAGCTGGTAACCTCAAGATTTAAAGAAGACATGATGTGTGTACTCTTTCAATTCTTTGATCCTATACATCATTGTTTCACCTTTTCTGATTATCAATTGGTGCTCACAATGGAAGAGTTCTCTTAACTGTTAGGAGTACCAGTCCTTGATCAAATTCCATTCATTGGTTTAGAGGATACTCCAAAACCTGGAGTTATTTCCAAGACCTTACATTTGAAGAGGTCTGACATTGTAGATAATTGGGAAACAAGGAGTGGAGTCGAGGGTTTTTTAGCTAAGTTTTTGTTGGAGAAGGCTCGACTGTTTTGGGAGGCTATGGATTTTCAAGCTTTTGAAGAAGTATTGGCTCTTCTAATTTATGGGTTAATATTGTTCCCTAATCCAGACTAACTCATATATGTGAATGCTGTCAAGATTTTCTTTCTCGTAACCTTGTGCCTACTTTGCTCTGAGACATTTTGCATACTCTTCACACTCGTACCATGAGGAAGAGAGGGGCTCTTATGTGTTGCATACCGTTTCTATCTAGGTGGGTTATTTTCACCTTCCCCGATCAGTATTAAGGAATGAACAAGGCTTGATTTGGTCTCAAAGGATGATGTCGTTCTCTCATTCTATTATCTTTTGGTGTTCTCGATCTCAAAAGGATATTACCATCATTGACCGTTGTAGGGAGTTCCCTAATGTTCCACTCTTGGACATTAGGGGAGGTATTAATTATAACCTTTCTCGGGAACTACGAAAATTTGGCTATGCTCGAAGAGATGGTCCTCATGATGCACTTATCCATGGTATTATATTTGACTACGAGAATGATGTCCAACACTATCATTAAAGGTTTGTACGGGCTTGGGGTATGGTGAACAAGGTTGATAGTAAGACTTTGGGGTATAAGAACTCCACCCCTTTGGAGCCTTATCTCAAATGGGTGCGAGCTCGCGCTCAAAATCTCATGATGCCATATCCAGCTATTTTACCAATAGTTGTGGAGCCTGTTGTCGAGGGGGATATTCCTTATACCATTCTCCATCCTAACATGCCTATCGACCTCAAAGAATTGCAGAGATCGTAGATTCAACTCAAGGAGGAACGAGATACCTTTGAAGCTTGATTATATGCAAGCGAGAAGAAAGTGTTGGAGCTTACCAAGCAACTGCATGAGGAGCAAAGCCTGAATGCCTACCTCGACACGAAGAGGAAGCGCCCATGGGAGACTTGAGTCTTTATTTTAGGAGTTCATTTTGTTGTCTCTTTGAGACCTTTTGCTTTTTTTCATTGTAAGCCCAAGGGGAAGTTGTAATCTTGAAATTATTAATATGATTGTTGTGTTTGTTTCCTTTTTGGCTAGCAAATTTAAATTTCCCGAGGTCCTTGAAAACATTGCATCCGCATATCATGCATCATATCATAAGCAGGTTTTTTGACACAGGTTTCCTCATCTCTTTACTATTTATTTCAGTATAAGATGGCTCTAGAGAAAACCTTCAAAGATCTGAAAACTCAACATGCACAGTTCCAAGAGACTCTCCTCAACTTAGCTAAAGGATAGCAAGAAATGATGGCGCTTCTCGTCACCAAAAAGAAGACTAAGAAACTGGGTGTTATCCTCAACATAGGAAGAAGGTTCAAGGGGCCCGCCCGACTGGCTCAAATAAAATAGGCTTTTTCTAAGGAAGAATACAATCAAGAAGAGGAAGTTAGAAGCACCAGGGCTGGGGGTGGAAATAACCAAATTACTGAGGACGAAGACTATTCCAAAGAGCAATATCCACTGGCGGGTGACAAATACAAACAACTAGAAGACCGACTTAAAGCTGTAGAGATCCAAACAGTTCCTGGTTTGGACTTTGGATACTTAGGTCTGGTCCTTGGGGTGGTCATTCCCCACAAATTCAAGGTTCCTTTCTTCGCTAAATACGATGGGGTCTCTTGTCCCAAGATGCATCTGAGGTCTTACATCCGTAAGATTCAACCACACACCGCCGATAGGAAGTTATGGGTGTATTTCTTCCAAGAAAGCTTATCTGGAACACAATTGGAATGGTTCTATCAACTAGAAGGGACTAATATCCACACATGGGAGGATCTGGCTACTGCCTTCTACAGACAATACCAATACAGTGCTGATCTTGCACCAACTCGCGTGCAATTGCAGAATATGACTATGAGTTCAAATGAAGGCTTTAAAGAGTATGCCCAAAAATGGAGGGACCTTGCTGGAAGGGTGTAACCCTCATTGGCTGATAGAGAATTAGTGGACATGTTCATGGGAACCTTGACTAGTCTGTTCTTTAATTTGCTGATTGGGAGTTCTTCGTCAGGGTTCACTGAGATGATTTTGACTGGAGAACGAGTTGAAAGCGGAATCAAAAGCGGAAATATCCCAATGGCCTCGACCTCTACTAATATAAAGAAACCATTTGTTGGTAAGAAAGAGACTAATGTTGTTTATGGAAAAAGGAGTCATATAAAAAAATATCGTCATCGGTCAGTAAGTGCAGTGTTGATTACTAACCCAACCCCAGTTCAACGACCACAATGACAAAACAATCAACAAAGGCCAGATGCCCCGAGGAGGCAGTTCACTAGGATCAACTTGCCACTGTCTCAAGCTTTACAACATCTGTTGAAGGCAGATTTGGTAACATTGTGGAATCGTCCTTAAAATCCCAACACATCATCTTTGAAGTATAACCCAAATGCAAGGGGTGCATACCATTCCAATAGTCTTGGGCATGACACCAATGATTGTTGGGCCATAAAAATCAAAATCCAAGATTTGATTGTGTGATACGGTGGCAGAACTGACTGTTAATACTGGTTTGCGTTTTTTGTTCACAAATATCGCAGTAAGCAAGAGTCGCCACCGACTTTTATTTCATCTAGCAAAGGAAAAGGAAAAAGAACATAAAAAACATTTTTTTGAGATGTTTCTGAGTACGGGGGTAGATTATAGAAAGGGAAGGTGTTAGCACTCTTTCTATCCATGGTTTTCGATGGGCTCTTAGGTACTTGCTCATTTTTTTAAAATTTCTTGTGTGTGTTTGTTTTGAAGAGCTTTGAAAATGTCTTAGTGCGGCATTTCACTTTACGGTAACCCTTGTATCAGTCCTCAAGGCCGTGATAAAGTGTTTTGAGAACTTTGTTTGAAAAATGTTTGAAAGTGTCAGTGTGAAAAATTGTTTGTTTTGAGCAAGTACCTAGGAACTATCTACCTACTCGAAAAAAGTCTGGTCGTCACCGTCCATGGTGGTTAGAATCATGGCTCCACCTGAGAAAATGTTTTTAATCACAAATGGCCCTTCGTAGGTAGGAGTCCATTTTCCGCTGGGCTCACCTTGCGGTAGTATGATGCGTTTGATCACTAGATCCCGACTTGATATTCTTGACGTTTGACTTTTTTGTTGAAAGCCTTGATCATTCGTTTTTGATACGTTTGACCATGACAGACAGCAGTAAGTCTCTTCTCATCAATCAAATTTAGTTGATCAAGTTGAGTCTGGATCCAATCGTCTTTGTTCAAACCTACATCTTTCATAATCCTTAAAGAAGGAATCTGGACCTCAATGGGTAGGACTGCCTCCATGCCATATACCAGAGAGTAGGGTGTTGCCCCTGTCGACGTCCTTACTGAGGTACGGTACCCATGAAGAGCGAATGTCAACATCTCATGTCAGTCTTTGTATGTCACCGTCATCTTCTGTATAATCTTCTTGATGTTCTTGTTAGCCGCTTCAATAACGCCATTCATCTTTGGCCGGTAGGGAGAGGACTTATGATGTTGTATCTTGAGTTACTTACAGAGCTTGGTGATCATCGTGTTATTGAGATTTGTACCATTGTCAGTAATAATTCTCTCTGGTACACCATACCGAGATCAGGTTATGCCTGATGAACTGCGCCACAATGTTCTTGGTCACAGTAGCAAAATAGGTCGCCTCAACCCATTTTGTGAAGTAATCAATGGCTACCAGTATGAAGCGATGCCCATTGGAAGCGGTAGTCCTGATTTCTCTGATCATGTCAATTCCCCACATTGCAAAGGGCAACGGAGCTGTCAAGACATTCAAAGGAACCGGAGGCACATGCACCTTATCAACATAGATTTGGCACTTATGACGAGTTCGAGAGTGCTGATAACGATCTGCTTCCAAAATGGGCCAGTAGTATCCTTCCCGTAGGATCTTCTTAGCCATGGTATGTTCACTTGAATGGGTTTCGAAGGTACCTTCATGTAAATCTGTCATAATCCTCTCTGCTTCTCTCTTGTCTACACACCGTAGTAAGGTAGAGTCATGGTTGCGCTTGTATAGGATTACATTACTAAGGAAGAATTTCGCAGCGAACCTTCTCAGAAACTTCTTGTCGTTGACAGATGCCCCTTCGAGATACTCTTGAGTCTCGAGGTACTTCTTCACTTCATAAAACCAAGGTTTATCTGCTACCTCTTCAGTATTAATATCGCAGTAGTGTGCTGGTTCATCCAACCTTTCAATGGTGATTCGGGGAGCTTCGTTGTCCCACCTGACCTTGAAGATAGAAGACATGGTGGCTAACGCGTCCGATAACTGATTCTCCTCTCGTGGGAAATGTTTAAAGGTTATCTCCTCAAAGTGCGGGATCAATGTCAGCACGTGTTCTTTGTATGGGATTATATTCGGATGCTTCGTATCTCATTCGCCTTTGATCTGACTTATCACTAAGGCTGAATCCCTGAAGACATTTAAGAACTTGATCTTGAGGTTGATAGCGGCTTTGATACCCATGATGCAGGCTTTATACTCCGCCATGTTGTTAGTGCAGTTGAAACATAGTCGGGCAGTGAAAGGAGTATGACAACCCTTAGGAGATATGATTACGACGCTAATGCCATTACCGAGTGCGTTCAAAGCTCTATCAAAAACTATATTCCATTGGGATCCTTCCTCAGGTCCTTCATCTGGTCAAAGTTCTTGGTAGTCAGTCATTAGCATAATATTCTCATCTGGGAACTTAAAATTCATGGACTGGTAGTCATCCACGACCTGATGAGCCAAATGATCAGCCAATACACTCCCCTTGATTGCTTTCTGGGTTGTATATTGTATATTGTATTCAGTTAAGATCATCTGCTATCTCGTTATTCTTCTAGAGAGTGCGGGCTTCTCGAAGATGTATTTGATTGGGTCCATCTTAGATATCAACAGAGTAGTGTGGGTCAGCATATACTGTCTTAGTCGGAGATCAACCCATGTCAAAGCGCAACAAGTTTTCTCGAGCAGTGAGTATCTTGTCTCACAATCGGTAAATTTTTTGCTAAGGTAGTATATTGCATGCTCTTTTCGACCAGACTCATCATACTGCCCCAGCACACACCCTATTGAATTGTCTAGCACTGTTAAGTACAATATCAAAGGTCTTCCTTCAATCGGAGGCATCAGAATTGGCGGTTCTTAAAGATATTCTTTGATCCTTTCGAAAGCAGTATGGCATTCGTCATTCCACTTTACCACTTGATCTTTCTTCAGATGCTTGAAGATGGGCTCACAAGTAGCAGTCAGATGTGAAATGAACTTGACGATATAATTCAAGCGTCCCAAGAAACCTCTAACTTCCTTCTCAGTACGGGGTGCATGCATCTCTTGTATGGCCTTTACCTTTGTGGGGTCTACTTGAATACCTTTGTCACTAACGATGAAACCCAAAAGCTTACCAGACCTTACCCCGAAGGTGCACTTGTTCGGATTCAACCTCGACTTGTATGTCTTCAACCTGTCGAACAATTTTTGTAGATGATCAATGTGTTCCTATTTGGTTTGAGACCTGGCTATCATGTCATCAACATAAACCTCGATCTCATGGTGAATCATATCATGGAACAAAGCGACCATGGCTCGTTGATAAGTTGCCCCAGCATTTTTCAACCCAAAAGGCATCACCTTGTAGCAGAAGGTGCCCCACTGTGTGACAAAGGTTGTCTTCTCCATGTCTTCAGGAGCCATCTTAATCTGGTTATAGCCAGAGAAACCATCCATGAAGGAGAAGATTTTATGTTGTGCGGTGTTATCAACCAGAACGTCAATAGGGGGAAGCGGGAAGTCATCCTTGGGGCTTGCCCTGTTCAGGTCTCTGTAATCCACACACATCCGTACCTTGTTGTCCTTCTTAGGTACCGGAACAACGTTAGCAACCCACTACGGATAAGAGGTGACAACTAAGAACCCTGCATCAAACTGCTTCATGACCTCTGTCTTAATCTTCTCTGACATTTCAGGGTGCATACGGCGGACCTTCTGTTTAACCAGAGGACAATCTTCTTTAGTCGGCAGACAGCGTACCATAATATTAGTGTTTAAACCAGGCATGTCTTTATATGACCAGGCGAAGATCCCAACTTAGTCGTGCAACATATGTATCAACCGCTATTTGATCTTAGTCTCCAGATTTACGCTGATCTTGACTTCTTTTCTGTCCACCTCCATGCCCAAGTTTATCATCTCAACTGGCTCTTCATGAGGCTGTATAGCCCTTTCTTCTTGCTATAACTGTTTTGATAAAGTAAAAGCAGAAAAGAAAAACAGAGAGCGCAAAATTTGTATGCAAAGAACGTCTAATGTTTTATTGATGATATATGAAATGACATATAATAACCCTCACAGATAGAACCATTGTACCTCGGGTAAGACACAAGGCCATAAAGTTTAAATTGTTCATTACAAACTCAGAAAATAAGTAAGACAATTACTGCGGAATAAAAGAAACTGGTATAAAATCTCTGGCCGTCCAATTACTCGGTCCACTGTTAGTAGTCGGGTAAATCCAACTGTCAATATCAGAGTCTTCCTCACTGTCTTCAATAGCATTGACCCCACGATTGCTGATTCGTAGGGGAAGTCCTCCAGTTCGAGCGTGCTGAACAGCCCTTTGAGCCCCTAAAGTAAAGCCCAAACCAAATTTATCAGTTTTGTGAGTAAAATCAGGGAGCTATCCCCAGTCGATACTGTAGCGATAAAAAATGTAGCGGGGTAAATCGGAGATCGAACTATTAATTAATTCGTCTCACAAAAGCAAGAGTCGCCACCGCGCTTTATTATTTCTAAGGGAAAAGGGAAAAGAGCGAAATAAAACCCTAAAATATGCAATGTAAAATAATACTTTAAAAGTAATGAAAATACAAGGCGTTTTTGAAAAGAGGTCTAGAGTTCGGGGGTTGGTTATACAATGGGAAGGTATTAGCACCCAATGCATCTATAGTATTCTATAGGAACCTTTTGAAATATTTGTTTATTAAAATGTTTGTTTGATTAAAAATAAATTGTTTTGGCCAAAAATGGGTATGGACGAGAGTTTGAAGATACGACGACCTAGTATCGAAGTTTTGACTTAAAAGGGGTGGGTTTTTAAAATTGAGTTCTTTTAGAAGATTTAACAAAAAAATCTAAAATGTATGAAGGGTTTCGCACAATCGGATAACATATTTGATGACATGAAGTCAAAAATTTTAATTCTTTCCCTTGGAGTAGAAGCAAACAAATCAAAAATAAGATGAACATCACAATATAAGTAATCAAGGATACACAAGGAAATAAGTTTAAGCAAACAAATTAATACCAAGAAAGGAAGTGAAATATTTAATTCGAGAAGATTAAGACGATTAAAAAATAAAGAGAAGATAACCAATTTTCTAAAGAAGATAAATTACTAAATTAATTCTAAACAACAAATAAAACTAAGATCATGAACTTTCTAAATTATATCTAGACTAAGTTAAAGTTCTAAGATTTATTAAAATTAAAATTCTAAAAGTTACTAAATTTAATCTAAAGTAAATTAATTCTAAAGTACTAAACCATATCTAATATAGGCTAAATTAAAGCTAAATTAATATCATTGGGAAATAAGCTGAAAACGAAATAAAAAGGTCCAGCATGGGATTGAACTCGTGTCTCCTTCTTTCGAACTCTTTCTTACTCTCTTCGATCTCTCTCTTCTAAATCGAAATCGAACAACGCCAACAACGAATCCTGCTCCATCTTTCGAACGGTTTCTCACTCTCTTCGATCTCTCTCTCTCTCTCTTCTAAATCGAAATCGAACACCCTGCTCCCTCTTTCGAACTCTTTCTCTTCTAAATCGAAATCGAACACCCTGCTCCCTCTTTAGAACTCTTTCTCCCTCTAAATCGAAATCGAACACCCTGCTCCCTCTTTCGAACTCTTTCTCCCTCTAAATCGAAATCGAACACCCTGCTCCCTCTTTCGAACTCTTTCTCTTCTAAATCGAAATCGAACACCCTGCTCCCTCTTTCGAACTCTTTCTCTTCTAAATCAAAATCGAACACCCTGCTCCCTCTTTCAAACTCTTTCTCTTCTAAATCGAAATCGAACACCCTGCTCCCTCTTTCGAACTCTTTCTCCCTCTCTTGATTAATCCTCTTTGATAAAATTATAAGCAACAAACTTCCTTGCTCACGACAATAACAAATAAACCCTCTTCTGGTTTTTTTCATGCAGTTAAACATCAAATCAACAAGGCGACAAATATTCATGGTAAGAGAAACAACAATAAAAATCTCAGGGGTTCTGGTTTATTGAAACATCAACAACAAAAAATGCAGCAATGACAACTAGTTCACAACATACATCATTATAACAAGCATAGCAACAGATTTTGAGAAAAAAAGTAGGGAGACTTACAAGATCAGAGCAAGTCTGATGATTTCGATTTTTGACGATGAAATAATAAAGAAATCCAGAGATGAGGTAATATGCTCTTTTAATTCCTTCTGCTCTTCTGAAAATCTTGTTGGAAAATCTTGTAATAGAATTGATTTCTTCTGAAACTGTAGAGAATAAATGTTGCTTGTTCTTCAAATTCTGCAGATTCTTTTCTCCCCTTTTCTCCTAAAATTCTAGCACTATTGTTGCGAGCTACGCGTCGGTGTTGGTGCGAGTTTGCTGGTATGATTGGAGCTTGGTTTAAAATGGTGCAGGTTAGAAGGTTTGCTTCTATTTACAGTTTGTGGTTTTTTTGAAAGTAGGCTTGGATCTATTGTTTATGTTTTGAGTGGAATGGTTTGTTGGTATTTTTGACTAGGCTTGCTGTTTGTACAGGCTTTGGTGGTTTTTGATGCAGGTTTGTGCTTCTGCAAGTTTTGTGTTTTTTTGAAAGTAGGCTTGGATCTATTGTTTATGTTTTGAGTGGAATGGTTTATTGGTATTTTGACTAGGCTTGATGTTTGTACAGGCTTTGGTGGTTTTTTGATGCAGGTTTGTGCTTCTGCAAGTTTTGTGTTTTTCTCTTTGTGAACTCCCTTTTTCGATTGTATATCTACCTGTTTTATAGTGAATAAGAATGAGGTTTTGGGAGGGAAATTTTGGTGAGTTTGAATAAATGTGATGATCTGATTTATGACTTTTTGATACAGGTTTTGGTGTGTGTTATTTGATGCAATTTCTGGACTGATATGTTGGTCTTATAACAGGGCAGCAGAGATTATGTGACTGTTTTTCTTGGCATTACTTGTGCAGGTTTTTGCAGCATAAGGACAAATTTTGTGCAGCATGAGGACAGATTTATATGGACATAGCATAATAATTATAATACTAATAATATAGTAATGACACAAATAATACAATTAAATGTTAGTAAAACTAAACTGAAAAATACAAAAGTGAAATAAAAGAGATATTAAAATTGGTTCTAAAATCTATTAATAATTCAACTTAAAAATATTTCAAATGGAATTATAATCAAAATTTACACCAAAATTAATCATAAAAGAAATAAAAATAAATGAAAAATCAAACCATATATTTTCAAATTTTTGAATTGCAACTAAAGAAACACAAAATAGACTTACATACTCAAAAAATGTAAAAAGCAAAAGAACTTATATGTATTTTGTGATTTTTTTGGAATTATCAATGAATTAAATATATAAATTAAATGAAACTAACAAAACTAAAAAAAAATTATATTTTGGATAAAGTAAAACTGATATGAACTAAATATTTTTTGGATTTTCTTTTTATGAAAATAAGAATAAAAGAATGACGAGTAAAAGTGCAAAAATACATGATTTAATAAAGTCAGGCAAAACCAGTTAAATTTCACTAAATTCACAACAATTTCTAACGTTTCTATTTTTTGGTGGATTTTCAAAGCATAATCCTCTCTTGACTTGTAAAGAAAAGTTGTAGTTGTTGCAAAGGAGAATCATATGTAAAAGAACCACTAAAAAAATTGTCGAAATTTGAAGAAGTTATGAATTTTTGAAATCTGACTCGAGAATTAGCAAAAAATAGGTCGAATCACTTGTGAACGCTTGCTATGTAATAATGCAGATGGGAGGTGGTATCTTAGGTCAAAATTTGGGGTATGACATTGTGATCGGTGGATCTGGAACTGACTGTTTAACGCTGGTTCGCGAAATGTTGCGGAAGCAAGAGTCGCCACCGTCTTTTATTTTCTCCAAATGGAAAGGACAAAAGCACAGAAAAATTCCTTAAAGAGATTGCTCTCGGTTCGGGAGGTAGGTTATAGAAAGGGAAGGTGTTAGCACCCTTTCTATCCATGGTTATCCATGGGCTCTTAGATACTTGCTCATTTGTATTTTCAAAAATGTTTGTTTGCTTTTCAATTGTGGGTTTTAAAAAGTTTCTTTGAAAATTTCAGTTCGACTCTTGTATCAGTCTTCAAGAGTGTTTGAAAAAATGCTTTCGAAAGCTTTTTGAAAATGTGTTGGTGTGAAAAGTATTTTTGAATTTTTGTTTTGAAATTTAGAGCAAGTATCTACGAGAACCTACCTACCCTAAGGAATTCGTCTGTGTAAATGTCCTTTAAAGTAATGTCATCCCACCATTGAGAGGTAGGTAGCACCACCGTTGGAGGTGTTCGGGTCAATTCGAGGTTCGGGACATGGTGATCACTAGAGCAATGGGAAGATACCTTAGAAGCTACCCTCATGCCAGGTTCCTGGATCATGAGGACTTACTAAGACGTCCTCTACTCGACGATCACCTTTCGAGGCAAGGCAACAGTGAGGCGTACCCTAGGGGTGGTGTGTGATTTGTGTGTCATGTTCATTTGCATTTATCTTGTTCATGTCAAAGTGATCTATGCGTTTGTTTTTATTTTAGGCCATTCATTCTTGCATGCATTTATTTAACAGTTAAAAAGGATGCGGAAAATTAAAGTTCCTAAACTATTACAAAGGCGCGGGTCCACATCGCCAAATTATATCCAGGACCCGATTTGACATAAAATAAAGAAATAAAGTAAAGTGCGAAAGATAAATATTTACACGGCTTTGGGAGA
Organism: Vicia faba; assembly: GCA_948472305.1. Taxonomy (NCBI): domain Eukaryota; kingdom Viridiplantae; phylum Streptophyta; class Magnoliopsida; order Fabales; family Fabaceae; genus Vicia; species Vicia faba. Next base: position 407,247,746 of record OX451737.1, on the reverse strand, counting down.
ATTACATCAATATTTAAAAGAAGGAATAAATAAAATGCGCGAATTGAATTAAAATTGAAAACGAGGGCGTTGGACCCTTTTGAAGTTAAATTGAAATTAAAAATTAATTATTTATTTATTGAAATAAAAGAAGTGTTTTTTAGGTTTTTTTGTATTTATGAAATAAGAAAATTAAAATTAAAATTAAAAGAAACCCTAATTCTAAGTTATTTTTAATTATTTGAGAAAAATGTTAAAGCTTAACTTAATTTACTAAAGAATTTATGTACATGTTTATTTACAAAATAAATTAGTAATTAATAATAATAATAATGATGAGAAAATTATTTATTAAAAAAAAATGATGAAAAAGTTAAAAACCCTAATTTCTACATATTTAATTTATTAAGAAAAATATTAAAGTTTTGAAACCTAAATTAATCTAATTAATTGTTTAAAGTTTATTTATAAAAATAATAATAGTGAAATTAATATTAATAAAATAAATATTTTTAGTTTCTGATTTTTTATTATGAAAATTATTTTAGGAAATTAAAGAAAACAATTAAAAAACAATTAAAAGAATGAAAAGGAAAATCAAATAAAAAAATAAAAATGATGCAAACCATGGGGGTGTCTGACCCTTTTTGGAGGTGAATTGGAGTGGTTTGGCCATGTATTGGTGTCATGCATACGTTGTTCTACTTTGGCCATTTGGCTTTTGGCTTTTGGCCATTTGGCTTTTGGCCTCAATGTTCCTTAATCTTCTAGGATGTCTGTCTCGCCATGTATTAGTGTCATGCATAAGTTTTTCTACTTTGGCCATTTGGCTTTTGGCTTTTGGCCATTTGGCTTTTGGCCTCAACGTTCCTTAATGAACCTGCATGGAATCCTGTCTAAATCTGCAGTGTTGAATCTCACGAACACATTAAATAAAATCATAAAATGCAAATAAAGCCAATATATGAAGAAATTTAATGTTTAGGCACAATATGGCATGTATGAATGATTATACCCTTTTGATCATGGAGATCAAATCAACCTTACCCTTACTGGAAAAGTAGTGACATGAATACTTTTATGCCCTTTGGATCATGGAGATCAAGTCAGCCTTACCCTTACTGAAGAAGTAATAAGATGTTGGTTTGTAGCTGAGATGACTTGTTTGTAGTGAGAGAGGGATTTGTAATAAGGATTTCGAGGTTTTAGGGTTCTTGAAAGAATTTGATATTCTAACAGTATTGTGGCAAGGTTTTTTTCTCTCTTTTCCTCTTCTCTTCTTCTCTTTTTCTCCTCTCCTCTTTTTTTTCTTTTTTCGGTTTGTGTGAAAAGAAGATGATTATATAATGAAAATTAGGGTAAAGCAAATGGGCTTTGAATGTGCAATTGGGCCTCCAATATTCACTTGAATTCGTCACTTTCCAGGCTAAATCGCAGGGACTTAAGTGCATTTTTTGAAGTTGAAATGTGAAAACAAAATGTAGCCTATATCGAGAACTAACTCCTGTCCGAAAATCGACTCAATCGGATAAACGGTGAATTAGTTATGAATTTTTGAAGTTTCAGCTCAGACAAACTTATTTTGGGCTTCAGTGTCGACTCTGACACGTTCTTCAATAAAAAACTGGTATTTATCGGTGCATAATTTGGTCTCGACTTTTGAAGCAAAGTTGTAGATCTATGAGTCAGGGACCTTGTGTAAAAATATGAGCCCAAACCGATAAAAATTGACCGAGTTATGAATTTTCGAAGTTTCGGCCCAGATGAAATAATATTCAGCATTCAGGATTTTCAGCGTGTCACGCACTCTGAGCAAAATACGAAGGCCTTTTGAATACCGTTTGAACTCAATACCTTCTGTGAAAATGTAGTCAACTCAATTTGTGAAATTTTGGCGCCGGAACCAGCTCGATACGATGAAAATCGACCAAGTTATGATTTTCTGAACATGACGCAGATAAACTTCTGTCACAAATTTTCTGTGCGAAAATACTTGATAAATCCATATTTTTGAAGACCTTCTGATCGAAATTGGCTTCCAGCCGTGAGAGATGAAAACGTAGATAATGTCAAGACGGAATTTTGGCTACCGGAACGGGTTCAAAACGAGTCACGATCTTCAAGTTATGAATTTTTTAGCGCGTAGAAACTGCACTTTCAGCACACTTTTTCACCATATTTCTTCGAGAAAACTCACACATTCGGATACCTTCTTTAAAGAATTGACTCTTGAGCCGAACCTGAATTTGAGAATACGTTATCAGAGATATCTTGGCGAAAGAATACCTGAATATGACGCGCCAGGTTGGACTTGTGAATTTTTCTTGAAATGTTTTGAGAAATATGGGAGGGCAAATTTTGGGGTACAACAGTTGCCCCTGTTCAATCTTCTTAAACCTGAGGATGCAGATTGGCTGACGTGCCTTTCGTAATCCGAGGGTGGAAGATGATTGAACACTAGAGTGCCCAGAAATTTGCGCTCACATAGTAGCAGTGCGATGATGGAATGGGCTTATAGATGCCATTTAGAGGTTGCTGGATAGGATGATGGGCTTATAGATGCCATTTAGAGGTTGATGGATAGGAGATTCCTTAGCGAGAACCTGCATACCTGCAAAAGAACAAATGAGTACCTGACACGTTGCAGGAACTGGTTTTCAGATGCTTGGTATAGATGTGTCCTGACTGGTTACAGGAGCTGAGTCTGGAGCTTCAAACGGCGATGAATGAACCAGGGATGGTTACTGCCTTAGCATGAATGGTAAGAGAATCTTGGACGATTACTACCCCAACAGGAACACTGAGAGAATCTTGGGTGTCTTCTACTGGGATAAGAATCAGGGAGATCTTAGGGTCGATCTGACTGAACCAGAGAAGGCCTTTGACTGGATAAGAATCAGGAAACTTTTAGGGTCGATTTAACTGAACCGGACAAGGTCTTGGAATCTTCAACTGGATAAGCATCAGGGAGATCTTAGGGTCGATCTGACTGAACCAGAGAAGGCCTTTGACTGGATAAGCATCGGGAAAATCTTAGGGTCGATTTAACTGAACCGGACAAGGTCTTGGAATATCTTCAACTGGATAAGCATCAGGGAGATCTTAGGGTCGATCTGACTGAACCAGAGAAGGCCTTTGACTGGATAAGCATCAGGAAAATCTTAGGGTCGATTTAACTGAACCGGACAAGGTCTTGGAATATCTTCAACTGGATAAGCATCAGGGAGATCTTAGGGTCGATCTGACTGAACCAGAGAAGGCCTTTGACTGGATAAGCATCAGGAAAATCTTAGGGTCGATTTAACTGAACCGGACAAGGTCTTGGAATATCTTCAACTGGATAAGCATCAGGGAGATCTTAGGGTCGATCTGACTGAACCAGAGAAGGCCTTTGACTGGATAAGCATCAGGAAAATCTTAGGGTCGATTTAACTGAACCGGACAAGGTCTTGGAATATCTTCAACTGGATAAGCATCAGGGAGATCTTAGGGTCGATCTGACTGAACCAGAGAAGGCCTTTGACTGGATAAGCATCAGGAAAATCTTAGGGTCGATTTAACTGAACCGGACAAGGTCTTGGAATATCTTCAACTGGATAAGCATCAGGGAGATCTTAGGGTCGATCTGACTGAACCAGAGAAGGCCTTTGACTGGATAAGCATCAGGAAAATCTTAGGGTGGATTTAACTGAACCGGACAAGGTCTTGGAATATCTTCAACTGGATAAGCATCAGGGAGATCTTAGGGTCGATCTGACTGAACCAGAGAAGGCCTTTGACTGGATAAGCATCAGGAAAATCTTAGGGTCGATTTAACTGAACCGGACAAGGTCTTGGAATATCTTCAACTGGATAAGCATCAGGGAGATCTTAGGGTCGATCTGACTGAACCAGAGAAGGCCTTTGACTGGATAAGCATCAGGAAAATCTTAGGGTCGATTTAACTGAACCGGACAAGGTCTTGGAATATCTTCAACTGGGTAAGCATCAGGGAGATCTTAGGGTCGATCTGACTGAACCAGAGAAGGTCTTGGAATATAGCTAAGAATTTAACTGAATCTTTCCTGAAAGGTAAAGGTCAGTCATATGCAATGCATGATATGGATCAAGCAATGATGTTCTCAATATAAATGAGACTTGTATGATATGATGTGTCTATGCATGTTATAATGATGTATGTGATGTTTTATGTATGTTTTTGTCTAGGAAAGTGAATCCTTGACGGGTGCCGGGAAGTCGTATCCTGGGCTGATGTTTGAGGAATAGATTTTGCTTCCGCTGGGGATGATAACTGCAAGAATACCGGTAGGAGAAGATGACTCCGTTGCGGAATAAACTTGGCAAATGGAGGATTCTGCGGGGAGAAAAGATACTCTAGCGACCATGCTGGGAAGCAATACTCTGTGGGAAGAGGGATGCCTTGCTGAGTGTTGATAATAACTTGTTGGGGATACCTTTGTTGTGTCATGTTGGGAGATCTGATGAACTCCGCTGGGGATAAGAAGACTTCGTCGAGGACGCTCTTTCCGTGGCATTTGGCTGAGGATAACCCAGTTATATCCTGTTAAGGAAATAACTCTTTGAATAAAGCCGGGCGACGCGTTCGTGCTCTGTGAGGATAAGCTTCCAGAATCTACTGGGGATAAGCTTACTGCTTGGGGGAGATGGATTCCATTTTCCTGGGGACACTGGGCTGGACTACTGGGGAAGTTTTGAACTATACCGGGGAAGTGACTCATTTGCATGTTGATAGAACGCCGGGGAACAATCTTAAATCAAGACTGCCAGGGATGCTTGTTAAGAATATGTGTATGCTGCTGGGGAACATTGAGATCTGCGGGAGGATACCCAACTTCCTTAAGGTTGATAACTGCTTTGCTTGAGGAGAGTATACTGTTTGCTGGCTCACTCTCTGGGGAATTAAGATATCTGGTTATGTTCTTCAGCTGAACCTACTTTGGTACCTTGGAGGACAGAGCAATTAGACTGTTCAGACAACTTCTTTACTGCTCCTGTTTCTGAGGTTGGAGAAGAAGACTTGTGAGGGGCTGATAGTTGTTGATGGACCAACCTTCTTCTGGTAGGCAGGTGACAAGATGACAGGACATAGTCGTACGCTTTGATCCCTAATTTTTTCCTGGACCGCCCTTTCGGGTTTTCAGTCCACCGGGATACCCATTTTTTGCCCAAGCCGCCTTTCCAGGTTTTCGACTTGCCGGGTGTACAGATTTTTTCATTTCATCCTTTATTTTTGCCCGAACCCTTTTTGTTCGCCGGGAAGCCCTCATTTTTGCCTAGGTATGTCAACCTAGCGGGTCTTTGATTTTGCGTAGTGTCTTTTCGACTATGTCCATGCTCTTAGAATGTAGGGAGTTGCCCCTGTTAGAAGTGTTTTGTCAGGCCGCCAGAAAGTGTTTGGTCAGGCAAGATTCGTTGTTGGGATGCCCCAAGTGACTCAGGCGGAGATTTGCCCCAGGCTATTTGGTCTTTGAGAGATTCTCCGAATCTTGATTGGACTGCCCCAGATAATAGACCCTGATCATGTCTGCCCCTTGATTGGGAGTGCTTTTGTTCACTAGGTATTCATCGTGCGAATTTCCCTGCTGTTCAAACAAAAAGTCATATGCAAACAAAGTTATGTTAAAAATGCAAAGCCTATGTCTGTCTTGAAGATTTTGAAAATGCATTCTTTTTCATAAAACAAGTGATAGCTTGTAAAACGTGATGTCAACTCGTTATTTTATCGTAAGCCTTAAGGAGTCAGGATACCTTTCGTAACAGTATGCTTTCGAACTAACCCATGCTTCAGCTAGGACTTTTAAGGGTTATAACGTGGCCTGGTTCACGGTTTAAGAAACAAAGGATAAAGGCTCAAATAATTTGTACCCACCCGCTCTTCGTGATGTTCTCCAAACCTAAACTCAGTTGATCATACGTTAGACCTTGTTTGAGTCTTTGCTCTGATTTTCCGGTGATGGTTCAGATATTGACAGTATATTTGGATTAGGCAGTCATTTCCTTTTTTGTTGAGGGTTTGTAGGACCTCTTTCTTTTTTATTTCGTTATCCCTATTTTTGCCTGAGCTGTTTTCTTTTTGGAATTACAGTCAGCGGGATGCCCCAGTTTTGTAAGTCTCCTTCATGGGTTTTGACTTAATGGGTTTTTCATTTTTTGAGATAATGACTGCCTTTCTTTATTGATTATTTGGAACCATCACTGTTTTTCTTTGCTTTGTAAGGACCTCTTTGGTGCCCTTCGTTATGTACTTGGATCAACTGAGAGACTACCCTGCCCCAGGTTATGATTAAGGGTTTTAAATTTCGAAAAGAAAAACTCCTACTTCTTTGGCTCAGAGGGGTTGACGAGGGATTATCTTCCTTATAACTCCAGTGTTTAGGAATTGAAACAATGCATGTACCTCATCAGCTGGGTCTGTTCAAAAGCATACTGTATATTATGGTATCGTTTTCGTCATCCTCCCTCAAGAGGCTTAGAATTATTAATTAAGAGTTGATCATCAGGAAAAAATATGAAAATAATTTGCATTTAGTGAATACGAATATATTGTTTTAGAACAGACATATGCGATGCATTAATGAAATAACAATATTTAACATGAGTAAATGTTTGAACAAAAGAGAATTGCAACTTGAACATTCGAATGAACAAAAATTTCTCAATCCTAGCCGTGTTTTGGCAAGGGAGCAGTGATCACGTGGGGAGTCTTGGGTACTTTAAACTGAATCTCTCCAGCGTCGATCATGTCTTGGATCTTATTTTTCAAGCTCCAACAATCATCTGTAGTATGCCCCGGGCTGTCAGAATGGTATGCGCACCTATCGTTGGGATGATAGTTAGGAGCAGAAGTGTTTGGATTCCGGAGAGGAGCCCTTAAGGTGATCAGCCCTGCCTCCCACATTTGTTGTAGTGCTTGATCCAGCGATATGTTAATCTTGGTGAACTGCCTCTTAGGCTTGTCTGGTTTGCTCTGATCAGCCCGTTGTTCTGGGCGAGGTCGTTGTTGGACCTGTGAAGTAATAGCAGCTTGGAGAGGCCCAAACCTTTGACTTCTTGGAAGTTGATTAATGACTGGGTCCCTGACTTGGGCTGGTTGCTTCATGTCTTGATGAAGCTGACTGATCATGGCTCTCAGCTCTCCTTGCTCCTGAGCTAAACCTTGAATGAGGGCCCTTTGCCCCAGCATCTGGGTTTTCAATGTGTCTACCTCAGCTTGTAGACGTTTCAGCTGCTCGTCCTTGTCATCTTCAGGACTCTTTCTGATCAGATTCCCCATGAGGAGTGTCCTCAACTCTTCCTGCCCCTTGGATAGGCTTAGGAAGATCTCTTTGAACTGAGTCTCTTGAGCGTGAAGGTCCTGGTTATCTTGTTGTGAAGCCATTGCTGAAATAAACAGTGAGAAAGGTAAGTGACCTGCAACAAGGATACCTGTTATGTAATGATGTGTATGACATGCATGCAATGTTTTCAAGGACCTCGCGGGGTAAACAAGAAAATTGTTAGAGTTTGCATCCGGTAGCTTGATTGAAAGAAACTTCATATTTGTTGAGAGTCTTTCTTCCAAGGGTCAAAGGCTCACCATATCCAGTGGGTCATAGCCCCTGACTTTAATCATCATGTCTGGTTTTGATTTCCAAACAACCTTGGTTAGGGGAACCTTCTTCAGGAGTCAGAGCTCACCATATCAAGTGGGTCATAGCCCCTGACAACCTTGGCTAGAGGAAAATAAATCCTCTTTGCCCCTTGCTGGGATAGTTGATTCAACATGACCTGCATCACAAGCCCTTGAGGTCCTTGAAATGGGTTAAGATGTATGCAATGGTATGATGTCATGATGCATGGGGTAATATGAATAAACCCTACTATGAGTCCCAATTAAGGACTGCAAATCAAAACGTGCAAGAAACTCGGTAAAACCTGTCATGAGTCCCAATTAGGGACTAAAACAAACCCTGCAAGAAACTCGGTAAACCTTGTTACGAGTCCTAGTTAAGGACTAAATAAAACCTGCAAAACACTTAGTAACCCTGTTATGAGTCCTAGTTAAGGACTATAAACAAAACAAGTGTCAGATAACAAGCATGCAAGTAGTCAAGTACGAAGGCACACAAGTCACACAAGAGAAACCCTTAGAGTTTAGGCCAGCATGGGGTCTGGGTATTACCCTCTTGAAGTTGGTGGGTTCAACCTGTCCTATTAGAAGTAACCGGGTTCTAAGGGTCCCAATATCACGGGATTGCTTTCATTGTTCATCGTTTCGATTTAGCCACTGAACTGGCGACCGGAATATTCCAGGAAAGCAACCCTCAATTGAGTGTAGTATCGAGTATCAACCAACCTCGGACTGCACCAAAGTCAGTTATCTCACTACCCTAAAGAGGCCAAGATTGTTCAATTAAGGTTCCTAAGGTCTGTTGATGCTTCATGACACCACGCGGAGGCCCCGTACTCTCCTTGACTGAACTCAAGGGTTACCGGTACAAACCAAAGTGCCACATCAACGTAGCAGACTATTTCAACCATGTCGGTATACCCCACACAGTTCCCTCACAGCCTTGTTGCTACTTTCTAAGAAGGTATCCCCCAGATCCGGGTTAGGATCTATAGAACTCCCAAGCAACCCACAATTTAAAGCACACAAGGAAAACAATTGAAAACACAGTTATGAACTAGCCCTAAGGTACACCTCACTTTATAAGATAGTCCCCAGCAGAGTCGCCAGTTCTGTGATCGGTGGATCTGGAACTGACTGTTTAACGCTGGTTCGCGAAATGTTGCGGAAGCAAGAGTCGCCACCGTCTTTTATTTTCTCCAAATGGAAAGGACAAAAGCACAGAAAAATTCCTTAAAGAGATTGCTCTCGGTTCGGGAGGTAGGTTATAGAAAGGGAAGGTGTTAGCACCCTTTCTATCCATGGTTATCCATGGGCTCTTAGATACTTGCTCATTTGTGTTTTCAAAAATGTTTGTTTGCTTTTCAATTGTGGGTTTTAAAAAGTTTCTTTGAAAATTTCAGTTCGACTCTTGTATCAGTCTTCAAGAGTGTTTGAAAAAATGCTTTCGAAAGCTTTTTGAAAATGTGTTGGTGTGAAAAGTATTTTTGAATTTTTGTTTTGAAATTTAGAGCAAGTATCTACGAGAACCTACATACCCTAAGGAATTCGTCTGTGTAAATGTCCTTTAAAGTAATGCCATCCCACCATTGAGAGGTAGGTAGCACCACCGTTGGAGGTGTTCGGGTCAATTCGAGGTTCGGGACATGGTGATCACTAGAGCAATGGGAAGATACCTTAGAAGCTACCCTCATGCCAGGTTCCTGGATCATGAGGACTTACTAAGACGTCCTCTACTCGACGATCACCTTTCGAGGCAAGGCAACAGTGAGGCGTACCCTAGGGGTGGTGTGTGATTTGTGTGTCATGTTCATTTGCATTTATCTTGTTCATGTCAAAGTGATCTATGCGTTTGTTTTTATTTTAGGCCATTCATTCTTGCATGCATTTATTTAACAGTTAAAAAGGATGCGGAAAATTAAAGTTCCTAAACTATTACAAAGGCGCGGGTCCACATCGCCAAATTATATCCAGGACCCGATTTGACATAAAATAAAGAAATAAAGTAAAGTGCGAAAGATAAATATTTACACGGCTTTGGGAGAATTACATCAATATTTAAAAGAAGGAATAAATAAAATGCGCGAATTGAATTAAAATTGAAAACGAGGGCGTTGGACCCTTTTGAAGTTAAATTGAAATTAAAAATTAATTATTTATTTATTGAAATAAAAGAAGTGTTTTTTAGGTTTTTTTGTATTTATGAAATAAGAAAATTAAAATTAAAATTAAAAGAAACCCTAATTCTAAGTTATTTTTAATTATTTGAGAAAAATGTTAAAGCTTAACTTAATTTACTAAAGAATTTATGTACATGTTTATTTACAAAATAAATTAGTAATTAATAATAATAATAATGATGAGAAAATTATTTATTAAAAAAAAATGATGAAAAAGTTAAAAACCCTAATTTCTACATATTTAATTTATTAAGAAAAATATTAAAGTTTTGAAACCTAAATTAATCTAATTAATTGTTTAAAGTTTATTTATAAAAATAATAATAGTGAAATTAATATTAATAAAATAAATATTTTTAGTTTCTGATTTTTTATTATGAAAATTATTTTAGGAAATTAAAGAAAACAATTAAAAAACAATTAAAAGAATGAAAAGGAAAATCAAATAAAAAAATAAAAATGATGCAAACCATGGGGGTGTCTGACCCTTTTTGGAGGTGAATTGGAGTGGTTTGGCCATGTATTGGTGTCATGCATAAGTTGTTCTACTTTGGCCATTTGTCTTTTGGCTTTTGGCCATTTGGCTTTTGGCCTCAATGTTCCTTAATCTTCTAGGATGTCTGTCTCGCCATGTATTAGTGTCATGCATAAGTTTTTCTACTTTGGCCATTTGGCTTTTGGCTTTTGGCCATTTGGCTTTTGGCCTCAACGTTCCTTAATGAACCTGCATGGAATCCTGTCTAAATCTGCAGTGTTGAATCTCACGAACACATTAAATAAAATCATAAAATGCAAATAAAGCCAATATATGAAGAAATTTAATGTTTAGGCACAATATGGCATGTATGAATGATTATACCCTTTTGATCATGGAGATCAAATCAACCTTACCCTTACTGGAAAAGTAGTGACATGAATACTTTTATGCCCTTTGGATCATGGAGATCAAGTCAGCCTTACCCTTACTGAAGAAGTAATAAGATGTTGGTTTGTAGCTGAGATGGCTTGTTTGTAGTGAGAGAGGGATTTGTAATAAGGATTTCGAGGTTTTAGGGTTCTTGAAAGAATTTGATATTCTGACAGTATTGTGGCAAGATTTTTTTCTCTCTTTTCCTCTTCTCTTCTTCTCTTTTTCTCCTCTCCTCTTTTTTTTCTTTTTTCGGTTTGTGTGAAAAGAAGATGATTATATAATGAAAATTAGGGTAAAGCAAATGGGCTTTGAATGTGCAATTGGGCCTCCAATATTCACTTGAATTCGTCACTTTCCAGGCTAAATCGCAGGGACTTAAGTGCATTTTTTGAAGTTGAAATGTGAAAACAAAATGTAGCCTATATCGAGAACTAACTCCTGTCCGAAAATCGACTCAATCGGATAAACGGTGAATTAGTTATGAATTTTTGAAGTTTCAGCTCAGACAAACTTATTTTGGGCTTCAGTGTCGACTCTGACACGTTCTTCAATAAAAAACTGGTATTTATCGGTGCATAATTTGGTCTCGACTTTTGAAGCAAAGTTGTAGATCTATGAGTCAGGGACCTTGTGTAAAAATATGAGCCCAAACCGATAAAAATTGACCGAGTTATGAATTTTCGAAGTTTCGGCCCAGATGAAATAATATTCAGCATTCAGGATTTTCAGCGTGTCACGCACTCTGAGCAAAATACGAAGGCCTTTTGAATACCGTTTGAACTCAATACCTTCTGTGAAAATGTAGTCAACTCAATTTGTGAAATTTTGGCGCTGGAACCAGCTCGATACGATGAAAATCGACCAAGTTATGATTTTCTGAACATGACGCAGATAAACTTCTGTCACAAATTTTCTGTGCGAAAATACTTGATAAATCCATATTTTTGAAGACCTTCTGATCGAAATTGGCTTCCAGCCGTGAGAGATGAAAACGTAGATAATGTCAAGACGGAATTTTGGCCACCGGAACGGGTTCAAAACGAGTCACGATCTTCAAGTTATGAATTTTTTAGCGCGTAGAAACTGCACTTTCAGCACACTTTTTCACCATATTTCTTCGAGAAAACTCACACATTCGGATACCTTCTTTAAAGAATTGACTCTTGAGCCGAACCTGAATTTGAGAATACGTTATCAGAGATATCTTGGCGAAAGAATACCTGAATATGACGCGCCAGGTTGGACTTGTGAATTTTTCTTGAAATGTTTTGAGAAATATGGGAGGGCAAATTTTGGGGTACAACAGACATATACACCCACCTTCTTCGACCACTGCTCTGGGGTCCTTGAGAGAAGCCATCTTCAGATGAGGTTTGGTGCTGGTAGTATTCTCGGTTGACGCCAAAATCTGGGGAACCTCTTCAAAGTTTTGACAAGGAGTCTCTATGAATTCCCCGTCCATCTCCACATACCTGAAGAAGTTCAGATGGCTCACCATATACTCCTCTTTTCCATGCATAGTGACAATCTTCCCCTTCACCAGATATTTCATCATTTGGTGTAGCGTAGAAGTGATGTCCCTAGCTTCATGGATCCAAGGACGACCCAACAAACAAGAGTATGATGGCTTGATGTCCATCACATAGAAGGTGGAACCAAAGGTCTGAGAGCCTACTTTGACAGGGATGTCCATCTCCCTGTGCACCATTCTCTTCGACCCGTCAAAAGCCCTTACCACAATGTTACTAGGATTTAAGGCCAAGCCTTCACAATCCAGCCGATCAAGAGCCTTCTTAGGTAGAACATTTAATGAAGACCCAATATCCACCAGCACATGAGCCATAGTGGTGCCCCTTCATTTTATCGAGACATGCAGAGCATCATTATGCTTACTCCCTTTCAGTATTAGGTCGACATCTGAAAAACCCAGCCCATTGTCAGCAGTCAAGTTGGCCACACAGTCTTTGAATTGATCGGCCGAGGTTTCTTGCGGCACATGCGCAGTCTTAAGGAATGCAATCAAAGCCTTCGTATGGGCCTCATAACATAACAATAGAGACAACATCGATATCTTCGAGGGGGTCTGCCTCAGCTGCTCGATCACATTGTAGTCACTCTTCTTGATTATTTTTAAGATTTCCTCTATCTCTTGCTTAGAGGATTCCACCACAACTTTTCTAGGTGCCTCCGTCCGGGCAGGCTCACCTACAGCTTCTTTTCCCCGAGTCCCAGATGACTCAACGGCGGGAGTAATAATTGGAGTAAGAACGGGAGTAGTAGCTGAAGTACTAGCAAGAACAGTAGATGGAATAACAACAGGCTTATTGACAGTCTTCGGGGAGATCTCGGGAGAGAAAACCCTTCCACTTCTGGTAATCTTGTTGGCCCCAACAATGTTACTGACATCGGGATCAGCCTCTTCAACCTTCAAATCTTGTTTAACGCCATGATAGTAAACATCGGCGCCATAATTCCACGGGACAACTTTGTCCGAGGAGTACGGTACGAGACTAGGAACAGGAACAATGATTATTAACAAAGCGATTCTCGAAGCGGGTGTAATCCTAACAGGTCTTTTAGAGGAGACATTGGAAGGATTGGCGGAAATGGTTATAATGGCAACATCTTCGAACAGAACATTTGGAATCAAAGTCTTTTCGAACAAAATTTCTCTATTGTCCATCAAGCGTTGAACACCTACTTTCAGCAAATAGCAACCAGTGGGCAGAGATGAACACATGTGGCAATCTTCACCACAACCCGGAAATAAACCGGCCAACAACAAATTCTTCTTAACAGTCATTAGAGGAGTAGAAACTTCATCAATAGAGGTAACGACCAGGTCAGTATCAATGGCATTAACTCCACGGTTGTGTTTGGGCATGGGAGAAGTTATGACATTAGGCTTCTCCGGAGCATCAGACTCAATCTCCTTGGCTTCAATCAAATCTTGTACTTTATTTCTCAGAGCCCAGCAGTCATTTGTATCGTGACCAGGACTCTCAGAATGGTAGGCACACCGAGCGTTTGGATTGTACCAAGGAGATGTGGTGTTAGGATTCTTGGGATCCTCTTTCAAGGTTGCCAAGTTGGATCTTAGCAGATGGGGTAGAACCTCAGTCAATGTCATGTTAATCCAGGTAAACTTCCTTTGCGGTCTTTCTACCCTTTGCTGATTGTTGCATTGTGGGGTAGCCGTAGGCCTAGGTATCATCACAACACTTAGCGTTGGACGGTGTTCAGCTCCGCTCTGACCTCTCAGGCTATAGATGGCACTGACTTCCTTCTTACTTGCGAAAGGCTTCTTTACTGAGCTCGAAGAGGTGTCTTTCTGTATTTTGCTGCTCCAGATCCCAGCTTCTACCCTTTCTCCTGTTAATATCAGCTCGGTGAAACCAGCTGATAAACTACCAATCAAATGATTGAAGAATGAACCTGACAGCATCCAAAGAAACATGTCAACCAACTCCCTGTCAGATAAAGGGGGTTGGACTCTCCCAGCCAAATCTCTCCACTTTTGCGCATAGTCCTTAAAGCCTTCACCTGCACCCATGGACATACTCTGGAGTTGAGTATGAGTAGGGGCAAGGTCGGTGTTGTATTGATACTGCTTGTAAAAGAAGCAGCCAAATCCTCCCAATTTCGGGCATTGGTTCCCTCCAGTTGGTAGAACCATTCAAGCTGAGTCCCTGACAGACTGTCTTGAAAGAAGTGAACCCACAAGTTCCTATCAACAGTGTGGAGCTGGATCTTCCTTACATAGGAACAGAGGTGGAGCTTTGGGCAAGACACCCTATTATACTTTGCAAAAACCGGAGCCTTAAATTTTTGCAGGATGACCACTTCCGACACCAATCCCAGTTCTTTAAAGTCCAACCCAGGTATTCTCTGGACTTCCATAGCACTCAACTGATCCTCTAACTGCTTGTATCTATCCTCAGTGGGAGGATACTGCTCATCATTGTAGTCCGTATCATTGTCAGAAACTTCAGGGTTAGGGTCCTTCTCCCTTGTCTCCCTCTTTTTATTCTCCCCTTCCTTGGACGAGGAGGTCAGATCGACTGATTGCTTTAACGGACCCCTGATCCTTCTGCCCAAATTCAGAACACCAGAGACCTTCTTCTTTTTCTTCTTTTCCTTCAGGATGAGGGCCTTCAGATCCTCCGGCCCTTTTGCTAGAGTTATGAACATCTGTTGAAATTGGGCATTTTGTGCCTGAAGATATTTGATGCTTTGTTCAGAAGACATTTTTGCTGAAATAAACAGCGAAGAAGATGAGAAACTTGTAATGGTACCTGTTTATACAATGTCATGGATGGTATGCGTATGCAATAATTTCAAGGACTTGTAAAGGCTCAAATTTGTTTAACCTAAAAAGGAACACACGTTAATTGTATTAATAAGTTCGGACTATTACAAAGAATTCCCTTTAGGCTTACAATTGAACAAACCAAACTTAAAACAAAAAGACAACTAGGTCTCCCAAGAGCGCATCCTCTTTGGTGCAATGTAGGCGTTTATGTTCCTTTCTTCATGAAGTAGCCTAGTGAGCTCCAGGACTTTCTTCTCGCTGGCATAAAATTGAGCTTCGAACGTATCCCACTCCTATTTAAGTTGAACCCATGATTTCTGTAACTCCTCATGATCAGTTGTCATGTCAGGATAATGAACAAGAGAAGAAGTGTCTCCTTTAGCAATTGGTTCCACAATTATTGGTAGGATAGCAGGGTAAGGCATCATAAGACTTTGGGCGCGAGCTCGCACCCATCAGAGATATGGCTTAAGAGGGATGGAATTCTTGTGCCGTAGTGTATTGCTATCAATTTTATGTACCATGCCCCAAGCTCTCACGAACCTTTTGCAGTAACCCTGAGCATCACTCTCATAGTTGAAGGCGATTCCTTGGATAAGTGTATCATGAGGACCATCCCTTCTTGCATAACTAAACTGCCACAGTGCCAAACAAGGATTATAAGTAATTCCCCCCCTAATGCCTAAGAGAGGGACATTAGGAAATTCACCATAGTGATCGATGATGGTAACATCCTCCGAGGACCGTGAACACCAATGGATGTTTGAATGTGAAAGGGACATTAGCCTATGAGACCATTTCATACCCTGATCATTCTTCAAAATAGACCTGGGTAGGTGCGAAATAAACCACCTAGACAATAGAGGAGTGCAACACTGGAGATTCCCCCTTCTCTTTAGAGTGTGAGTATACAAAGAGTGTAGAATGTCCCCAAGTAATATAGGTATTGGATTATGAGACAGAAAAACCTTAATAGTATTCCCATCTATGAGTTGGTCCGCATTAGGGAAAAGTACCATCCTGTAGATGAGGAGTGACAATACCTCTTTAAAAGCTTATAAATCTAAGGTATCCCAAAAATAATAAGCCTTCTCGAATAGAAATCTGATCGGGATTCCTTGGACATTTCCTCTAGTTTCCTAATTTATCACTACATCAGACCGTTGTAAGGACAAAGCTCGAGCAATCTCTTCAGGCTTTGGATGTTCTTCCATACCGTTGAAAGGTAACTGATCAAGAATAGGTACCCCTAACAACTGAGAAAATTCCTCCATAGTAGGAGCTGGTTGGTAATCCGGGAAGGTGAAGCAATGGTGCACAGGATCAAAGAACTGAAATAGAACTTTTAACAATTCTTCATCAGGTTTTGAAGTGACCAAGTTAAGCAATCGACCATGCTTTTCTATGAAGGGAGAGATTTTAGGAATCCTTAATGCCAAGTACTTTAGTTAGAGAGGCACTTTCACAAGGTTAATCTGGATAGTTTTCCTACGGGCGGATGCCATGTCCTACAAAACAAAGCAAAGATGAGCCCTAGAAAGTCCTTGAAATGGTCAGTATGATATGTCGTGCTTATGATGTCATGATTATGCTAAAAAACACATGTATAGCAAGCAACAAACAAATCACACAAAGTCCTTAGGTTTAAGGCCTGCATGAGTTTTAAGGTCATACCCTCTTGAAGCTAGATTGGTTCAACCTGTCCTATAAATAGTAACCGGGTTCTAAGGGATCTCAATATCACCGATCTTTCCCCTAAGCTTTGTTCAATAGGCGATTGACTCGTAACCAAACAAAACTCAAGATTCAAACCTCAATGATTGTAGCATCAAGTATCTGTCGACCTTGGGAATACACCAAAGCCGTCCATCTCGCTACGTCCTACTGGCCAAGTTGTGCAATTAAAATTTCTAAGGTCAGTTGATGCTTTATGACACCACGCGGCGGCCCCGTACTCTCCCTGATTGACTCAAGGGTTACCGGTACCAACCAAAGTTCCACATCAACGTAGCTACTGCTTCAACCGTGTCGGTATACCCCACATAATTCCCTCACAATTTATTGCTACTTACCTAAAAGGTGTCCCCAGATCCGGGTGTAGGATCTACATAACCCCAATAAAAACCCTTAAATATAAAGCAGGCAAAGCAAAAGACAAGCAAGCAATTTTTAGAAATGACCTAGATCCTAAGGTATACCCCACTTATTAAGTCCCCAGCAGAGTCGCTAGTTCTATGATACGGTGGTAGAACCGACTGTTAATACTGGTTTACGTTTTTTATTCGCAAATGTCGCAGTAAGCAAAAGTCGGCACCGACTTTTATTTCATCCAACAAAGGAAAAGGAAAAAGAACAGAAAAAACCTTTTTTTGAGATGTTTCTGAGTACGAGGGTAAATTATAGAAAGGGAAGGTGTTAGCGCCCTTTCTATCCATGGTTTTCCATGGGC
Organism: Vicia faba; assembly: GCA_948472305.1. Classification (NCBI taxonomy): domain Eukaryota; kingdom Viridiplantae; phylum Streptophyta; class Magnoliopsida; order Fabales; family Fabaceae; genus Vicia; species Vicia faba. The sequence goes on along the minus strand of OX451737.1, from coordinate 407,230,286 downwards.
TCTTAGGTACTTGCTCATTATTTTAAAATTGTTTGTGTGTGTTTGTTTTGAAGAGCTTTAAAAATGCCTTAGTGCGGCGTTTCACTTTATGGTAACCCTTGTATTAGTCCTCAAGGGTGTGATAAAGTGTTTTGAGAACTTTGTTTGAAAAATGTTTGAAAGAGTCAGTGTGAAAAATTGTTTGTTTTGATCAAGTACCTAGGAACTATCTACCTACTCGAAAAAAAGTCTGTTTGTTTTCCTTCAGACAACGCTATCCTACTATTAAGCAGTAGGTATCTTCGTCGTTGGAATTTTGAGGGACATTCGAAAGGGACGAAATGGTCACTGAAGGCAACGAGTAAGGATACCTTAGCATTTCAAAGGGACTATCGTCATAAGATCATTTCTCGTAGGCAACTCGAGGGACAGGGAGGGACTATGATCTTTATGACTACTTTTGAATTACGGGTCATTGCTAAGATATCCCTACATTCGAGGGACACGAACATTATTTTCCGAGGCAACCAAGTGGGGCCCTAGGAGTGAGCACGTGCAAGTGTTTGATTTCAGTTTCATTTATCTTGTGCATTTAGGGTTTTCTACTGTTTTAAATTGATTTATCTTGCCATTCAATCTTATTATCCATACATCTAGGCAATTTATAATTGCGGAAAGTAAAGTGCGAGAAAATTAAAACCCTAACTATTACAAGGCTTTGGGGAGGAGATTACATAATAAAAAACCGGGGAAAAATAATAAATGCGAAATAGTAAACCTAATTAACTATTACAAACTTGGAGCAGTTACAATAATTAATCAAATAATGGAAACAAAGACGCGCGCGAATAAATCAAACGGGGAATTAACGTCAAGTTTAGAAACAATTAATTAGCGAATAAAGAAAAGATATTTTTTTAGATTTTTGTGAAAAAATAATAATTAACTTTGCAAATTACCCTAATTTCTATTAAATTCTAATTATGAAAAAAACTATTTAAGTTAACCTAATTAAACTAATTAATTAATGCAAATAAATATTTTTATGAAAAAAACTAAACCTAATATTTTTTTGTAATTTCTGATTTTTATGATTTAATAATAATAAAAAATGATTTTGTAAAAACATAATTAAGACAAATAAATAAATAAGAGAAATTAAAAAGAATTGGAATTGGGTCTTATATGATGAGCAATTTAGGGGGTGTATTGCCAATTTTTTGATAGGCCCAGGATGATGGCCCAGAGTCTAGCGCATGATCCAGTGCATCCTTCTTCTGATGGTTCATGGTGGACCCTCAAGGATGGGGCATGGGATCTACATGATGATGGATCCCAAGGATGAGATCTGGGGCGTATGGTGGACACTGGGTATTGAGATACGCTGGATCTGCAAGGAATGTTCAAGAAAAATGAAAAAGCAACACGCCTGGGATCGAACCCATGACATTTGCTTCAAACTCTTTGTCCTTAACCATCTAGATGACTGTTAATTAATATACATAATCCAATACAAATAATATAAGGGAAAAAACACGTGATGTCCAGAAACATGCCAATATTCAAATAGCCCAACGGGAGCTTGCCACCTAGCCTTCTTCTTCCTCATCCCTGTCGTTTTAGATTTAGACTTTTACCAACGGTTCTATGCCTGTAACTATAACTCTGCATCATTCAGAAATCCAGCATAAGCAATTTAAATTATAACAAAGACCATGAATTAACTGGGCTTGAAGCCCTGAACCTCATGGTATCCACGCTTAGCCCTAATTTTGCCTGTAGAAGGAAACCCTAAAACGAGTTTGGAAACCCTAAGAATGGCAAACCATGATTCCTTTACTTACAATCAAACAATTCAGGAAGCATCGAAACATTATGATAAATAAGAATACATGATTAAATTTCATTGAAAACGCGTGTATGCATGTAATCAAAAATAAAAAAGGGTTGGATAACAGAGTTGCGGATTTTATGATTCTGAGCATTTTGGTGCGTGCAAAAGGTGCAGTTAGCTTCATGGGATTGCCAGGAACGTGTTGCAATCCTTAAATCTCCTTGAGGATGGCTGTAGTATGGAATCTGATATGAGATTTTCGACAAAAAAAATGCAACTTGTTCTTGCTGTTTCACACGATCAACCCTTGTCCTTGTGTCTTGGAATTGTTGTGTATATGTATTAGACTGAATTAGGTTAACAAAAACATTCATATCTTTGTCAATTATCAAGATTTGATTTGATTCCATCCTTGCATTATTTCTTTATAAATCAAGCCAAATCATACCATTTTCATCCCAATCACCCTTGGCACAATTTGATTCTATTTGACAGCATAAATGAATTGTGATTCTATTCAAAATCAGATCAAAAACAAATCTTCCATATTTTATATCATTTATTTGATTTAATTTGACTTTTAAATGATCAAAATCAAAATAAAATCAAATAAATAAAGTCAATAATATGTGAGAGAGTGTTTGGGTCGTGGACATTGCTATAAGTAAGATGCAAGCATAAAAAGTTAGGCCCATTTGACAAAAAAATGCAATTTTGGGCATTGTTGACTTTTGACAATTTTCCAAAAATGGCCAACTTTGACAATGCATATCTCCTTCAATTTTTACCCTAAGGGGGTTTTCTTGGACTTTTTGGAAAGCTTAGGATGTACCCTAAACAACCATTTTGGTTTTATCTCAATTGGATCTTCCATGTTCATGTAAGAAGCTCTAACCCAAAAGGTGTTTTTGTTGACTTTTTTGGAATGACCTATAATGTATCAATTCATATCTTTCCATGAGTGAATTTTTTGAGCTTGAGGGGTGAAGATGAGTTGTAGGGAATTGGATTCTCTTCAAAATGAGCCTTGGATGGGAAATTTATGATAAAGTATGAGAAAGTTATGCTTGGTCAAAGTTTGGTTGACTTTTCCTAAGAAACCCTAATTTAGCAACTTTTGAGTTTTGATGAATTAGGAGCATTTCTTGGGGAATCATGATCAAACCTTGATCAAATGATGGATATAACTTCAAAATGTTGATGTTGACCAAAAATCTTGAAGTTTGACTGTATGTGAGTCATAGTTGACTTTTGATCTAATACAGTTGATTTTCAAGCATCTGAGCAATTGACTGAGCAAACTTCTTGTGCAAGGCATGAAAATTGACATGGATGGTCTTGAGAACATATTAGGACTATGGAGAGAACATGAGGCCTTTTGAGCTCACCCATATTGATGAAAATGGAAACCCTAGTTGGAGGTTCATTGATTTAGGAGAGAGTTTGTCTAGTCAATTCTTGGGCATCCTTGAGCAAGTTGAGGATCTCAATGAACATATGTTGAGTAAAATGGGAGGGAAATTTTTTGGGTACAACATATTGACAACAAAGTGATTGAGTTTGACCCTCCACAAACCCCTAATGTGATTACCTCACCCATGCCTAGTCATGGTAAAAGTGTTAATGTTGTCGACGATGTTTCCTATGTCTCCTCCATCAGTGATTTAACCAATCCTTTATTAACTGTTAAGTAGAATCTGTTAAGAGCCAGTTTATTTTAGGGCTGCCTTGAAAATTGTTACCATTGTGCTTCCCAAACTAATGGTTGTATGTGGATGAAGAAAGGTATTCAATTCCTGATTGATAGCCATGAAGTTCTATTCGAGAAAACTCCGTCCATGAAGAGTTTGCCTGAAAGTATACTTCAAGAGCTGAGACTTGAATATGTTTCCTTAATCACCATTTAAAATACTCCTATTAGGATCACCTCTAAAGGCCCTATAAGGATTCCTGCTGAGCCAAGAGTGGCTCCCCTAATTATCACTACAACGGGGCCAGTCCCCTATTCCTCTAACAAAGTTGTGCCCTGGAACTATGGGGAAGAAGTTTACTATCATGGTGTTAAGCAAGAGCCATGGATTACTAAAAATGAAGAGCCTGAAATTATAAACATTTATGGAACTAGTAAGGTCACTAGGACAGGAAGGATTTTCTCTCCATAGATATCTCCTCCAACAACTACAACAACACATGTTCGTGTTCTTGCTGCCAGGCCAACTGCCAATGCCCGAGGTAAAGAGAAAGTTGTTGAGCCTGCCCGGATGGAGGCGTCATCCAAAGATGTTACAATAGAATACCCATCTAGATGAGAGATGGAATAAATTCTGAAGATCATTCGAAAAAGTGACTACAAAATAGTTGAACAACTAGGGTAGACACCCTCAAAAATATCCATAATGTCCTTATTATTATGCTCAAAAGCACATGCCTAAGATCTGTTGAAATTCTTGAAGAATGCCCATGTACCACAAGAGACCACTACTGACCAATTTGAAAATTGTGTCGCAAGCCTAACTGCTGATAATGGTTTAGGCTTTTCTGATGCAGATTTGACTCCAGGAAGAATCATAATAAGGCTCTACACATCTCTATTAAGTGTAAGGGCACTACCCTGGTGCATGTGTTAGTAGATATTGGGTCCTCCCTGAATGTTTTACCCAAGGGTGATCTAGATAGATTGTATTGTGAAAGGCTGGTGCTGAAACCTAGCGATATTGTGGTAAGAGCCTTCGAAGGTTCCAAGAGGATGGTCCACGGAGAGGTTGACCTTTCGATCAAGGTGGGATCTCAAGTCTTCAATTCAACATTTTATGTAATGGATATCTTCCCGGCCTATTCTTGCTTGCTCGGACGCCCATGGATTCATGGGGCAGGTGCGGTTACCTCTACATTGCATCAAAAGCTGAAGTACCCAGTGAAAGGGAAGATTGTCACAGTTTGTGGAGAGGAAGAATATATGGTCAGTCATTTGAGTTCTTATAAATATCTTGAAATGGATGGAGAATTCATTGAAACACCCTAACAGACATTTGAGGTAACCCCTTCAATGATTGTTGTTGCTACTTCTGAAATCCCCAAGGGCACATCAAGAATGGCCTCTCTGAAGGATGCTAGGATTGTTGTAGAAGATGGAGGCTGCACTATTTAGGGACAATTTCCTGACTTCCCCTACAAATCCGAAAAATTTTGGTTGGGTTTTACTTCAAAGGCTCCGAAAGAGGTTTGACGTGCTCGTGCTGGGGGACCACCTCTCCGTATTAGCAATAATGAAGTCAATGCTCTGGAAGACACTGATAGTGATAGTGACTTGGACGACTGGATATTTCTAACTGCTGACGGTGGACTCAACAACTGGAAGGCCAAAGACTTCATCTCAATCTCCTTCAGGCAGGAGTAATTGTTATTTCCTATTTTTATTGCTTTAAGAAGTTTGTCTGTATAATTTCTTTAAAATAATGACTTTAAACCATATGCCTTGCCCGGGACATAATGGTCCATTTGTTAAGAGTTGCCATCTCATATATCATATGCTCATTTAATGAAAACATTGGATGATTTTGCATTCAAATTTTGCGCTCTTTGTATTTCTTTTACTTTACTGTATTTTCAAAATATCCATGTGACCTTACATGCACACACACACACACACACACACATTTGCAGATCCACATCCACTTCGGCTCTCATTAATAATAATTCTGCCATTACCGTTTATGACTTCTAAAATTAAATCTATCAAGTTGGAGATGAAGGTGAAGAAGATTACAAAATACCTGGAGAACTCACCAGACTCCTGATAGAAGAGGAAAAGGCTATCCAACTGCACGAAGAACCGGTCGAAGTGATAAATTTGGGTACTGAGGCAGATAAGAAAGAAGCCAAGATTGATAGAAACTTGGAAGACAGTGTCAAGAGCACGAATATGTGGAGGTCTTTGTTTGGTCATACGAAGACATGCCAGGGCTCGATACTGATATCGTGATTCATCGTCTACTAATGAAAGAGGTTATTCTCCGATCAAACAAAAGGTTCGTCGCATGCATCCTGATATGTATGGGAAGATCAAGATTGGGGTAATGAAACAGTTCAATGCGGGTTTCTTGGCAGTGACGTTGTATCCATAATGGGTCACAAATGTTGTTCCAATGCCAAAGAAAGATGGTAAAGTATGTATGTGTGTAGACTATATGGATTTAAATAGGCAAGCCCCAAAGACGACTTCCCACTACCATATATTGATGTCTTAGTTGACAACACTGCTCAACACAAGGTATTCTCCTTCATGGATGGCTTCTCGGGTTACAATCAAATCAAAATGGCACCTGAAGACATGGAGAAAACCACTTTTGTCACACAGTGGGGCACCTTTTGTTATAAGGTCATGCCTTTTGGGCTGAAGAACACAAGCGCAACTTATCAACAAGTTATGGTGGCTTTGTTTCATGACATGATTCATCATGAGATAGAAGTCTATGTGGATAACATGATAGCCAGATCACAAACTGAGGAAGAGCACCTTGTTCATTTGTAGAAATTGTTTGAGAGACTGAAGAAATACAAACTGAGGTTGAATCCAAACAAATGCATCTTCAAGGAAAGGTCTGAAAAGCTCCTAGGATTTGTCGTTAGTGGAAAAGGAATTGAGGTCGATCCTTCCAAATTCAAAACTATCCAAGAAATGTCAGCTCCTCGTACTGAGAAGGAGGTTAGAGGTTTTCTAGGATAACTAAACTACATTGCTCGATTCATCTCTCACTTGACTGCTACTTATGAGCCAATCTTTAAGCTGCTGAAGAAAGATCAAGTAGTAAAATGGAATGACGTCTGTCAAATATCTTTTGACAAGATCAAAGAGTACTTGCAAGAACCTCCAATTTTGATGCCACCGGTTGAAGGAAGACCTCTGATCATGTACTTAACAGTGTTAGAGTATTCAATGGGGTGTGTGTTGGGGAAGCATGACGAGTCTGGTCGAAAAGAGCATGCAATATACTACCTTAGCAAAAAGTTTACCGAATGTGAAACAAGATATTCACTGCTCGAGAAAACTTGTTGCGCTTTGGCATGGGCTGCTCGCCGACTAAGACAGTATATGTTGACTCATAATACTCTATTAATCTCTAAGATGGATCCCATCAAGTACATCTTTGAGAAGCCAACTCTCTCCGGGAGAATAGCCCGATGGAAAATGATCTTAACTGAATATGACATTCAGTACACTACTCAAAAAGTAATAAAAGGAAGTGTATTGGCAGATCATTTAGCGCATCAAGCTGTGGATGACTACCAATCTATGAACTTTGAATTCCCGGACGAGAATATCATGCTGATTATAGATTATGAAAAGCTTGGATTGTATGAAGGATCTGAGCAAGGATCCCGATGGACTATGGTTTTTGATAGAGCTTCCAACACACTAGGTAACAGAATTGGTGATGTGATCATTTCCCCCGAAGGTTGCCATACGCCTTTCACTGCCAGACTCTGCTTTGACTGTACCAATAATATGGCCGAATACAAAGCGCTCATCTTGGGTCTTAAAGCTGCTATTGAGAATTAAATTCTTAAGCGTATTTAGAGACTCAACTTTAGTAATCAATCAAGTTAAAGGAGAGTGGGATACAAAGTATCCAAATCTTATCCCTTAAAGAATTGGTGATAACCTTGATCCCGTACTTTGAAGAGGTTACCTTTGAACACATTCCGAGGGAAGAAAATCAGTTGGCAGATGCTTTAGCTACCATGTCATTCATGTTCAAGGTCAAGTGGGACAACGAAGCTCCCAGAACTATTGTCGAAAGATTTGATGAACCTGCGCACTGCCATGAGATTGACACTGATAGAGTAGAGGAGAAGCCTTGGTTTCATGAAGTGATAAGATATCTTGAAGCTCATGAGTATATTGAATGGGAATCAATCAATGATAAGAAATTCCTGCAGAGGTTCTCTGCCAAGTTCTTCCTAAGCAATGGTATCTTATACAGGAGCAACCATGATTCAACTTTGCTCTATTATATGGACAAGAAGGAAGCAGAGAAAATTATGAAGGACATGCACGAAGGCATCTTTGGTACTCACTCAAGTGGACATACTATGGCCAAGAAGATTTTGAGAGCTGGGTATTATTGGTCGACCATGGAAACTGATTGTCATCTCCACTCGAGGACTTGCCATAAGTGCCATATTTATGCTGATAAGGTTCACGTGCCTCCAATTCCTTTGAATGTCACGACTGCTCCTTGGCCATTCACAATGTGGGGTATTGATATGATTGGAGAAATAAAGCTTACTGCCTCTAATGGACATTATTTCCTTCTTATCACCATTGACTATTTTACCAAGTGGGTTGAAGCAGCTTCATTTAAGTCAGTTACCAAGAACGTCGTGGCCCGGTTCATCAAGCATAACCTCATCTGCAGGTATGGTATCCGTGAAATAATCATCACTAATAATGGTACCAACCTCAACAACATCATGATCACTGAACTCTACTTGCAGTTCAAGATCAAGAATCATAACTCTTCTCCATACAGACCTAAGATGAGTGGTGCAGTGGAAGCCACCAACAAGAATATAAAGAAGATTGTGCAAAAGATGATGGTGACCTACAAAGACTGGCATGAGATGTTACCATTTACTCTTCATGGCTATCGTACTTCGGCGCGAACATCAACTGGGGCAACCCCTTTCTCTTTGGTCTATGGCATGGAAGTTATCCTGCATGTCGAAGTTCAAATCCCTTCTCTAAGGATTATGAAAGAAGCAGACTTAGACGAAGACGAATGGATTCAGACAAGGATGGATCAGTTGAATTTGATTGACAAAAAGAGGCTGGTTGCTATTTGTCATGGTCAGATGTATCAAAAACGTATGATCAAGGCATTTAACAAGAAGATTAAGCATCAGGTATACCAGGCTGGTGACTTGGTAATAAAGCGCACCATTCTACCACAAGGCGATCCCAGGGGCAAATGGACTCCCACCTACGAAGGTCCATTTGTTGTTAAGAAAGTATTCTTGGGTGGTGCTATGATGTTAACTACTATGGATGGCGAATATTTCCTGCACCCTGTGAACGCGGACATAGTCAAAAAATACTACGGATAAGAATGACCCACTGGGTTGACACACCTAGGAAAAAATAAGGGCATCCCGACAAACCAAAATGATTCGGGCAAAAATTAGGATATATACAAAAGATTGTATACCTGACAAGTCGAAAATCTAAAAGGGGGACTTGGGCAAAAAGGGTATCCTGGTGGACTGAAAACCTGAAAGGGCGGTCTAGGCAAAAATTAGGGATTAAAAGCGTACGACTATGTCCAGTTGGATCACTTGCATGCAAGCTTTATTACCAAAGTTGAAAGTTCAAATGGTTCAATCAACTTCTTCCGATGATAAAGGACGAGATATTCGAAGACATATGGGCAATAGCAGAGTTTGGAACCCAATAAGATCACTTCACATGGCTATACATTTTGTTTTCACTTTGTACTCTTTTCATTTCATGACGACTTCCTCTTACTAGGATTTCTCTCTCTTTGTACAAAATTGTCTGTTTATAGGCCAATTATCAATACAAATATACTTTAAAGTCCAAACTTTTTTTTTTCTGTTTTACTTGCAAAAATGTCCAATGACTAAAATTGAATGAGCATATGCATATGAACATGATTAATTGTTAACAAATATATGCATAAGAACATGAATAATCATTCACTCAAGATTCTAGAAGTTGGGATGACGCTCAAGCTGTCCATAAATCCCCAAAGATACTCCTATAAGATTACCCCCATAGAGTAGTCTTCACAAATAAGGGTACATCCCCGCAACCTCCTCGACATATCACTTTAGCAAATAAAGGAGTACAATCTCCTTCCCATAATTTCCCTACGGAGTTCCAATCAGTACACTTCCTAGAAATTCTCTCCCCCAGCTGAGTTTGGTCCTCCAAAACTGAAAAAGAAACCTTGTGGAGTTTCTTTTCTCTAGCAAAATTCAATTTCCCCATGAAAGTTTATTTCCTTAGCAAGAGAACTTCTCCATCAACAAGGTTTATTTCCCCAACAAATTACAGTTTCCCCAGCTACTACAAATCACTGACGAAATTCTTCTCCCCAGTAAAGTTACCACTATCCCCAAAGAGTTGTTGTAAAACCTGTAACCCGACCAGATACCAGTTAATTCTATTCCCCATAGACGAGTCGGAATATTATCCATCTCTTTCATCCCAGTCAGGATATATAAGAATTAAATTCCCCAGTAGAGCAACGGATGACCAATGTTCCTAAACTCTATTCCCCAAGCAGAAATCAATACATCACCTGCAAAGTTTCTTCAAATAAGTAAGCAGGAATCCCCATCAGAAGCATTCTAAACAAAATCGAAGACACACATACTCTTCATCCCCAATAATAGTCATGGATTTTATTTTCCCAAAGATACACTTCAATAACATTTCAAATTCATTCATCATAGCATATGCATGCGAAACGCATATAGCACAATCTCATTTATTTTGAGAACATAATTACACAATACATTTTATACATCATGACATTGCATACAACTAACTCTTTACCTTTTCAGGAAAGATCAATTGACATACCGATATCATCAACAAATCCTCAAAAAAGATTGTAGGTCATTCCCTAAAATAAGACAAGGCAAATATCTACATGATGTACACTCCCTTCAAACATCTACTAGCTCAAATTAAATCGACCAAAGATTTATTCTGATACTTCTCTCAGTAGACCTTTTTTTGGCTCAGATTAAATCAACCAAAGATTTATTTTGATACTTCTCTCAGTTAAAGATTTTCAAACATCTGCTAGCTTAGATTAAATCAACCAAAGATTTATTCTGATACTTCTCTCAGTAGACCTTTTTCTGGCTCAGATTAAATCTACCAAAGATTTATTCTGATACTCCTCTCAGTTAAAAATATTCAAACATCTGCTGACTCAGATTAAACCGACCAAAGGTTTATTTTGATACTTCTCTCAGGAGACCTTTTTCCGGCCCAGATTAAATCGACCAAAGATTTATTCTGATACCTCTCTCAGTTAAAGATTTAAAGACCTTTGTTGGCTCAAATAAAATCAACTAAAGATTTATTCTGATGCTTCTCTCAGTAGACCTTTTTCTGGCTCAATTAAAATCGACCAAAGATTTATTTTGATACTTCTCTCAGTTAAAGATTTAAAGACCTCTATTGGCTCAGATTAAATCGACCAAAGATTTATTCTGATACTTTTCTCAGTTAAAGATTTAAAGACATCTGCTGGCTCAGATTAAATTGACCAAAGATTTATTCTGATACTTCTCTCAATAGACCTTTCTTGGCTCAGACTAAATCGACCAAAGATTTATTCTGATACTTCTCCCAATTAACGTCGAGTGTAGACTTAGTCTAGTTTCTCTATCAACAATTACCTATGGATTACATCTATAAGCCCATCTCCGACAACTCTTCATTACCTCTGCAAATGGCATATTTAAGCCCATCCGGCATAATCGACAAAAAATCTTAGTTCATGCACAAGCGAATGCAAATTTCTTGGCACTTAAGTGTTCAATCATCTTCCACCTTCCAGACACGAATGACAGACAAGCCAATCTAACTCTTCAAGTATAAGAAGATTGAACATGGGCAGCTGTTGTACCCCAAAATTTTCCCTCTCTTTTCTCAAGACATTTCTCATAAAAGATCTCAAATGCTCAAGGATTCTCAAAGAGTTGATCAGACAAGCTCACCTCCTAAGCACTGAGACCACAAATTAGGGTTTTGGTTTTCTCAAGGAAAATTGGACTTTTGATGCTTCAAATTACTTTCATGGTTTATTATAGGCCTCCAAGATTATTCATACCAAGTTTCAAGTCTTGCACCACAAATTTGCTCAGTCAATTACTCAGATGACTGAAAATCAACTGTATTGGGTAAAAAGTCAATTGTGATCAACATACAGTCAAACATCATGATTTTTGGCCAATATCAAAATTTTGAAGTCATATTTATCAATTGATCAAGGGTTGATCACAATTCCTCAAGAAAAGCATTCAAATCATCAAAGGGGCAAAATTGTCAAAATTAGGATTTTGGCTGAGAATGACTGATCATGGACTTTTGACCTAGTACATGACCTAATGACTTGGAGCATGATCTAAAAGACTCAAACCCAATATGTTGACCTAATTTCATGGCTTAAACCATTTCTCAAGATCAAAGGATTGATAGTTGAAATTTGATCAACTGATGAAAAGTCAACTAATACACAAAAAGTCAAACTTTGACTTTTTGATCAACATTGAATTTCAAATATCAAGAATCATCAAGACCTTCAAAAATATCAAACTTTATCATCAAGAATCAAGATAGTCAAGAAATTCCACAAAAAGTCAAAGTTTTCAATACTTGAAAAAATTCTAAGTGTTTTTAACCTTGATAATTTCACTACTTCATGACAATTTTCACCAAGATACAAGATGATTCTAGGAAAAATTTCAACATGAAAGTTGTAGATCTTTATGAATTCTATAACTTTGCCCCTTAGGGTTGATGTCCAAAAAATGCTTAGATTTGAAGATATAAGCCCATGAAGTCATGACATTTTTAACAAAACACTTAGTGAAAGTTTCAACTAGTTTAGGTAAATTTTTGTCCTAACTTCTTGGCCAATATTCATCAAGTTCCAATTTGATTTAGCCAAAGTGGTCAAAATGAAGGTTGTAGACAATGTTTCAAGCTTTCCAAAATGTCTAAGAACTTGAAGATATCATGCTTGAGCTAGAAGTTTTAAAGAGAAGAAGTTGGGCATCCATTGGTCATTTTCATGAAGAACACTTGAACAAATCTCAAGCCATGATGCATAAATATTGCTTTGCAAGTTTCAAACTTGAAAATAACTCAATAGTTAAATGTTTACACAACTGATTGAGCCATTGTCCAAGCATTTAAGTCATTGTCCAAGTGATTATGCCATTTTTGGCACAAAGTCACCACTTCCATTTTAGAAAAGCCAACTTTAATCACAATGTCAACTTCTTGAGCCTCTCACTTGCTCCCTCTGCACACACTCAACATGTATGTTCAGAAGCAACATATCTAAAGCCTCTAGCCACCCTACAAGACCTTTTACTTCACATTGGAACAAAGTATTTCAAGCTTGCTTCAAAATCAAGTCACATAACCATAACATGTGATATTGTGATTCTGGTTATCTCAGCCTATAAAACCTTTCCTATATAAATAGAGAGGTTATTTGCAAGCCATAACATGAGTTTACAAGCCCTTGAACCCTCTCAAACTTTCTCAAACCAGAATTTGCACAAAAATATCCATAACTTGTCATTTTTGACTTTGAACACCAATCTCACAATCCACTCGTGCGTTTCCTCTCAAAATCAATCACAAAGCTTCCATACCTCATTTATAACTCATCCCCATCCCTGTTTCATAAATGTAACTCCATTTCCATCATTGTCCAAACCTTACTTTACACCTCTGTAACTTGACTTCTCCAGGAAGATTCAGGCACTTTCAGCATAAAGTAAGAGTTGCATTAGCTTCCTAGGAGTCCAGTGAAGTTATCCAGGTCATCACAACACCTCAAGAAGTGCTCAAACTCCATACACGATTTCCAGTTTTGAGGTAAGTTTTCTCAACTTTGAACTCTCTCTACAAGCATCTTTAATGACTACTTTGTGAATGAAAAATATAGACATCATTGCTCTGAAGCTAACCATGCCTTTAGTTTTCATTTATGTTGCCTGAGTGATGCGGATTTTGAAGTTGAACTTTCTGAAAAAATTAGGTTTTATTTGGTACCAACAAAAATTCATGTTTATCTCTAAGAATTAGCTTTAGTTATTTATATGGTTGGATTCGTGTTGAAAAATGGAGCAAGTTTCATGTTTACACTTTTGAAAATGGTTGAGAAATGAGCAAGTTCAGAAATTTGAAAATGTAACAATGGAGATGCTGGCGCGAGTTAGAAGATGAAGTTATAATTAGGATTGGGTTTATTTTAAATTTATTGAAACATATATTATGACCGGATGAAACAGCCACCCCAATGGCAGAAGGAGCACGCATAAGGAATTAGTGTATAGGGACATGGGTTTGAGCCCCAGTGGTACCCTTTTATCTCTTTTATATTTGTTTCTATTAGATTGTGTGCAGGCAAGCCTAAGACATGTGCGCTACACCTCTCATCCATACCATCCATCTGCCAAGCAATTAAATTAAACGCTCATAACGAAAAGACTATGGTGCATCATCACAAGTCAGCCACATAGAATCACAAACAAGGCGCCTGGGCCTCCTGACCTGGGCCTTTTCTTTTTTTATTTTTACTTCTTTCTAACACCCTTTTTACTAAATACAACCAAGCCCAATTCTATGTTATTTATTTTTACTACTTTTAACTTGGGCCCGTTTCTTTTTATTTCTTTTTATATTTTCATTATTTTAATTTATCTATTTATTTTATTTAAACTAAAAATACAAAAATATATTTTCTTAAATTAAAAATATTTTAATTTAATTACTTTATTTATTTTTTTGACTAAATTAGATTTCATTAGTTCTTTTACATCATAAAATATTTTCTTTTCTAAATTAACATTAAAATTGTTTTCTAAATAAATTATTTAGACTTAGGTTCTATTTTCCTCTTAATTTCAACTAACTTAGACTTTAGGTCTTGTTAAAATCAATTAACTTCTCTTGTAATTAAAACTAATTAGTTTTAATTAAATTAATATTAAACCTTTCCATCAAAAAATGCTAAAAATATTTTCTTTCTTCCTCTTTACATTTTGTACATTCTATTCATATTCAATGGTTTGTAATGGATAATTAGGGATTTATTGCTTTATCCCCCTATTCACAAACTTGTACCCCCATTCCCAAAGTGTTGTAATAGCACAGGACATTTAAATTCCGCAATTTATCTCTTTCCTTATTATTGCTAGTAATTAGGGTTTGCATGACAACACTTAAAACCAAACCTAGTAAAACCCTTAATTTTGACCATTTTGCCCTTTTGGTAAATTGAGTGCTTTTCTTGAAATATGGTGATCAATAATTGATCAAATGATAAATAACACTCTAAGATGTTGATGTTGGCCAAAATTCATGAAGTTTGACTGTAGGTTGACCGCAATTGACTTTTTACCCAATACAACTGATTTTCAGTCATCTGAGCAATTTACTGAGAAAAATTATGATTCAAGACTTGAAACTTGACATGAGTATTCTTGGAGATCTACAATGATCCATGAAGGTAATTTGAGGCATCAGAAGTCCAATTATCCTTGTGAAAATATAAACCCTAATTTGAAGCATCAATGTTTAGGAGATGGTTTGACCTAGTCAACACTTGTGCAAACTTGAGCTATTGGAAATCTTGTGTGAAATGTTTTTAGGAAAGAGAGGGAAAATTTTTGGGTACAACACCTTCTATGATTGTACGATGACCCACGCCTGTCCCTCACATCCAATGATAAGGCTTTCTACCAATCAATTGTAAAATAGCACTATCTAAAGGAGGAGGAAAAAAACAAAGATTTTTTTGAGTAAATAGATTGCTCGTAATTGCTTGATCACAAATTAAAACCATTTTCACACCTCACACTTTAAAAAACAAACATCTTTCCAAACACTCTCCTTTCAACAAATATTTTCAAAACAAACATTTTGGATACATTCTCAATGATACGAGAATCATTGCAAAATTGCCGCACTAAGGCGTTTTCAAAATATTTCCAAAACAAACATTTTGTATACATACTCAATGATACGAGAATCATTACAAAATTACCATCTTCAAAATGTTTTCAAACTTACACAAACATAAAGCATTTCAAAGTGAGCTAGCAATTAAGAGCCCGTAGATAAATACAGATGAAAATGGTGCTAACACCTTCCCTTTTCATAATCTACCCCCCGAACTCAAGAAAATTATCAAAAGGTCTTTCCTGTTCTTTTCACCCTTTCCTTTATTGGATAAAAGAAAAGTCGGTGGCGACTCTTGCTATCCGCAACATTTTCAATAAAATGCAAAACACCAAGTCAGTTCTCCTACCGTATTACAGGGTTGTTTATGGTGGACATGCAGGTTCTAGTTCATGGCCAGGAACTCCTGAAAGAAGAGAAGTCTCAGTGGAATACTCAGCTAAGTTTGATTATGGAAGTTTTAAAGACAATGTTGAGAAAGAAAGATGGTCTTATACCCGCTGCAACAACAGGAGTTGCCATTCCTCCCCATACTTTCGGGGCTCCTTCAAGTCATGGAAAAATTCACGTGTCTCTTCCATAACCTTGTGTTCTGGGATCTTCCCGTCTGCAGCCAATTGTTGTTCCCCAAGAGAATTTAAAGGGTAAGGCTCCTCAACAAAGGCAGAAGCAGCATAAGAGGAATTTTGATCCCATTCCAATGATGTATGCTCAGTTACTTCGTCGACTGCTTGAATGCTAGTTGGTTGAGCTCCATACTTTGGGTCCTCCTTCTGTAAAGCTTCCACGTGACTATGATAGTAATGCTAGATGTGAATTTCACTCGGGGGCACCTGGTCACAATGTTGAGAATTGCATAGCATTTAAGCACCAAGTTCAATATTTGTTTGATTCTAGGGCATTTGTGTTTACTCCAGATGGTCGAGATGTGCAAGTTAATTCTACTCTAACTGGTATAGGGGAAAGGACTAATCATGTTGTCCATCTAGGACCTACTTCAAATCAGGGGCATTCTCCATAATCTTGGGTTCCAGAGCGACCTTGCCATCAGTCTCTATTTATCACTTAGCCAAATAAGAAAGAAAAGGCACCAGAGCAGGCTTGGTGTTTAAAACAGTCAAATAAGTAAAGGTATATAAGGCCAAGAAGAGTGAATGACTCAGTTCATGTGCCTCTCAGATAGTAGCTCTTTCACTTACTTTAAAATTCTTTAGTGGAACTCAAGAAGATGGATCTTATTATACCTCATTATCTTGTGGGATATAACCCCTGCGGCTATTGTGAATACCATTATGGGGCACCTGGCCATACTATTGAAGGGTGCGAATTCAAAGGCAAAGTTAAAGATCTTGTTGATGCAAAGTCATCAATTTCATACCAGATGGTCAGATCCAAATGCTACTTTGACTCAGTGTTTATCGAGACTGCAGAAAGTTTCTGAAATCGATAAGTCTAAATGGAGTAAAGTCTACTCAACAATGGAAATCTAGTGTCTTTTACTACATTTTCCATATGTAATTTTGCTTTTTTGTTTAAACATTGTTTGCATGTACGAACTTGTTGTTAGAATGTAGTTTGGTTCTACATCACTCTAAGAGTTTTGATGATAACAAACACATGATATATATAAAGAAAAAATATGCTCTCTAATAATTTTTTTTATATGCAGGGAAATTATGATGTAAGATGCATAAAAGATAAGCAAGTTTCATTTTTGAAGCTTTGTTGTGACACATCATACTTAGAAACAAATCTGTGTGACACGCTTAAACAAAGAAGTTCTAATGTTACAACTTCTGAATGCACCAACACTGCAAACAAAAGAACTCTGATATTCTGATACGTAAAGTTCTGGAAAGAAATGAAGAAGTCTCAACGGTAACATTCATCTTCTGATAGGATCCCAAGAAAGCATGTTCTGAAGCGTTACAATTTATTCATTGCAAATTAAAAGTAACGGCTGAATCAAGACATAATCTCTACTTTTGGAAAGAACATTAACTACACTTTATCAACCTTCCAAAAGCATCTTCTCATGTCTCTCATACATCGCCTATATAAAGAATACTTGAAAGAGAAATCACACACAACTCTACAGTACACTGAAAAAGAGAAATCTCATTACCTTTCTATCTTGTGCTTTTCAATTGTGTAAGGAATCACTGTAGTGATATTGTTTTATCTAGAAAACATATTTGTACATACTGTTAATTATATTATTATGTAATACCTTGAGAAAGCCGAGTTCTGGTTTAAACTCAAGAAGACATTGACAATAGTCATTGTATCTGTGTAATCAAGTTTGATTAGTGGATTAAGACCTCATTTGAGAGAGGAGAAATCACCTTGGCGGGTGGACTAGAGTAGTTTGAGTTCAAACGAACCAGGATAACTAACGTGTCTATTGCTTTAATTTTAAAAAACCCCAATTTAAACCCCCCTTTCTTGTGTTTTTCCATTCTTCAATTGGCATCAGAGCGCATGGTTCTGGGTGCAAACACTTAACCGTGTCAGAAAAAGATCCTAGCAAGAAAAATACTATGGTGAGACTAAGTCAGATCATCAGCAATGATAATCATGATGAGAAAGATAGAATCAGCAGCAAACCTCCGATCTTTGATGGTGAGAACTTCAATTACTAGAAAGACATAATCAAAAGTTTCTTTCTAGCTCATGATGCTGATTTCTAGGATATGGTGACTGATGGATACATACATCCAATTGACGAAAGTGGTCAGAAGATCGAAAAAAAGATAATGAGAGATCAATAAAAGAAAGAATTCAGAAATCATCACAAATCCAGAACAATCCTCTTGAGTGTTATCTTGTACACCAAGTATGAGAAGATCACAAACAGAGAATCAGCCAAAAACATGTTTGACTCCTTAAGAATGACGTGTGAAGGCAACACTCAAGTCAAAGAAACCAAATCTCTTACTCTCATTCAAAAGTATGAGGCTTTTAAAATGGAATAAATTGAAACAGTTGTACCAATGTTCTCGAGGTTTCAAATTCTGGTTGCTGGGCTAAAAGTTATGGACAAAGGGTACTCAATAGCAGATCATGTAAAGAAAATCATCAGAAGCTTACCCAAGAAATGGAGACCCCATGGTTATAGCTATTGCACCCCAAAATTTACCCTCTTGATTCAGGCTTATGTTCCATCATTAACATCATATTGCATTGCATTCATACATGGTGATATGATCAAAGTATTTTGGTTATCAAGTCTTCCTCAAGCTTTTGAAGATTTATTGTGTTGACAAGTTGCTCAAGTAGAGCCTTATCATCTAAACCTCTGGATCTTTCAAGCCCAAAGGTATCACATATCTCAAGATTTCTTGTCCATCTCATTAGATCATCAAAAGATTGAGTATTGTGCTGTTTATAAGGAGAATCATATCTTTTGGATTCATCAGTCAAAATTAGGGTTTTGCCCAAATTGGAGTTATTGGGGTCTAGATGAGCCAAGTATTGAAGCATCATTATTTTATCATCATTGGAATCAATTTTGTCCAAAAAGCCTCTCTTGATGCCCAGAGGAATTAGGGGTTTGAAGCTTGACCAGTTATCTCCTAGTACAAAGCGCTAAACTAGGGTTTGAGTTTTAATCAAGAGATCTTTAGATTTTTGGGCAATTCCTGATCCTATACTTCTCCACATAGTCATAATCATCTATCATTGGAAGTTTGATCATCAACTTTGGCTTGCAAGGGTTCAATTGATAAAAAGGGGTAAATTGGTCATTTTGTCAAAAGATAGTCAAAATCAACTGTTGACAAAGTGAACTTTTGGTCAACCATCAATTCAATATCCTTATTCTCATATTTCATGGTCAATATTGGCAAAAATATCAAGAGGAAGTGTGAATTGGAGATAACTTGTCAAGGAAGTTATTTGAAGTTTTGAAATTTTTTTAAGTATCCATAGGGCTGAATTTTAACTGGCTACAACTTTCTCAATTTTTATTGAAAATGCGCAAACTTTATATGCTTAGAAAGAGGATGAAAAATTCTCCAACTTTGCATGATTGGCCATAAGTCAAAAAAATTAAAGGAAAAAGAGTTATGAAGCTTGGAAGATTTTGACACTTAGTGAAATTTTGGTTAAAAATACAAAAGTTTAACTTCTTCATGTCCATTTTTGAATGACCATTTGGACTCAAATCAAAAAGTTGGAAACATGAAAGTTGTAGATTGAAGTTTTATCTTCATTTTTCATTCAAGAATCATCTTAAATGGTTAAGTGTAGAGAAAGATATGATGATTAGGATTTTGAGCTGAAAACTAAATTTTTACCCAGCACAAGGCAAGGCACGCACGCGCTAGGCAATCATTTCATCAAACATGTTGCGAGTGCGCATTCATCATCACTTTTATATGTGAAATATTCATTATTTTTAAAAATTTCCATCATCAAAGTTCAAGCCCTAAATGTGAGGAACAACTTTGCTTCAGAAAGTTTCTCCAAATTCTTCCTACATTTTGAGATATAATTGTGAGAAGTAGGCACCATGCATGCTGAATTTTCTGCCCAGCAAGCCATCACACGCATGCAGCAAGCTCAGGCAGGCAAGACGTTTTGTCGAATAGTTCGTAAGCATATGTTCATGGCCAAATATCTCATTGATTCAAGCTTCATTTTGAAAAAATTTGAACATGAAAGTTGGAGTATAAAGTGTCCTCTACATTTTTGATTCAAAGTTTGTCACATTTCATGCAATGTGGAGGGAGATATAAGGGAGTAAAGAGGTGTACATAAAATGGTGAGTTTGCATGAAAATGCATGATTTATTTTTGTGACCAACCAAGACCAATTGCCAGCTCATCACCCCAGCCTTTATTCACTTACCTAAGCACGTGATTTGCACCCTCATTTGCATACAAAAACACAGCACATCACTCCCTCTCTCATGCTTTCCATTTCTCTCACTTTCCATTTCTCTCTTTCTTCACTCTATATAAAGAATTGCACTCAACATTCAAAGGGGTGGAAAAATATCAAGTAGAAAGCAAGAAAGCTCTTATCTCTCTCTCTCTCTCTCTCTCTCTCTCTCTCTCTCTCTCTCTCTCTCTCTCACACACACACACACACACACACACACACACAACTCTCTTCTTTGCAAGCAAGAAGTTCTTCTTCTCTCTCTTTCCTCCATTTTCAAGCAATCTACCATTGTTAAGCAAACAAGTTTTTTCGCATCTCCCTCTCTGCTCATTATCTCTACACATTCAAGCAAGCTTCTTCTCCATTCCTTGCTCTTTATTTGAACCCAAGCACCATCAATTTCACTTCAAAGGTAGATAATCCATTTTCTACCTCTACTGCAACTTGCATTTTCTTTTTAAATCCATGAACCTTTTGAAAAATCCAATAACATATTCTTAACCCTTGCATTTTTCTGTTCAATTTTCATTCTTGGATCGTTTATTTTGGTGGAGAATTGAAGGAGAAAAGTGAATCACAAAACTGTTTGTTGAAATGTGTAAATCAAAAAAAGTGTTCACGTAGCATTCTTCAACGCACGATTTTCTCAACCATCCATGCATCATTTCATGAATTTTTTGATCCTAGCATGTTCTACTAATTTCAATCTTGAACTTTGGTGTTGAAATTTTTGGATTTCATCAAAAAATGAGTGAGTTATGGTGATATGAAAATAGTGTGTCAAAGTTGAAAAAATGCACAACATGGTTGTTTGGTAGGGGTGATGAGGTGTCTTGTTTTAATTGAACATAATTTCAGCTCCTTTTACAGCGCATTTTGGCAAAAACAAGTGTAATTGCCTTTGGATATTAATTTTTCTTTTGTTTTCTCAAACTTTATTTTAATATTTATTTCACTTCAAAAATTATGAAAAAATTATTTTAGACTTCTTTTTCAATATATTTTCATATTTTGATTTTGATTTCATTTTTTTTAATCATTTTTCTTGATTAAATAAAATCATGTAAATAATTAGGGTTTTAATATTTCTTTTAAATCTTGAATTTTATTTTCCTATTTTTATTAAGTAAAAAAATCCATAAAAAATATTTTTGGACTCCTCTCTGAGTTTATTACTTGAAAACATTTTTTTTCCAATTTTATAAAAAATTTGGTTACATTTTAAAAATCATTTTGATATAATTTCTTTTAGTTTGTATAAATAATTTTCTTTTTCTTTTCCTTTTGAGATAAAATTCAAGAAAAATATGCTTTCTCATCCTTTTAATTTTCTTGACATTTGGGTTATTTTACATCAAATTTATTTGGCTTTTGGATCTAATTGATTAATTTATGAACATGATTTTTTTTTAGGGTTTTTGCTTGATCATGCACATTAATTGATTTAAAGTTCTAACTTCCCATGCCTATAAAATCATAGATGAAGTTGTTTGGAGTGCTTGAACATGTTTAGGTCATAAAAATCATTCTTCTGAAATTTTACAATGTGATTTCATATTTTTCACAAATTATTTTCCAAAACCATCTAGTTTAAGGTTTAAACTTGCTAGTTTCCAAGTTTGCATTTCTAAAGCAAATTTCCACCTCAATCTTGGGACTCCAAATTTTATTTCTGACTTTTATAGGACTTTAGGAAGTTAGGGTTTTAATTTCATAATTTTTCAAGTCATTTTCATATTTTAAAATTATTTTTGACTTAAGATTTCATTTTGGGTTTTACCTTTGATTAATGCTTGTAATTGAAAACTTTTGTACATGATTCTTGTTTGATTCTTGAAATAGCATGTGGTACTGACTTGAGGCATATTGTGAGACAAATTCTTCAATCTCATTTGATATTTGGTGTTGATAGGTTGATAAATCAAATCCACTAAAATGGACGAATGATATTGATGATATTTAAAACTCTAGTCCCTTCCCTCTTTATCTTATCCCCCTTTCTTATTGTATTACATGTTATGGGATAATGATCTCTATATAATTTATCCAAACATGAAGTACATATATTTCTATTGACTGGCCTCAAAATAGATGTGACTTCTACATAAGTCCACTTACGATTGCTTAACATAGCGCTAAATTTTGTCCCGATTTGAGAAAATGATCATTCGTGGCCCAAACCTATGTTTGCAAGCCCAAGTATGTTAATTTGATATCTTTGATCCAATAACATTGAGATTCATTGCGTGGAGGCTCTGGTTCTACCAATCCTCTAATGGATCTTCATAAATTTTGGTCAACGCGGATCACTTAAACATCATTGATCATTAAATGTTGCTTTGAGAATTCTTAAATGGATGATATACTTGACAAAAAGCAAATGCAACTTGTTGTTGAGAGGCTTTGGTTTTACCAATCCTCTAATGAGTTCCAAGATGGTCATCCAACTAACCACTAATTCTTAACAATTGACTTTACTTTATGCTTTTACTTTATGTATTATTTACTTTAGCATTTACATTTCATGCTATTTTTATCTTTGCTCACTTGAGCATTTACTTTTATGTCATTTTATTTTTATTTTTCTCACTTGAGCTTTTATTTTCTTTTTGAAGATACTTAATAATCAACATAAACCATAAAAAACTTTAATGATACTTGGACTATTTGGTTACTATCCTTGGCATTATGGAGTATTGGACTTCTTGGACTTAGGAATATAAACCTTGACCTATATTGGAGACCTTGTGACCTTAATTGATATTTTGTCTGGAGTTCTGGAGGTTTACCTCAAGACATTGGGTTGTTTGTTTGTTTTGTGTGAAGGTTATTGTGATTACATACTTTGTTTGTAATCTGGAATTCACCCGTATACAGCCGTTACTCTACCCAATTTTTGTGAAGACTTAATACACTTGAAGTTTAGTTCTCTCAAGAGCTTGCTTGAAGTTCTCTGGGTTTATTTTTTCTTGCTCATTTGCTACGGATAGTTATCCGTTTGGTATTACACTATTTCCCTTTTACTGTTTCCGCTCCTTATTGCTTTCTATTGCATGATGGGATCTCTGTTGTTGATATATGTCGAGAATCCCTCTGGTTTATTTAAAGACCTATTTAAGGCGATTCTGCATATGTACCTTGCTTGCCACTCATGTTTAAGCACTTGTTTGCTTACTTGTTTGGTATTTACCATGCTCCCTTAGGATTGTTCGTGTAGGGTTAGTCATCTAGCTAGACCTTAGGATAGGAATCCATGTATGCTAACATTGGGTAGAATCTCCCCTCTTTTATCCTCAACCTTAGGGTCAATCATTGTATGATAACATTAGGGCTAAAGATTAGGATAGTCTCCCTTAGTTATTTTCTTTTCCTTTGCATTCTTGCATCCTAAAACTAAAACTTCTTCTTAGCAAATCATAAAATACCTCTAATGAATTGAAAACCGTCTTTAAGGTAAAATATACAAACCAATCTTATTTGTTTGTGCACCTCTTGCTTTTGTTTTATCATTTGGTTTATTGATGTTTCGCCATCGCATATTCTTTTAGCCAATGTTTCGCCATCACACATTCTTTTAGCCGATGTTTCGCCATTGCATATGTTTGTTATCCTACTTTGATTCTCGATATCATTGTTAGGTGTAGTGTTTTATCATCTGATTTGTTTATGTCTTACCTTCTTCACCATGCTATCTTGCTATTCTTTTAGCCGATGTTTCGCCATTGCACATTCTTTTAGCCGATGTTTCGCCATCGCACATGTTTGTTGTCCTACTTTTATTCTCGATATCATTGTTAGGTGTAGTGTTTTATCATCTGATTTGTTTATGTCTTGCCTTCTTCACCATGCTATATTGCTATTATTTTAGCCGATGTTTTGCCATCGCACATTCTTTTAGCCGATGTTTCGCCATTGCACATGTTTGTTATCCTACTTTGATTCTCGATATCATTGTTAGGTGTAGTGTTTTATCATCTGATTTGTTTATGTCTTGCCTTCTTCACCATGCTATCTTGCTATTCTTTTAGCCGATGTTTCACCATCGCAAATTCTTTCAGCCGATGTTTCGCCATCGCACATGTTTGTTATCCTACTTTGATTCTCGATATCATTGTTAGGTGTGATGTTTTATCATCTAGTTTATTGATGTTTTGCCATCTTTGCCATGTTATCTTCCTATCTTTTAGCTGATGTTTTTCCATCACATATTCTTTTAAGTCGATGTTTCGCCATCTCACATTCTCTTAGTCGATGTTCCGCCATCGCACATGTTTGCTATCCTGCTTTGATTCTTCATATCATTGTTAAGTGTGATGTTTTGTCATCTGGTTTACTGATGTTTCCTTATCTTTGCCATGTTACTTTGTTATCATTTAGCCGATGTTTCTCCATCACATTTGTTTATTGTTTTATCTTATGTTTTGCCATCTTGACTATTTCCTTTGTCTTTCTTAACTAAAAAACACAAACCAACCAAAATACATGAGCCGAACTACGGCTGCTCTAATTCCTTAAAAGGGATACGTAGGCATTGGGGTAGGGCCCAAGCGAGCACAACTCTTATTTTCCCTACATTCTTTTCTCATTTCTTTTGCATGCATTCCCTGTACAACCTAGATATATATTTTTACACACCCATTAGATTAGACAACAAGAGTGGATACCGTAGAGTACTACGGGTGTGTGGGGTACTAATACCTTCCCCTCGTGTAACAGACTCCCTTACCCGATCTCTCGGTCGCAAGACCGTGATTTCTCCCTCTTCATATTTTCTCGATGTTTACATTTCCTTTCTTGGTGGGATAAAAGATGTTCGGTGGCGACTTCATTGATTTTCTATTACCAGATGACGATTCGGCCGGTTGTTTCAACAACCTTAAAAATAGCCAAAGATCTGAACAAAATATCTCTTGAGGAAGTGATCAGCTCCTTGAGAAGTCATAAGATAGAACTAGAAGAAGATGAGCCCCAAAATAAAGGTAAGTCTCTAGCTCTCAAATCTAATAAAAAAATGAACCTAAAGTTTTTCAGGCAAAAGAAGAAAACTTCGTTGGATCCTCATCAGAAGAAGACAAACTATCTCTTCTCTCCAGAAGATACAATCAGGTATGGAAGCACATGCAGAGGAAGTTTAGAACTCCCAGAAGAACAGGGAATCATTCTAAATCATCTTCTGGACACAGAAAATCTAGTGACAAATATGTTGTTTGCTACGAATGCAATGAACAAGGTCATTACAAAAGCGACTGCCCGAATCTTCAAAAAGAAAAACCTAAAAAGAAGTTCTTCAAAGAAAAGAAGAAAAGTCTTATGGCAACATGGGATGGCTCTGAATCTTCTGAAGCTGAAACAAAATTAGGAGATAAACGAGCCAACATAGCCTTAATGGCCAATGTATCAGATGACACTGGATCATCTGAATTAGAGTTAGACTCAGAGGTAGAAGAGGTATTCTCTAACTTTTTAGATCTCAATTAGAATAAAGTATGTCATAAATTCTTGAAAGATATTAGCAACTTCGAGTAAAAAACAAGAACCTGAAAAAGGATCTAGAATTTGACTCTGAAGAAACTAAGAAACTAAAAATAGAAAACACTGAGCTAAAAGAAACCATTTCTAAACTCGAAAATGAAAATTATGTTACTAAAAATAAATTACAAAAAGCTCAGAAAGAAACTATTTCATAAGTTTCTAATAGTTCTGATAGAATCATAAAAGAATATGATCATAGCTTTCAAAAATTTCTAGCTAAAAACATAGATAGGAGCAAGATGGCTTCAATGATCTATGGAGTTAGCAGAAATGGTAGAAAAGGTATAGGCTATAAGGGAAAATAATCTCAACCAAATAAATTTGATGATATAGTCATAAAACACACACCTCTATATTCACACTTCACATATGGACATACACATGACATAAAGTATACTAGCAATGCTTTCTCTGCAAAACCAAAATTCAAACAGAATTTTGGTAACTCTAACAAATAAGGACCGAAAAAGATATGGGTACCTAAGGACAAAATTGTTTATGTTGCAAATGTCTTTAACAGCAAAATTGAAACACCAATCTTGGTACCTGGACTCTGGATGCTCTCGACACATGACGGGAAGAAATCATATGTTCCAAAATCCAGAGCTTAAATCTGGAGGCTCTGTAGGTTTCGGAGGCAATCAGAAAGGAAAGATTATTGGCTCTGGAACTATTGGTAACAATACACTTCCTTCTATAACTAATGTTCTGTTAGTAGATGGATTAATGTATAGTTTGTTATCCATAAGTCAATTAAGTGATAACGATTATGATATAATCTTTAATCAAAAGTCCTGTAAAGAAGTTAGTCATAAAGATTGATCTATCCTTTTTAATGGAAAGAGAAAGAACAACATTTACAAAATAAAACATTATGAACTAAAAAGTCCGAACGTAAAATGCCTAATGTCTGTTAATGACGAGCAATGGTTCTGGCACAAAAGATTGGGGCATGTTAGTATAAGAAGAATATCTCAGGTTAACAAACTCAATCTACTCAGAGGACTTCCTAACCTGAAGTTCAGCTTAGATGCTCAGTGAAGCATGTCAAAAAGGCAAGTTTGCAAAACCTTCTTTCAAATAAAAAAATGTTGTTTCTACCTCTAAACCATTAGAAATTCTTCTAATAGGTCTATTTGGACCAGTGAAAACGACATCCATTAGTGGCAAGAAGTATGGATTAGTGACCATAGATGACTATATCAGATGGGCATGGGTAAAGTTCTTAAGACACAAGGACGAGTCACACTCTGTGTTCATTACCTTATGTAAACAAGTTCAAAATGAAAAAGATTTTAGAATTGTTAAAGTCAAAAGTGATCATGGTGGAGAATTTGAAAACAAAAAATTTTAAAACTTTTTTAATAAGAATGATATCTCTCGTGATTTATCTTATCCTAGAACTCCTCAACAAAATAGAGTTATAGGACGAAAGAATAGAACTTTACAAGAAATGTCCAGAAGCATGATCAATGAGACCAACATTGCTAAAAACTTTCGGGCAGAAGCAATTAACACAGTGTGTTATATTCAGAATAGAATCTCCATAAGACCTATTTTGGATAAAACTCCATATGAACTGTAGAAGAACAGAAAGCCCAACATCTCTTATTTCCATCCATTTGGATGTACTTGTTTTATTCTAAACACTAAAGAACATCTAAACAAGTTTGATTTTAAAGCACAAAAGTGTCTCATGTTAGGATACTCTGAATGCTTAAAAGGTTACAAAGTATATAACACAAAAACACGAATTATGGAATAATCTATCAGTGTCTGAATTGATGATAAGCTTGGCTCTTAAAATTCAAAGTAGGGTAAATTTTTTGCAGATATAAAAGTTCAATTTACAGGTATTGAAGACAGAGTGTCCGAAGTTCTTAATAAAGAATCACAACCAAATACAGAAGAGGATGTCACAAATATTACAACAACATCTGAAGAACCCATCTAAAAAAGACAATCCAGAAGCAGCTTAACACATCCTGAAAACTCGATTCTGGGAAAGAAGGATGACCCAATCATAATAAGATCTACATTCAGCAATTTTGAAGAATCGCTCATGGGATTAGTGTCTCTGATTGAGCCAACTTCCATCGAAGAAGCTATTCTGGACAATAACTGGTTCCTCGCAATACAGGAAGAACTAAATCAATTTACTAGAAACAACATGTGGGATCTAGTTCCTAAACCAAAAGACTTTATTATCATTAGAACCAAATGGGTCTTCAAAAACAAGCTAAATGAAAAAGGAGAAGTCTTAAAAAACAAAGCCCGATTGGTGGCACAAGGTTATAGTCAGCAAGAAGGGATAGACTATACAGAAACCTTTGCTCTAGTCGCCAGAATTTGCTAAGTCTATGCAGGCAGAGTTTGAAATGAGCTTGATGGGCGAACTTAAGTTATTTCTGGGTATCCAAATCAATCAAACTCCAGAAGGAACCCACGTTCATCAAAGCAAGTATGTGAAAGAACTTCTGAAGAAATTTGACTTATCAGAATGTAAGCCATCCAAAACTCCTATGCATCCCACATGCATTATGGAAAAGGAAGAGGTAAGTAAGAAAATAGAACAAAATCTCTACGGAGGTATGATTGGCTCTCTCTTGTATCTAACATCTTCAAGACTTGATATTCTGTACAACGTTTATCTGTATGCTAGATTTCAATCAGATCCTAGAGAACCTCACTTAATAGCAGTTAAGCGAATTTTCAAGTATCTGAAAGGTATTACTAATCTTGATCTTTGCTATAGAAAATCTAGAGAATACAAATTAGTAGGGTACTGTGACACTGAATTTGTCAGAGACAGAATAGAAAGAAAAAGTACTTCTGGAAGCTGCCAATTTCTGGGAGACAATCTAATCTCGTGGTCCAGCAAAAGACAATCCATCATTGCACTGTCAATTGCTGAAGCTGAACATATAACAACAACTGGATGCAGCACACAGATTCTCTGAATGAAGAGTCAACTTGAAGAATTTAACATATATGAGAGTAAAATTCCCATCCTCAATGATAATACTTCTGCTACTTGTCTTTCAAAAAATCCTACTTTACATTCTAGGGCTAAACATATAGAAATTAAACATAATTTTATTAGGGACTATATTCAGAAAGGAATTCTCTCCTTAAAATTTATAGACACATACCATCAATGGACTGATGTATTCACTAAACCCTTTTCTGAAGATAGATTTAATTTCATTCTGAATCATCTCAGTATGAAATTATGCCCAGGATGATAATGTTGTTTCTGTATATTTAAACCCTCAAAACTTTATGTTTAAATTTTCTTTGTGTGAACATCTGATCAATAGTTCTTCAGAAGTGAGAAGGAAAGTTGTATCAGGATCTATGCAGAAGATCTGAACATTCTCCAATAACGTCTCATTTCTAAGATAGAAGTAAGCAGTTTACGATATTAACATCTGTCAACTCTAAACGCAAGGTCACCCTCTAAGGATAAACACGCGTTCAAATTCTGAAGGGACTGAAATAGTTGAGTTAATGCATTGAGGCTCAAGTCAAATCGGTAATTGTTCCATATCTTCATGCTATCCCTCTTTTCAAGAATCATTAAATGCTCGTAATAATTTTCTTTTAATTCCTTTTCTTTTTAATTAAAACTGCTATTTTATTTCCGTTGGCTACATATTCTTCACTCTTTCAGAAACACTATCACATTTCCACTCTCACTCTTTTTTCTCTCTCTTCAAATTGTTCATCTTTAAAAAACCCTAAAAGAGTCTGTGTGAAAAAATGGCTTCCTCTCATCAAATTCCTTAAGGTTCTCAAAACATTCTTGGTTCTTCCTCCTTAAATGAAGAAAGGTACATCGAACCCTTAAGAACTCTTCTCACACCCATTAATTCTCTGGAAGTTTTGTGTGAGCTTATCATTGATTTCATAAGCATGAAGGAAAATGGGTATGATTTAATCCCTGATGTTGAGTTTCAAGGATGGACGAAGTATTTCGATCGCTTCATAGGTCCAGTTTTTCCAAAACTTGTGAAAGCATTCTGGATCAATGCCACAACTTTAAATCATCAGGTAACATTCTATGTTATGGGAAAGAAGATCATTATCAATGAAGATCTCATTGGGAAACTCATAGGTCACAAAAACGATGGTATTCGATGCAGTGATATGGAAGACAAAAGTTCTGACATAACCATGGTCTCAAAGGAAATTTTTACTTCTAGTCAACCATCCAACAAAATCAAAGATCTGAAGGACTATCTCAGAATTTGGTCTAAAATAATTCTGGGATGCATCAATCACAGGAAGCCTAACAGCTCTCCGGACTACATCAACATAGATCAGCAGTACCTTTTGTACTTCATCACCACCAAAGCAAAAGTTCATCTCCCACGTCTTCCGTTCAACCATCTGAAGACTAGTGTAAAAGAAACAAGAGAAGAAGAAAGAACAAAGAGAGATTGGATCCCTCTGGGAAGACTCATTTCAAATATTTTGACAGAAAACAGACTAATAAAACATATGAATGAGGCTCATCAAGCTAGTGATCTAGAAGCTTGTGCTGGTAAACCTCTCAACGCCAAGAATCTGAAGAAGATGAAGATTATTGAAACTATTAAGAAGGACCCAACAATCACCACCAAGGAAGTCATCACCACCCGAAGAGTGCCTCTGAAGGATTTTCCTCTCTTCACTCAAGCAGATTCTTCTCCAGAAATTGTTCTCAGGTATTTGGAAGCCAACAAGAGTGACAATATGATTCCAAATGTGAACATTCTGGATCTCAGGCAATAACCTCTGGAAGTTGCTCACAAAAAATCAAGAAAAAGGAAAGCTGATGGAGAAGGAACTTCTCAGAAAACTCCCAAAGCTTCCAAAAAGAAAGGTAACTCGTCTTTTGTTTGTCATTGAATTAGTATTTCTATCAACATCTGAAAACCCCTCATCTCCAAAACCCATAGAAGACCTATATCCTCAAACCTTTGATGATTGTGACCTATATATTGACACTTCAATACCTCTAAATAATCCTCTGAATAATTCACCTTTTACCTATTTTGATCAACCTCAGCTAGAACTTGCACAAGTACTCTTAAATATTGATCAATTTGATCTGCTGTTTGAAGCTCCCCAATCAGATAATCCAAATTTTGACTATGATACCACGACATCCATCCCAGGCATCACTTGCCCTCTCATGGTTTCTCAACCACCAATAATCCCCACAACTTCATCTCAAACCTTCTCCATTCCAGATCTTCCATCTCCTTATCATTCAACACCACCAAATTCATCTATAATTCCCTATGACTCTCCTCTCCAAATAACTATCCAGAAGATCCCCTTAGAACAATCAGTGATTTAGAAGCTTCGGACAATCTCGTCACAAGCTCTCGGAAAATTGTCGTTCCCAAACCAAAACCAAAAATCTCCAAAGGAGATGTTGGTAAATCTTTGCTGATTTTCAAAATAGAAATACATGAATGGGTTAACTCTCTAAATCTAACTTGTATGGAGAATCTCAATCCAGCTGCTTCTGATTCTCACTGGAATCAGTTCAGAAAATGGTTTAACTCTGAATCTCTGAAGCTAAAAGAGCTTAGCTATGAAATCGCTCAACATAACTTTTATGATCGCCTGAAAATCTTCAAGGATCAAGTTCTTCAACACTGGGTAAATAAACCCCTCCTTCTGCTGGACAACACCCCTTGGGAATCCCCTCAGACATCATAGTATAATGAACCATCTCCTGATCCTCTTCCTATGGTCATGTTTCAAGACAAAGGCAAGGAAGTCGAAGAATCTCCAGCGCCATAATGAGCTGTAGTAAGTTCTGAAACATTGGTCTCTTTTGTTGAAACAGCCTCATCTTCTCTTGTGCTGAAAATATCTGGAGGAGTTGAAGAAAGGAAATGTTGTGTTTAAGGAAAAGTTAGACAAGCAGGATGAAACTAGCAAGGAAATTAAGGGGATACTTAGGAAACAAGAGGAATCGAACAATCAGATTAAGAGTTTATTGGAAGCCTTGTTCACACGACTTCCATCTCCTCAACCTTAGTTCTGAAATTGTTTATATTTTGTTTATTATTTCAACCTTCTGGTTATCCACCTCCTTCTGTCTATCTTAATCTACTTTGAATACAAAATGCATTTTATTATTTACATGTTTTTATTGCTTTTTGATTCTTGACAAAAAGGGGGAGAACGTAAGATATTTTAAATATAACAGTATCGAGAATCAGTCTCAAACATTTTGAATATCATAACTTTTATTTTTATCCTCTGAAAGCAAACAGGAATAATCTATTGAAAAGCAACCTCTGAAAGTAACTTCTGTTGTGGACGCATCAAAAACCTACTTCTCAAAGCTTTGATTAGAACATCTTCAGGGAAGTATTTTTTCTTTATCTGAGTATCCATCTCAGGGGGGAGACTTTAATTCGTTATGCTCTTAAAGTATTCTATCAAAATATATAAGTATTTGTCATCATCAAAACGTGGGAGATTGTTAGAACATAGTTTGGTTCTACATACCTATCAGAGTTTTGATGATAACAAACACATGATATATATAAAGAACAAATATGCTCTCTAATAATGTTTTTTTATATGCAGGGAAATTCTGATGTAAGATGCATAGAAGATAAGCAAGTATAGTTTTTGAAACTCTGTTATGACACATCATACTTAAAACAAATCCGTGTGACACACTTAAATAAAGAAGTTCTATTGTTACAACTTCTGAGTGCACCAACGCTGCAAAAAAATGATATTATGATACGTAAAGTTCTGGAAAGAATTGAAGAAGAATCAACGATAACATTCATCTTCTGATAGGATCCCAAGAAAGCATGTTCTGAAGCGTTACAATTTATTCATTACAAATCAAAAGTAACAGTTGAATCAAGATAGGATCTCTACTTTCGGAAAGAACATTAACTACACTTTATCAACCTTCCAAAAGCATATTCTCATGTCTCTCATGCATCGCCTATATAAAGAAGACTTGAAAGAGAAATCGCACACAACTCTACAATGCACTGAAAAAGAGAAATCTCATTATCTTTCTATCTTGTACTTTTCAATTGTGTAATACATCACTGTAGTGATATTGTTTTATCTAGAAAACATCTTTGTACACACTGTTAATTATATTATTGTGTAATACCTTGAGAAAGTCGAGTTCTGGTTTAAACTCAAGAATACATTGAAAGTAGTCATTGTATCTGTGTAATCAAGTTTGATTAGTGGTTAAGACCTCATTTAGAGAGGAGAAATCACCTTGGCGGGTAGACTGGAGTAGTTTGAGTTTAAATGAACCAGGATAACCAACGTGTCTATTGCTTTAATTTTAAAAAACCCCAATGCAAACCCCCCCTTTCTTGCATTTTTCCATTCTTCACTTGTTTGTTTTTGAATATTAATTTTAATGTAATAAGTATGTTCGTTTTGAAGTAATCCATTCATTTACACTCATCCATCCTTCTTCATTTATAAAAGGATTTTCTTGCATTATGATACCAATTGTACTAGTCTTTTGCTTAGGAAAAGATTGGAGGGAGGTTAACGATAATTGAAAAACACAAAAAATCTCTGGTTATATGCTTTTGAATAGAACCCTGTTGAGGATGTACATGCATTGTTTCAATTTCTAAACACCAGAGATATAAGAGAGTGAAACCCTCATTAACCCCCTTTGAGCCTTGAAGTATGAGTTTCTTTTCTAGTTAGAAAAAACCCTCATTTTGTAACATGTGGTCAGGTAGTGTTCAGTTAATGAGATCGAGCATTCAAATCTCATAAGGAGTGCGCATCTAAGGATCAACCACAATGGTTATCCTTCACCTATCAGGAGGACAAAGATGACGATACAACAATGGTTATCCATCATCAACCGAGAAATGAGGCAGTCACAACTCTTCAACAAGTCAAAAGACTCAGGATCACAGAACTTGTTCAAAAAAGAAAAAGAATGATTAAAAAAAAGAAAAGAAAGAAAACCTGCTAAGTCAAAAGTAAATAAAAATCCTAAAAACAAGTGGCTTAGAAAAAAGTTAGGGCATCCCACTGGACAATTGAATCAAAATTCAAAAGAATTTATCCAAGCAAAAGCTAGGGTAGCAGAAAAGAATGAAAAAGCGCGAAAAGCGAAAAGGATTGCCAAATAAAATCCTCAGCAAAGAACAAAGTCGTGTGATCAGACACCAAAAATAAAAGGTGAATGACTGCTATGTCCAAAAATTAATGGTTCTTCAACTCTCTCAAACTCCTCTTGAGAGATGAGTGCTCGTATTGAGTTAATTGAATGTAGGACTGGAGAACATCATGGAGAATGGGTGGGTACCTAATAATTTTGATCCTTAAATCCTTTTTTTTAAAAACAGTGAATCAGGCTACGTTATAACCCTCAAAAGTCCTAATTGAAGCAGAGTTTATTTCGAAAGCATAATACAACATGATAGCGTTAACCGAGTCATAGAAGATGTGTTAAATATGTGTGTCAATATCATACGCTTGCATTATCTTTCATGAAAAAATATTTTCAAATGTTGCTCTCTAGCTAGTGATTCATTCACAACAGAGTTGTGATATCATTTCATTCAAAGTTTTTTCAAACTTTAAGACTATGTTTACCGTGGTTATTGGTAAACAACCGCTGATCCTCCAAATGGTTACTTATTTGGTTACTCGCAGGATCGATCAGATTGATCCTAGGACATAGGTTGATTTTGAGGTTTTGATTAAATTGGATATTGGTTAAATGGCAATAAAATAAAGAGGCTTTAAATAAATTGCATGAAGAAGTAGGCTTGGTAAAATAAATGAAGGCTTAAAGTAAAGGATTTCGACAGGAAAGTAAAGAAGAAAGCAAGTAAATTTCTGGAAAAGTAAATGACTTTGATTAATAAAGTTGGTGTTTCACACATACATTTCTCAACAATTCTTTCTCACACGCTGGGTACTCGAATCTATATGAGTGACTTTGTATATATTTGTGAACACACGCGAGAAACTGCGTGAACTACTACTATTTATACTAAAACATCCCAAGTAACCGTCGGGCAGTTACACTACTTCGAGATGATCCCACTTGGCACGTTCTCAACGTTCGACGCTCCAGATCTTTGCACGTTGCACTTGGTAACCGCTGGAAACCGTTTTCCCTCCAAACGCTTGAATTTCAAACCGTTCCACTCTGAACCATCGAACACCTTCGTCGAGAAGCATCTTCGACGAGAAACACCTTCGACGTCGAAGGCAACCAACTTCTCTCTTGGAAGAAATCTTCTAAGTACATCGCCATCTTTCGATGGGCATTTCGACAGACTCAGCTGATCGAAAACAACCTTCAGCTTTAATGGCTGACATTAACGAAACAAGGGTGTCGAATTTAAGAGCCAACAAATTGCCCCCCAAGAATGCCTTATTTCGACTCTGAAAGAAAAAGGCATTCTTTGAAATACCATTCGACACATGTCTTTTCATTCTTAGTCACAAATTAAATTGTGCACTTTTTGTTGTCTTCTACCAACCACTGACAATCCCAAGAAAAACCATCATTTATCCGTACCTAAGACGTCACCTCAGTACGGCGTGCAACGTGCCAAACGTCATTTCACAAATTGTCATCATGACAATTCCAAAAACCGAGGGCGCACGCTGCACCCCTCCATTTCTGCAGAACGGCTAAAACAACAGGGAGACGCCACGTGTCCCACTACCTTCTGCAACATTAAATGGCATTTAATGTCCTCGATTTTGGGGATTTTCCCCCACTACTATAAATAGCAGTAAGTACCCATTGTGGGACTTTTTACGCTATCTAGCTTTCAGACTTCTCCATTTGCATACAAGCTTGTCAACTTTGCAAACCTCTTTTCTTCACTTCGTCTTCATCCTCACCACTAACAATGGCATCTGGTTCTTCCAATGCTCCTAGCGCCAACGCACCATCTAGAAACGTCAAACCTAGGGTTTTCGTCACCGCTCCAGTAGTGACTTCCACGGGCCAACGAAGGGTCCCTGAACCTTTGGACATTGCTGTACGTGATGCTTACTCACACCACCTTATGATTCCGGTTGGATATTCCAACCAGATCTTTGCTATGTCTGGCCCATTGTACCCAAGCATTTATGAGGCCATGAAGATCAAAAGTTATTTTCCGGTAGTTGAGAGACTCAAACCGGTTGCATGCGCCAAGAAAGATGCAGAGGATAATGAAGACCCTGCTAAAGAGAAAATCGACCTCCGTTTCTTCAACAAAGGTGTTAGGGCTTTCAGGTCTGGCCCTAGCCTTACTCCCGATTACAGTGCTTGGCTGGAAAAGATGGAGAAACGCCAAGCTTTGATCTGGAAAGACATGGGGATATTCGACCTGGTCATGCTGTCGAAGACAGGTCTTAACTATTCCCCAGAGATGTTGATAGCCTCTCTCCTCTTCTGGGACTACACCCATTTCACTTTCCATCTTCCCTGTGGAATGCTGACTCCCACACTCTTCGATGTGGCCGCCATCACTAGCCTTCGACCCACTGGGGACTACTTCGACCCGGAGGAAATGTCGGAGGATCAAATTGGATTCTCTGCCACAAAACCAACCCACACCACCTTCATCAATCACTACCACGACAGGTCGACAGATGCTGTGTCGGATGTCGAACATATTGCGTTTCTAGCCTTATGGCTCACACGCTTTGTGTTTTGCTCCAAGTCCTTGCAGGTGACCAAGAAGATGGTCACTCTCGCCACTCAACTCCATCATGGCCAAAATATCTGTTTGGCAGAATTGATTTTGGCTAGCCTGTATGAGTCGATTAGTAATGGAGCGACTCTTCTGAAGATTATCGAGAACAGGGCCAGTCTGCTGCTTGCTGGACCTTTTTGGCTGCTCCAACTGTGGCTCAATGCCACCTTCGAATCTTTCTTGCCTAAGAAGATTCAGATAAATGAGCAGGCTCCAGAGATAGCGAACAGACGTGTCGAAGGAACCAGACTGGCTCTGTTGACTCCAATGGAAGATGGACTGGAGCTTCAGCAAACTTTCACAAACTTCGTTCTAATGTTTGCTAGAAGGAAAGAGTTTGCTTCGACTATGGCCCCGTTTGCTCGACGGAAGGTTGGCCCAGAGTGGTTCACAAGGCCACATCCTAGGACGTCGAGTGGTCCTCAGGTTGACGAACATACAACAATGTGGGAGGCGTTCCTCACACCAAGAATCATGCCTCTTCGATTCAGGAGCTCTAAGACTCACTTGAGTCTGATTGCATATCAACCAAACCTGGTGTCTCGCCAGTTTGGTATTATTCAAACACTACCTTCTCCAATTTTTCCAAGGGAGAAGTCTATGTTATACTTCTGCAATGACTACACCGAAGAAGCTGCCACTAAACATATCGGAAGATATGCTGGTCGAACAGTTCTTTCGTTGTTTGACTACCAGCTCAACTTTCTTTGCTCACCATCCTTCGAGGAGTGGTGGAAAAGTTACTACGCTGAGGAGTTTTTCGACGAGAAGGACTTCGTGGATGAGCTTCAGAAATCTTTTGTCCTTGTCTTGGACAAAATAAAGAAATGTAAGTTCATCCTTTCAAATTCCTTTGTCTTTCTCTTTCGACTGCTAGCCTGTTAACTATTTTATTTGCTTTCAGTTGTTCGAAAGCCTGCAGCCAAAAAGGCTGCAGAAGGCCAACAGGGAGGAGGCCCCTTAACAAAACCTCCACCGCCGGCGAAGACTATAGCGCCGGCGAAGACCACAACAAACCAACAGGGGGAAGGCCCTTCGAAAAAGCCTTCTGTATCGGTAACCAGACTTCCAATATTTTCTTCTGGTTTTGACTTTTGACTTTCGATGCAACTGCTAAATCGAACTCCCATTGGTTTTTTAGGCACCTTCGCCCAAGAAACGGCCAGCACTGATGGTCGAATCCGGGAGCGACGAAGAAGATGATTCTCCCCCTGCTCCTCTAAAAAGGCGAAAGCTGACGAAGGACGTTCCTGCTCCTGAGGCTGCTGGTCGAACAATTAGAATAAAGGTTGCTGAGAGAAAACCCAGGCCACCTCCAGTAATCATTGAGGAGCCAACGGAGGAGGAATTAAACGTTCTTCTCAATAAGCCTGTCGAAAGCGACAATTCCAGCCCTGGGGCTGAAGCTGATTTACAGGTAATCTCTTAGACCTTTTTGTAATTCAGGTGTAGATACCTACATTCGACTATGTCTCTTTCGAATTTTGAAGACTCTTCTTCTTCTCTTTTCAGGACACCACTGAAAGCTCACCGCCAAGGACTTCTGAAACATTGGAGTCTGCTGAACTCAGCAGGCCACAAGAAAAAGACTTGGCGAACGATGAAGCCCATACTGAAATAAATGAGGCCAATGCTGAGACGGCAGAAAAACCAGCAGAAGATCCTCAAACAGAAGAGCAACATCCAAAAGAGATTCAGGTGGTGGATCTGTCGGAAGAGAATCGTGACGAAGGGGACCACGGCAACGCTGGCGAAGAGGATCAAGGTGCCGCTGGCAAAGAGAACCAAGGTGACGCTGGCGAAGGGCACCATGATGACGCTGGCGAAGGGCACCATGATGACGCTGGTACTGTCGCAGTCCGAGTCGAAGGGCATCAAGTCGAGGCAAATGTCACTCAACAGCCTCAAACCCAAGACAATGCTGTCGCAAGGGCTGTTACCTCAACAAAGCACAGGTCGAAAGAGGACTTAGAACTCTTGAAGCAAACTGATCCTGTTAGCTATCTGAACGCCATCATCGAGAGCAAGAGTTTGTCTGACACTAGCCAGGAGGTTCCTACCCTGTCGGGGAAGTCCACTGAAACTTCTCCTCTCGATAAGGCTTTGACGAAGGTTAAAGCTCAGTTTTTCAAGAAGGACTTGATGAAAGCTTTGGAGGGGGACCCTACTGCTCCATCATATTTGGGGGCTGTTTTGAATGCCGTAGACTTGTTAGCTGTGCCTCCAGAAGTCTCAGGCTTTATCATGGAGTTACACTCCATTATTGATCAAGTCTCAGCAGATTATCAGCGACAAAGGGGCTTTAATAGCCAGCTTGAAGTGTTATATGGCAAAAGCTCTTCTGCATGGACTGTTGTTTCGGAGACAACTTCTCGAATTGCGGAGTTGTCGAAGCAAAAAGCATTTAAACAAGAAGAAATTGATGCCATCGATCGAGAGAATGCTTCCTTCAGGGCGCAAATCGAAGAAATAGAGGCTAAGATAAATGCCAATACTAAGCGCAAGGAGGAACTTCTCTCGACCGTCCCAGACACCGAAAGTCAAACTGAAATCAAACAAGGCCTAGAATTTGTTGAGAAAGCCCAAGGCTTCGACGATCAGATTGCCAAGCTTGTGGAGGCGAATGCCTGGTGCAACAAAAGATTGGAGCTGCAGCAAATCAAATACCTTCGACTCAAGGACTCCATTCCCTTCTGATTGATTCAGCTTTTTAACCATATTTTGTAATATGTATTCGACAACATTGCCATCTTGGCTATAAAAATTTTCCATTTTGGCTTTTTTATGGTTAATTTAGTCATTACTTTATTATTTTATTTTTATCTCTTAGAGTGTAGGTTTGTATTTTTTCAAATATTTACCATTTACTCTCAAGAGCCTTTTATCTTCACCTAGCTCTTCGACTTCATATGCTCCACCAGAAAAAGTCTGGATAACCCTGAATGGTCCTTCCCATTTGGGTGACCATTTTCCCATGCTTCGATCCCTTCGATCCATGGGAAGAATCACCTTCCAAACTAGTTCTTCAGGCGAAAATACCTTAGGTTTCACCTTTTTATTATAAGAGTCTTCTACTCTTTTCTTCTGAAGCCTGAGTAGGTCAAGAGCGCGTAATCTTTCTTCGTCTAAATCCACTAGTTCGTCTAACATCATATTCCAATAAATTTCAGAGGGAATATCATAATGTCTCTGAACCCTTGCAGATTGAAGACAAATTTCTGCTGGCAACACTGCATCATGGCCAAAAGTTAGCCTATATGGTGTTGTACCTATGGCTTCTTTTGGGGATGTTCGACAAGCCCACAAAATCTGGTCTAACGTCTTATGCCAATTTTTTGGTTTCTTCCCAACATGCTTTTTTATCAAGCCAATCACTACTTTGTTCGCTGCTTCGACTTGACCATTTGCCTGTGCATAATAAGGCGTTGATGTTAGGAGTTTGAAACCTATTTCCTGAGCGAATTCCTGCATCTTTCGACCAGTGAAAACTGATCCTTGATCAGTAGTTATAGTCTCAGGGATTCCATACCTAAAGATAATGTTCTTTTGAATAAATTCAATGACATTTTCCTGGTCTACATTGACTAAAGGGATAGCTTCGATCCACTTAGTAAAATAATCAATGCCTACCAGTATATATTTCTGACTCTTTGATGATGCTGG
The DNA here is from genome assembly GCA_948472305.1 of Vicia faba. NCBI lineage: Eukaryota > Viridiplantae > Streptophyta > Magnoliopsida > Fabales > Fabaceae > Vicia > Vicia faba. The sequence continues at coordinate 407,189,923 of OX451737.1, read as the reverse complement.
TCGAATCTCTCCAATGAGGTCCAACGCCCATCCTCTAAAGGGCCAAGGTTTCACTATCGAGTGAAGTTCGCTTGCTGGTACATGTTGGATGCCTGTATGTACTTGACATTCTTGGCAACCTTTGGCGAACTCAACACAATCTTTCAGCATAGTGGGCCAGTATAGTCCTTGTCGAAACAACAACCATTTCATCTTATGGCCTGCTTGGTGAGCCCCACATGCCCCAGCGTGCGTAGTCGAAAGGGCTATGTATGCCTCAGTTTCACTTAAACATTTTAGCAATACCCCTTCAGGCGTCTTCTTGAATAACTCATTACCCATGAGTACATAACTCAACGCCCTGTACTTTGTTTTTCGTTCTGTCGAAGCTCCTGGATTTTGAAGATAATCCACAATGGGTTTCCTCCAATCTTGCTCTGACAAATTATCTATGAACGAAATTTCGAAGTTACTTTGATCAGCATATCCTAGCCTTGTCGATTCCAAGTCTGTTGGTGATAGACAAGTTGCTTTTATCTTTTCTCGAACTTCGATTGCTCTTTGTAATCTCGTTTTTGAAATCTTATACCCAGATGCAATCTGTGCCAAGTCGTTGGCTATTTGATTTTCGACTCTGGGTATGTGTCGAATATTGACCGTTTCAAATTTTTTCAATAAACGATTTGCTATCACAAAGTACATAATGAGATTTTCTCTTATGCATTTATATTCTTTTGTGACTTGCTTAATGACTAACTCTGAGTCTCCCATTATTTCGACTCGAGTTGCCCCCAATTCCAACAATATTTCAAGGCCAGTAATTAGAGCTTCATACTCAGCCTCATTGTTCGAACAAAAACCTGATATCTTGTACTTGAATGTTGTTGGAATTTTTTCAGGAGAAATGATCAAGACTCCTACTTCTGTTCCATCTTTATGGCTGGAACCATCGAAGTAGAATTTCCAAGGTTCTATCTCCACATAATTAATATCCTCAACTTGAATTGAGTGGTCGACTATAAAGTCTGCAACCACTTGTCCTTTCACTGCCTTAAGAGGCATAAAGGTTAAGGAGTATTCAGTTAATGCTAATGCCCACTTGCCAATTCGACTGTGCAAGATAGGTTTCGACAACATATATTTGAAAACATCAAAATGAGACGAAACATACACATCAACTGGTTTTATGTATTGCTTGAGTTTTGTACAAGAGAAATATAGACATAGACACAATTTTTCAACTTCGCTATATCTAGTTTATGCATCATTCAAAACTCTACTAAGATAGTAAATGGGTCTTTCGACTCCATTCTCATCTTCTTGGGCTAACATGCTTCCCAAAGTTTTGTCGGATGCAGCTATGTACAATCTCATACTCCTATTGCTACAAGGAGGCACCAAAATAGGTGGCTTAGTGAGGTACCCTTTGATTTTGTCGAAGGCTTCTTGTTGCTCTTGCCCCCATTCGAACCCCTCTTTATTCAGTCGAAGTAAGGGTGAAAAGGCCTGAGCTTTCCCACTTAGGTTAGATATAAATCTCCTTAAGAAATTTATCTTGCCTAACAGAGATTGCAGTTCCTTCTTATTCGATGGCGCTTTCGCTTCCAGAATTGCCTTCGTCTTGTTCTGGTTGATTTCGATTCCTTTCTTGTGGACAACGAAGCCCAAGAAATCTCCAGCTTTCACACAGAATGCACACTTCAAAGGGTTCATCTTCAGACCATGTTCCCTCATTCTTTCGAACGATTGTCGAAGGTGGTCAATATGATTCTTCCCGGAAACAGATTTTATAACAATATCATCAATATATACTTGCATAAAAGTGTTAATAAAATCATGGAAGATAGAATTCATTGCTCGCTGGTATGTTGCCCCAGCGTTCTTTAGGCCAAAAGGCATCACTACCCATTCGTAAGTGCCTAGGGCCCCAGGGCATCGAAAAGCTGTTTTCGACACATCCTCTTCAGCAATGAATATTTGATTATATCCTGAATAACCATCGAGCATACTCAGGTATTCATAGCCAGCGGCAGAATCGACTAGCATTTCCGCCACAGGTATAGGATATTCATCTTTGGGCGTAGCAGCATTCAAATCTCTGAAATCTATGCACACCCTTAATGTACCATTTTTCTTAATCTTTGGCACAATGTTTGCAATCCATTCGACATACCTTGTAACGCGTATGAATTTGCATTTCAGAAGTCTTTCGACTTCCGTTTTGATCTTCGACAGTATTTCTGGAGCGAAGCGTCTTGGACTTTGCTTGATTGGCTTCTTCCCAGGTTTGATTGGCAACTGAAGTTCTACCAATCCTCGGTCGAGACCAGGCATTTCGTCGTAATCCCATGCAAAACAGTCCTTGAACTCTTTCAACAATTGGATTACTTCCAACCTAAGTTCTGGGTCAATTTTGGCGCCGATGTAAGTTGGCCTTTTCTCTGACCCTTCGCCTAAGTTGATTTCTTCTAAAGGATCTTGCGCTAACATTTTAATGTTGTTCGCCAAGGGGTCCTTTTCGAAGCCCAAAGGCTCATCGTCATAGATGGCGTCGAGCCTCTGTTCCTGCATTTCTTCTTGCATGATATCAGGGGGTTCTGGATCGAATTCCTTTCCTGGACCTGCAGCAGATAACTGTTGATCATTGGCCTGTGTGGCCATGTACTTCACTTCGGCTTCGAGAGCCGTTATCATCTTAGTTTCGGCTACATAAGCCGAAATTCGCTTCAAAGATTGTGACTCAGTCATTATCACTGAATTCACTTCCCCAACCAGTTGGTTGGATATCAATTAACCCACTGAAGTCTATGTGGGACAAGTCTTCTCTGTCCCATTGGAAACCATGCTCAGGATGCAGGTATAGGGAACAAAAAGTATTTGGCACTGGCGCCATGTCGAAGTCAGGTGTTGGACATGGCCCTATGTGAGCCAAGTTCTTGTCAAAATCTGCCAACCCTAGGTGATTCACTTTGCCCAGGTAATAGCTTTGATCTGCCTCTATGTTTTCGACCATCCCATCTGGACGCCACAGGAGCAGCCTCTGGTGCATTGATGATGGCACAGCTCCAACACCATGAATCCATTCACGGCCCAACAAAAGATTGTAGTTAGGTTTGGCCGATATGACCATAAACATTGTTGGTCGAAGGATGGATCCTACTTTGATATCCAGCTGGATCACTCCCATAGTGGTCCCTATGCCGCCCTCATAGTTCGACAAGACCATGTTGTGAGGCTTAATGTCCTCATCCCTTTTGCCAATTTTCCTTAGCATAGAGTGAGGGATGATGTTGATGGTTGCCCCACAATCCACCAATATTTTATTCACTGTAGTTTCTTCGAGTTTAGCCCTTATAAATAAAGGCTTGAGGTGATTTTTCATCGCCTCTGTAGGTGGCTCGAAGAATCCATTTTGTTCCTCAGTAGTGACATTGTCCATGACGAAATAGCACACTGGCCTATGTTTGGCCATTTCTTGCTCTACTTCCCAGTCACTTGCTTCGACCTCCACCTGTCGGTTGAATTCTCTGGGAAGCACTGAGACTATATTCACCATTATGTCCAAAGTATCATCAGACTCAGAATCGTCTTCATCCTCGACTTCACCTTGGTTAGGCCAAACTAGCCTGTTGGTTACTGGCTCTCTTTCTAGAGGTTTCCTTTGCTTCCTTAGAGGAACATTTGAACTGGTTTCTGCCTTTGGTTCGTTGGCAGCCTCCCTCTCAGCTTTTCGTCTCCTTTGGTATCTCCTCCATTGAGATCGAGACATGGGATTTTTTCCTTTGTAGTTGCTTGACACTTGTGCAACTTTAGGTGCAGCAACTTGAGGCTCTTTCTTTTGAGTTAAAGATGAACCCCTTGGCACGTCGAAAGAGTGCCATCTCTCCTCGCTTGGCCTTTTTCGACCAGAGGTTTTGTACCAGGTATCTACCGGCACATTTGTTGGAGGCCTGAAAGTCAATGGCCTCTTTTCTTGGTTTGAACCTCTTTGGGAGGCTCTTCTGGGGTCATGTCGAAGATCAACATTTTCCCTTCTCTTATTTGCTGCTCTTACGCCTTGAATGTGCTCAGCAGCTTTTTTATCAAAGATCGAACTGCATCTTGGACACAGCATCACCTCTGACTTCTTTTTCTGGCATCTTTGGAGAAAATCTGCCAGATTTTCATTTTCCCGAGGGAAAGCAGTCTTATTAGCTTGTTCTTGCCTCATGGCCTCTTCTGATGCTTTTGGGTCAGAGAGTTCGACCATGTTGATATTCATTGTATCTTTGTTGGCAAGGGTCAGCTGCTTCATTTGAATCTCCAAATTCTCCGTCTGGCCTTGAACTGTGGCCAAGTGAGAACTGGGTTTTGGTCCAGTTTTTTGGGCTTCAACGGTCTCCAGCTTTGGGCCTTCGACCGCGCTCTGAACTGCTTCAATTGTCTTTCTGGATAAATTCCCAGAAAAACTGCCAAAGATTGGCATGTTGATATGGTCCTTTGAGACTTCGACCATTGTGATTCCTGGCCTCTTCGACTGGCTCTTGGTTGCCTCGATCACGTTCACCTCAGAAGGCTCAGCATAATGGGCTTCAGCCTGCAATGGATTTGAGTCGACAGCCATGGGGGTTTTGTCAGCAAACTTCAACCTCCCTTCTTCGATAGCGTCTTGCACAAGATTCCTGAAAAGAAAACATTGAGAAGTTTTATGGCCCAAAAAATTATGATATTTGCAAAAACCTCTCTTCTTTCTTTGATCAAGAGGAGGCACTTTTACCCCTGGGGGTACTATCATTTGGCTATCTTTTACAAGCAAGTCAAATATTTCATCACATTTTGTGATGTCAAAACTATAAGTCTTTTTGGGGAACCTATCGTTGGTCCTCTCTGGACCAATGGGATTTTTCCCACTTGAGGGGACTAACCGTTTGCAAGAATATGGTGGCCCTTGTTTTAGTTCCGCTAAATCGACTTCTCCTTCTTCGACAATTATAGTATCGTCGAAGGACTCTGGATCTTCGTCATCCATATCAACATACGCTATCCTCTCTCTCTTATGAGCTTTCGTTGCCTTTGCTTTTTCAGCTTTGAGGCGTTCTACCTGTCGAACTCTATCGGCCAGTTGGGCCATGTCTCTCAGGTATTGGGTGTCCAACTTCTTCCTAATGGAATAATCTAAACCGCCTGCGGCTATTTCGACTAACTCATGTTCCGGCACTTGTGTAAAACATCTCGCCTTGAGCAACCTAAACCTATTTAGATATTCGTCTATAGGTTCAGTGAAACGTCTCTTTACACTGGCCAATTCTTTCAGGCTTATCTTGGTTTTCCCCATGTAGAATTGTTCATGGAACAATCTTTCCAACTGGGTCCAATGATGGATCGAATTGGGGGGAAGAGTTGTAAACCAAGTAAAAGCATTCTTTGTTAAAGAACTTGGGAAGTACTTGATCCTCAGATTTTCGTTATTCGAAATATCTCCTGCCTCGATCAAGTATCTCGCCACATGCTCGACAGTAGATTCTGTCGTGTCCCCAGAGAACTTAGTGAATTTGGGGACTTTGCATCTAGGAGGTAAGTCTGTTTGTAACACGTATTCTGACAATGGGGACGTAAAGTTGGGCCTTCGAAAGCCCATGTTCATCCCATTTTGAGTCATGATCCTTTCGATCATGGTTGCCAGATTATTTTCCAAACCCATGTTTTGGTATTGGATATGCTGAACTACTTCGTCAGCATTTTGGTTTCTGTTAACTAACCTTACCTCTGGGGTTATTACCCTAGGTTCCTCGACAGGTTGCTCCAATCGTGCCCTAAGGTTTTCTTCGACAGGCTGTTGAACCAGGTTGATGGTGGTTTCTTCCTCTAAAAATATACCCTGGTTTCCCCTTATTTGCGCCCTTTGGGGCTGTCGAATAGGTTGGGGTACTCCAAAGAAATCAGCCAAACGCGCGTCATTTGCGCTGTCATCTGCTGATTCGATTGAGTAGTGTTTTGTATTAGAGGGTTCAGCACTGTACTTAAAGTTTGTGCCAACATTTGCACCATATCATGGTTGCTTTCGTCCATTTGTTGCCTCAAGACTGCTGTCGAGGCATTTGTAAGGCCATGGGCTACTTGGGACGTTCCTCCTAAGAGTTGGGTCCTATTTCTATTCGCCATACCTACTCCGGAGCCTTGGAGTGGCGAAGAGGCACTCACTAAAGGGTCTGAAAAAGTGGACGCAGCATTCGTCAAGCTAGCCAAGTCGGAAGTTGGCATGCCATAGAGTGGTTCTCGATTATGACCGCCTGTCATAAATCCTGGGGGAACAAAAGGCCTTGTGCCTAAATTTCCCCTTGGTGGGGGAGTTCCCAAAGGCGCTCTGAGGCCTGTGAACGGAGGTAATGGCCCCGTTGCTGTGACCGTTACTGCTGGTGTCGAACCAGCAGTTGTCGCTTCACTTACGGTCGAGATAACCGTTGCTCCCACATTCGTTTGTGGGATTTCGTTATTGTTTGGCGGATTCACCATCTCTTCCCTTCTTCTGGCAGTATTGTTATCGTTAGTGTATATTCTACCACTTCTCAATAACATACAATGCTCCTCGAAAAGATGAGATTATTTTCAACAATCAACACACAGTCCCACCAGGTGTGCCAATTTGTTTACCGTGGTTATTGGTAAACAACCGCTGATCCTCCAAATGGTTACTTATTTGGTTACTCGCAGGATCGATCAGATTGATCCTAGGACATAGGTTGATTTTGAGGTTTTGATTAAATTGGATATTGGTTAAATGGTAATAAAATAAAGAGGCTTTAAATAAATTGCATGAAGAAGTAGGCTTGGTAAAATAAATGAAGGCTTAAAGTAAAGTATTTCGACAGGAAAGTAAAGAAGAAAGCAAGTAAATTTCTGGAAAAGTAAATGACTTTGATTAATAAAGTTGGTGTTTCACACATACATTTCTCAACAATTCTTTCTCACACGCTGGGTACTCGAATCTATATGAGTGACTTTGTATATATTTGTGAACACACGCGAGAAACTGCGTGAACTACTACTATTTATACTAAAACATCCCAAGTAACCGTCGGGCAGTTACACTGCTTCGAGATGATCCCACTTGGCACGTTCTCAACGTTCGACGCTCCAGATCTTTGCACGTTGCACTTGGTAACCGCTGGAAACCGTTTTCCCTCCAAACGCTTGAATTTCAAACCGTTCCACTCTGAACCATCGAACACCTTCGTCGAGAAGCATCTTCGACGAGAAACACCTTCGACGTCGAAGGCAACCAACTTCTCTCTTGGAAGAAATCTTCTAAGTACATCGCCATCTTTCGATGGGCATTTCGACAGACTCAGCTGATCGAAAACAACCTTCAGCTTTAATGGCTGACATTAACGAAACAAGGGTGTCGAATTTAAGAGCCAACAGACTAACATAGGCTTTGCATTAGAATTATTATTCTCAGAATAAACATTTCTCTGTTTTCAAATAATTTCTTAACAACAAGTAAGTTTCCATGATGGGAATCATTGGAAGACATGAACATGTCAAAGTAAAAAGATTTGAGGACTTCGTGGAGTTTAAAGCCAACCATTGAAAGAATGACCATATCAAGGGGCATGTCGCCTAAAAACTCTTTTCAGCCTCAGGAAGTTGCTTTCTCAGTTTAAATCACCCAAGAGAGGATAGAGTTTGAAGTCTTTTTCGAGCAAAAATGTGCTGAGTGCATCCAATCTAGGGCAGTTACGTTAAGGTTCAACAAACTACCCCAAAATATCCGAAGAAGTTGAGATAGATTATCCCAAAGGCTCTGTGGAGCAGGGGTATTCCACTTCAGATAATCATAAAGGTTGTTCCCCCAACTCTGTTCACCCTTAAGAAGAGTAGAGTTTGAAGATTCAACCGGTCCATGGCATTTAAGTCGGGATTCGATCCCTCAAAATCCAGTCAATCTAGGGCAGTTGTGTCAAGATTTGACAAATCTCTCTAAGAATCCGTTGATCAGAAGAGAATCATTTTAGAATTTGAAGATATTGGGGAAAGCCGTCTTAAGCTGTTATAGTAGAAGGACCCTCTCAATGCAGATTCCTTCATAGACCATTCTTGGGGCACAAGCTATGAGTTGAAGGAACTGTAGTTCACTCATGACAAACATGCCAGAGAAAGAATGCATAAAGGGTTTGAGGTTGTTCCCCATACAAGGTTCTTGATGGAAATAATGTTTCTTCAGACAAAATCCTGTTCTCCAATGTAGTCTACACTTTTGCTCAACAGTGTCTGTCTGCTAAGAGGTTTCTCTTTATAGATCTCTTCCCCTAAAGGAGTATATCTTGTAAGTTAATAATGCGCCTAACTGAAACAAGGTGAGAATCCTTTGGATTGGCTTGAAATCTAGCGCAAAGACATACACTAAACATGATGCCGGGTCGACTTGCTGTTAGGTATAATAGGGAGCCAATCGTTCCTCGATATTTTGACACGTCTATGGGCACACCGGCTTCATCAAGATCCACATAAGTTCTCGAACCCATTGGGGGTGGCAATAGGTTTGCATGCATCCATGTCAAATTTCTTCATTAACTCTTTACAGTATTTTGATTGATGAATAAAAGTCCCCATTGCAAGTTTCTTGATTTGTAATCCAAGAAAGTAGTTCAATTTTCCCATCATGGACATTTCAAATTCTCCTTGCATCATGGATGAGAATTCTTCACACAAGTCTTTATTTTTTTAATCCGAAAATGATATCATTGACGTACACTTGAACAAGCAGGGTATGATTTTTTATCTTCTTGATAAAAAGCATCTTGTCCACTTGTCCCTTTTCAAAGCCCTTTTCACATAGAAAATTGCTAAGTCGGTCGTACCATGCCCTTGGTTCTTGTTTTAAGCCATAAAGTGCCTTTTTCAACTTGAAGACATGTGAAGGATTCTTGAAGTCTTCAAAACCAAGAGGTTGTTTGACATAGACTTCTTCATTGATGTATCCATTCAAGAATGCACTCTTGACATCCATTTGGAAAAGCTGAAAATTCATAGAACAAGTGTAAGCCAATAATAATCTAATTGCTTATAACCTTACAATTGGAGCGAAGGTTTCTTCAAAATCAATTCCTTATTCTTGATTGTATCCTTGTGCGACCAATCTTTCTTTGTTTCTGACAATTATCCCATTTTCATCGAGTTTGTTTTTGAATACTCATCTAGTTCCAATGATATGTTTTCCGTTTGGTCTTGGTACTAGTTCCCAAACTTGACTTCTTTCAAATTGGTTTAATTCTTATTGCATAGAAATCATCCAATGATCGTCCAACAAATCTTAGTATATTTTGGAAGGTTAAATTTGAGATACAAATGCTATGTGTAGACATGCGTCTTGAAGATTGAGTCTTGTTGATACTCCTTTGCTAATGTCACTAATAATATTGTCAATTGGGTGATCTCGATTAGTTATCCATTATTTGGGTAGATCTTGTTGAGAAGTTTCTTCTATTAAAGTATCTTGATTTTTATTTTGATTGGCCTTGGTAGCATCTTCTATTGCCATATCTAAAATATCATCATCATCACAAGAGACTTCATCGGATTTCTCGTCAAACTTACCGAGATTGTCTTTGTCATTGTTGAGGATAAAGCACTTGCATCTAAAAACATGAAAGTGAGAAATGTTTGGCTTTCTTCCTTTGAAGAGTTCATATGAAGTCTTTTTCAATATAGGTATAATAATAACTGGATTTCTAACATAACATTTCATACTAACCGCATCCACCCAAAAATATTTTGGTAGATTTGCATCACTTAGCATTGTTCTTGCAAGTTCCACTAGAAATCGATTCTTTATTTCAACTACTCCATCTTGTTGTGGAGTCCTTGGTGCTGAAAAATTATGAGAGATACCATGTTCTTCACAAAATTCTTCAAAAGATGTATTTTGAAATTCTCCACCATGATCACTTCTTATGGATACAATCTTTAATGATTTTTCATTTTGAATTTGCTTTACATACTTCTTAAATGCCTTAAAAGAATCACTTTTCTTCACAAGAAACAAAGTCCAAGAATATCTAGAAAAATCATCAACAATAACTAAAGCATATACATTACCTCCGAAGCTTCTTGTTCTTGATGGACCAAACAAGTCCATATGTAAGTTAATAATGCGCCTAAGAGGGGGTGAATTAGGTGATGATCAATTTTTTCCTTCTTTTTAAAGTTCTTATTTTTCAGATTATGGTGATGAAAACAATAAAGTGAGGAAAGTAAATGAACACATGATGTATACTGGTTCCCCTCACAGATCAAGAGTACTCCAGTCCTCTTGACAACACCGTAGAAACTTCACTATAGTTTAGAATAATTGCACAAGCCTAATCACACCAAAGGTAATTCCTTGCTATCTAATCTATAGAGAGATCAAAGGCTCTTAAAACCTTTAATATCTTCAACACTAAGTGCAAGAAGAACAATCCTCTTTAATGCACACACTTGCTCCAATAATCCTGGAATGCAAGGTTAATCTTATACAAAATCTGATTTTTTACAAAGTATGATCAATTCTTGAATAACACAATGGTTATCTAGATACTAAGACAAGATTTTAATAGAAAGTTTATAGTCAGATCTAGTGCTCAATATATGCTGAAACAATGATGAGTATGAAACTTCTAAACAATGTTTCATGCAATATGTAAATTCTCACAGTTTTACAACACTTAAGAATTTTTGAATTTTTGAATAATATGTCTTATGTTATGATCTGAGTGAAAATGAAATTTATATATGAAATGAACCCTTTCATTACACCCTAAATGAGTAAAAAGATGCAATGGTTGGACCCCAAGAGGTATCATCCAACAACCATGTAAGACATAAAATTTTTGAATTTTTCTTCAGCGGTAACCGGTTACCGTAGGGATGTAACTGGTTACACATGTACGATAACGTATATATTTTCAAATATGCATGCCAGTAACCAGTTACCCAAAAGTTGTAATTGGTTACCACTGAAGCAGAATTTTTATTTTAATTTCGTGAAGTCCTGTAATCGGTTACTGTAACCCTGTAACCGGTTACCACTGAGTGAAAGTGATAAAAACATATTTTCTAAGTGATGGACATGCAATGTTTTACTCTTAAATGATCATGACATTTATGTAAAATGTTTAGAGTGTATTTTGAGCACTATACCATCTTAAAAACCTCAAATTAAAACTTGTACCTAACTTGTTGATGAATCTTCATAATTCTTCATCTTGAAAGTTGATTGTACACATGTAGAAGACTTCAAAGAGTGATCTTGAAATATTATATGATCTTGAATATCTTCTTTTCCATAACCTTGATATTTATTTGACTTTATGTATGGTGGTCTTCATCAAAACGCTTTGATTGGAGTGCATGCAATCACATTCTCCCCCTTTTTAATGTAGACAATCAATTTGAAATTTGTAGCTTGATTACCAAGGTCTTTGAGTGTAGCTTGTATGTGTACCATAGTGATGTGAATTATCCCCATATGTTGGATATCTCCCCCTGAATTTATGTAGCTTTTGAAGACTCATATTTCAAAGAGGAAACTTTAAAATCTGGAAAAAATTTATGCATCACTAAACACAAGCACACAATGTCTTCTCCCTCTTTATCAATATCAAAAAAGGATGGGGAAAAGACCATAATAAAAAAAATATATATAAAAAATTAAAAGATAACACAAGTTTATAACAAAACACAAAGTTAATAGATACTTTTAAACATATTGGACACGAGGTCTTTGAAGACATAAACAGTACGAAAGGGAATACGATACAAAATGCAATAAGATAAAACATTACATAGGAAGAAAATAAACAAAAAACAAAGGTACTAAGGCATTTAGAATTCTTCATCATCACTCTAAACCATAGAGTCCTCTTGAATTGGTGTTTGGAGGGCTGTCAATTCTTGACGGATGTCTTGAAATTCCGAAATCATGAAATTTTCCATTGAGAAAAGCTTTTGATAAATCATCTCATTTGATATTTCTCCATCATATATGGGTGGTGGAGGATGTGAATCTTGATTGGAGGAAGTTCCTTTTTCTCTATGCTTGAACAATCCATCGTCATCTTTGAAAATGCCCATATTTTTGTTTGCCACCGCAATCGAAATTTCACAATCTCTTGAAGTCATTTTTGTTTCAGTTTCTCCTAGGAAGCTAAATTTTCCAAATTTGAGAAGCTTGGTTATCCAATGAGCATATGGAAGTCCACCGAATAGATTTTTGAGATGCTCCATATAGTTCATGTTTGAGTACGCCCAATTTATTTGAAGATTATTTTTTATTGCAAACAAGACTTGTATCTCAACATCACTTATTTGAGAGTGTGATACGGTGGCAGAACCGACTGTTTTTACTGGTTTGCATTTTGCATTTTTTGTTTGCAAAATGTCGCGGTAATCAAGAGTCGCCATCGACTTTTATTTCATCCAATCATGGAAAAGGAAAAAGAACAGAAAAAACCTTTTTTCGAGATTTCTGAGTACGGGGGATAGATTATAGAAAGGGAAGGTGTTAGCACCCTTTCTATCCATAGTTATCTACGGGATCTTAGTTACTTGCTCAATTTTTTTAAATTGCTTGTGAGTGTTTGTCTTGAAAATGTTTTACTTCGTGATAACCCTTGTATCAGTCCTTAAGGATGTGACGAAGTTTGTTTTGAAAATTTGTTTTGAAAGGTGTTTGTGTGAAAAGTTTTTATTGAGCAAGTACTTAAGATTCTACCTACTCGAAAAAATATTGTTTGTTCTCGTTTCCTTTAGACAATGCTATCCTACTATTAAGGAGTAGGTAGCATCGTCGTTGGAGTTGTAAGGGACATTCAAAAGGGACAAGTACAATCACCAAAGCAACAGTTAGAAAACCTTAGTAGTAACCCTAGAGTGTTAAGATCTTTCCGAGGCAACATTTCTGAGGCAACATTCGAATGGGACATTTTAATCTCTTAGACAAGAGGGCAACCACTAAAATCTTCTATGCTTAATGATTGTTTACCGAAGGCAATCGAAGTGAGGTAAACCCTAGGAGTGAATATGTGCATATGATTTGTTTCAGTTATTTAATCTTTGCACATTAGGTGATCTACTGTTTTAATTTCAGATATTCTTTCCATACAATCCTATATACATACATCTAGACAGTTAAATATTTGCAGGAATTTAAAATGAGAAAAAATAAACCTAGCTATTACAGGGCATTGACAGTTACATAATTGTCTTGACGAGAAATAAAAGTGCAGAATTTAAAACCCTAATTAAAACTATTACAAGCTCGAAATAGTTACAATAATAATAAAACAAATTAAAATGCACACGACAAATTAAATGCGAGGAGAAATTGAAAACCCTAAAAATTTGACTAGAAAATAATTAAGTTATTTTTTGAGAAAAGAATCAATTAAATTATGTACAATAAAACCCTAATTCTAATTATTTTTAATTACAAAAAAGAAGTTGAAATTAACCTAATCAAGCTAAATTAAATAATTTCAAGAAAATAAAATATTTTGTACAAAATGATTTTGTGTATTTTTTGGTTTTTTATTTGAGAAAAGAAATGTAATTGCACATTAATTAAAACCCTAATTTCTAATTGCTTTTAATTATAAAAAAAGAAATTAAATTAACCTATATTTCTAATTAAATTAAAATAATTTTTTTATTAAAAAATGCTTTTTTTGGTGTTTTGTGATTTATTGATTTTATGATTAAAAAAAAGGTAATTAATTTGATGAAAAATGATTTAAAAAAAATTAAAATAAAAGAAATAAATAAAGAAAAAGAAAATGGGCCTGTGTTGAATAGCAACTCTGGGGGGTGCGAAAATGAGTTTTCTAAGGCCCAAAACGCTCCAAGCCCAGTCAGCCTTGGTAGACTCCTTGTAGCGTTGACTTGAGGGTGCATCATGGTCCTTCAATGCCTATGCGTTGGATTAAATGGATGACGAATCCACTGGCTGGAGATTGGTGGAGTATGGTGGGCGTCTAGGATGGCAATGCACTAGATCTGTTACAAGAAAGTGAAATAAAGAAAATTGTTGGGACCTGGGATCGAACCCAGGTCCTCTCACTCATACCATGAGCGCTTCACCACTAGGCTACCACGTTTTATTTGTTAGTATAATAACTGATATATAATATATGAAAGCAACATGGATTACTGAATTAAAACAAAAACGCGTGTTTTATTTGAATGACCCAATGATGGTTGAACATATCATCATCTTCTTCCTCCCCCGTCGTGTTAGGCCTACAACTTGTACCTACGGACAAGCGTCCATGGCTATAACCCTGTGACTTTCAAAAATTACATACAAGCAATATAAATAAGATTCAAGACCATGGATCGATTGGGTTTGACCCTCTGATCACAATGGTATCCTTCATTAGGGCCAATTGTTCCTGCATTTGAAAGCCACAAAACAACAAGGCAAACCCTAACTATGGAAAATGTTCATACAAGCGTTAAAACTTCAATTAAATGGTCCAGACATGATGCAAACATGACAACAAACACAAATATACCATTGAAACACGTTCATGATGCAAGAATCATAGCAATGAAATCTGAAAAAGAATGCAAACCGCGTGAAGTCTAGAGGGCGATTCTGGACGTGTGGAGGCGTGCAACCGATTGGGTTAGCTTCTGGGAAGGTCCAGGAATCGTTTGGCAATGCTAGAATGGCTTGAATTGGCCTCCAAGCTTGAAACCGAGTCACAACTTTTTTGTAAAATTTTGAAGTTTTGTTCTTCTTGTTCACGCCTGCTAACCCTTTCTTTTTGCTTTGTTCTTGCCCAATATATACCTAGGGATTAATTAGGGTTACAAACTTGGATTGAATCTTGAAGTTTGATAAGATTTGATTTAATTTTTTAGCCATATGCAAACTTGCTATTTTAAGCCAAATCTTCCCTTTCTTGTACCAATTATGCTTGATTCGTTTTGGCCTTGATAATTCAGCATATTTTGATTGCGAACCTGTCCAAAAACCAAATCAAATCATATCTTTGCTATTATTCACCAATTATTTGATTTAATTCAATTTTTAATTAATAAAAAATCAAAATAAATTGAAAAATGAAGAAAATAATGTGTGGGTGAATATTTGAGTCGTGGACCACATTATAAGTGAGGTGCAAGCATAAAAAGTTAGGCCCATTTAGCAAAAAATGCATTTTTGAGCACATTTGACTTTTGGCATTTTTTCAAAGAGGGTCAACTTTGACAAGGCATATCTCCTCCAATTTTAACCCTAGGGAGGTTTTCTTGAACTTTTTAGAAATCTTAGGATGTCCCCTAAGCAACCCTTTTTGTCTTATCTCAATTGAGTCTTCCATGTTCATGTAAGAAGCTTTGACCCAAAAGGTGTTTTTGTTGACTTTTCAAAAGGATCCATAATGTAGAAATTCATATCTTTTTGTGGGTGAATATTTTGAACTTGTGAGATGAAGATGAATTGTATGGAATTTCATCCTCTTTAAAATGATATTTTGATGGAAAAGTTCTGATAAAGCATGTGGAAGTTATTCTTGGTCAAAGTTTGGTTGACTTTTACTAAGAAACCCTAATTTAGCAAATTTTGGGTTTTGATGAATTTGGAGCATTCCTTGAGGAATCATGATCAACCCTTGATAAAATGATGGATATAACTTCAAAATGTTTATGTTGACCAAAAATCTTGAAGTTTGACTGTATGTGGGCCACAATTGACTTTTGACCTAATACAGTCGATTCTCAAGCACCTGAGCAGTTGATTGAGCAAACTTCTTGTGAAAGGCATGAAACTTGACATGTAAGGTCTTGAGAACATATTAAGACCATGGAGAGCATATGAGGCCTTTGTGGTTCACCCATCTTAATGAAAATGGAAACCCTAATTTGAGGTACACTGCCTTAGGAGAGAGTTTGTCTGGTCAACTCTTGGGCAACCTTGAGCAAATTAAGGATCTCAATGGACATGTATTGAGTAAAATGAGAGGGAAAATTTTGGGGTACAACAGCTGCCCCTGTTCGATCTTCTTAAACCTGAGGATGTAGATTGGCTAGCCTACCTTTCGTGATATGAAGGTGGAAGATGATTGAACACTAGAATATCCAGAAATTTGCACTCACATGAAGTGGCGCTTGATTAGTGATATCGGGAATGGGCTTACAGATGCCATTTGGAGGTCGATAATGGAAGATTGTTGGAGATGGGCTTAAAGATGCCACCCTGGATGCGACGAAGAATTATCGGAGATGGGCTTAAAGATGTCATCTAGAGAATGTTGATTTCCTGAGATATTCCTTTGACGAGAGTCCCTGCTACTGTCATTGAGGAGGAATATGCTGTGGTTTATTGGTATCTGTCTTGGGAGAAATAGAATTTTAGGAGCTTCAGTTATCCGTTAATCTACTGGGGAAATAACTCCTGCTTGAGGAAGGGAAGTGAACTGCATATCTGGTCAAGGTACAAGCTGCACTATGACTTACTGGGGAAATGCGAAACCAATCGTGTTTGATCAGGTCCAGGTTTTATAGTGTTGTGAACTGTTGTATGGAGATAAGAGAGAAGGAACCTGGATCGTAAGGTTATGAGAAGGAACCTGGATAGTAGGGTTGCTTCAAAATGAAAGCCTGAATAGTAGGGTTGTGAGAAGGAACCTGGATAGTAGGGTTACTTCGATATGAAAGTCTGGATAGTAGGGCTATGAGAAGGAACCTGGATAGTAGGGTTACTTCGATATGAAATCCTAGATAGTAGGTATATGAGAAGGAACCTGGATAGTAGGGTTACTTCGATATGAAAGCTTGGATAGTAGGGCTATGAGAAGGAACCTGGATAGTAGGGTTACTTCGATATGAAAGCCTGAATAGTAGGGCTATGAGAAGGAACCTGGATAGTAGGGTTACTTTGATATGAAAGCCTGGATAGTAGGTATATGAGAAGGAACCTAGATAGTATGGTTACTTCGATATGAAATCCTAAATAGTAGAGCTATGAGAAGGAACCTGGATAGTAGGGTTACTTCAATATGAAAGTCTGGATAGTAGGGCTGTGAAGGAACCTGGATAGTAGGGTTACTTCGATGTGAAAGCCTGGATAGTAGGGCTGTGAGAAGGAACCTAGATAGTAGGGTTACTTCGATGTGAAAGCCTGGATAGTAGGGCTGTAAGAAGGAACATGGATAGTAGGGTTACTTCGATATAAAATCCTGGATGGTAGGGCTGTGAGAAGGAACCTGGATAGTAAGGTTACTTCAAAGTAATAATGTAGATTAGTTGACCCGTTTGGTTTCGGGAATTGAGTTTCCATTAGTTGTCTGCAGATGTGATCTGTATAACTGCTGAATTTGTTGAAGCTAATCCTCTTTTCCTGAAAAGATATCAGGGTTAGTTATATGCGATGCATGAAATGGAGGGTGAGATGATGTTCTTAAAATAAATGAGATTATGATGTATATGATATGCATGTGTATGTCATGATGTATGTTAATGAAATGCTATCGGGGTATGCTCGCGTCTGGGAAAATAAATCTCTGACAGTTGCTGGAGATTTGTAAATGTTCTGTCGGGAAGAGATGTTGGAGAATAACTTTGCGGGGATGAAACTTAGGGGGAAGAGATACTCTGTTGGTAGACCTACTGATCTGGAGGAATAAACTCAGCCGGGGATGAAATTCCATTGCTGGGGATGATGAGTGATCAGTGCATTTTGATGCACATCCTTCCACGATTGTACTAATGCATTTCTTTAGTTTATTGTGTTTATTTTTATGTTTTAATATGTTTTGCTAATTTATTTTATTTTTGCATTTAATTAATTTTCGTATTTTATTTTCAGCAACTGCAGCTTTCACGGAAAAATTCATAACTAGAGCTACGGGAATCGGATTGAGGCGTTCTAATATTGGTTGGAACGCTAAGAAAAAGACCTACAACTTTCTAGTTGTGGCCAGATGCTGATTCGGGCTGTAGCAAGGTTGAAAAAGTCGTTGAAGTTGCAGCATTTTATATTTAAGTTTGGGTCATTTGTTTTGGGCCTGAGTTTTGTATCCGACCCAGTTGGGTTGTTTCTTTTTAGTTTTTACCTAGATGCTACAGTAATCGGGGGGATCCCATGCACTGTTCACAAAAAAGAGAAAGCTTTGTACGAATCAATGGAGAACTAAAACCTTTCTGACGGATTTACTGTACTCAGGTTCCAACTTTGAGATTGTTATAGCATTTGCAATTTAATTTCGATTCCTTTCAACTATGTTATGAGATTGTTGTTTGCTTAATTCGATTTTCATATAACATTGTTGATTTAATTTGATTGATAAATCTTCCCAAATTTTAATCGCGATTGACTTTGCTTAATTGTTAATTTGCGTCACTTTTAACCGTATGCTTAACCGGCCATAGGAACATGTATCTCATAGTGTCAATCGCGCTTGTTAATTGATACTGTAATCAAATAGGATAGAAACTTCACTTAGGAGATTGTAATGTTAGCAGTCGATGATAGGTACGAACTGAGGCAGTGAATCTGTTTGTTATAATCACTCATATAAAAAACAACTTATTTTATAATCACTTTTCATAATCAGCTTATTTGCCTAAAATCGAACCAAACCCCCCCTTTAATTCGATTTCAGTTAGTTAATAATATTTCAAGAATCCTTGAGAATGATATTCGAGCCATTTGTCGCTAAATACTACAGTTTTGAAACCGTTGCATAAAAACACTCGTTTTGATCCGCGCGCGACAGCGGATTAAATTGGCGCCATTGCCGGGGATTCTTGATACTATTAACTAATTTTTGAGTCTTAGGTTTAGTGTTCTCGTGTCTAGGTCCTAATTTCCTTTCGGTTTAAGCCAATTCGCGTTTTGAGTCAAAATAGTAAAAAAAATCGTTTTTTTTGAAAATTGAGTCCGATTTGAAATCTGCTCCGACCAATTTATGCCAAAAAAATCACTGATCATTTATCCCGTACTACAAAGTAGTTACGGGTCTTTGGTCTGAATTTCCCAAATTCATCATTTTCCTATTTTTTATGATTTATTTACTGTTTTCATAGAGTCGAAAAAAATAAAAAAAATCATCAAAATTCTATTTTTCGTCCATTAGAAGAATTTCGTGTTCAGTTTATTTTTTTGAAAAAAATTTAATCGTTTTCCTTCTTTGTGTTTGTTTTTGCTTTTAGGGACATTGTTAGTATTTTGGGCTTTGTTACCATTGTTGTGTATTAGTCTTGGCTACTAGGTCCTGCTGTCCTGAGCTTGTTGCTTTTGATCCTGAGGTAGAAAGAACATTGCACACACAACGTAGGAGAGTCCAAGTTAACACTAGTCCACCATCCACAATTGAGTTTGAGTCTGAGTCTGATTCTGATTACTTGCACTATCTGTTTGATTTTGATTCTGAAGTTGCTATTGATATGGCTGACCAAAGAACCTTAAGGCAATTGGCTTCCCCTGATGTAAATTATAATGGCATGTGTATTGATTATGATGATGTTGCTGCTCCTTTTGAATTAAAATCGGGTTTAATACACTTGTTGCCCAAGTTTAGTGGTCTTGCAGGTGAGGATCCGCACAAACATTTGAAAGAGTTTCAGGTTGTATGCTTTACACCATCGAAGCCTGAAGGTATCACTGAAGATCACATCAAACTTCGAGCTTTTCCTTTTTCATTGCAGGGTGCAACAAATGATTGGTTGTAGTACCTCGAGCCAAATTCAATTGCAAGCTGGAATGCGCTGAAAAAGGTGTTTTTGGAGCGATATTTTCCTGCCTCTAGAGCTGCCTCAATAAGAAAGGAAATTTGCGGTATCAGACAAGGTAATGAGTCACTCACTGAGTACTGGGAGAGGTTCAAGCACTTGGTATCCAACTGTCCTCAACATCAGATCACTGAGCAATTACTCATCCAGTACTTTTATGAGGGGTTGATGCCAATGGACCGAAACATTCTTGATGCCGCTAGTGGTGGAGCACTTGTTGATAAAACTCCAGCTGCTGCCAAAGCTCTAATAGAGAATATGTCTCTTAATTCTCAGCAATTTACCACTAGAGACAATTCTGCACAAAGCAAAAGAGTGAATCAAATTCAAGCTTTTTCTTCCAACAAAGCTTTAGAGACCAGAATTGATGAGTTCACAGCATTAGTCAAACAACTAGCAGTAGCAAAAACTCAAACATCAACTCTGTGTGGTATTTGTACTTCCCCTGAGCACCCGACTGATACATGTCCCATTCTGAGAGATGAATCTATCACTGAGCTTCCCCAAGCTTATGCAGCCAACCTTTACAACCAAAATAGGTACAATAACATCCCTGACCTGTCCACCAACAAATATCATCCGAATTGGAGGAATCATCCCAACCTTCGATATGGAAATCCACAAACCAGCCAACAACAGAACCCATCTCAACCGGCTGCCCCTGCACCTTCCGGACCAATTCTAGCATTCAGATCTTGAACATGCAAATGGGACAGCTTGCTACTCAAATAAATAACATGCAAGCCCAAGGTTCGAACCAACTTCCAGCCCAAACGGTTGTCAATCCAAACGGTCCAAATGCCAATGTAAGTGCAATTTCTTTGCGATCTGGTAAGGTTACAGGATCAGCCCCTGAGGTAACATCTGAACCTTCTCTTTCTTTTCCTCCTTCTCCATCTTCTGTCCCTTCTTCTGTATTATGAATGAAACTGAAAAAAATAAAGAAAGAGAGTATGTTCCACCAGTCCCCTTCCCACATAGAGTTTTGAAAAATAAAAAAGTTGATGAGGGGGACAACGAGATTTTAGATGTATTTAGAAAGGTTTTTGTGAATATTCCTCTTCTTGATGTGATTAAGCAGGTACCAAAGTATGCGAAGTTTCTGAAAGACTTGTGTACAAACAAGAGGCGGATGAAAGGAAGTGAGCGAGTAAACTTGGGACGAAATATTTATGCATTTATTCAGCCCAAGCCTTCATCCGAAAAGGTTGTAGGCGAGCAAAATGTTTTAGCCCTCACTACTCAGCTGTTGCCACAAAAGCAGAAGGATCCAGGAACATTTGCTATCCCTTGTACCATTGAGGATATGCAATTTGATAATTGTATGCTTGATTTAGGAGCGGGCATTAATGTGATGCCCACTTCTATTTATAATAACCTTTGTCTTGGTCCTTTGCAGCATACAGGTATAATCATTTAGTTGGCGAACAGGAGTAACGCCTGCCCCACCGGTGTAGTCGAAGATGTCCTTGTTCAAGTTAATGATTTGATTTTTCCTGCATATTTTTACATTCTGGACATGGAAGGAGAAACAAAGTCCAGCAAAGCTCCCATCGTTTTAGGCAGACCATTCATGAAAACGGCAAAAACAAAGATTGATGTTGATGATGGAACCATGTCCATGGAATTTGGTGACATTGTCGTAAAATTTAACATTTTTGATGCCATGAAACATCCATTGGAGGAGCATTCCGTTTTTCATATTGAATTAATCTCTGATTTGGTGGATGAAACTTGTTCTGAATTGTTTTCATTAGATTTTCCATCTTTATCTGCATTTGATAATGTTTATTCGTGTTCTGATTGTACTGACACTAATATATGTGTTGTATGTGCTGAGATTGATGCTGCCTTGCAGGCTGATGTGTTTTCTACAGGTGATGTTGCTGTCAATGAAGTTAATTATGCAGCGGAAGCTCTTGACATCCCGGCTTCCCCAATCACTCCATCCATTAAGCAGCCCCCATCCTTAGAGCTGAAACAACTCCCGGATAATCTGAAATACGCTTATTTGGAGAGTGATAAAAAATTACCTGTAATTATTTCTTCTAACCTTGATTTCGAACAGGAAAAAAAGCTTTTGCAGGTTCTGTAGAAACACAAGAAGGCAATCGGATGGACATTAGCCGACCTCCCTGGTATTAGTCCATCGATGTGCATGCACAGGATTTTACTTGAGGATGGAGCAAAAACAGTAAGGCAGCCCCAAAGGAGGCTTAATCCTTTGATTCTTGATGTTGTGAAGAAAGAGGTAACCAAACTCTTGCAAGCAGGTATCATTTATCCTATCTCTGACAGTAAATGGGTAAGTCCAGTGCAGGTTGTGCCTAAGAAGTATGGACTCACAGTGGTGAAAAATGAGAAGAATGAACTTGTTCCCACTAGAGTTCAGAACAGTTGGAGAGTTTGTATTGATTACAAGAGATTGAAACAAGCGACTAGAAAGGATCACTTTCCTTTGTTGTTCATTGACCAAATGCTTGAACGACTAGCTGGTAAATCACATTATTGTTTTCTTGATGGTTTTTCAGGTTACTTTCAGATCCATATTGCACCGGAAGATCAAGAGAAGACCACTTTCACTTGTCCCTTCGGTACTTTTTCTTACAGGAGGATGCCCTTTGGTCTTTGCAACGCTCCTGGAACTTTCCAGCGATGCATGATTAGTATTTTCTCTGAATTTATCGAAAATTGCATGGAAGTGTTTATGGATGATTTCACTGTTTATGGTTCTTCTTTTGATGCATGTTTGAATAGTTTGAACTTAGTTTTGCAGAGATGCATCGAGACTGACCTTGTTTTAAATTATGCAAAATGCCATTTTATGGTTGAGCAGGGAATTGTTCTTGGTCACATAATTTCTGAAAAAGGAATTTCTGTTGACCCTGCTAAGATTGATGTTATTTCCACACTGTCTTACCCTTCTTGCATTCGCGAGATTCGTTCTTTTCTTGGTCATGCAGGTTTTTACAGGCGTTTCATCAAGGATTTCAGCAAGATAACTCTTCCGCTCTCAAACTTGTTGAAGAATGACGTCACTTTCAGCTTTGATGACAAATGCAAAGAAGCGTTTGACTTCTTGAAGAAAGCATTGACCTCCGCTCCCATCATCCAGCCTCCTGACTGGACCCTCCCTTTTGAGATCATGTGTGATGCCTCTAATTATGCTGTTGGGGCTGTCCTTGCACAAAGAGTTGGCAAGGCTGCCTATGTTATTTACTATGCTTCTAGGACTTTAGATTCTGCACAGTCAAATTACACTACTACTGAAAAAGAACTTCTAGCTATTGTTTTTGCTCTTGATAAATTCAGATCATATTTGCTAGGTTCCAAGGTTGTTGTTTTTACTGACCATGTAGCTTTGAAGTACTTGTTGAAGAAGCCGCATGCAAAACCGAGATTGATTCGGTGGATGTTGTTGCTCCAAGAGTTTAATGTAGAGATTAAAGACAAAAGTGGAGCTGAGAACTTAGTAGCTGATCACTTGAGTAGAATAGAGCGAGATGAAGATCCTTTTCCCATCCAGGATGACTTTCCTGATGAGCAACTTTTACTTGTGCATGGTATTACTCCTTGGTTTGCTGATATTGTTAATTATCTTGTTGCTGGTGTTTTTCCTATAGGTGCATCCAGGTCACAGATTCACAAACTCAAGAGTGATGCCAAATATTATGTTTGGGATGATCCATATCTTTGGAAGTTTGGTAGTGATCAGGTAATTAGGAGATGTGTCCCTGACTATGAGATTGAATCTATTTTGAATTTTGCTCATTCATCTCAAGTCGGGGGACACTTTGGCCCTCAAAGGACTGCAAGGAAGGTCCTAGACTCAGGTTTCTTTTGGCCCACTATTTTTAAGGATGCTTTTGAGACTTTCCGCACTTGTAAAGAGTTCCAAATAGCAGGTACAAACATTACTCGAAAGAGTGAAATGCCTCAGCAACCGATGCTTTTCTATGAAGTATTTGATGTATGGGGAATCGACTTCATGGGTCCCTTCCCTGTATCATTTGGTTTTCTATATATTTTACTTGTTGTTGATTATGTTTCAAAGTGGGTGGAAGCTATCCCCACCAGGACTAATGATTCTAGAGTTGTTGCAGACTTTGTTAGGTCTAATATCTTTTGCAGGTTTGGAATCCCACAAGCTATCATAAGTGACCAAGGCACTCATTTCTGTAACTGCACCATGGAAGCTTTGCTCTGAAAGTATGGAGTTGTGCACAGGGTCTCTACTGCATATCACCCACAAACAAATGGGCAAGCTGAAATCTCAAACAGAGAGATCAAACAGGTTTTAGAGAAAATGGTGCAACCAAACAGGAAGGACTGGAGCCGCCGTCTAGAAGACGCACTTTGGGCTCAAAGAACAGCTTTCAAGACACCCATTGGGATGTCTCCTTATCGACTTGTTTTTGGTAAGGCATGTCATCTTCCTGTAGAGATAGAACACCGTGCTTACTGGGCGGTGAAAAGTTGTAATTTGGAGATGCAACAAGCAGGTATTGAAAGAAAACTCCAATTACAACAGCTTGAAGAGCTTAGACTAGAGGCTTATGAGAGCTCTAGGATTTATAAAGAAAAAACTAAGCACTTCCATGATAAGATGATTTCTAGAAAGGAATTCTCTGTAGGGCAACAAGTTTTATTGTATAATTCTCTCCTTAAGCTTATGGCTGGGAAACTTCGATCCAAATGGATTGGTCCTTTTGTTGTCACTAATGTTTTTCCTCATGGTGCAGTAGAAATTAAAAGTACAGATACTGACAAAGTTTTCAAGGTCAATGGGTAGCGCCTAAAGCTTTTTCATCAAAGTGCAGTACCTGAAGATGTGAGCATAGAGGAGCTTTCTTTGGAAGCGCCTAACTACACTGCAACTTGATCAGGGAGTTCTTATTCCTTCCTCTCAACTTTAATAACTGCGTCCTTTCATTGAGGACAATGCTTGTTTTAAATGTGGGGGAGGGAATCATTTTGTTTCTTTGCTTTTATTTTAATTTCAGTTGTTTTTGTTAAAAAATTAAATAAAATGCATCTATTTGAAAGTTTTGGGTTGCAGACTAATTTGAGGTTATGTTTGTGGAGACTTGGGAAAAGCTCACAAGATCAGTATCGTCTTAATACTGTCTCCTGTATATGGAAATTGATTTGAATTCTTATTATGTATTAGCCTTGAATTCTCACTCTCTAATAGCTCTTGAGTAGTTTATTTCAGCAGTCAGCACCATCTCACACACTCTACACAAGGAAGCTGATGAATATAAGTGAGTGTTCCGAAAAAAAGTGTTTTAAAAAGAAAAAGAAAAAAAGGAATGCACCTTCTAAGTTTGGTGACCCTCACCCGGTCACTTAACCCAACGGTCGTAGTGCCTATAAAATTTTTTTTTCGAGAATAAGACTCGTTGTTAGTTGGTTCAGCGGTTTCTGGTGCTGAACTTGGTAGGGCGGATTACGGTCCTATCCCCCGCAACTGCAACTGAGTAAGCAAAGGGTTATGCCATGTAAGTACCAGAATCCCGTGCAAAAAAGGATCAGAGTCACTAACCGGTCACTTTGCTATGAGTGTGTGGAGATATCGGGCTTAATGTGATTGCGCCTGAATGAAAAAGAGCAAAAAGGAGGATGAGTAAGTTAGGCTTTTGCATAATAATATGATTCATATTGGTTTGTATATTCAGGAGGCAAGACTAGTGTTTCTACGATATCCTTAGTGTACGAGACTAATACCTGTTGATGCAATCTTGACCGAAGATGAATTTGTAGCCTAGGATGAGTAATTGATGATGCTTTTGCGTTTCTTTTGATTGCATTTTGCTCGGAGTGCAAAAGTTCAAGTGTGGGGGAATTTGATCAGTGCATTTTGATGCACATCCTTTCACGATTGTACTAATGCATTTCTTTAGTTTATTGTGTTTTTTTTTATGTTTTAATATGTTTTGCTAATTTATTTTATTTTTCCATTTAATTAATTTTCGTATTTTATTTTCAGCAATTGCAGCTTTCGTGGAAAAATTCATAACTGGAGCTACGGGAATCAGATTGAGGCGTTCTAATATTGGTTGGAAAGCTAAGAAAAAGACCTACAACTTTCTAGTTGTGGCCAGATGCTGATTCGGGCTGTAGCAAGGTTGAAAAAGTCGTTTAAGTTGCAGCATTTTATATTTAAGTTTGGGTCATTTGTTTTGGGCTTGAGTTTTATATCTGACCCAGTTGGGTTGTTTCTTTTTAGTTTTTACCTAGATGCTACAGTAATCGGAGGGATCCCATGCACTGTTCACGAAAAAGAGAAAGCTTTGTACGAATCAATGGAGAACTAAAACCTTTCTGACGGATTTACTGTACTCAGGTTCCAACTTTGAGATTGTTATAGCATTTGCAATTTAATTTCGATTCCTTTCAACTATGTTATGAGATTGTTGTTTGCTTAATTCGATTTTCATATAACATTGTTGATTTAATTTGATTGATAAATGTTCCCAAATTTTAATCGCGATTGACTTTGCTTAATTGTTAATTTGCGTCACTTTTAACCGTATGCTTAATCCGACCATAGGAACATGTATCTCATAGTGTCAATCGCGCTTGTTAATTGATACTGTAATCAAATAGGATAGAAACTTCGCTTAGGAGATTGTAATGTTAGCAGTCGATGATAGGTATGAACCGAGGCAGTGAATCCGTTTGTTATAATCACTCATATAAAAAACAACTTATTTTATAATCACTTTTCATAATCAGCTTATTTGCCTAAAATCGAACCAAACCCCCCCCCCCCCCCCCCCTTTAATTCGATTTCAGTTAGTTAATAATATTTCAAGAATCCTTGAGAACGATATTCGAGCCATTTGTCGCTAAATACTACAGTTTTGAAACCATAGCGTAAAAACACTCGTTTTGATCCGCGCGCGACATCGGATCAATGAGCTCTGTTGGAGATTGAGCTTCTGTATCTGGAGAAATAAACTCCACTTGGGGGATGAAATTTACTGACTCGCTCGCGATTATGAACCTCGGTTGGCGAGAGTTATGTCCTATTTCGGGGAAGCTAACATCAATTCCTTTGGATACTATTACTCTATGGGGAGTGTATGTACCCGTGATTATATTCTAAAGCTGACTCTATCCCGATACCTGATGGGCAGAGTAACTGTAGGGTTTGGCACTTCTTGTTTTTTCTGTTTCTAGAATTACGAGTAATTGTCTTTTGTTTCTTATGTAAATATTTATGAGAAGCAATCATTTTCAAATGCATATATAAAAAATAAATTATTGGACGTTCTTGCAAAACAAAACAGAAAAACGAATTGAAGTTTCTTGTGAAAATGACTTGTATTGATTTTTGAAGTTGGTCTGTAATAGGCGTTTTGTACAAAGAGGCTGACGTCCTAGTAAGAGAACACCGTCGAAAGGTAGAATTTATACAATTTGTGTAAAAGAAAGAAAGAAAAAACAGCTATGTAAAACAACCCCATTGGGTCCCAACTCTGCTATTGCCTTTATATCTTCAAGCGTCTCATCACTTTGCTACTTGACCGAAGGTTGATCAGATTTGTAGTTGTTTAGTTATTGGCTTGCATTTTTGGTAAAACCCAAATGTATGTGTGAATGTCATGACTGATGTCATAACATTCTAGTTTAGTTTGTACTGATTCATTAGGTACCTTTGCAGAAAAATATTGTCATACAGGTACTGATGTTTATAAGTGTGTATCTGAGCATTTTGCAAAATGATCACATTTACCTAAATCAATAGACAGGTTTTCAGATGTCATAACAGATGTTAAGACATCCTGTTCTGAACTAACAGGTATGCAGTTTGGTTAATTCTGAGTCTTTTCAGGAAAATGACTCAGTCTTTCCAGAACAGAATCCTGCGTTTTCTTTGGGTTAACCTAGCTCAACCCTAACCTGGTTGATAAAGTACTGTGACCTAGTCTTAAGGTCAAACGGAATTAACCCTAGCTTTTTGTGGAAACCCTAACTGAAGGTGCAGCTGCTATATATTCAACAGAGCTGCTGTTTTGGAATGAATCCCTTTTTGATAGAAGATCATTTAGAAGCTGTATAGTTTTTACTATTGTAATCCAAGCAATTATCATTGTGATAAGTGACTTGGAATAGGTTTTAATTGTAAGGGCTGTGTAACACTCAAAGCTTTGAAGCAAGAGTGTTTGTATGTCTCTTGACTAAAGCTGTGAAGCAAAGTCAAGTTAGGTTTGTGTATCACTCAAAGCTGTGAAGCAAGAGTGTTTGTGTTGCTTGATTAAAAAGCTGTGAAGCATAATCAAGTGTATGTTTTGAAGAGTGTCTTCAACAATTCATTAGTCAAATTTTTTCTATGTATCACTGCTGTGATTGAGGGGGAGTGAGTAGGAACTCAGGTTTAAGTTGTACTTAGATTGAAGTTGCATTGGGTAGGTCTTAAGTGAAGGAGATAAACTGGTTGGTTTATTCCTGAATTAATATCTCTTATAGTGGATTTCCTCCCTGGCTTGGTAGCCCCCAGAGTAGGTGTTGTTGCACACTGAACTGGGTAAACAATTGACTGTGTTCTTTACTGTTTTTGTATTTACTGTCTTATAGAAAGTCAGATATGGTGTCATAACATTGAACGTGACATTGAGTCTCTGCAGCCAGAATTTCAATTGGCATCAGAGCAGGCACCCTGCCTGTATTACTGGGTGAGAAATAGGGATATCACTTTCTGGCACTATGGACAAAGAAGGAGTTTCTGGAAATAGACCACCCATTCTGGATGGAACAAATTATGACTACTGGAAACCTCGTATGATTGCCTTCTTAAAATCTCTGGACAAAAAGGCTTGGAGAGCTGTTGACAAAGGATGGATCCATCCCACCATAACTGAGAAAGATGGGACAATCAGCTTGAAGCCTGAGGAAGATTGGAGTAAAGAAGAAGATGAGTTAGCCCTGGGAAATTCCAAAGCTTTAAATGCCTTGTTCAATGGAATTGATAGAAATATTTTCAGACTAGTACATCAATATGAATTGGCCAAGGAAGTTTGGGACACTCTCTAAACTACTCATGAGGGCACTTCCAAAGTGAAAATGTCAAGGCTTCAGATGTTGATTACCATGTTTGAGAATCTAAAAATGATGGAAGATGAAACCATTCATGAGTTTCACATGAACATCTTGGAGATTGCCAACACCTCAGGAGCACTGGGAGAAAAGATGTCAGAAGAAAAATTGGTGAGAAAAATTCTCAGATCCTTGCCTAAAAGATTTGCAATGAAGGTAACTGCCACAGAGGAAGCCCAGGACATCAGCAAGTTGAAAGTGGATGAACTTATTGGGTCTCTTCAGACTTTTGAGATGGGGATCACTGATAATGGTGACAAGAAGAACAAGAGCATAGCACTTGTATCCAACACTGATGTTGAAAACAAGGAGGATGAAGAAGAAAATATTTCAGAAGCTATAGCCATGCTTGGAAGACAGTTCAACAAACTCATCAAAAGAATAGATCCAAAGTCAAGGTCTAATGTTCATAACATTCCCTCTGACATTGACAGTTCCAGCAGAAGATCAAGGTCAGAAGAGAAGGGAAACCAAGGCAGAGGAATTCAATGCCATGGCTGTGAAGGATATGGGCATATTCGAGCTGAATGTCCAACCTTTCTTAAGAAACAAAAGAAAGGAATGACTGTTACTTGGTCTGACTGTGATTCAGAAAGTAATTCTGAAGAAGAATCTGCCAAACTAGTTACTGCTCTAACTGGTGTTTGTACATCTGAAAGTGACACCAGTGATGAAGAAGTGACATTTGAAGAACTGGCTGATACCTACAAGAAATTGTGTATCAGAAGTGCTGAAGTCTGTGTGCAGAATGAGAAACAATCAAAACTCATTATAAAGCTGGAGGCTGAAAAAAGGGCAGATCTTGAAACTATAAGTCATCTAGAAGGGGAAGTTCAATTGATGAACTCACAACTGAATCAAATGACCAAATCTGTCAAGATGCTGACTAATGGAACAGACAAATTGGAAGAGATCCTTCAGGTTGGACAAAATGTGGGAAATAAATCTGGACTAGGATTTATGGAAGCAAAGAAATCTGGTACAGATAAGAAGATCAGGCCTGATAAGCAAATGTCAAAACAGATGTCTCAACACAACTCTCAACATCAGGAACAGAGACATATGAAGAAAAGGTACCAAAGATGGAGATGTCATCATTGTGGGAGATATGGCCACATAAAGCCCTTCTGCTTCAGATTGCATGGATACCCTAATCAGAACTCAGGTGTCAAACCTAAGTCTAAAAAGGTACCACATGCTCCTAAATGGAAGAAAAAGGCTACTTCCCTGATAGCCCACACTTCCCTGAGGGTCTCTGCAAAGGAAGACTGGTACTTTGACAGTGGATGTTCCAGACACATGACTGGAATCAAGAACCTCCTCAATAATGTTAAGCCTCACACCACCAGTTTTGTGACCTTTGGAGATGGTGCTAAAGGTGAAATCAAAGGAGTTGGTGATTTGGACTGCCCTGGAGTTCCAAGTCTGAATGAAGTACTGCTGGTAAAAGGGCTGACTGCTAATCTCATTAGTATCAGTCAATTGTGTGATCTAGGATTCAAGGTGAACTTCTCAAAATCTGAATGTCTAGTAATTAATGAAAAACTAGAAGTTGTAATGAAAGGAATCAGATCCAAAGATAACTGTTACTTGTGGCAGCCTGAGAACACTAATAACTCCACTATGTGTCCAATTACCAAAGAAGAAAAAGAGATGAAACTGTGGCACCATAAGCTTGGTCATCTTCATCTAAGAAGAATGAAAAGAGCTATCTCTATGGAAGCAGTCAGAAGGACTCCAAAACTACAGATTGATAAAAGAAGGGTTTGTGGTGAACTTAAAATTGAAAGGCTTGGTAAAAAGAAACATGTCTATGATGTGGTGAATAAACTTGAAGAAGGATGTGTTGTCAGAACCAGAAGTAATCATGACAAGGATGTTGGAAACAACAAGTCTAATAAATTCTGTTTCCCTGAAGAAATGAGTCGTGAAGTCTCTTCTCCTATAACTCTCCATCAAAATGGAGTGGATAAAAAGAAAAATAAGATCATTCAAGAATCAACCAGAACTATGATTCATGTCAAAAGAATTCCTTCCCAACTCTGTGCTGAAATGGTTGCAGCTAGGAATAACTGTTCTCAAAATATCTGGACAAAACAGATGCTCACTGAGTATAATGTCTCACAAGATGTTGTGACATTATATTGTGACAATCTGAATACAATCAATATTTCCATGAACCCTATTCAGCATAGCAGGACCAAGCACATTGACTTTGTAGAGAAGAAGTCAATTAAACTGGAACATGGTATCATTAAGCTTCAGCTGGCTGATTCTTCTACCAAGGCTCTTGTTGGAAATAAACTTGAAAACTTGAGGGGCAGGTTGGGTATTTGCCAACATGAGAAATTATAGCAATTAATTTTTCTTAAAACAAGGGTTGAAGGAGTTAATTTTGTTAAGTCTATTTTTAGTGGGTTAATCATATGTTTTCCCAATTCTTTCAAAATCTTTAAGAAGTTGAAAAGACTCTCTTTTGCCTCCTACCTCTCTCGTCTTTGCAACCTGTTCCCTTCTCTCAATCAAAGTTTTTTCTCAAATTGCTACTGGTGCTCTAAGTCAATCAAAATGTCTCAAACATCATCTTCAACCAAGGCGACCTCATCATCTTCATCATCTTCATCATCTGACCAAGACTCTCGAGAAATCACCACATGCATAGAATCTGAAGTTCTTGAGATCACTCCTCTCAAAGAGATGGCTACTGACCCCTCCAAAGTCAAAAAGCTGAGAACTAGACATGCAGGAAGAGCTCAAGCTGCAGCCTTTGGTAATCCTTCTTATCCTTCTTCTTCTGTTCCAAATAGAGAAGGATCAGTTCAAGTTCATCAAGCTATTGCTAGGCTTGTTACTAGTATACTAAGCGGAAACCAACCTGTACCGGGGATTTCTGTCCCTTTAAATCAATCAGGAAGCCCAAATGTGGACATCTCTGAGAATGTAGATGTCTCTGAGAATGTTGTGACACAAAATGACAACATTCAGAACCCTTCAGAAAAGACTGCTGATCCACCTATCATTGATGTGGATGAGGATTACTCAGATAATGATCTGATTGCAAATGTAAACCCTAGCATAGCTAGGAGATTGATGAAAAGAAAGGGTAATCAGAATGATGCAAAATCTGTGTCCAAAGATAAACCTGCTGTTAAGAAATCCAAGGCTGAAGGCATGGCTGGGGTAGAATCTGTGAAAACTATTCAGTCCAAAGGGAAGGTGAAAACCCAGGTGCATACTGCTAGACAACCAATTTCAAAGAAGAGAAAAGAACCTGAATCTTCTGATTCTGATGAGGAATCAAAATTTGAGATTGATGCTGAAGAAATTCCTATCAGAAGGAAGCTCCCCTCCAGCAAAATTGCTAGAGTTCCTGAAGTCCCAACAGACAACATCTCTTTTCATCATCCTGACAATGCAAACAGATGGAAGTATGTTTGCTTAAAGAGAATAGCTTTAGAAAGAGAACTCAACAATGATGCCATGGAGTGCAAAGACATCATGGACCTGATCAAGAATGCTGGACTGATGAAGACAATGATAAAATTTAACAAGTGTTATGAAAATCTGGTCAAGGAGTTCATAGTTAACTTGTCTAATGATTGTGCTGATGGAAGGTCAGCTGACTTTGAAAGTGTTTTTGTTAGAGGAAGAAGGGTCAAGTTCTCTCCATCAGAAATTAACAAATTTCTTGGAAGAACAAATGAGGATTGTCCTGATCTGGAAGTCACTGACAATGAAGTTTGTCAAACCATCACAGCAAGGCAAGTGAAGTGCTGGCCCTTGAAAGGCAAGTTGAATGCCAGCAAACTTAGCATGAAATTTGCCATCCTGCACAAGATTGGTGCAGCCAACTGGGTGCCTACAAACCATAAATCAACTGTCTCCACAGGATTGAGGAGATTTATTTATGCTGTGGGAACCAAGACTGCTTTTGACTATGGCAGGTATATTTTTGAACAAACTTTAAAACATGCTGGTAGTTATGCTGTCAAAGGACCAATTGCCTTTCCCTCCCTCCTTTGTGGAATTATCCTTGCACAATACCCTGATATCCTGGTGGCAAGAGATACTTCTTGCAAAAGAGCTCCTGCCCTTGGGTTGCACTACAAACTGTTTCAGGGATCTCATGCTCCTGATATTGTCATAACATCAGCTGAGACATCGTCTGTGAAGACCCAGTCCAAGACATCTGATGTCATAGCTGTATTAAAAGAGACCTGCAAAGAACTGGAAGCTAGGAAAAAGACCCTAGAAATCCTAATTGCCAGGTTAGAAAAGGAGGAAGCTGAAGGAAACAGAAGGGAAGAGGGTGTAGAAGCTGAAGGTCATCTCAATACTGAAGAAACTAGCTCCTCTGAGTCTGATGACAATGCTTAAAGGTTGGTTGCTGTTTGGTGGAGTTGTTGCTGGTCCTTGGTAGAGTTTGGAAGTGTGTTCAGTTTTTTTGGTTCTGCTCTCATTACTTTTTCTGGATGTCTGTATAACTTTTAAGAACATGTATCTTTGGCCCATTTGTGGCTAAAGAGGGGGAGATATATTTTGGTACTTAATTAGACATTCTATTTTTCTGCAGTCATTTCTTTCTGCTGCTATCTATCTCTGATTGCTTAGGGTCTTTAGCCAAAAATCTGCCAAAGGGGGAGTTTGTAGTTGTTTAGTTATTGGCTTGCATTTTTGGTAAAACCCAAATTTATGTGTGAATGTCATGACTGATGTCATAACATTCTAGTTTAGTTTGTACTGATTCATTAGGTACCTTTGCAGAAAAATATTGTCATACAGGTACTGATGTTTATAAGTGTGTAACTGAGCATTTTGCAAAATGATCACATTTACCTAAATCAGTAGACATGTTTTCAGATGTCATAACAGATGTTAAGACATCCTGTTCTGAACTAACATGTATGCAGTTTGGTTAATTCTGAGTCTTTTCAGGAAAATGACTCAGTCTTTCCAGAACAGAATCCTGCGTTTTCTTTGGGTTAACCTAGCTCAACCCTAACCTGGTTGATAAAGTCCTGTGACCTAGTCTTAAGGTCAAACGGAATTAACCCTAGCTTTTTGTGGAAACCCTAACTGAAGGTGCAGCTGCTATATATTCAACAGAGCTGCTGTTTTGGAATGAATCCCTTTTTGATAGAAGATCATTTAGAAACTGTATAGTTTTTACTATTGTAATCCAAGCAATTATCATTGTGATAAGTGACTTGGAATAGGTTTTAATTGTAAGGATTGTGTAACACTCAAAGCTTTGAAGCAAGAGTGTTTGTATGTCTCTTGACTAAAGCTGTGAAGCAAAGTCAAGTTAGGTTTGTGTATCACTCAAAGCTGTGAAGCAAGAGTGTTTGTGTTGCTTGATTAAAAATATGTGAAGCATAATCAAGTGTATGTTTTGAAGAGTGTCTTCAACAATTCATTAGTCAAATTTTTTCTATGTATCACTGCTGTGATTGAGGGGGAGTGAGTAGGAACTCAGGTTTAAGTTGTACTTAGATTGAAGTTGCATTGGGTAGGTCTTAAGTGAAGGAGATAAACTGGTTGGTTTATTCCTGAATTAATATCTCTTATAGTGGATTTCCTCCCTGGCTTGGTAGCCCCCAGAGTAGGTGTTGTTGCACACTGAACTGGGTAAACAATTGACTGTGTTCTTTACTGTTTTTGTATTTACTGTCTTATAGAAAGTCAGATACGGTGTCATAACATTGAACATGACATTGAGTATCTGCAGCCAAAATTTCAAGATTGGTTGGCGCCGTCCGAGCTTGATAGTCGATACCAAAGTCTGGTCGCAAGATGATCCAATGAGACATAGTGATACGCTTCAATCCCTAACTTTTGCCTGGATTTCACCTTCGGGTTTTCAGTCCACTGGGATACCCTTTTTTGTCCAAGCTGCCCTTTCGGGTTTTCGACTTGCCGGGTGTAAAGATTTTTTCGTTTTCATCCCTTACTTTTGCCCGAACCCTTTTGGTTCACCGGGAAGCCCTTATTTTTGCCTAGTCTAGTCGACCTAGCAGGTATTTGATTAGGCGTAGTATATTTTCACTATGTCTGCATTGACAGGGTGAAGAAGGTCGTCACCATCCATGGTGGTTAGAATCATAGCTCCTCCCGAGAAAATACTCATAACCACAAATGGCCCTTCGTGCGTGGGGGTCCATTTGCCTCTGGGATCACCTTGCAGTAGTATGATGTGTTTGATCACTAGATCCCCGACTTGATATTCTTGACGCCTGACTTTCTTGTTAAAAGCCTTGATCATTCGCTTTTGATACGTTTGACCATGGCAGATAGCAGTAAGTCTCTTTTCATCGATTAGATTTAGCTGATCAAGTCGGGTTTGGATCTAGTCGTCTTCGTTCAAACCCGCATCCTTCATAAGCCTGAGAGAAGGTATCTGGACTTCGATGGGTAGGACTGCCTCCATGCCATATACCAGAGAGTAGGGTGTTTCCCCTGTCGACGTTCGTGCTGAGGTACGGTACCCATGAAGAGCGAATGGTAACATCTTGTGCCAGTCTTTATATGTCACCGTCATCTTCTGTATAATCCTTTTGATGTTCTTGTTAGCTGCTTCAACAACGCCATTCATCTTCGGTCGGTAGGGAGAAGAATTATGGTACTATATCTTGAACTGTTTACAGAGCTCGGTGATCATTGTATTGTTGAGATTCGTACCATTGTCGGTAATAATCCTCTCTGGCACACCATATCGACAAATCATATTGTGTCGGATAAACTGCACCACGACGTTCTTGGTTACTGTAGCAAAGGAAGCTGCCTCAACCTACTCTGTGAAGTAATCAATGGCTACCAGAATGAAACGATGCTCGTTAGACGCAGTAGGTCTGATCTCGCCGATCATGTCGATGCCCCACATCGCAAAGGGCCAAGGAGCCGTCGAGACATTCAGAGGAACCAAAGGTATATGCACCTTATCAGTGTAGACTTGGCACTTATGACAGGTTCGAGAGTACTGATAACAGTCGGCTTCCATAGTGGACCAATAATATCCTACCCGTAGGATCTTCTTCGCCATGGTATGTCCACTAGAATGGGTTACGAAGGTGCCTTTATGTAGATCTATCATGATCCTCTCTGCTCCACTCTTGTCTACACACCATAGTAGTGTGGAGTCATGGTTGTGTTTATAGAGGATTCTGTGATACAGTGGTCAGAACCGGGACG
Organism: Vicia faba; assembly: GCA_948472305.1. Taxonomy (NCBI): domain Eukaryota; kingdom Viridiplantae; phylum Streptophyta; class Magnoliopsida; order Fabales; family Fabaceae; genus Vicia; species Vicia faba. The sequence continues at coordinate 407,153,899 of OX451737.1, read as the reverse complement.
TGTTTTCCCTATTTCGTTAAGGAAATTTGCTGGTTTGCATTTTGCGTTTGTGTTTGCAAAATGTCGCGGTAAGCAAGAGTTGCCACCGACTTTTATTTTATCCAACAAGAAAAGGAAAAAAGCACAGAAAAATTCCTTTTTTGAGATATTTCTGAGTACGGGGGGTAGATTATAGAAAGGGAAGGTATTAGTACCCTCTCTATCCGTAGTTATCTACGGGCTCTTAGGTACTTGCTCATCATTTTCAAAATTGTTTTCTTTGTGTTTGTAGGCTTTGAAAAGTTTTTGTTTTAACTTCGATTTAACTCTTGCATCTGTCTTCAAGAGTGTAATGAAGTGTTTTTGAAATCTTTGTTTGTAAAGGAGTGTAAGTGTGGAAAAGTTTGTTTTGATTGAGCAAGTACTTAAGAACTAATCTACCTACTCGAAAAAAGAATCGTTATATGTTTGTTTCCTTTAGACAGCGCTATACCACTATTAGTGAGTAGGTAACATCGTCGTTGGAGTTTTGAGGGTCAATTCGAAAGGGACGTACGGTCACTAAAGCAATGTTAGGACGTCTTAGTAATAACCCTAATGTCTTAGATCAATTTATTCGAGGCAACAATTCCGAGGCAACCATTCCGAGGCAACTTTTCCGAATCGGGACTTTGATCTTTGTTTAGACAAAAGGACGACCACTAAAGCATCCTATACTCAATGACCATTTACCGAAGGCAACCAAGTGGGAGTGTATCCTAGGAGTGCGCATGTGCGAGTGATTCAATTTCAGATTATTTATCTTTGCATATTTAGGGTGATCTAACTGTTTTAAAGTTAACATACATTCTTGTCATGCAAACCCTAATTATTCATACATCTAACAGTTAATAATTTGTGGAATTTAAAATGCGGAATTTAAACTACGCTATTACAAGGCTTCAGGTATTTACATAGCCAAAAACAAACCCTTTGAAAATAAAGTGATAAATAGAAATAAACATCCTAATTAACTATTACAAACTGTGAGCAGATACAATAATTGGGTAAAAATAATAATAAAGCGCGCGAGAAAAATTAGATCGGATGCGAACTAGGGTTTTGACCCTTCTAACCTAATTAAAAGAAAAAAAGTTTTTTTTTTAATATAAGAAATAAGTTTTCTAAATTAAATATGCAATTAATTAGTGATTAATTAGTAAAAATAATTAAATGACCTATTTTTGGTTTTTGGTTATTTTAGGAAAAGATAAAAAATTAAATTAGTAATAAAACCTATTTACTCTAATTAATTTTAATTATTTGCAAAAATAAATTAAAGTTATCTAATTTAATCAAACCTAATTAAATTAATTAATTTATTGATGAAAAATAATGCCTAAATTTAATTGGTGAGAAATAATATTTTGTGATTTTTTGATAAAAAGAAAATAATTTGATTGGTTAGTAAATAAATAAATAAAATAATTAAATGAAATAAAATAAAATATGAAAGAAGATAGAGATGTTGGGCCTGAAATTAAGGGTGCAAAGAGCAGAATCTGGACCCATTTGAATGAGATCCGTTTGACTTTTTGATTCCAGTGCATACGCATTTGACTTGGTTTATGATGGTCTCTCCTGGATGGCCATCAGATTTGGCCATCTGGCCACTTGGCGTGATTGATTATGAGGGTGTATGGTGGACCCCGGGCTTGCACATGCATGAGATCCTGAAAAGAAAAATATTATGGAGAATTTGAGGGACCTGGGATTCGAACCCAGGCCCCAAGGCAATTTCCAGCGTTGCACTCACCACTACACCACTTTGCTTTTGTTATACATATAATGGAAAATAATAATAATATATAAAACAAAGAATTATCAGAAATTTTGCGCGAAAATTCAAATGGCCAAATCAGATGAGGCTACGTCTTCGTCCCTGTTCTTGGATCCGTTGGTAAAAGTGAAATACTTTTACGTACGGACGTTCATCCGTAGCTACAACCTTGTGCATTCTCAAAATCAAGCACAAACATGATAAATGAAAAACAAAGCCATGGTTGAATTCGTCTGGTTATTCTGAACACAAAGGTACCCTTCATCAAAGCTGATTTCACCTGTAGATAAAAACCCTAATTCGAAGATTCGAAACCTAGCCATGGTGAAATCTTGTATAGACTATATAAATGCAATTAAATCATACAGCAAGCTTACATATGTCTCATAGATCAAGAATATGTGACTAATTCATGTTAACAATGCCTATATCATGAGATTCGAATTCAAGAACAGAGCTATGTCATGAGCGACTTACAATGCGATTTGGGGCTTTAAAATGCTTGGTTTTGATTGCTTTAGCTTGCTGAGACTTTTAGGAATCGATTGGGATAGGCAAAGAGTCTTGAGGATGCCTCTAAGTGTAAATTCGATCTACCACTTTTCTTGATTTTTTTCAATGTTTCTTTGCTTGTTGCGCCTGTTTCTAACCTCTCCTTTAGGTCTGGCCTCGTTCTATATGTATGAGTGAATGGATTAGGGTTGATAACTGCTCTCAATCTTCCCCCATCAATGATTTGGATATTTGATTTGATTCACTTTGAAAACTTTCCAAATTTGGCCTATTTCCAATCTTTTTGTGCACACATGCCTTGATACGAGTTTGAATGACTTGCTAGCTGTAATTGGAACCTGAAACAAGCACAAAATCTCTTAATTTCAATATTTTGGATTTTATTTGATTTGTTTTGATTTAAATTGAATTAATTCAAATAAAAATCAAAATAAATAATAAAAATAAGATATGGACAAGTGGAAAAGGATAGAGCTCTTGGACTATGTTTCCAACTCAAAACAAGTGAAAAAGATTGGGCCCATTTGGCAAAATTTGAAGTTTTGGGCATAGTTGACTTTTGACAATTTTGCAAAAAAGGTCAACTTCACCAATGCATAACTTCCTCAATTTTGACTCTTTGGAGATATTCTTGGACTTTTTAGAAAGCTTGAGATGTCCTATAATCAACCCTTTTGGTCTCATCTCAATTTGATATTCCATGCTCATGTATGAAGCTTTGACAAAAAAGGTGTTTTTGTTGACTTTTCAAAATGACCTATAATGTCCAAATTCATAACTTCTTGTGAGCGCATATTTTGAACTTTGGAGCTGAAGATGGATTGTAGGGAATTGCATCCTCTTAAAAATGAGATTTGGATGGATCATTTCTCATAAAGTATGAGAAAGTTATGCTTGGTCAAAGTTGAGTTGACTTTTCCTACAAAACCCTAATTTAACAACTTTTGGTTCTTGAGGAATTATGAGCAATCCTTTATGAATCATGATCAACCCTTGATCAAGTGATGAAATATACTTCAAAATGAGGATGTTGACCAAAAATATTGAAGTTTGACTGTATGTGGGCCACAATTGACTTTTGCCCTAGCACAATCGACTTTTGGGCTTTTGAGCAATTGACTGAGCAAACTTTCTCTGCAAGGCTTGAAACTTGACATGGATGACCTCGGGAACATATTAGGACAATGTTGAGCATTTGGGATCCCTTGGACTCAAGTATCTTGATGCAACATGAAACCCTAATTTGGGGTAGACTGCCTTAGGAGAGAGCTTGTCTGGCCAACCCTTGGACTACCTTGAGCAACTTGAAGATCTTTCTTGAAATATTTTGAGAAATATGGGAGGGAAAATTTTGGGGTACAACAGCTTCCCCTGTTCAATCTTCTTAAACCTGAGGATGTAGATTGGATTTCGTGCCTTTGGTGATCGAAGGTGGAAGATGATTAAACACTAGAGTGCCCAGAAATTTGCACTCGCATGAGGTGGTAATTGTCTTGCGATATTGGGAATGGGCTTACAAATTCCATTTGGAAATTGCTGACGAGGGGATGGGCTTAAAGATGCCATCTGAAAGAGTGTCGACCGCATAAGAGATTCCTTATCGAGAGCTTGTATACCTGTCGTTGAGGAAGATTCCGCTGGGGAATGCTGATCTCTGTTGAGAGAAGTAGAATTCTAGGAGCTTCGGTCGTCCGTTATCTACTGAGGAATCATCAATTTGAATTTTAGGAACTTCGTTCGTCCGTATTTCACCGAGGAAACATCTCTGTTGACATTTAGGAACTTCAGTCATCCGTTATTCAACTAAGGAATCATCTCTGCTGACATTTAGGAACTTCAGTCATCCGTTATTCAACTGAGGAAAACATCTCTGGTGACATTTAGAAACTTCAGTCATCCGTTATTCAACTGAGGAACACATCTCTGCTGACATTTAGGAACTTCAGTCATCCGTTATTCAACTGAGGAAAACATCTCTGCTGACATTTAGGAACTTCAGTCATCCGTTATTCAACTGAGGAAAACATCTCTGTTGACATTTAGGAACTTCAGTCATCCGTTATCCAACTGAGGAAAACATCTATGTTGATATTTAGGAACTTCAGTCATCCGTTATTCAACTGAGGAAAACATCTCTGTTGACATTTAGGAACTTCAGTCATCCGTTATTCAACCGAGGAAAACATCTCTGCTGACATTTAGGAACTTCAGTCATCCGTTATTCAACTAAGGAACACATCTCTGCTGACATTTAGGAACTTCAGTAATCCGTTGTTCAACTGAGGAATCATCTCTGTTGACATTTAGGAACTTCAGTCATTCGTTATTCAACTGAGGTAAAAGCTTCCTAGCTTGAATTTTGTGAGAATTTAATCGTATCCTTCCTAAAAGGTAAAGGTTAGATGTATGTAATGCATGATATGTATCAAGCGATGATGTTCTCAAAATAAATGAGATTGTGTCGTATGATGCGTATGCATGTCATGATGTATGGAAATGTGATGTTTTTAGCTGGGGAAAATAAATCCCAGATTGCTGCTGGAGAAAAGAATTGAATTCTTTGTTTCCGCTGGGGAATAAACTAACGAGAGAATGACTCTGTAGGGAAGAGATGCTCTGCTGAGGATTCCGCTGATAAATTCAGCTGGGGATGAATTACCATTGTTGGTGATGATGAAACCTGTCGGGGATTGAATTTCTGTTTGTGAAAGGAATGAACTCTGTTGGGGATGATTTTCCGGTTGCGACTTCACGGGGAATAACCTTTTGGACTCTACTGGGGACAATTCTTCCAGAGTCTACTGGGGACAATTATTCGAACTCTACTGGGGATAATTTTTCAAACTCCACTGGGGATATTTTTTATACTCCGTTGGGGATAATAATTTTTTTTAGTGCTGATGGTAGATAAACTATGCTTTGGGGAGAATATCGCCAATTCATTCACAGTTGCGAGTCTCAGCTGGGGAGAACTAACACCACTATCTTTCTCCTTACTCCGCGGGGAATGAATGTACTTTCAATCGTTTCCTCCAGCTAGGTCTATGCCTATACCTGGTGGACAGAGCAACTGTATGGTTTAGACATTTCTCGTTTGCCCCTTGTTCCTGATATTACGAGTAATCATCTTTTGTTTTGTATGTAAATATTTATGAGCAGCAATTAATGTCAAATGCATATATCAAAAATGAACATTGGATGTTCTCGCAAAACAAAACAGAAAAAGGAAAACAGTTTGAAATTTCTTTGTAAAAATGACTTGTATTGATTTTGAAGTTAGCCTGTAAATAGGCGTTTTTGTACAAGAGGCCGACGTCCTAGTAAGAGAACGCCGTCGAACAATAGAGTTTATGCAATTTGTGAAAAACAGAGAAAAACAGCTATGTGAACAATCCCACTGGGCTCCAACTCTGCTATTGCCTTTATATCCTCGAGCATCTCATCACTTTGCTACTTGGTTGAAGGTGGATCAGACTGATTAGCGCCGTCTGAGCTTGATAGTCGATACCGAAGTCTGATTGCAAGGTGATCCAATGAGACATAGTGTTACGCTTTAATCCCTAATTTTTTCCTGGACCGCCCTTTCGGGTTTTCAGTCCACCGGGATACCCTTTTTTGCCCAAGCCGCCCTTTCAGGTTTTCGACTTGCCGGGTGTACAGTTTTTTTATTTTCATCCCTTATTTTTGCCCGAACCCTTTTGGTTTGCCAGGAAGCCCTTATTTTTGGCTAGGCCAGTCGACCTAGCAGGTCTTTGATTATGTGTAGTATTTTTTCACTATGTCTACATTGACGGGGTGAGGAAGGTCGTCACCATCCATGGTGGTTAGAATCATGGCTCCTCCTGAGAAAATGTTCTTAACCACAAATGACCCTTCGTATGTAGGGGTCCATTTGCCCCTGGGATCACCTTGAGGTAGGATGATGCGCTTGATCACCAGCTCCCCAACTTGATACCCTTGTCGTCTGACTTTCTTGTTAAATTCCTTGATCATCCATTTTTGATACGTCTGACCGTGAAAAATAGCAGTAAGTCTCTTTTTGTCGATTAAGTTCAGCTGATCAAGCCGGGTCTGGATCTAGTCGTCTTCGCTCAAACCTGCATCCTTCATAATCCGAAGAGAGGGTATCTGAACTTCAATGGGCAAGACGGCCTCCATGCCATATACCAAGGAATAGGGTGTTGCCCCTGTTGACGTTCGTGCTGAGGTACGGTACCCATGAAGAGAAAATGGTAACATTTCGTGCCAATCTTTGTATGTCATCGTCATCTTCTGCACAATCTTCTTAATGTTCTTATTAGCCGCTTCAACAACCCCATTCATCTTCGGCCGGTAAGGAGAAGAGTTGTGATGCTGCATCTTGAACTGTTTGCAGAGTTCGGTGATCATCTTATTGTTGAGATTTGTACCATTGTCTGTAATGATCCTCTCTGGTACACCATATCGACAAATCAGATTATGCCGAATAAACCGTGCCACGACATTCTTGGTTACAGTAGCAAAGGAAGCTGCTTCAACCCACTTTGTAAAGTAATCAATTGCTACCAAGATGAAATGATGCCCGTTGGATGTAGTAGGTCTGATCTCGCCGATCATGTCGATGCCCCACATTGCAAAAGGCCAAGGAGCTGTCAAGATGTTCAGAGGAACTGGAGGTATGTGCACCTTATCAGCATAGACTTGGCACTTATGACAGGTCCGAGAATGATGATAACAGTCGGCTTCCATGGTGGACCAATAATATCCTGCCCGTAGGATCTTCTTTGCCATGGTATGTCCACTGGAATGAGTTCCGAAAGTACCTTCATGTAACTCTGTCATGATCCTTTCCGCCTCGTTCTTATCCACACATCACAGCAAGGTTGAGTCATGGTTACGCTTGTAAAGGATGCCATTACTGATGAAGAACTTCGCCGCGAACCTCCTCAAAAACTTCTTATCAATAACAAATGCACCCTCGGGGTATTCTTGAGCCTCAAGATACCTCTTTACCTCATGAAACCAGGGTTTATCTGCTACCTCTTCAGTCTCAATGTCACAACAATATGCAGGTTCGTCCAACCTCTCAATGGTAATCTGGGGAGCTTCATTTTCCCATCTGACCTTGAACATAGAAGACATCGTAGCTAGCGCATCCTCCAATTGATTCTCCTCTCTAAGGAAGTGTTCAAAGGTTATCTCCTCGAAGTGCGGAAGCAGAGTCAATACATACTCCTTGTAAGGAATAAGATTTGGGTGTTTCGTATCCCACTCGCCTTTGATCTGACTGATCACGAGAGCGGAATCTCCGAAAACACTTAAGAACTTAATCCTTAGGTCAATAGCTGCTCGAAGGCCCATGATGCACGCTTTATACTCCGCCATGTTGTTGGTGCAGTTAAAACATAGTCGGGCGGTGAACGGAGTATGAGAGCCTTCAAGAGATATGATCACGGCGCCAATGCCATTACCCAAAGCGTTTGAAGCTCCGTCAAAGTACATAGACCATCAGGATCCTTCCTCAGGTCCTTCATCCGGTCCAAGTGTTTCACAGTCAGTCACCAACATGATATTCTCATCCGGAAACTCAAAGTTCATAGACTGGTAATCATCCACTGCCTGATGTGCCAAATGATCTGCCAACACACTTCCCTTGATTGCTTTTTGGGTTGTGTATTGGATGTCATACTCAGTCAAGATCATCTTCCATCTTGCTATTCTTCCGGACAAGGCAGGCTTCTTGAAGATATACTTGACTGGATCCATCTTTGATATCAATAGAGTAGTGTGAGTCAGTATATACTGTCATAGCCAGCGAGCAGCCCATGCCAAAGCGCAACAAGTTTTATCAAGCAACAAGTATTGGGTCTTGCAGTCGGTAAACTTTTTTCTAAGGTAATAAATAGCATGCTCTTTTCGGCCAGACTCGTCATGCTTCCCCATCACACACCCCATCGAATTGTCGAGTACTGTCAAGTATAAGATCAAAGGTCTCCCTTCAAATGGAGGCATCATAATAGGCGGCTATTGGAGATATTCTTTGATCCTTTCGAAAGCGGCCTGACATTCATCGTTCCATCTTACCACTTAATATTTCTTCAGCAGCTTGAAGATCGGCTCACAAGTAGCAGTGAGGTGTGAAATGAATCGGGAAATGTAGTTCAGACGTCCCAAAAAGCATCTGACTTCCTTTTCTGTTTGGGGATCTGGCATTTCCTGTATAGCCTTCACCTTTGCGGGATCCACTTGAATACCTTTATCGCTAACGACGAAACCCAGCAGCTTACCATACCTTACCCCAAAAGTGCACTTGTTCGGGTTTAACCTCAGCTTGTACAACTTCAACCTGTCAAATAGCTTCTGGAGATGGTCAAGATGTTCCTCTTCAGTCTGGGATCTTGCAATCATGTCATCAACGTATACCTTAATCTCATGATGAATCATGTCGTGGAACAAAGCAACCATGGCGCGCTGATACGTTGCCCCAACATTCTTCAATCCAAAAGGCATGACTTTGTAGCAAAAGGTACCCCATTGAGTAACGAACATTGTCTTCTCCATGTCCTCGGGAGCCATTTTAATCTGATTGTAACCAAAAAAACCATCCATAAAAGAGAAGACCTTATGCTGTGCGGTGTTGTCAACCAGAACGTCGATATGAGGCAGAGGGAAATCATCCTTAGGGCTTGCCCTATTTAGATCCCTATATTCAACACACATTCGAACCTTACCATCTTTCTTCGGCACCGGAACCACGTTGGCAACCCACTGTGGGTAAGAAGTGACTGCTAGAAAACCGGCATCAAACTGTTTCATAACCTCAGCCTTGATTTTCTCAGACATCTCTGGGTGCATTCGACGAACTTTCTGTTTCACTGGAGGACAATCTTCCTTAGTTGGCAATCGGTGCACCACAATGTCGGTATCCAATCCAGGCATATCAACATAAGACCAGGCAAAGATCTCAACATAGTCACGCATCATCTGTATCAACCGTTTCTTAACACTAGGCTCCAGATTTGCATCGATCTTGACCTCTTTCTTGTCTACCTCTGTACCCAGATTTAATGTTTCCACAGGCTCTTCGTGCGGCTGTATGGCCCTCTATTCTTAAAGTAACAGTCTAGCAAGTTCACCAGGCACTTCACAATCATCCTCACCTTCGTCCTCGGCTTGGTTGATCAGACTTTCAAAGTCATAATTGGCAGTAGCAGAGTCATTATCAGTGGGATCCAGAGTGGATGTAGACCTGTATATGTGAGTGTGTGTAAGACAAATAGCTGTTTTGCAAGATAGAAAAGAAAAAACAAGGAGCACAAAATTCGTAATGCAAGAAGACGTCCAATGCTTTTATTTATGATATATGGAGATGACAAATATAAAGCCCTCACAAACAAGCCCCGGTGTCTCGGGCAAGGCACCGGGCTGTAAAGTTTTAAACTGTCTGTTACAAATCCAAAACAAAAGTCTATTACTGTGTAATAAAAGAAATGGGCACGAAGTCCTTTGCCGTCCAATTTCTTAATCCACCATCGATAGTCGGGTAAATCCAGCTTTCGAACTTTGACTCTTCCACATCATCTTCAATTGCATTGACTCCTGCGTCATGTTTTGGCATAGGTGCCGTTATGACATTGGGCTTTTCTGGCGCTTCAAACTCAATCTCCTTAGTATCGATCAGATCCTGCACTTTATTCTTCAAAGCCCAGCAGTTATTGGTATCATGCCCTGGGCTATCAGAGTGATGAGCACAACGGGCGTTCGGATTATACAGCGGTGATGTGGTGTTGGGATTCTTTGGAGCCTCCTTCAGAATCACCAAGTTGGTCTTCAACAATTGCGGCAGAATTTGAGATTGAGTCATACTGAGCCGAGTATACTGCCTTTGCGGTCTCTCTGCTCTTTGCTGATTGTTGTGTTGTGGGGAAACCGTTGGTCTTGAAATAACTACCGCATTAACTTCTTGGCGGCGCTCAGGTCGATTTTGTCTCCTCGAGCTGTAAACTGCACTAGACTCCTTCTTGAAAGGCTTCTTCTCTATACTTAACGAAGCACCTTTCTGTATCTTGCCGCTCTTAATACCGGCTTCAACCCTCTCCCCAGTCATAGTCAACTCAGTGAAACCAGCCGATGAACTTCCGATCAAATGATTGAAATACGAACCAGACAAAGTCCCAAGAAACATATCCACCAACTCCCTATCAGCCAGAGGGGGTTGGACTCTACCAGCAAGATCTCTCCACTTCTGAGCATAATCCTTAAAGCCTTCGCCTGTACCCATAGACATACCCTGGAGTTGGGTACGCGTGGGAGCAAGGTCGGCATTATACTAGTATTGCTTGTAAAAAGCAGCTGCAAGATCCTCCCAGTTGCGGATATTAGCTCCTTCTAGTTGATAGAACCATTCAAGTTGAGTCCCTGACAGACTATCTTGAAATAAATGAACCCAGAGGTTCCTGTCAGCAATATATGGTTGAATCTTTTTTACATACGAGCGAAGGTGTAACTTCGGACAGGAGACTCCATCGTACTTAGCAAAGACAGGAGCTTTAAACTTGTGTGGGATCACCACCCCAGATGCCAAACCCAAATCTTCGAAGTCCAACCCAGGTATCTTCTGGATCTCCATTGCACTTAGCCGGTCTTCAAGTTGCTTATACCTATCCTCAGCAGGAGGATACTGGTCTTCATCAAAATCAGTGTCATTGTCAGAAACCACAGGGCTAGGACCCTTCCTTTCCTCTTTATTCTCCCCCCTCCAGATGAGTGAGACAAATCAACTTCCTCTCGCAACCTGTTCCCAAATCTGTGACCCATATTCAAGAGGACCGTCTTCTTCTTCTTCTTCTTCTTCTTCTTCTTCTTCTTGTCCTTCAAGATAAGAGTCTTCAAATCTTTTTGCCCCTTGGCCAGGTTCAAGAACATTTCCTGGAACTGAGCATTCTGAGCTTACAGAGCCTTGATGGCTTGATTAGTAGATGTTTCAGAAGACATGTTGTGCTAAAATAAACAGCGAAGAAGATGAGAAACCTGTAAGGGTACCTGTAATGAGGTGCATGGGAATGGAACGCGTATGAAATGATTTCAAAGACTTAGGGAGATTCAAATTTGTAAACCAAAATGAAACACACTTTATTAGGTTCCAACTTGAAACAATGTTTAACAAATGCCTTTAAGGCGTTACAAAAGAAATACTGAAAAGAAAATCTAAACTAGAAATATCAAAAGACATCAGCGCTCCCATGGTCGTTTTCCTTCCGTGCTGACATAATTGTTGATTGTCCTCTCAGTCTCCAACTGCCTTGTAAGCCTCAAGATCTTCCATTCTTGCTCATGATACTTCTCTCTGTAAGTATCCCGTTCTTCCCTTAGCTGGATCCAAGACCTCTTCAATGCCCCAATATCAATAGGCATGTATGGATGGATGACCGTACAAGGAACCCCTTCTTCATCAGCATGCTCTACAATCACTGGCAAAATGGCTTCGTATGGCATCCCCAACTTTTGAGCACGGGCTCGAACCCACCGGAGATACGATTGCATCGGGAGAGAAGTCTTCATTCCTAGATCATGCGGATCAGACCTGTTAACCCTATCCCAAGCTCGTATAAATCTGCGGCGATGTCCCTCAACATCCCTCTGGAAGTCAAAGACAATGTTTGAAAGCAGCAGCTCATGAGGACCGTCCCTTCGAGCTCGTCCAAACTGTCGCAAGGCCAAACAAGGATTATAGGCTATTCCTCCTCTAATTCCCAGCAATGGAACATTGGGGTATTCCCCACACCGATCAATGAAAACTACTTCTTCCATATCTTTAGTACTCCAAATGATGTCTGTGTGAGCAAGGGACATAATTCTGTAGGCCCAACCCATTCCTTCCTCATTCTTCAATACAGATTTTGGGAGGTGAGAAATAAACCACCTCGCCAGCAGCGGTGCACAACACATAAGGGTTCCCCTTCTCTGAGCGGTACGAGCATAAAGAGCATGTATAATGTCACCTAAGAGAGTGGGCAATGGATTACGGGACATGAAGATCTTGATTGCGCTCACGTCGACAAAAGAATCTGAATTAGGGAACAGAACCAAGCCATAGATGAGGAGTGCCAGGATGTCTTCAAATGCTTGAAAGTCCAAACTATCCCAAAACTGTTGAGCTTGATCAATCAAGAACTTAGCCAGGAAGCCTTTAACCCCACTCTGAATGTCCCAGTTAGACACTACATCAGCCTTTGTCAGATGGAGGGCTGAAGCAATATCCTCTGGCCTAGGAGCTATCTCCAAACCTGTAAAGGGTGTCTGCTATAGAATAGATATGCCAAGTAAATTAGAGAACTCCTCCAAAGTAGGGACCAACTGATAGTCCGGGAAGGTAAAACAGTGATGCAAAGGATCGAAGAGATGGAACAAGACGCTCATCATTTGCTCATCCAACTTGGAAGTGACCAGGCTGAGGAGATGACCATGTCTTCTAACAAAGGAAGAGGTATCGGGAACCTTTGAAACCAACTCTCTATGTTGAGCAGGGATTTGTACGAAGCTGATGCGAATGGTATTTCTGCGCATAGAGGTTATGATCTGCAAAACAGAACAAAGATGAATCCCCTCGGTCTTTGAAATGGTTAGTATAATAGAATATGAATGCGATGTCATGATAAAAACACACCACATGTATCACATATAGCAAACATGGTAAAGGCACACAAGTCACACAATAGCCCTTAAATTTTAGGCTGGCATGGAGTTTAGGTATTACCCTCTTTCAATTTAGTTGGTCCAACCTGTCCTAGTAATAGTAACTGGGTTCTAGAGGATCTCAATATCACTGACCATCCTCGATCGGTCATAATTCCAGTTTGGCAACCTTTTCTTGCGGCCAGAATCATCGCGAGAGTATGGTCTCAATGAGTGTAGCATACTGCTACTTTTCTATGGCCAAGTTGGTCAATTATAGGTTCTAAGGTCAGTTGATGCTTAATGACTCCTTAGCAGCCCCATACTCTCCTTGTTCCTCCACAAGGGATATCAGTACCAACTAAAGTGTCACACCAACGTAGCTACTACTTCAACCGTATCAGTCTACACCGTACAGTTCCCTCACAGTCTATTGCTACTTACCTAAAAGGTATCCCCAGATCCGGGTTAGGATCTATAGTAACTCCGATACAAAGCCCACAAACTAAAGCAATCAAATCAAGCAATTGAAAACAATATGATGAATTATTCCTAAGGTACACCCCACTTATTAAGTCCCCAGCAGAGTCGCCAAATCTGTGATATGGTGGCCAGAACCGGGACGTGTTTTCCCTATTTCGTTAAGGAAATTTGCTGGTTTGCGTTTTGCGTTTGTGTTCGCAAAATGTCGCGGTAAGCAAGAGTCACCACTGACTTTTATTTTATCCAACAAGGAAAGGAAAAAAACACAGGAAAATTCCTTTTTTGAGATATTTCTGAGTACGGGGGGTAGATTATAGAAAGCGAAGGTATTATCACCCTCTCTATCCGTAGTTATCTACAGACTCTTAGGTACTTGCTCATCATTTTCAAAATTGTTTTCTTTGTGTTTGTGGGCTTTGAAAAGTTTTTGTTTTAACTTCGATTTAACTCTTGCTTCTGTCTTCAAGAGTGTAATGAAGTGTTTTTGAAAACTTTGTTTGTAAAGGAGTGTAAGTGTGGAAAAGTTTGTTTTGATTGAGCAAGTACTTAAGAACTAATCTACCTACTCGAAAAAAGAATCGTTCTATGTTCGTTTCCTTTAGACAGCACTATCCCACTATTAGTGAGTAGGTAGCATCATCGTTGGAGTTTTGAGGGTCAATTCGAAAGGGACGTACGGTCACTAAAGCAATGTTAGGACGTGTTAGTAATAACCCTAATGTCTTAGATCAATTTATTCGAGGCAACAATTCCGAGGCAACCATTCCGAGGCAACTTTTCTGAATTGGGACTTTGATCTTTGCTTAGACAAAAGGACGACCACTAAAGCATCCTATACTCAATGACCATTTACCGAAGGCAACCAAGTGGGAGTGTACCCTAGGAGTGCGCATGTGCGAGTGATTCAATTTCAGATTATTTATCTTTGCACATTTAGGGTGATCTAACTGTTTTAAAGTTAACATACATTCTTGTCATGCAAACCCTAATTATTCATACATCTAGCAGTTAATAATTTGCGAAATTTAAAATGCGGAATTTAAACTACACTATTACAAGGCTTCGGATATTTACATAGCCAAAAACAAACCCTTTGAAAATAAAGTGATAAATAGAAATAAACGTCCTAATTAACTATTACAAACTGTGAGCAGATACAATAATTGGGAAAAAATAATAATAAAGCGCGCGAGAAAAATTAGATCGGATGCGAACTAGGGTTTTGACCCTTCTAACCTAATTAAAAGAAAAAAAGTTTTTTTTTGTTTTTTAATATAAGAAATAAGTTTTCTAAATTAAATATGCAATTAATTAGTGATTAATTAGTAAAAATAATTAAATGACCTATTTTTGGTTTTTGGTTATTTTAGGAAAAGATAAAAAATTAAATTAGTAATAAAACCTATTTACTCTAATTAATTTTAATTATTTGCAAAAATAAATTAAAGTTATCTAATTTAATCAAACCTAATTAAATTAATTAATTTATTGATGAAAAATAATGGCTAAATCTAATTGGTGAGAAATAATATTTTGTGATTTTTTGATAAAAAGAAAATAATTTGATTGGTTAGTAAATAAATAAATAAAACAATTAAATGAAATAAAATAAAATATAAAAGAAGATAGAGATGTTGGGCCTGAAATTAGGGTTGTAAAGAGCAGAATCTGGGCCCATTTGAATGAGATCCGTTTGACTTTTTGATTCCAGTGCATACGCATTTGACTTGGTTTATGGTGGTCTCTCCTGGATGGCCATCAGATTTGACCATCTGGTCACTTGGCGTGATTGATTGTGAGGGTGTATGGTGGACCCTGGGCTTGCACATGCATGAGATCCTGAAAATAAAAATATTATGGAGAATTTGGGGGACCTGGGATTCGAACCCAGACCCCAAGGCAATTTCCAGCGCTGCACTCACCACTGCACCACTTTGCTTTTGTTATACATATAATGGAAAATAATAATAATATATAAAACAAAGAATTATTGGAAATTTTGCGCGAAAATTCAAATGGCCAAATCAGATGAGGCCACGTCTTCGTCCCTGTTCTTGGATCCGTTGGTAAAAGTGAAATACTTTTATCTACGGACGTTCATCCGTAGCTACAACCTTGTGCATTCTCAAAATCAAGCACAAACATGATAAATGAAAAACAAAGCCATGGTTGAATTCATCTGGTCATTCTGAACACAAAGGTACCCTTCATCAAAGCTAATTTCACATGTAGATAAAAACCCTAATTCGAAGCTTCGAAACCTAGCCATGGTGAAATCTTGTATAGGCTATATAAATGCAATTAAATCATACAGTAAGCTTGCATATGTCTTATAGATCAAAAATATGTGACTAATTCATGTTAACAATGCCTATATCATGAGATTCTAATTCAAGAACAGAGCTATGTCGTGAGCGACTTACATTGCAATTTGGGGCTTCAAAACGCTTGGTTTTGATTGCTTTAGCTTGCTGAGACTTCTAGGAATCGATTGGGATAGGCAAAGAGTCTTGAGGATGCCTCTAAGTGTAAATTCGATCTACCACTTTTCTTAATTTTTTTCAATGTTGCTTTGCTTGCTGCGCCTGTTTCTAACCTCTCATTTAGGTCTGGCCTCGTTCTATATGTATTAGTGAAGGGATTAGGGTTGATAACTACTCTCAATCTTCCCCCATCAATGATTTGGATATTTGATTTGATTCACTTTGAAAACTTTCCAAATTTGGCCTATTTCCAATCTTTTTGTGCACACATGCCTTGATACGAGTTTGAATGACTAGATAGCTGTAATTGGAACCTGAAACAAGCACAAAATCTCTTACTTTCAATATTTTGGATTTTATTTGATTTGTTTTGATTTAAATTGAATTAATTCAAATAAAAATCAAAATAAATAATAAAAATAAGATATGGACAAGTGGAAAAGGATAGAGTTCGTGGACTATGTTTCCAACTCAAAACAAGTGAAAAAGATTGGGCCCATTTGGCAAAATTTGAAGTTTTGGGCATAGTTGACTTTTGGCAATTTTGCAAAAAAGGTCAACTTCACCAATGCATAACTTCCTCAATTTTGACTCTTTGGAGATGTTCTTGGACTTTTTAGAAAGATTGAGATGTCCTATAATCAACCCTTTTGGTCTCATCTCAATTTGATATTCCATTCTCATGTATGAAGCTTTGACAAAAAAGGTGTTTTTGTTGACTTTTCAAAATTACCTATAATGTCCAAATTCATAACTTCTTGTGAGTGCATATTTTGAACTTGGGAGCTGAAGATGGATTGTAGGGAATTGCATCCTCTTCAAAATGAGCTTTGGATTGGTCATTTCTCATAAAGTATGAGAAAGTTATGCTTGTTCAAAGTTGAGTTGACTTTTCCTACAAAACCCTAATTTAGCAACTTTTGGTTCTTGAGGAATTATGAGCAATCCTTGATGAATCATGATCAAACCTTGATCTAATGATGAAATATACTTCAAAATGAGGATGTTGACCAAAAATATTGAAGTTTGACTGTATGTGGGTCACATTTGACTTTTGCCCTAGCACAGTCGACTTTTGGGCTTTTGAGCAATTGATTGAGCAAACTTTCTCTACAAGGCTTGAAACTTGACATGGATGACCTTGGGAACATATTAGGAAAATGTTGAGCATTTGGGATCCCTTGGAATCAAGTATCTTGATGCAACATGAAACCCTAATTTGGGGTAGATTGCCTTAGGAGAGAGCTTGTCTGGCCAACCCTTGGACTACCTTGAGCAACTTGAAGATCTTTCTTGAAATATTTTGAGAAATATGGGAGGGAAAATTTTGGGGTACAACAGATTCCATTATTGAGGAAGAACTTTGTAACGAACCTTCTCAGAAACTTCTTATCATTGACAAATGCCCCTTCGGGATACTCTTGAGCTTCGAGATACCTTTTGACTTCGTGAAACCAGGGTTTACCTGCCACTTCTTTGGTATCGATCTCACAGCAGTGTGCTGGTTCATCCAACCTCTCAATGGTAATCTGGGGAGCTTCATTGTCCCACCTAACCTTGAACATAGAAGACATGGTAGCTAGCGCGTCTGCTAACTAGTTCTCCTCTCGTGGGAAATGTTCGAAGGTTACCTCCTCAAAGTGTGGGAGCAACGTCAATACATACTCTTTGTAAGCATCAGATTCAGATGCTTCGTATCCCACTCGCCTTTGATCTGACTTATCACCAAAAAGGAATCCCTGAATACACTCAAGAACTTGATCCTTAGGTCGATAGCAGCTCGAAGACCCATGATGCACGCTTCATACTCCGCCATGTTGTTGGTACAGTTGAAACATAATCAGGCAGTGAACGAAGTATGACAGCCCTCAGGAGATATGATTACAGCGCCGATGCCGTTACCCAGGGCGTTCGAGGCTCCATCAAAATACATAGACCATCGGGATCCCTCCTCAGGTCCTTCATCCGGTCCAGGTTCTTCGTAGTTAGTCACTGTGATCGGTGGAAATAGAACTGATTGTTTAAAGCTGGTTTCGCGAAATGTCGTGGTAAGCAAGAGTCGCCACCGTCTTTTATGTTCTCCAACATGGAAAGGACAAAAGCACACCAAAATTCCTTCTTTGAGAATGTTCTCGGTTCGGGAGGTAGATTTATAGAAAGGGAAGGTACTAGCACCCTTTCTATCCGTGGTTATCCACGGGCTCTTAGGTACTTGCTCTTATGTTTTCAAAATGGTTTGCTTTTCAAGTGTGTGTGGGTTTTGAAAAAGTTTCGTTTGAAAGATTTCTAAGTAACTCTTGTATCTGTCCTCAAGAGTGTATGAAAAATTTGTTTTGAAAACTTTTTGAAAGTGTCAGTATGAAAATTTTGTTTTGTTTGTTTTGAAAAGAGCAAGTACCCACGAGAATCTACCTACTCTAAGGAATTAGGCTGTGTAAGAGTCCTTTAAACAGTGCTATCCCACTATTGAGAAGTAGGTAGCACCATCGTTGGAGTTATTCGGGTCAATTCGATTATAAGGGACAGTGTGGTCACCGAAGCAATAGTAGGACACCTTAGAAGTAACCCTAATGTCCTAGATCCTTTTTTATTTGAGGCAACCGTTTCGAGGCAACTGGATCTCTAGACAGGAGGGCGACCTCTAAAACACCTTATACTTGACGACCACGTTCGAGGCAACGAGTGAGGCGTACCCTAAGAGTGGCATGTGCTTGTGTGTTGTTTCAGTTAAGGTTTATCTTTGATCATGCATTTGTGAGCTACGGGTTGATTTTAATTTGTCATTCAGTCTTGCATGCATTGTTAACAGTTAAGAGTGCGGAAAATAAATTGCGGAAATGTAAATCTAACTATTACAAGGCGCGGGTCTATACATCGCCAAAAACAAAAACCCGTTTTGGAAAAGTGCGAGAAAATAAAGAAATAAAGCGATAAAACCTAATTAACTATTACATTCCGGAAACAGTTACATAATAATCAAAAATAAGAATTAAAATGCGAAAGAAAACTAAATCATGACGTCCTAGGGTTTTGACCCTTTTGAGAAATAAAGAAAGAAATTTTTAGTCCTTTTTTGCAATTAAATCAAATATTAAACCTAATTCATTAATTAATTATTTAAGAGAAAAAGAATATTTTTGTGGTTTTATGTTTTTTATGAAAATAAAAATAAAAGGAATTAAAAAGTTAAAAGAAAAAACCCTAATTCTAATCTATTTTAAGTTATTGAGAAAAACAATTAAAGTTGACCTAATTTTAAAAGGCTAAATTAATTAATTTACATTTTTATTTACAAAAATAATTATTAAGGTGAAAGTTAGTAATAATAATAATAATAATATAAGTATTTACATTTTAATGGTCTTGATTTATTATGAAAATAATATTAGTTAGTAATAATAGTAATAATAATTAATAAAAAGAAATTATAAAGAAAAGAAAAACAAAAAAAGTAATAAAACCAGTGGGGGTGTTGACCCAAGAATGGATGTGAAAATTGCAAATCTGGCCCATTAAGCACAAAGTCCTTGTTGACTTCTGGAATCAGGTACGTGCTCATTGACTTGGAGCATGGTGTGGAGCACCCTTTGGCCTTTGGATTAGTCTGTTGAGACACTTGGCGCCCTGATTTGTAAGGTTTATGGTGGAATACATGGAAAGCGCTGCATGAGAATTTGTTAGAAAAAATATGAAACAAGGTTTGAGGGACCTGGGAATCGAACCCAGGTCCCAATGGTTGATAGACAGCGCATTCACCACTGAGCCATGTGCCTGTAATTGTTAATACAATAAACAATGAAATTATTATGTAAATAACAACGCGTGTATTGCAAAACAACCAAAAAGCGCGCGCCATTTGAATTCTCCATAAGCCAGCTGACACGTCCTTCGTCTTCATCCTTTTCCCTGTAAAACAAAAACAATTAGCGGGGGTTTTTAACCCCCACAAAGCAAAACTGCCAATAATAGCGAATAGGTCCCTGAGCTATATAAATTGGGCGCGATAGTCTTATTCAATTCGTCTTGTCCAGGCGGTTTCAACCATATGCGTGAGATAGTCCAATTTTACTGTATGTGGAAAGCCCTAATCTGAGAGCTCTGAAACCCTAGATTTCATTAATGGTGTTTTGCGTTTCAGGGCACCATAAGGCAATTAATCAATACCAAAAGCTTCAGAATGATGTTAGCAATGCAAAGCAATAATCAAAACATGTTAATGATGCATAAAACTTGAGTTTCGATTATGGAAAAGAATGGTAAACCGTGTGACTGTTTGAGGTGATTCCTGGAGCTTTATGGCTTGTTTTGGATTGCAACGCGTTCCTGAATGTCCCAGCAATGTATTGGAATCGTTCTAAGGCTTTGAATTGGTCTGCAATATGAAAAACAGTTTCAAGCTTTCTTTGAATTTTTGGAATTTGGCTATGGTTCTTGCAGCAGCTTTGCACGTCCATGGAATTAGGTTTGACTTCAGCATATATAGTACAATAGAATTAGGGTAAATCTTGCACAAGAAATCCTTTGAATTCATGTTTTAAATATTTGATTTCAATCAAATCTTTTTGCATATTTTTGATTGACAAAACTTGCCAAACATGGAGATTTTGATGTCCTTGATGTGTACACGAATTTCCAGCTTGCCCTGATCTTATTTGCTCCACAAAAGATTTGAAAAACATATCTTTTGAATTTTCCTACAATTAAATCAATTAAATGAATTAAATGAATTATTAATCAATTAAAAATCCAAATTATTAATAAAAATAAGAAAATAGTTCAATTTAAGTTCAATGGGTCGTGCATAGGCTTGGACAATGTTTCAAGAAAGAATTTGAGGCCCATTAGCAAAAATGAAGTGTTTTAGGCAAAGTTGACTTTTGCAAATTCCCAAAAATTTCCCAACTTCGAATTTTTTTTATTAATAACCATGTATTAAAAAAATATTTCGCAAATAACCGGGTTTCAGAAAAAATTACGCAAATAACCATGTTTCAGATGGCTCCACAAAGGAGGAGCCATCTCAATTGGCGCATGCACCTAGGGTTTTGCCCTAGGCGCCATCTCACTTGGCGCCTCCCTTGGCTTTTAGCCAAGTGAGATGGCGCATGCTCCTTAAAAATGAGAGGAGGCGCCATCTCACTTGGCGCCTAGGACAAAACTAGGGCAAAATGCTGTTTTATAAATAATTCGTCCATTTCTTCGAAATTTCTCACACTTTCTCGCACTGTATTTTTATTTTGTACTCCGTTATTTGCGTAATGACGTCGCCTATGATTTTTAGCAGAGATGGTTAAGTTATATTCTCCGCCACGAAACCTGCGATGAAAATGAAATTCTGGCACATTCACTCCATGGAGCGTCTGAAGCGGGAGTTGATGCGGTGGCTAGATGGAGACATCGCAAAGGGGGAAAAAATTCGAAGGATCCAGCGAAAACGAACAACAACCTCGCATGCGACAGGAAGACCTAATGTGTGGTTGGAGGAAGTCAAAACAGACAGTGATGTAATGCTGATGATGCATGGGTCAGATGAAATTGTGTTAACAGTTGTAATTTCCTAGATTGAATATCGTTAATCACTGTTGTACGTAAAAACCCTAATGTAATTTCCTAGATTGAATTTCCTAAATTGTGTTAACAGTTTTATTAACGGAAAACCCTAATGTTTACAACACAAATATTGAAAAGATTTATTGTATTACAATATTTATGTGGTCGAGCCAGACGCCCGATTCGGATAGTTTTTGCGATTGTGTCCGACCTGACGGCATAAACCACACTTTCTTTCCAACCTATCAAGATCGTCCATTTCTGTTGTGATGAGCCTACTTTTGGGACGACCCTTCTTGTTCCTTCGCATTTGGTCATTGTGCCAAACTATATCGCCGTTGTATTCAGGCCAATAATCCGGTTTTGCCACCAAAGGAAAGTTGTTGTTGTAAACAGTGAGCAACGTTTCAGATTTGTAAACGTTTGAGAGCAGTTGAAGCGCGTCTTGATGGGTATGAGCACAAGCGGCAATGACATGAGAGCAAGGCATACGAAATGCTTGAAACCTGCCACAATCGCACCATTGAGAAGGTAAAATGACCCTGTATTCTTGTCTTGGCAGGCCTTCATTATGGTCGATTGTCTCTTTCACAATGAAGTTGTGGCTGTGTCGGTCAAACCGTGTAACCATGTGAGTGTTGGCTTTAGCACTTTCAGCCTTAATGTATTTCATCCAGCTTTCACTCCATAGTTGTCCTGATTGCAACACCGCATACCATATTTCACCTCTTTTGGCAAATAACGCAGCCATCCTAAAATACGTGGATTTTACCAAGGCAGTGATTGGGAGGTTTCGTATGCCCTTGAATACCCCATTCATTGATTCAATAAGATTCGTTGTCATATGCCCCCATCTTTGGCCATTGTCGTATGACCTAGTCCACTTTTCGACCGAAATATTGTCGATCCACATACCGGCTTCTGGATTAGACAAACGGATCTCGTTGCGGTAATATTTGAATGTGGGTTGTGTCAATGCATATCCCACATTCATAACCGCTTTCCTCAATGTTTTGTCCTTGACCTCCCTCGAGAAATTCTGGACGATATGCCTGACGCAATAGACATGCGTAGAAGGAGGGTCATGCCAACCATTTGCTGGATTATTGTAGGCACTTTCAATGGAGGCATGTCTGTCCGAGATCAAATAGAAATCCGGTTGAGGAGCCACGTGTGTCCGAAGATTTTTCAGGAAAAAGCTCCAAGCACCACCGGTCTCCCCCTCGACAAGGGCAAACGCAACGGGGAAAATGTTGTTGTTGCCATCTTGTGCAACTGCCATCAATAGCGTGCCTTTGTACTTCCCATACAACCAAGTCCCGTCAATTTGTAGAATTGGTTTGCATGATGCAAACCCTGTGATGCATGGTTGAAATGCCCAAAACACGCGACTGAATATTCCGTTGCCATGCAGTAGACTACCATCTTGGGCGTACGCTGGCAATGTTTCCAGAACATAAACACTACCTGGAGAATATGTCTTGAGTGCATTCAGGTAGCGGGGAAGTTCTCGGTATGACTCCTCCCAGTTTCCGTACACCCTTTCAATCGCCTTAGTCTTTGCTAACCACGCCTTACGGTAAGACGAAGTGTAGTTAAAAACCATGGTGATGTGGGAGATGATTGTTTTCACCTTCAAAGATGGGTCGTTGCTGACCAGGGGTAGGATTTCTTGACAGATTAGATCATGGTTGAGTTTTCGGTGGTCCTGTGATTGAGTGGAACTTACACAAGTGTGGGTAGTCATGGAACCTATGACCCAGCAGTCACCTCTTAATCTGTATGATGCGGTCAGCTTGAACATACAGTCAGGGTGGACACACTTGATCTTGTACCTTTCCGGGTTGACACGATCCACCTTAAAATCAACCGAGTTGAGCATGTGAAATTTTTTAATGGCCCTGATGCATTCCTCTCTGTTACGAAACTTGTCCTTCTCTTTTAAATTTTCATCTGACTGCATATACGGTTTGAAAAACAAGTCAGTAGAAGGTTCATCTCCGCCCATGTTGAAGTTTGTCATGTGCGGAGGTGGTGTGTAGATTTTGTCTGTAGGAATACTCGGGATGCCATCATCGTCAGAATCATCGTTCACCATTTCATCAAACTCTAACTCGTTATCTTCTTCTTCATCATCAACTGCATCTACCTCATCTTGTTCATTCTCCAAAGGATCAACCTCCTGTGTCACCGGAGGCTCTACCTCCTGTGTCACCGGAGGCTCTTGAAGCAAAACGTACAACTCAATAGAGTCGTATCCAGAATAGACATGGCTGGAAATCATGTTCTGGAGATCCTCGTCATCTTGAACTTCAACCTTATAAAAAATTACTTGGTTGTTTCCAAAAAAAACTGGATTCTGATAAAATATCTGGGATACCGGGCCTCGTTCAAGTTTGGCCTCCAAACTTTTCTTGAAGTACGAGAAATTGGCTTTCCCGTTTAAGAGAAATCTAACATTGTCGGTGTTTCTAAACAAAAACCCAACTGTGGGACAAATGTATGTCTCACCGTTGAAATGTGCTTTGACGACAAATTATGGTGAAGAGGCCATTGCGTAGAATTGTTTTAAGGTTTGAAGGTTGGAATGTTTGAGGTTTATTGATTGTATGAAGGTATGAATGCTGGAATGTTTAAAGGTTTGATGACTGATTCGAAGGTTGGAAGATTTGACAGATTATGTGAATCAATGTTATGTTAAACGTAAGGCTAAAAATTTCAATTAAGTAAGGGATGCAACCCCCCAAGGCTGCCAATAATATTACATGCAATAATGAAACCCCATAGGCTGCCACCTATCCTGGCCCTATTCTGCACACATACATGTTTTGTGTAAGACTCCACCCATCAACTCCAATGGCCTTGCATGCAATAAAGAAAGGAATCCCAAAGGCTGTCACGTAGCCTGAGCCTATGCTGTAACAAATGACACCTCTTATTCGCCAAATGGGGTGGCGACACCATTC
This sequence comes from Vicia faba, assembly GCA_948472305.1. NCBI lineage: Eukaryota > Viridiplantae > Streptophyta > Magnoliopsida > Fabales > Fabaceae > Vicia > Vicia faba. The sequence goes on along the minus strand of OX451737.1, from coordinate 407,129,453 downwards.
ATTTTTGTACTCTTTCGCCAAGTCCAATGGCGCCTACCTTACTGTCCAATCGTGATACATGCATGGGCTTATGAAACCCCATAGGCTGCCACCTATCCTGGCCCTATTCTGCACACATACATGTTTTGTGTAAGACTTCACCCATCAACTCCAATGGCCTTGCATGCAATAAAGAAAGGAATCCCAAAGGCTGTCACGTAGCCTGAGCCTATGCTGTAATAAATGACACCTCTTATTCGCCAAATGGGGTGGCGACACCATTCATTTTTGTACTCTTTCGCCAAGTCCAATGGCGCCTCCCTTACTGTCCAATCGTGATACATGCATGGGCTGCCACCTGGCCTGCAAGAGTGACACCTTACATTTTTTGTAAATGCATGCATGCATATGTGTAACCCCCTAAGCATGAAAATGTGACACTTTGCAGGCATGCAAGCACAAGCAACCACTACATCAAACTTATTTGCCTATAAATACATACCTTATGAAACATCTCTCACACCCACACAACTCTCACTCTCTGCTACGAAATATTTCTTAAGTCTATCATACTCTCTATCTCTTCCTAAGGCTTTCATACTCTCAAGCATTCTGAACAATGGCTCTTCTAACAATGGGCGATACTCACAGAGGCACAAGGGAAAACATTGCTGCATTTGTAAGTCTCTTCTTTGGTTATACATTTTTCATACTTCAAATAACGTGTTGTTCATCTTAATTAATCTTACACCTGTTAAATTATGATCTCAGGACACAAAAAGATTCAGAATCCGTTCGCACAACTACCTGGCTCCCGACCCATTTATCGTCCCTTATCTGGAATACGCAGGTTTTGGACATGTGATAAAGATCTCCAACTGCACCATTGACTCAAAGTTCATTCTTGCATTGTTGGAAAGGTGGAGACCGGAGACCCATACATTTCACCTACCAATAGGTGAATGTACCATCACGCTCGAGGATGTGTACATGCTACTGGGCCTCCCTATTGACGGTAAGGTGGTGAACGGGTCGGTTCAACAACCCAACTCACAGTGTGAAGAACTGTTGGGTAGGGATATGGTAGAAGGTGGTGGAGCAAGAGGGCAGGGAATACTACTCACTGACCTGAAACGTCATTATGCAAGTATGGAATTAAATGAAAATTCCTCAGAGAATGACCGATTAGTAAAAGCCAGAACGTATCTTATGATACTTTTTGGTACATTTTTATTTCCCGAAAGTACGGGAAATAGTGTAAATTTTATGTACTTACATTTACTAACAAATTTTGAAAAAACTAGAAAATATAGTCGGGGTTCTGCAGTATTAGCCCACCTATACAGTTCCTTGTGCAAAAACGCAGTCAAGGAAAAATGTACATTTTATGGGTGCGCATTTTTACTACAAGCCTGGGGTTGGTGGAGGATGGAGTCCTTAAACCCCATCAACAACAACACTTTTGGTTTCCCGTACGCAACAAAGTAAGTCATTAAGTTATAGCATTTATAACTATTCTGCTCTTTCCAAAATATATGCTAAAAATAAAATGTTTCTCATTTCCTTTAGGTACTGCGTGAGGGGTATGGATTACGGCAAGAATCCAAGATTCAATGTCGCACTCTACCGGAATCTGTTGGATCACTTAGGCCCAGATGACGTACGTCGTAGCTTTTAACTTTTGTTCATTTTAATTATTTATACATTACTTTTGCGCTAACCTGATTTAAATTTTATCTCAGTTCGTCTGGAGACCATATTTGGGTTTGGGCCATGCTCCAAACCCATAGGATGCAACAACTTGGACTGCAAAGACTGCACTCATTCGGTTCAACATTGTGGAGATGCACCACAGCGACCGTGTGAAGATGCAGTTTGGAATGCATCAAGAGATACCAAGTGATCCAACAGATTTGTCCCCCTGGCATCTTAAAAGGGTCGACGCCCAGTGGGGTCTTACCAACTGGAAAGACTTTGCTCCGGAATGGTGTAAGATGTGGCAGAGGCGTCACCGCTACATCTTGCAATCCCCGGTTTTCCTTACTCAAGGTAACATGCGACACACGGATCAATATATGTCGTGGCACAGGTCGGTTAGTAACCCAGAAATGCACGTGTCTCATCCAAGGTACTTGGTTGACCCACGCACACAATGGGCACAACCCTCGATTCCCCATCAACAAACCCAAAACCCATCAACCTCCAACCAACCCCCAAGAAGAAACAGACCCACAAACACCCAACCACATTCCCCACCACAACACAACTACAATCAAATGCCGTACTACCAACCACAATTACCACCAAACTACCAATACCCGGATATGCCTCAAACCCAACCACAATACCAACCCCAATACCAGCACACCCACATACCCCAGACACAATTTCAGTCTTCCACATATCCCAATATGGCGCCCTCAACATCCAGCCTTAGCCCTGATATGGGAATGTCGAAAGATTATGACCAAGCCGACCAAACCTACCATCAACCACCATATCACCAAACAACCCAACATCCACAATACCAAACACCCCAAGATCCATTTCCTTTCTACCCCCCATACTCAGACGACCAATGCTACCGACCAACCATGGAACCCCACCCACCGCCAACACGACCAAACTTTGAGGGTATGGGTAACCGACTGTACCAGAGCGGATCTTCGAGATATGGAGATCTTACTGATTTTATGGATTCGGACCGCATTGACTTTGCTGGGCCATCAACCTTGCCGCAGCAGGAAACGCGATGGCACCCAGCAAGAGAAAGGCGAGGACGGGGATGCGGAACCGGGGGTCATTACCGGGTTCCGGGGGATCACTGATGTATCTTTTTTTTTCCCAGTATTTTTTGTATCCATTTTTTTACTGTTCTTTTAATGTAATACAGTTGAATGTAATTATTTTTTTTATAATAAAAAGTCCATTTTGTTGATCTCTGTCCAATAGGCAACGCACAGGAAAAAAAATAAAAAAAAATTTTTTTGCCCTAAATTTATACTTAGGCGCCATCTCACTTGGCTTAGGGCATGCCCTAAGCACATAGGCACCAAGTGAGATGGCGCCTCCCTTATAAAAGGAGGTGCATGCGCAAATTGAGATGTCTCCTCCTTTGAGGAGCCATCTCAAACAAGGTTATTTGCGTAATTTTTTCCGAAACCCGGTTATTTGCGAAATATTTTTTTAATACATGGTTATTAATAAAAAAATTCCCCAACTTCTCCAATGCATATCTTGTTCAATTTTGATCATATGAACATGTTCTTGGACATTTTGGAAAGGTCTTGAAGTCCTCTAACCAATTCCTTTGGTCCCATGTCATTTTGATTTACCAATCTCAAGTTATGGTCTTTGACTTAAAGTGCCTTTTTGTTGACTTTTGAAATTGACCTATAATGTAGAAATTGATAACTTTTTGTGAGAGAATTTATTGGACTTGGAATATGAAGATGAGTTTTAGGAAATGTCATACCCTTCAAGATGAGCATTGGATGGGATTTTTCTTATGAACCATGAAAAAGTTATGCCCTGGTCAAGTTACAGTTGACTTTTCAGTTGTCCAAAAATAGAAACTTTTGGCATCTTGATGATTTTTGAGCCATGCTTGAGGAATCATGATCAAGAATTGATCAAATGATGATTGTGGCTTCAAAATAAGATGTTGACCAAAAATTTTGTCTTTTGACTGCCAAATGACCATTTTACCCCTACAGTTGACTGTGGAGCAATTAGGGCTTTTGACTGTGCAACTTGATGCTGTGAGCCTTGAAACTTGGCATGTAGATGCTTGACAATGTGTATAGGCCTATGGGACTTGATTGAGCCCTTGAAAACCTCAACTTCCTTGCAAGAACCAAAACCCTAATTTTGACTGGCTTAGGAGGATGGTTTGACTGTGCAACCCTTGAGCAGACTTGAGCAAATTGAGATGATGCTTGTCAAAACTTTGAAGAATATGGGAGGGAAAATTTTGGGGTACAACAGTTGCCCCTGTTCAATCTTCTAGGACCTGAGGATGTAGATTGGCTTGCGTGCCTTTCGTGATCCGAAGGTGGAAGATGATTGAACACTAGAGTGCCCAGAAATTTGCACTCGCATAGTGGAGTATCAGCAGTGTGACAGCGGGAATGGGCTTACAGATGCCATTCGGAGAGATGATGGATAGGAGGATGGGCTTATAGATGCCATCTGGAAGTGTGACAAAACCTTGTCGGGAATGGGCTTATAGATGCCATTTGGAGTTGTCGATCGTGTAAGAGATTCCTTAGCGAGAACTTGCGTACCTGAGAAAGAAAGATAATTTCATGGCCTGTTACCGGGGTTGATCTTCAAACTCTTCATGTAGATATGCCCTGGCTAGATACAGGTATCGAATCTACAATTGATTGCTCACAGATATGCCCTGGCTAGGTACAGGTATCGAATCTGGAACTCCAAAAGGTTGGTAGGTTGTCTCTACTGACAGGTTATCTCAGAAAAATCTTTAGGGATCGATTTAACTGAACTAGGTTTTGTCTTTCTTGACGAGTTGTCTCTGTGGACGGGTTGTCTTCATGGACGGGTTGTCTTCATGGACGGGTTGTCTTCAATGACGGGTTGTCTTCAATGACGAGGTTGTCTTAAATGGCAGGTTGCCTTTACTGACATGTGTCTATAACGACGAGTGCCTATAACGACGAGTGTCTATAACGACGAGTGTCTATAACGACGAGTGTCTATAACGACGAGTGTCTATAACGACGAGTGTCTATAACGACGAGTGTCTATAACGACGAGTGTCTATAATGACGAGTGTCTATAACGACGAGTGTCTATAATGACGGGTGTCTATGACAACGGGTGTCTATGACGACGGGTGTCTATGACGACGGGTGTCTATGACGACGGGTGTCTATAACGACGGGTGTCTATGACGACGGGTGTCTATAACGACGGGTGTCTATAACGACGGGTGTCTATGACGACGGGTGTCTATGACGACGAGTGTCTATGACGACGGGTGTCTATGAAGACGGGTGTCTATAACGATGGGTGTCTATAACGAAGGGTGTCTATAACGACGGGTGTCTATAGCGACGGGTGTCTATAGTGACGGGTGTCTATAACGACGGGTGTCTATGACGACGGGTGTCTATAACAACGAGTGTCTATAATGACGGGTGTCTATAACGACGAGTGTCTATAATGACGAGTGTCTATAACGACGAGTGTCTATAACGACAGATGACTTTAGGAATTAATTTTAACTGGACTTGTCTTTTTTGGACTGGATTTGTCTTCTTTGACTGGATTGGTCTCTTTTGACTGTATTTGTCTACTTTGACATAGCTGATCATTTAACTGTATCCTTCCTGAAAGGTAAAGGTCAGTCATATGCAATGCGTGATATGGATCAAGCAATGATGTTCTCGACATAAATGAGATTGTATGGCATGATGCATATGTGATGTTTATGAATGTATCTTTCATCTTGGAAAATAAATCCTTGACGAATGCCGGGAGTTTGTTGAATCCTGGGCTGATGTTGAAGAGTAGAGTTCTTCATTTCCGCTGGGGATGATGGTTGCAAGAATAAACCGGTAGGAGAAGATGACTCCGTTGGGGAATAAACTTGCTGAAGGGATTACTCTGCGATGAATACTCTGTGGGGAAAGAGATACTTCGCTGAGGTTTTGATGAGAACTCCGCTGGGGAATCCATTGATAAGTTATTTTGGGGAATGTGATGAACTCCGCTGGGGGATAGGAAGAACTTCGCCGAGGATGATCTTTCCATTGCAATTAGCTGAGGATAACCCAGTTATAGGCCCTGGTAGGGAATAACCTTTGAATAAAGCCAGGGAGATGCGTTCGTACTCTGCAAGGGATAAGCTTCCAAAATCTACTGGGGATAAGTTTCCAGAATCTACTGGGGAGGATAATTCAACTCTCCTGGGGAAACTTTTGGACTGCACTGGGGAAGTGGCTCCACTGGATGTCTGTACTCCGCCGGGGAACAATCTTATACTAAGAATGCCGGGGATGCTTGCTTAGGAACATCTGTATACTCCGTTGGGGAATATTGAGATCTTCTGGGGATACCTAACTTCCTTAAGGATGACAGTAGACTAACTCTGCTTGGGGAGAGTGTTACTGATTTGCTGGGGATACTGTGCCTTCTTATGGCTGATGGGAGACCAACTCTGCTCAGGGAGAGAGCATGGCTGACTCTTGACTTACTCTGCAGGGAGTGAAGGTATCCTGGTTACGTTCTTCAGCCGAATCTACTTTGGTACCTTAAGGACAGAGCAGCGTGTACAGCTTGGATAATTCTTATTGCCCCAACTTCTGTGGGAGAAGAAGGCCTATGGAGGTGCTTGATGACTGCCGATTGACAAATCTTCTTCTGGTAGGCAAGTGACGAGATGACGGAACATAGTCGTCTGCTTTTGATCCCTAACTTTTTCCTAGACCGCCCTTTCGGGTTTTCAGTCCACTGGGATACCCATTTTTTCCCAAGTCGCCTTTTCAGGTTTTCGACTTGCCGGGTGTATATATTTTTTCATTTCATCCCTTATTTTTTGCCCGAACCCTTTTGGTTCGCCGGGAAGCCCTTATTTTTGCCTAGGTGTGTCAACCTAGCGGGTCTTTGATTTTGCGTAGTATTTTTTCGACTATGTCCGTGCTCTCAGAATGCAGGAAGTTGTCCCTGTCAGTAGTGCAGTGTTACCATACCACCAGAAGATCCTCGTTTGATCGTCCAATGCCCCAAGTGACTCAGATGGAGATTTTCCCCAAGCTGGTTGGCCTTTTGAGAGATTCTCCGAATCTTGACTTAACTGCCCCAGATGATGGACAATGATCATGCCATGCCCCTTGATTGGAGGTGCTTTTGTTCACCAGATATTCTTCGTGCGAATTTCTTTGCTGTTTGAACAAAAAGTCATATGCAAACAAAGTTATGTTAAAAATGCAAAGCTTATGTCTGTCTTGACGTTTTTTTTTTTGGAAATGCATTTTTCATAAAAATAAGTGAATTTTTTTTATAAACTGCGATGTCAACTTGTTATTTTACTACAAGCCCTAAGGAGTCAGGATACCTTTCGTAACAGTATGCTTTCGAACTAACCCATGCTTCAGCTAGGACTTTTGAGGGTTATAACGTGGCCTGGTTCATGGTTTAAGAAACAAAGGATAAAGGCTCAAATTTTATTTGTACCCACCCGCTCTTCGTGATGTTCTTCAAACCTAACCTCAACTAATCGTGCATTAGACCTTGTTTGAGTCTTTGCTTTGATATACCGGTGATGGTTCGGATATTGACAATTTATTTGGAATAGGCAGTCATTCCTTTTTTGTTGAGGGTTTGTAGCACCTCTTTCTTTTTGATTTCGTTATCCCTGTTTTTTTCCTGAACTGTTTCTTTTGTGATTACAGTCAGCGGGATGCCCCGGTTTTGTAAGTCTCCTTCATAGGTTTTGACTTATCGGGCTTTTATTTCTGAGAGATAATGACTGCCTGTCTTTATGATTATTCGGAACCATCATTGTCTTTTGCTTTGGAAGGACTCTTTTGATGCCATTCATTGGGCACCTGGGTCACTGAGTGATGCCCTTCATTGTGCACCTAGATCAACTGAGAGAACTACCCTGCCCCAGGTTATGATTAAGGGTTTTAATTTTCGAAAAGAAAAACTCCTACTTCTTTGGCTCAAAGGGGTTGACGAGTGATTATCTTCCTTATGAATCCTAGTGTTTAGGAATTGAAACAATGCCTGTACCTTATCAGCGGGATCTGTTCAAAAGCATACTGTAAATTACGGTATCATTTTCGTCATCCTCCCTCAAGAGGCTTAGAATTTTCAATCAAGAGTTGATCATCACAAAAATATGAAAACAATTTGTATATAGTGAATACGAATTAATTACTTCAAAACAGACATGTGTAATGCATTAATGAAATAACAACGTTTGACATGAATAAAATGTTTTGAACAATCAAAGAAAAATAAAACTTGAACATTCGAATGAACAAATTTTTTTCCAATCCTAGCAATGTTTTGGCAAGGGAGCAGTGATCACATTGGGAGTCTCTGGAGAGTCGAACTGGACTTCCTTTGCGTCAATCAGATCCTGAACCTTGTTTCTCAAAGTCCAACAATCATCCGTAGCATGCCCCGGGCTGTCAGAGTGATAAGCGCAGCGGGCGTTGGGATTATACCTTGAAGGTGTCCTGTTGGGATTCTTAGGAGGGTCCCTTAGAGTTACCAACTTGGTCTCCAGCAACTGTGGCAATATCTGGGACAAGGTCATGCCGAGGGGAGTGAATTGCCTTTTAGGTCTCTCTTCCCTTTGTTGATTGTGACGCTGAGGAGCACCGGCCGGTTTTGAAATAACTACCGCGTTGACAGCACTAGATTCTCTCTTGGATGGTTTCTTCTCAGTGTTCGAGGAGTCACCATTCTGTATCTTCCCAGACTTGATACCAGCTTCGATTCTCTCCCCAGTCAAGATCAGATCTGTAAACCCGGCAGAAGAATTCCCGATCAAATGGTTGAAAAACGGACCAGACAGGGTCCCCAGGAACATGTCAACAAGCTCACGGTCAGTCAAAGGTGGCTGCACCCTTCCAGCAAGGTCTCTCCATTTTTGAGCATATTCCTTAAAACCTTCTCCCGATCCTAGCGACATACCCTAGAGTTGAGTACGTGTAGGAGCGAGGTCGGCATTGTACTGATACTGCTTATAAAATGCAGTAGCCAAGTCCTCCCAGTTACGAATACTGGTTCCATCCAGCTGATAGAACCACTCGAGTTGAGCCCCTGAAAGGCTATCCTGGAAGAAATGGATCCATAGATTCTTGTCTGCAGTGTAAGGTTGGATCTTCCTTACATAAGAACGGAGGTGCAGCTTAGGGCAGGAAGCCCCGTCATACTTCACAAAGGCAGGTGCCTTGAACTTGTGTGGAATTACCACCCCAGAAGATAACCCTAAGTCTCCAAAATCCAACCCAGGCACGCGTTGAATCTTCATAGCACTCAGACGGTCCTCCAATTGTTTGTACCTGTCCTCAGCAGGAGGGTACTGTTCATCATTGAAATCCGTCTCATTGTCGGAGACCACAGGACTAGGAACCCTTCTCTCTTGGGGACCGTCTTTCCCCACGGAGGAAGTAGCTAGATCAGCCTCATTTTGTGATCCATTCCCAGATCTGCGTCTAGGATTGAACAAAATAGTCCTCTTCTTCTTCTTCTTCTGTATCAGAGTCTTCAACTCCTGTTGACCCTGGGCTAGGCTCATCACCAACTCTTGGAACTGGGCGTTATGGGCCTGGAGGGCCTTGATAGCTTGTTCATTGGATGATTCAGGATTCATGATGGTTGCTGAAATAAACAGCGAAGAAGATAAGTGACCTGTAACAAGGGTACCTATAATGCAATGATATGTATGTATATATATGCAATGTTTTCAAGGATCTCGCGGGGTAGACAAGAAAATTATTAGAATTTGGTAGCTTGATTGAAGGAACTTCATGTTGTTGAGGGTCCTTCTTCAAGAGTCAAGGCTCACCATATCGAGTGGGTCATAGCCCCTGACTCAAGTCATCATGTTTTGATCTCCAAACTTGGCTAGAGGAAAATAAATCCCCTTTGCCCCTTGCTAGACATTTTGGTTCATTATGACCTGCATCACAAGCCCTTGAGATCCTTGAAATGGATTAGTCCTTATGCAGGATGTATGCAATGGTATGATGGTATGATATGCGTGGAGTGATGTAAGTAGGCCCTGTAATGAGTCCCAATTAAGGACTGTAAACAAAACCTGCAAGGAACTCGTGTTGTTAGATAACAAGTATGCAAGTAATTCAAGTATGAAGGCACACAAGTCACACAGAGAACCCTTAGAGTTTAGGCCAGCATGACGTTTGGGGTACTACCCTCTTGAAGTTGGTGGGCTCAAAACCTGTCCTATCAAAAGTAACCAGGTTGTAAGGAGCTCAATATCATAGGTTTATTTTCTATGTTCATTGTTTTGATTTAGCCACTGGACTGGCGATCAAAATATTCCAAGAAAACAACACTCAATGAGTATAGTATCGAGTATCTACCAACTTCGGACTGCACCAAAGTCGGTCATCTCACTACCCTAAAGAGGCCAGGATGGTCAAGTAAGGTTCCTAAGGTCAGTTGATGCTTCATGACACCACGCGGCGGCCCCGTACTCTTCTTGACTTGACTCAAGGGTTACCGATACTCACCAAAGTGTCACATCAACGTAGCAACTGCTTCAACCGTGTCGGTATACCCCGCACAGTTCCCTCACAGTTTGTTGCTACCTAAAAGGTATCCCCCAGATCCGGGTTAGGATCTATGAAACTCCCAAAACAAGCCCACAATATTAAAGCAATCAAAACAGGCAATTGAAAACATAAGAGTGGTCTAATCCTAAGGTACACCTCACTTTTATAAGTGTCCCCAGCAAAGTCGCCAGTTATGTGATCGGTGGAAATAGAACTGACTGTTTAAAGCTGGTTTCGCGAAATGTCAGGGTAAGCAAGAGTCGCCACCGTCTTTTATGTTCTCCAACATGGAAAGGACAAAAGCACAACAAAATTCCTTCTTTGAGAATGTTCTCGGTTCGGGAGGTAGATTTATAGAAAGGGAAGGTACTAGCACCCTTTCTATCCGTGGTTATCCACGGGCTCTTAGGTACTTGCTCTTATGTTTTCAAAATGGGTTGCTTTTCAAGTGTGTGTGGGTTTTGAAAAAGTTTCATTTGAAAGATTTCTAAGTAACTCTTGTATCTGTCCTCAAGAGTGTATGAAAAATTTGTTTTGAAAACTTTTTGAAAGTGTCAGTATGAAAAATTTGTTTTGTTTGTTTTGAAAAGAGCAAGTACCAACGAGAATCTACCTACTCTAAGGAATTAGGTTGTGTAAGAGTCCTTTAAACAGTGCTATCCCACTATTGAGAAATAGGTAGCACCATCGTTGGAGTTATTCGGGTCAATTCGATTATAAGGGACAATGTGGTCACCGAAGCAATAATAGGACACCTTAGAAGTCACCCTAATGTCCTAGATCCTTTTTTATCCGAGGCAACCGTTTTGAGACAACTGGATCTCTAGACAGGAGGGCGACCTCTAAAACACCCTATACTTGACGACCATGTTCGAGGCAACGAGTGAGGCGTACCCTAAGAGTGGCATGTGCTTGTGTGTTGTTTCAGTTAAGGTTTATCTTTGATCATGCATTTGTGAGCTACGGGTTGATTTTAATTTGTCATTCTGTCTTGCATGCATTGTTAACAGTTAAGAGTGCGGAAAATAAATTGCGGAAATGTAAATCTAACTATTACAAGGCGCGGGTCTATACATCGCCAAAAACAAAAACCCGTTTTTGAAAAGTGTGAGAAAATAAAGAAATAAAGCGATAAAACCTAATTAACTATTACATTCCGGAAACAGTTACATAATAATCAAAAATAAGAATTAAAATGCGAAAGAAAACTAAATCATGACGTCCTAGGGTTTTGACCTTTTGAGAAATAAAGAAAGAAATTTTTAGTCCTTTTTTGCAATTAAATCAAATATTAAACCTAATTCATTAATTAATTAATTATTTAAGAGAAAAAGAATATTTTTGTGGTTTTATGTTTTTTATGAAAATAAAAATAAAAGGAATTAAAAAGTTAAAAGAAAAAACCCTAATTCTAATCTATTTTAAGTTATTGAGAAAAACAATTAAAGTTGACCTAATTTTAAAAGGCTAAATTAATTAATTTACATTTTTATTTACAAAAATAATTATTAAGGTGAAAGTTAGTAATAATAATAATAATAATATAAGTATTTACATTTTAATGGTCTTGATTTATTATGAAAATAATATTAGTTAGTAATAATAGTAATAATAATTAATAAAATGAAATTATAAAGAAAAGAAAAACAAAAAAAAGTAATAAAACCAGTGGGGGTGTTGACCCAAGAATGGAGGTGAAAATTGCAAGTCTGGCCCAGTAAGCACAAAGTCCTTGTTGACTTCTAGAATCAGGTACGTGCTCATTGACTTGGAGCATGGTGTGGAGCACCCTTTGGCCTTTGGATTAGTCTGTTGAGACACTTGGCGCTCTGATTTGTAAGGTTTATGGTGGAATACATGGAAAGCGCTGCATGGGAATTTGTTAGAAAAAATATGAAACAAGGTTTGGGGGACCTGGGAATTGAACCCAGGTCCCAATGGTTGATAGACAGCGCATTCACCACTGAGCCATGTGCTTGTAATTGTTAATACAATAAACAATGAAATTATTATGTAAATAACAACGCGTGTATTGCAAAACAACCAAAAAGCGCGCGCCATTTGAATTCTCCATTAGCCAGCTGACACGTCCTTCGTCTTCACCCTTTTCCCTGTAAAACAAAAACAATTAGCAGGGGTTTTTAACCCCCATAAAGCAAAACTGCCAATAATAGCGAATAGGTCCCTGAGCTATATAAATTGGGCGCGATAGACTTATTCAATTCGTCTTGTCCAGGCGGTTTCAACCATATGCGTGAGATAGTCCAATTTTACTGTATGTGGAAAGCCCTAATCTGAGAGCTCTGAAACCCTAGATTTCATTAATGGTGTTTTGCGTTTCAGGGCACCATAAGGCAATTAATCAATACCAAAAGCTTCAGAATGATGTTAGCAATGCAAAGCAATAATCAAAACATGTTAATGATGCATAAAACTTGAGTTTCGATTATGGAAAAGAATGGTAAATCGTGTGACTATTTGAGGTGATTACTGGAGCTTTATGGCTTGTTTTGGATTGCAACGCGTTCCTGAATGTCCCAGCAATGTATTGGAATCATTCTAAGGCTTTGAATTGGTCTGCAATATGAAAAACAGTTTCAAGCTTTCTTTGAATTTTTGGAATTTGGCTATGGTTCTTGCAGCAGCTTTGCACGTCCATGGAATTAGGTTTGACTTTAGCATATATAGTACAATAGAATTAGGGTAAATCTTGCACAAGAAATCCTTTGAATTCATATTTTCAATATTTGATTTCAATCAAATCTTTTTGCATATTTTTGATTGACAAAACTTGCCAAACATGGATATTTTGATGTCCTTGATGTGTACACGAATTGCCAGCTTGCCCTGATCTTATTTGCTCCACAAAAGATTTGAAAAACATATCTTTTGAATTTTCCTACAATTAAATCAATTAAATGAATTATTAATCAATCAAAAATCCAAATAATTAATAAAAATAAGAAAATAATTCAATTTAAGTTCAATGGGTCGTGCATAGGCCTTGGACAATGTTTCAAGAAAGAATTTGAGGCCCATTAGCAAAAATGAAGTGTTTTAGGCAAAGTTGACTTTTGCAAATTCCCAAAAATTTCCCAACTTCTCCAATGCATATCTTGTTCAATTTTGATCATATGAACATGTTCTTGGACATTTTGGAAAGGTCTTGAAGTCCTCTGACCAATGCCTTTGGTCCCATGGCATTTTGATTTACCAATCTCAAGTTATGGTCTTTTACTTAAAGTGCCTTTTTGTTGACTTTTGAAATTGACCTATAATGTAGAAATTGATAACTTTTTGTGAGAGAATTTATTGGACTTGGAATATGAAGATGAGTTGTAGGAAATGTCATACCCTTCAAGATGAGAATTAGATGGGATTTTTCTTATGAACCATGAAAAAGTTATGCCCTGGTCAAGTTACAGTTGACTTTTCAACTGTCCAAAAATAGAAACTTTTGGCATCTTGATGATTTTTGAGCCATGCTTGAGGAATCATGATCAAGAATTGATCAAATGATGATTGTGGCTTCAAAATAAGATGTTGACCAAAAAATTTGACTTTTGACTGCCAAATGACCATTTTACCCCTACAGTTGACTATGGAGCAATTAGGGCTTTTGACTGTGCAACTTGATGCTGTGAGCCTTGAAACTTGGCATGTAGATGCTTGACAATGTGTATAGGCCTATGGGACTTGATTGAGCCCTTGAAAACCTCAACTTCCTTGCAAGAACCAAAACCCTAATTTTGACTGGCTTAGGAGGATGGTTTGACTGTGCAACCCTTGAGCAGACTTGAGCAAATTGAGATGATGCTTGTCAAAACTTTGAAGAATATGGGAGGGCAAATTTTGGGGTGCAACAGTTGCCCCTGTTCAATCTTCTTAGACCTGAGGATGTAGATTGGCTTGCGTGCCTTTCGTGATCCGAAGGTGGAAGATGATTGAACACTAGAGTGCCCAGAAATTTGCACTCGCATAGTGGAGTATCATCAGTGTGACAGCGGGAATGGGCTTACAGATGCCATTTGGAGAGACGATGGATAGGAGGATGGGCTTATAGATGCCATCTGGAAGTGTGACAAAACCTTGTCGGGAATGGGCTTATAGATGCCATTTGGAGTTGTCGATCGCGTAAGAGATTCCTTAGCGAGAACTTGCGTACCTGAGAAAGAAAGATAATTTCCTGGCCTGTTACCGTGGTTGATCTTCAAACTCTTCATGTAGATATGCCCTGGCTAGATACATGTATCGAATCTACAATTGATTACTCACAGATATGCCCTGGCTGGGTACAGGTATCGAATCTGGAACTCCAAAAGGTTGGTAGGTTGTCTCTACTGACAGGTTATCTCAGAAAAATCTTTAGGGATCGATTTAACTGAACCAGGTTTTGTCTTTCTTGACGAGTTGTCTCTGTGGACGGGTTGTCTTCATGGACGGGTTGTCTTCATGGACGGGTTGTCTTCAATAACGGGTTGTCTTCAATGACGAGGTTGTCTTAAATGGCAGGTTGTCTTTACTGACATGTGTCCATAACGACGAGTGTCTATAACGACGAGTGTCTATAACGATGAGTGTCTATAACGACGAGTGTCTATAACGACGAGTGTCTATAACGACTAGTTTCTATAACGACGAGTGTCTATAACGACGAGTGTCTATAACGACGAGTGTCTATAACGGCGAGTGTCTATGACGACGGGTGTCTATGACGACGGGTGTCTATGACGACGGGTGTCTATGACGACGGGTGTCTATGACGACGGGTGTCTATGACGACGGGTGTCTATGACGACGGGTGTCTATGACGACGGGTGTCTATGACGACGGGTGTCTATAACGACGGGTGTCTATAACGACGGGTGTCTATAGCGACAGGTGTCTATAGCGACGGGTGTCTATAACGACGGGTGTCTATGACGACGGGTGTCTATAACGACGAGTGTCTATCATGACGGGTGTCTATAACGACGAGTGTCTATAATGACGAGTGTCTATAACGACGAGTGTCTATAACGACAGATGACTTTAGGAATTAATTTTAACTGGACTTGTCTTTTTTGGACTGGATTTGTCTTCTTTGACTGGATTGGTCTCTTTAGACTGTATTTGTCTACTTTGACATAGCTGATCATTTAACTGTATCCTTCCTGAAAGGTAAAGGTCAGTCATATGCAATGCGTGATATGGATCAAGCAATGATGTTCTCGATATAAATGAGATTGTATGACATGATGCATATGTGATGTTTATGAATGTATCTTTCGTCTTGGAAAATAAATCCTTGACGAATTCCTGGAGTTTGTTGAATCCTGGGCTGATGTTGAAGAGTAGAGTTCTTCATTTCTGCTGGGGATGATGGTTGCAAGAATAAACCGGTAGGAGAAGATGACTCCGTTGGGGAATAAACTTGCTGAAGGGATTACTCTGTGGGGAATACTCTGTGGGGAAAGAGATACTTCACTGAGGTTTTGATGAGAACTCCGCTGGGGAATCCATTGATAATTTATGTTGGGGAATGTGATGAACTCTGCTGGGGGATAGGAAGAACTTCGCCGAGGACGATCTTTCCGTTGCAATTAGCTGAGGATAACCCAGTTATAGGCCCTGGTAGGGAATAACCTTTGAATAAAGCCAGGGAGATGCATTCGTACTCTGCAAGGGATAAGCTTCCAGAATCTACTGGGGATAAGCTTCCAGAATCTACTGGGGAGGATAATTCAACTCTCCTGGGGAAACTTTTGGACTGCACTGGGTAAGTGGCTCCACTGGATGTCTGTACTCCGTCGGGGAACAATATTATACTAAGAATGCCGGGGATGCTTGCTTAGGAACATCTGTATACTCTGCTGGGGAATATTGAGATCTTCTGGGGATACCCAACTTCCTTAAGGCTGACAGTAGACTAACTCTGCTTGGGGAGAGTGTTACTGATTTGCTGGGGATACTGTGCCTTCTTATGGCTAATGGGAGACCAACTCTACTCGGGGAGAGAGCATGGCTGACTCTTGACTTACTCTGCAGGGAGTGAAGGTATCCTGGTTACGTTCTTCAGCCGGATCTACTTTGGTACCTTAAGGACAGAGCAACGTGTACAGTTTGGATAATTCTTATTGCCCCAGCTTCTGTGGGAGAAGAAGGCCTATGGAGGTGCTTGATGACTGCCGATTGACAAATCTTCTTCTGGTAGGCAAGTGACGAGATGACGGAACATAGTCGTACGCTTTTGATCCCTAACTTTTGCCTGGACCGCCCTTTCGGGTTTTCAGTCCACTGGGATACCCATTTTTGTCCAAGTCGCCTTTTCAGGTTTTCGACTTGCCGGGTGTACAAATTTTTTCATTTCATCCCTTATTTTTTGCCCGAACCCTTTTGGTTCGCCGGGAAGCCCTTATTTTTGCCTAGGTGTGTCAACCTAGCGGGTCTTTGATTTTGCGTAGTATTTTTTTGACTATGTCCGTGCTCTCAGAATGCAGGAAGTTGTCCCTATCAGTAGTGCAGTGTTACCATACCACCAGAAGATCCTTGTTTGATCGTCCAATGCCCCAAGTGACTCAGATGGAGATTTGCCCCAAGCTGGTTGGCCTTTTGAGAGATTCTCCGAATCTTGACTTAACTGCCCCAGATGATGGACAATGATCATGCCATGCCCCTTGATTGGAGGTGCTTTTGTTCACCAGATATTCTTCGTGCGAATTTCTTTGCTGTTTGAACAAAAAGTCATATGCAAACAAAGTTATGTTAAAAATGCAAAGCTTATGTCTGTCTTGACGTTTTTTTTTGGAAATGCATTTTTCATAAAAACAAGTGAATTTTTTATAAACTGCGATGTCAACTCGTTATTTTACCGCAAGCCCTAAGGAGTCAGGATACCTTTCGTAACAGTATGCTTTCGAACTAACCCATGCTTCAGCTAGGACTTTTGAGGGTTATAACGTGGCCTGGTTCATGGTTTAAGAAACAAAGGATAAAGACTCAAATTTTATTTGTACCCACCCGCTCTTCGTGATGTTCTTCAAACCTAACCTCAGCTAATCGTGCATTAGACCTTGTTTGAGTCTTTGCTTTGATATACCGGTGATGGTTCGGATATTGACAGTTTATTTGGAATAGGCAGTCATTCCTTTTTTGTTGAGGGTTTGTAGCACCTCTTTCTTTTTGATTTCGTTATCCCTGTTTTTTGCCTGAACTGTTTCTTTTGTGATTACAGTCAGCGGGATGCCCCAGTTTTGTAAGTCTCCTTCATAGGTTTTGACTTATCGGGCTTTTATTTCTGAGAGATAATGACTGCCTATCTTTATGATTATTCGGAACCATCATTGTCTTTTGCTTTGGAAGGACACTTTTGATGCCATTCATTGGGCACCTGGGTCACTGAGTGATGCCCTTCATTGTGCACCTGGATCAACTGGGAGAACTACCCTGCCCCAGGTTATGATTAAGGGTTTTAATTTTCGAAAAGAAAAACTCCTACTTCTTTGGCTCAAAGGGGTTGACGAGGGATTATCTTCCTTATGACTCCCAGTGTTTAGGAATTGAAACAATGCCTGTACCTCATCAGCGGGGTCTGTTCAAAAGCATACTGTAGATTGCGGTATCGTTTTCGTCATCCTCCCTCAAGAGGCTTAGAATTTTCAATCAAGAGTTGATCATCACAAAAATATGAAAACAGTTTGTATATAGTGAATACGAAATAATTACTTCAAAACAGACATGTGTAATGCATTAATGAAATAACAACGTTTGACATGAATAAAATGTTTTGAACAATCAAAGAAAAATACAACTTGAACATTCGAATGAACACAATTTTTTCCAATCCTAGCCATGTTTTGGCAAGGGAGCAGTGATCACATTGGGAGTCTCTGGAGAGTCGAACTGGACTTCCTTTGCGTCAATCAGATCCTGAACCTTGTTTCTCAAAGTCCAACAATCATCCGTAGCATGCCCCGGGATGTCAGAGTGATAAGCGCAGCGGGCGTTGGGATTATACCTTGAAGGTGTCCTGTTGGGATTCTTAGGAGGGTCCCTTAGAGTTACCAACTTGGTCTCCAGCAACTGTGGCAATATCTGGGACAAGGTCATGCCGAGGGGAGTGAATTTCCTTTTAGGTCTCTCTTCCCTTTGTTGATTGTGACGCTGAGGAGCACCGACCGGTTTTGAAATAACTACCGCGTTGACAGCACTAGATTCTCTCTTGGATGGTTTCTTCTCAGTGTTCGAGGAGTCACCATTCTGTATCTTCCCAGACTTGATACCAGCTTCAATTCTCTCCCCAGTCAAGATCAGATCTGTAAACCCGGCAGAAGAATTCCCGATCAAATGGTTGAAAAACGGACCAGACAGGGTCCCCAGGAACATGTCAACAAGCTCACGGTCAGTCAAAGGTGGCTGCACCCTTCCAGCAAGGTCTCTCCATTTTTGAGCATATTCCTTAAAACCTTCTCCCGATCCTAGCGACATACCCTGGAGTTGGGTACGTGTAGGAGCGAGGTCGGCATTGTACTGATACTTCTTATAAAATGCAGTAGCCAAGTCCTCCCAGTTATGAATACTGGTTCCATCCAGCTGATAGAACCACTCGCGTTGAGCCCCCGAAAGGCTATCCTGGAAGAAATGGATCCATAGATTCTTGTCTGCAGTGTAAGGTTGGATCTTCCTTACATAAGAACGGAGGTGCAGCTTAGGGCAGGAAGCCCCGTCATACTTTGCAAAGGCAGGTGCCTTGAACTTGTGTGGAATTACCACCCCGGAAGATAACCCTAAGTCTCCAAAATCCAACACAGGCACGCGTTGAATCTCCATAGCACTCAGACGGTCCTCCAGTTGTTTGTACCTGTCCTCAGCAGGAGGGTACTGTTCATCATTGAAATCCATCTCGTTGTCGGAGACCACAGGACTAGGAACCCTTCTCTCTTGGGGACCGTCTTTCCCCACGGAGGAAGTAGCCAGATCAACCTCATTTTGTGATCCATTCCCAGATCTGCGTCTAGGATTGAACAAAACAGTCCTCTTCTTCTTCTTCTTCTGTATCAGAGTCTTCAACTCCTGTTGACCCTGGGCTAGGCTCATCACCAACTCTTGGAACTGGGCGTTCTGGGCCTGGAGGGCCTTGATAGCTTGTTCATTGGATGATTCAGGATTCATGATGGTTGCTGAAATAAACAGCGAAGAAGATAAGTGACCTGTAACAAGGGTACCTGTAATGCAATGATATGTATGTATATATATGCAATGTTTTCAAGGATCTCGCGGGGTAGACAAGAAAATTGTTAGAATTTGGTAGCTTGATTGAAGGAACTTCATGTTGTTGAGGGTCCTTCTTCAAGAGTCAAGGCTCACCATATCGAGTGGGTCATATCCCCTGACTCAAGTCATCATGTTTTGATCTCCAAACTTGGCTAGAGGAAAATAAATCTCCTTTGCCCCTTGCTAGACATTTTGGTTCATTATGACCTACATCACAAGCCCTTGAGATCCTTGAAATGGATTAGTCCTTATGCAGGATGTATGCAATGGTATGATGGTATGCTATGCGTGGAGTGATGTAAGTAGGCCCTGTAATGAGTCCCAATTAAGGACTGTAAACAAAACCTGCAAGGAACTCGTGTTGTTAGATAACAAGTATGCAAGTAATTCAAGTATGAAGGCACACAAGTCATACAGAGAACCCTTAGAGTTTAGGCCAGCATGACGTTTGGGGTACTACCCTCTTGAAGTTGGTGGGCTCAAAACCTGTCATATCAAAAGTAACCGGGTTCTAAGGAGCTCAATATCATAGGGTTGTTTTCTATGTTCATTGTTTTGATTTAGCCACTGGACTGGCGATCAAAATATTCCAAGAAAACAACCCTCAATGAGTGTAGTATCGAGTATCTACCAACTTCAGACTGCACCAAAGTCGGTCATCTCACTACCCTAAAGAGGCCAGGATGGTCAAGTAAGGTTCCTAAGGTCAGTTGATGCTTCATGACACCACGCGGCGGCCCCGTACTCTCCTTGACTTGACTCAAGGGTTACCGGTACTCACCAAAGTGCCACATCAATGTAGCAACTGCTTCAACCGTGTCGGTATACCCCGCACAGTTCCCTCACAGTTTGTTGCTACCTAAAAGGTATCCCCCAGATCCGGGTTAGGATCTATGAAACTCCCAAAACAGGCCCACAATATTAAAGCAATCAAAACAGGCAATTGAAAACATAAGAGTGGTCTAATCCTAAGGTACACCTAACTTTTATAAGTGTCCCCAGCAGAGTCGCCAGTTCTGTGATCGGTGGAAATAGAACTGACTGTTTAAAGCTGGTTTCGAGAAATGTCGCGGTAAGCAAGAGTCGCCACCGTCTTTTATGTTCTCCAACATGGAAAGGACAAAAGCACAGCAAAATTCCTTCTTTGAGAATGTTCTCGGTTCGGGAGGTAGATTTATAGAAAGGGAAGGTACTAGCACCCTTTCTATCCGTGGTTATCCACGGGCTCTTAGGTACTTGCTCTTATGTTTTCAAAATGGTTTGCTTTTCAAGTGTGTGTGGGTTTTGAAAAAGTTTCGTTTGAAAGATTTCTAAGTAACTCTTGTATCTGTCCTCAAGAGTGTATGAAAAATTTGTTTTGAAAACTTTTTGAAAGTGTCAGTATGAAAAATTTGTTTTGTTTGTTTTGAAAAGAGCAAGTACCCACGAGAATCTACCTACTCTAAGGAATTAGGCTGTGTAAGAGTCCTTTAAACAGTGCTATCCCACTATTGAGAAGTAGGTAGCACCATCGTTGGAGTTATTCGGGTCAATTCGATTATAAGGGACAGTGTGGTCACCGAAGCAATAGTAGGACACCTTAGAAGTAACCCTAATGTCCTAGATCCTTTTTTATCCGAGGCAACCATTTCGAGGCAAATGGATCTCTAGACAGGAGGGCGACCTCTAAAACACCCTATACTTGACGACCACGTTCGAGGCAACGAGTGAGGCGTACCCTAAGAGTGGCATGTGCTTTGTTAGAACAAAGTTTGAATCTACTACCCTATATTTAAGTTTTGATGATAACAAAGTGAAAAGATATAGTATTTATAAGTTTCATGTATGAACTATCTGCTGCCTAAAATTATTATGTTCTGACTTGCAGATACTCTGATTGAAATAAGCAAGATCACATCTATTCAGCATCAGAACTTGATTTCAGACACCAGCATCAGAAGTTGCTATATCAGAACGTTAAAATCAGATGATCAACTCACGTACATGCTGAAGCCTGATGAACAAGACTGCGCTCAACACTCTGATAAAGAAACACAATAGTTCATCAGCAGCGAAGCAGAGTCAGAATGAGCCAAGCCAGAACTTGCATTAAGTAAGCAACGGTACTGTGCATTGAAAGCAAATTAATTCCAACGGCCTCATTCCAGACAAGATCTGCTCAATAAGGAAAGCTTGTTATTAGCATTGAATCAAGAATATTGCATCCAACGTTCATCATCTCAGTGCTATATAAACAAGGCTTTGAAGATTGAAATGGCTAATGCTCTCAAAATCTCTACACGCACAAAAGCTAAACCATAATCTTCGTTCTCTCAGTTTTGCTAAACCACACACTCTGATATTCTATTACTGTTTAGCAATCTAGTTTCTAAGCTTCAATTTGTGTATACATCACAGTTGTGATACAGTTTTGTAGAAAACATCCACACACATAGTTTTATCTGTTTGTAAGAAAGTGTTACCTTGACAAACCGGGTTGTGGTTTGAATCAAGAAGGCTTTAGCAGTTGTTAAAGCAGTCTGTAATATTCAGTTGAATATAGTGGATTAAGACCTCGTTGGAGAGAGGCGAAATCACCTTGACGGGTGGACTGGAGTAGTTTGAGATCAAACGAACCAGGATAAAAATATCTTGTTCATTGCATTAGATTTCAGTTTTACAATTCAACCCCCCCTTCTTGTGTTTTTCACCACTTCATGCTTGTGTGTTGTTTCAGTTAAGGTTTATCTTTGATCATGCATTTGTGAGCTACGGGTTGATTTTAATTTGTCATTGAGTCTTACATGCATTGTTAACAGTTAAGAGTGCGAAAAATAAATTGCGGAAATGTAAATCTAACTATTACAAGGCGCGGGTCTATACATCGCCAAAAACAAAAACCCATTTTGGAAAAGTGCGAGAAAAGAAAGAAATAAAGCGATAAAACCTAATTAACTATTACATTCCGGAAATAGTTACATAATAATCAAAAATAAGAATTAAAATGCGAAAGAAAACTAAATCATGACGTCCTAGGGTTTTGACCCTTTTGAGAAATAAAGAAAGAAATTTTTAGTCCTTTTTTGCAATTAAATCAAATATTAAACCTAATTCATTAATTAATTAATTATTTAAGAGAAAAAGAATATTTTTGTGGTTTTATGTTTTTTATGAAAATAAAAATAAAAGGAATTAAAAAGTTAAAAGAAAAAACCCTAATTCTAATCTATTTTAAGTTATTGAGAAAAACAATTAAAGTTGACCTAATTTTAAAAGGCTAAATTAATTAATTTACATTTTTATTTACAAAAATAATTATTAAGGTGAAAGTTAGTAATAATAATAATAATAATATAAGTATTTACATTTTAATGGTCTTGATTTATTATGAAAATAATATTAGTTAGTAATAATAGTAATAATAATTAATAAAAAGAAATTATAAAGAAAAGAAAAACAAAAAAAAGTAATAAAACCAGTGGGGGTGTTGACCCAAGAATGGAGGTGAAAATTGCAAGTCTGGCCCATTAAGCACAAAGTCCTTGTTGACTTATGGAATCAGGTACGTGCTCATTGACTTGGAGCATGGTGTGGAGCATCCTTTGGCCTTTGGATTAGTCTGTTGAGACACTTGGCACCCTGATTTGTAAGGTTTATGGTGGAATACATGGAAAGCGCTGCATGGGAATTTGTTAGAAAAAATATGAAACAAGGTTTGGGGGACCTGGGAATCGAACCCAGGTCCCAATGGTTGATAGACAACGCATTCACCACTGAGCCATGTGCCTGTAATTGTTAATACAATAAACAATGAAATTATTATGTAAATAACAACGCGTGTATTGCAAAACAACCAAAAAGCGCGCGACATTTGAATTCTCCATTAGCCAGCTGACACGTCCTTCGTCTTCATAAGACTGAGAGTCTCAAATTGGAAAATTCTGAGCTGAGAAATAAGATTTCAAAATTAGAAAACACTTTACAAAACTCTCAGAAGGAACCAATTTCTGAAACTCCCAGCAACGCTGATGAGATCATCAAGGAGTATGATCATAGTTTCCAGAAGTTCCTAGCTAAAAGCATAGATAGAAGCAGAATGGCTTCAATGATCTATGGAGTTAGCAGAAACGGCAGGAAAGGAATAGGATACCAAGGTAAGGTTCCTACACCAAAGAATGTCATGGACTTAACCATTAAACACACTCCTCTGAATTCACATTTTGTGTATGGTCACACACATGATATAAAATATACTAGCAGTAAGCACTCTGTGAAACCAAAATTCAACCAGAGTTTTGGTAAAACTAACAAATCAGGACCCAAGAAAATCTGGGTACCTAAGGATAAAATAATACATGTTGCAGATATCTTTAGCAGCAAGTCAGAAACACCAGTCATGGTACCTGGACTCTGGCTGCTCACGACACATGACGGGAAGAAGGCATATGTTCCAAAGCCTGGAACTTAAGCCTGGAGGCCACGTTGGCTTTGGAGGCAATCAGAGGGGAAAGATAATTGGCTCTGGAACTGTAGGTAATGGAAATCTTCCCTCTATTAATAATGTTCTGCTAGTAGATGGATTGATGCATAATATGTTATCCATAAGTCAATTAAGTGATAACGGTTATGATATAATCTTTAATCAAAAATCATGTAAAGTTGTTAGTCAGAAAGATGGGACTATCCTGTTTAATGGTAAGAGGAAAAACAACATTTACAAAATCAAACTTTATGAACTAAAGAGTCAGAATGTAAAATGTCTTCTGTCTGTTAACAACGAGCAGTGGATCTGGCACAGAAGATTGGGGCATGTTAGTATGAGAAGAATATCTCAGATTAACAAACTCAATCTGGTCAGAGGACTTCCTAATTTGAAGTTCAATTCAGATGCTCTGTGTGAAGCATGTCAGAAAGGCAAATTTGCTAAACCTTCTTTTAAATCCAAAAATGTTGTTTCTACCTCTAAGCCATTAGAACTTCTGCACATTGACTTATTTGGACCAGTTAAAACTGCTTCAGTCAGTGGTAAGAAGTATGGGTTAGTATTCGTAGATGACTATAGCAGATGGACATGGGTAAAGTTCTTAAGACACAAGGACGAGTCACACTCTGTGTTTGTTACCTTCTGTAACCAAGTTCAGAATGAAAAGGATCTTAGAATCGTTAAAGTCAGAAGTGATCATGGTGGAGAATTTGAAAATAAAGATTTTGAGTCATTCTTTAATGACAGAGGCATTCTGCATGATTTCTCTTGTCCTAGAACTCCCCAACAAAATGGAGTTGTAGAACGAAAGAACAGAACATTGCAAGAAATGGCCAGAACCATGATCAATGAGACAAACGTTGCTAAGATCTTCTGGGCAGAGGCAATAAACACAGCGTGCTATATTCAGAATAGAATCTCAATAAGACCTATTCTGGAAAAGACTCCATATGAATTGTGGAAGAACAGAAAGCCCAACATTTCATATTTTCATCCATTTGGATGTACTTGCTTTATATTAAATACAAAGAATTATTTGAACAAGTTTGACTCTAAAGCACAGAAGTGTATTATGTTAGGATACTCTGAACGCTCAAGAGGGTACAGAGTATACAATACAGAAACACAGATTGTGGAAGAATCAATCAGTGTTCGTTTTGATGACAAGCTTGACTCTGAAAAGTCAAAGCAGAATGAAGTTTTTGCAGGTATAGAAATTGAATTTGCAGGTTCTGAAGACAAGTCATCAGAAGCTCTCAACACAGACATTCCTTCAACGTCTGAAAGGAGCACTGCTAGAAATCCTACAACAGCTGCTGATCAACCTCAGAAGAGATTACCCAGAAGCAGCTTGGATCACCCAGAAGAGACTATCCTAGGAAGAAAGGAAGATCCAATCAGAACAAGAGCAAGCTTCAGAAACTCTGAAGAAACACTTATGGGACTGGTGTCTCTGATTGAACCTTCTTCAATTGATGAAGCACTTCTGGATAATGACTGGATTCTGGCAATGCAAGAAGAGCTGAATCAATTCACCAGAAACGACGTATGGGATCTCGTTCCCAGACCAAAAGGATTCAACGTCATTGGAACAAGATGGGTGTTCAGAAACAAGCTAAATGAACAAGGTGAAGTCATCAGAAACAAGGCACGACTGGTTGCACAAGGTTATAGTCAGCAAGAGGGGATAGACTATACAGAAACCTTTGCCCCAGTCGCCAGGTTAGAATCTATCAGACTTTTAATTTCATTTGCTGTTAATAGAGGCATCACTCTGTATCAGATGGATGTCAAAAGTGCATTCTTAAATGGTTATATAGAAGAAGAAGTTTATGTACACCAACCCCCAGGTTTTGAAAATACAAAACATCCAGAACATGTCTTCAAACTAAAGAAGTCACTGTATGGTCTGAAACAAGCTCCCAGAGCTTGGTATGAAAGGCTAAGTAACTTTCTGCTGGAAAATGAATTCACCAGAGGGAAAGTGGACACTACTCTATTCTGTAAATCAGTTAAGAGTGACATCTTAGTCTGTCAAATTTATGTTGATGATATTATTTTTGGTTCTACTAATCCTTCTCTTGGAAGAAAATTTGCTAAGTGTATGCAGGCAGAATTTGAGATGAGCCTCATGGGGGAACTGAAATTCTTTCTAGGAATTCAGATCAATCAAACTCCAGAAGGAACTTACATTCATCAGAGCAAATACATCAGAGATCTTCTGAAGAAATTTGACCTCTCAGAATGTAAGCCATCAAAGATTCCAATGCATCCCACGTGCATTCTGGAAAGAAAAGAGGTAATTCATCTGCTGCCCCTGTTTTAAATTCTTCTACTATTCCAGCATCTATCCCTCCTCAAACCTCTCATAGAATCTCAATCCCCATCCCTACCATAGATGAAACTGTACAAGAAGAAGACCCTTCTGAGGCATTAAAACTCAGAAGACCCAGAACCAAACACCCCAAACAACCAACAATTTCAACAACATCAACACTTAACCAAGTGCTGTCTGATATTGATCAACATACCTCTGATCAACCAAACTCTGAACCACAAAATGTTCCTCCTCCACAACCAGAACAACAGCAATCTGCTGAAGAACCAGAACAACAACAACCACTCTCAGAAGAACCTCTGATCCCTGAGCAATCAGAGATTCCAACTCCCTCTCCCCAACCAGAAATTAATCCACCATCACCACAAACAGAGTTTCACCACTCTGAAACTCCTTCCCCTCACCAGTCTGAACCTCATTCACCTCAACCATCACCGCTGGCAATCCAGCTGCCATGTGGAACAACTGTTATCATGCCTCAGTTACCATCCTCATCAGAATCGACACCACCAAATACTCCCAAAACACCACCCATTCCAATCGAAATATCTGACTCTGATACTCCTTCTCCAAAACAAACAGCTTCTCAGAAAACCTCTGAAAACCCCAGCAGGACCTTCATAGACTTAACCAGTCTTGACCGTCTTGCTGATCTGAAACACAAAATTGCCATCCCAAAACCAAAGCAACCAGATGTTGGCTCTGGTATTATGAATTTTGAAACAGGTGTGCTGCAATGGATTGCTTCTTTGAAGCAAGTCTGTCCTGGAATGATTGACCCAGCTGCTTCTGATCAGCTCTGGTCACAATTCAGACTTTGGGTACGTGCTGAAGCCCTCAAGTTGCAGGATATCAACTATGAGCAGGCACAACAAAATTTCAGCAAGCTTCTGAATGAAGTTGGAAGTCAGCTCCTGAAAGAGGACGTGCTCCCTCTGGACAGTGAACCTTGGTCTGAGAAACAGCAAGCTGCAAAGGTGCAATCATCAGAAGAAGACAATACCATTCAAGCTGAAGAAAGTCAAGCAGAGGATGTTGCTGAAAGTTATCAGAAGCCTCCTGTTTCTGATGCTTCTCAAGCTGCCTTGGACAGGCAGACTCTGGAAGAACTAAGGCTGAATGACATGCGTCTGCAGCAGCGGATGGATGAAAGCGATCAGAAGATGAAAGAGAGAATGGATGTGCAGGACAGCAAGATTGACACTGTTGTCAGCATGGTGCATAAGCAGAATGAGACTGCTGAAAAGATCCAAGCCATGCTGGAGAACCTGTTCACACGCTTGCCTCCTCAACCTTAGCCTTTTTTTTTTCATGCATGACCTTTTTCATGTTTTCCTTGATTTTCTGATGCACTGATTGAATATGTTTTGTAATATTTTCTTGTTTTGATTCTGAACTATCTTAATATGATTAGTTTTTCTGATCTTAATTGTTTTAGCACATCACCAACACTTTTTGATTGCTGACAAAAAGGGGGAGAACAAGAATGATATTTTAATCAATAATGGCTGACTAGACAGAAATTCTCAAACATTCTAACTCTATTACTTGAAATGTTTTTTTTTCTGTTTTGCTTAAAGTCTACAGGCACAAGGAAGCTCCTGGACACTCTGAAGACTAGAAGCTCTGATCACTATGAAGTTCTGATCCGCTCTAATATTCTGATCCAAAGCAAAGCTCTGACAAGATAAGCTCTAAAGATCTGCTCTGACATAAAGCTTCTGATAAGTCAAAGACTCTGATACTCTGATGTTCAAAGAAAGGCAAAAAGATCTGATCCTGAAGAACACGTATAATCAAAGGGAAGTAATAAACTCAGGGGGAGTATCTCCTTACTCCTTATTCTTTTGCTTCTTATTCTGATACATATTCCAGATACCTTTTCACGTTATTTTCATTTAAAACATCTAGTTTTTGTCATCATCAAAAAGGGGGAGATTGTTAGAACAAAGTTTGAATCTACTACCCTATATTTAAGTTTTGATGATAACAAAGTGAAAAGATATAGTATTTATAAGTTTCATGTATGAACTATCTGCTGCCTAAAATTATTATGTTCTGACTTGCAGATACTCTGATTGAAATAAGCAAGATCACATCTATTCAGCATCAGAACTTGATTTCAGACACCAGCATCAGAAGTTGCTATATCAGAACGTTAAAATCAGATGATCAACTCACGTACATGCTGAAGCCTGATGAACAAGACTGCACTCAACACTCTGATAAAGAAACACAATAGTTCATCAGCAGCGAAGCAGAGTCAGAATGAGCCAAGCCAGAACTTGCATTAAGTAAGCAACGGTACTGTGCATTGAAAGCAAATTAATTCCAACGGCCTCATTCCAGACAAGATCTGCTCAATAAGGAAAGCTTGTTATTAGCATTGAATCAAGAATATTGCATCCAACGTTCATCATCTCAGTGCTATATAAACAAGGCTTTGAAGATTGAAATGGCTAATGCTCTCAAAATCTCTACACGCACAAAAGCTAAACCATAATCTTCGTTCTCTCAGTTTTGCTAAACCACACACTCTGATATTCTATTACTGTTTAGCAATCTAGTTTCTAAGATTCAATTTGTGTATACATCACAGTTGTGATACAGTTTTGTAGAAAACATCCACACACATAGTTTTATCTGTTTGTAAGAAAGTGTTACCTTGACAAACCGGGTTGTGGTTTGAATCAAGAAGGCTTTAGCAGTTGTTAAAGCAGTCTGTAATATTCAGTTGAATATAGTGGATTAAGACCTCGTTGGAGAGAGGCGAAATCACCTTGACGGGTGGACTGGAGTAGTTTGAGATCAAACGAACCAGGATAAAAATATCTTGTTCATTGCATTAGATTTCAGTTTTACAATTCAACCCCCCCTTCTTGTGTTTTTCACCACTTCATGCTTGTGTGTTGTTTCAGTTAAGGTTTATCTTTGATCATGCATTTGTGAGCTACGGGTTGATTTTAATTTGTCATTGAGTCTTACATGCATTGTTAACAGTTAAGAGTGCGAAAAATAAATTGCGGAAATGTAAATCTAACTATTACAAGGCGCGGGTCTATACATCGCCAAAAACAAAAACCCATTTTGGAAAAGTGCGAGAAAAGAAAGAAATAAAGCGATAAAACCTAATTAACTATTACATTCCGGAAATAGTTACATAATAATCAAAAATAAGAATTAAAATGCGAAAGAAAACTAAATCATGACGTCCTAGGGTTTTGACCCTTTTGAGAAATAAAGAAAGAAATTTTTAGTCCTTTTTTGCAATTAAATCAAATATTAAACCTAATTCATTAATTAATTAATTATTTAAGAGAAAAAGAATATTTTTGTGGTTTTATGTTTTTTATGAAAATAAAAATAAAAGGAATTAAAAAGTTAAAAGAAAAAACCCTAATTCTAATCTATTTTAAGTTATTGAGAAAAACAATTAAAGTTGACCTAATTTTAAAAGGCTAAATTAATTAATTTACATTTTTATTTACAAAAATAATTATTAAGGTGAAAGTTAGTAATAATAATAATAATAATATAAGTATTTACATTTTAATGGTCTTGATTTATTATGAAAATAATATTAGTTAGTAATAATAGTAATAATAATTAATAAAAAGAAATTATAAAGAAAAGAAAAACAAAAAAAAGTAATAAAACCAGTGGGGGTGTTGACCCAAGAATGGAGGTGAAAATTGCAAGTCTGGCCCATTAAGCACAAAGTCCTTGTTGACTTATGGAATCAGGTACGTGCTCATTGACTTGGAGCATGGTGTGGAGCATCCTTTGGCCTTTGGATTAGTCTGTTGAGACACTTGGCACCCTGATTTGTAAGGTTTATGGTGGAATACATGGAAAGCGCTGCATGGGAATTTGTTAGAAAAAATATGAAACAAGGTTTGGGGGACCTGGGAATCGAACCCAGGTCCCAATGGTTGATAGACAACGCATTCACCACTGAGCCATGTGCCTGTAATTGTTAATACAATAAACAATGAAATTATTATGTAAATAACAACGCGTGTATTGCAAAACAACCAAAAAGCGCGCGACATTTGAATTCTCCATTAGCCAGCTGACACGTCCTTCGTCTTCATCCTTTTCCCTGTAAAACAAAAACAATTAGCGGGGGTTTTTAACCCCCACAAAGCAAAACTGCCAATAATAGCGAATAGGTCCCCGAGCTATATAATTGGGCGTGATAGTCTTATTCAATTCGTCTTGTCCAGGCGGTTTCAACCATATGCGTGAGATAGTCCAATTTTACTGTATGTGGAAAGCCCTAATCTGAGAGCTCTGAAACCCTAGATTTCATTAATGGTGTTTTGCGTTTCAGGGCACCATAAGGCAATTAATCAATACCAAAAGCTTCAGAATGATGTTAGCAATGCAAAGCAATAATCAAAACATGTTAATGATGCATAAAACTTGAGTTTCGATTATGGAAAAGAATGGTAAACCGTGTGACTGTTTGAGGTGATTCCTGGAGCTTTGTGGCTTGTTTTGTATTGCAACGCGTTCCTGAATGTCCCAGCAATGTATTGGAATAGTTCTCAGGCTTTGAATTGGTCTGCAATATGAAAAACAGTTTCAAGCTTTCTTTGAATTTTTGGAATTTGGCTATGGTTCTTGCAGCAGCTTTGCACGTCCATGGAATTAGGTTTGACTTCAACATATATAGTACAATAGAATTAGGGTAAATCTTGCACAAGAAATCCTTTGAATTCATGTTTTCAATATTTGATTTCAATCAAATCTTTTTGCATATTTTTGATTGACAAATCTTGCCAAGCATGGAGATTTTGATGTCCTTGATGTGTACACGAATTGCCAGCTTGCCTTGATCTTATTTGCTCCACAAAAGATTTGAAAAACATATCTTTTGAATTTTCCTACAATTAAATCAATTAAATGAATTATTAATCAATTAAAAATCCAAATAATTAATAAAAATAAGAAAATAATTCAATTTAAGTTCAATGGGTCGTGCATAGGCCTTGGAAAATGTTTCAAGAAAGAATTTGAGGTCCATTAGCAAAAATGAAGTGTTTTAGGCAAAGTTGACTTTTGCAAATTCCCAAAAATTTCCCAACTTCTCCAATGCATATCTTGCTCAATTTTGATAATATGAACATGTTATTGGACACTTTGGAAAGTTTTTGAAGTCCTCTAACCAATTCCTTTGGTCCCATGTCATTTTGATTTACCAATCTCAAGTTATGGTCTTTGATTTAAAGTGCCTTTTTGTTGACTTTTGAAATTGACCTATAATGTAGAAATTGATAACTTTTTGTGAGAGCATTTCTTGGACTTGGAATATGAATATGAGTTGTAGGAAATGTCATACCATTCAAGATGAGCATTGGATGGGATTTTTCTTATGAACCATGAAAAAGTTATGCCCTGGTCAAGTTACAGTTGACTTTTCAACTGTCCAAAAATAGAAACTTTTGGCATCTTGATGATTTTTGAGCCATGCTTGAGGAATCATGATCAACAATTGATCAAATGATGATTGTGGCTTCAAAATAAGATGTTGACCAAAAATTTTGACTTTTGACTACCAAATGACCATTTTACCCCTACAGTTGACTGTGGAGCAATTAGGGCTTTTGACTGTGCAACTTGATGCTGTGAGCCTTGAAACTTGGCATGTAGATGCTTGACAATGTGTATAGGCCTATGGGACTTGATTGAGCCCTTGAAAACCTCAACTTCCTTGCAAGAACCAAAACCCTAATTTTGACTGGCTTAGGAGGATGGTTTGACTGTGCAACCCTTGAGCAGACTTGAGCAAATTGAGATGATGCTTGTCAAAACTTTGAAGAATATGGGAGGGCAAATTTTGGGGTACAACAGTCACCAACATGATATTATCATCCGGAAACTCAAAATTCATAGACTGGTAGTCGTCCATGGCCTGATGAGCCAAATGATCAGCCAATACACTCCCCTTTATTGCTTTTTGGGTTGTGTATTATATGTCGTACTCGGTTAAGATCATTTTCCACCTTTCTATCCTTCCGGAGTGAGCGGGCTTCTCGAAAATATACTTGATCGGATCCATCTTCGATATTAATAAGGTAGTGTGAGTCAGTATATACTGTCTTAGTCGGCGAGTAGCCCATGCCAAAGCGCAACAAGTTTTCTCGAGCAATGAGTATCGTGTCTCACAGTCGGTAAATTTTTTTCTAAGGTAGTAAATTGCATGCTCTTTTCAACCAGACTCATCATGCTTCCCCAACACACACCCCATTGAATTGTCTAGCACAGTCAAGTATAATATCAAAGGTCTTCCTTCAACTGGAGGCATAAGAATTGGCGGTTCTTGAAGGTATTCTTTGATTCTTTCGAAAGCAGTATGGCATTCATCATTCCACTTTACCACTTGATCTTTCTTCAAAAGCTTGAAGATTGGCTCACAAGTAGCAGTCAGATGTGAAATGAACCTGGCGATGTAATTCAGGCGTCCCAAAAAACCTCTAACTTCCTTCTCTGTGCAGGGAACCGACATCTCTTGTATGGCCTTTACCTTCACATGGTCTACCTGAATACCTTTGTCACTGACGACAAAACCCAGAAGCTTACCATATCTTACCCCGAAGGTACACTTGTTCGGATTCAACCTCAACTTGTATGTCTTCAACCTGTCAAGCAATTTCTGGAGATGATCAAGGTGCTCTTCCTCAGTCTGAGACCTGGCTATCATGTCATCAACATAGACCTCAATCTCATGGTGAATCATATCGTGGAACATAGCGACCATGGTGCGCTGATAAGTTTCCCCAGCGTTCTTCAACTTGAAAGGCATCACTTTGTAGCAGAAGGTGCCCCACTGTGTAACGAAGGTTGTCTTCTCCATGTCTTCAGGAGCCATCTTGATCTGGTTGTAGCCAGAGAAACCATCCACGAAGGAGAATATTTTGTGTTGCACGGTATTCTTGACCAGAACATCGATGTGAGGAAGTGGGAAGCCATCCTTGAGGCTTGCCCGGTTCAGATCTCTGTAATCAACACACATCCGTACCTTTCCATCCTTCATAGGTACCAGAACAACGTTGGCGACCCACTGCGGATAAGAAGTGACAACCAAGAATCATGCATCAAACTGTTTCATGACCTCTTCCATGATCTTCTCTGACATTTCGGGACGCATACGACGGACCTTCTGCTTAACCGGAGGACAGTCTTCTTTAGTCCGCAGGCGATGTACCAAAATATCAGTGTCTAAACCAGGCATGTCTTCATAGGACCAGGTGAAGATCTCAACATAGTCGTGCAACATTTGTATCAACCTTTGTTTGATGCTAAGCTCCAGATTTGCACCTATTTTAACCTCTTTTCTGTCTTCCTCAGTACCCAAATTCACTGTCTCAACCGGCTCTTCATGAGGCTGTATGTCCCTTTCTTCCTGCTGTAATAGTCTAGCAAGTTCTCCAGGCACCTCACAATCATCCTCACCTTCGTCCTCGGCTTGGTTGATCGGATTTTTGAAGTCATAAATGGCAGTAACAAAGCTGTTATCAATGGGATCCAGAGTGGATATGGATTTGCATTATGATATGTGAGTGTGTGTAAGAGAATAAATGTTTCAATAAAGTGAAAACAGAAAAGAAAAACAGAGAGCGCAAAGTTTGTATGCAAGAAACGTCCAATACTTTATTAATGATATATGAAATGACAAATAATAGCCCTCACAAGCAAAAGCCAAGGTGCCTCGGGCAAGGCATCAGGCCGTAAAGTTTCAAATTGTTTATTACAAATCTTAAAACAAATAAGTCAATTACTACAGAATAAAAGAAACAGGTATGAAGTCCCTAGCCGTCCAATTACTCAGTCCACCATTGGTAGTTGGGTAGATCCAGCTGTCGATGTCTGAATCCTCTTCGCTGTCTTCAATGGCATTAATTCCCTGATTGCTGATGCGTAGGGGAGGTCTTCCAGCCCGAGCGCGTAGAATAGCCCTTTGAGCCCCTGTAGTAAAGCCCAAACCAAATTTGTCAGTTTTCTGAGTGAAATCAGGGAGCTGCCCCAATTGGCACACCCACCTTCTTCAACCACAACCCTGGCGTCCTTGAGAGAAGCCATCTTCAAAGGAGGTTTGTTGGTAGTAGTTTCAGTTGATGCCAAGATCTGAGGGACCTCTTCGAAGTTCTGACAAGGAGTTTCTATGAATTCCCCGTCCATATCTACGTAGCGGAAGGAATTGAGGTGGCTCACCATATACTCTTCTTCACCCCGTACTGTGACAATCTTCCCTTTCACCGGATACTTCAGCATTTGGTGGAGTGTGGAAGTGGCTGCCCCGCCTCATGAATCCAAGGATGACCCAGCAAGCAAGAATATGACGGCCTGATATCCATCACATAGAAAGTGGACCCTAAAGTCTGAGAACCCACTTTGACAGGGATGTCCACCTCCCCGTGCACCATTCTCTTCAACCGGTCAAGAGCCCTTACCACAATGTTACTAGGCTTTAGAGTTAGACCCTAGCAATCCAAATGGTCCAACGCCTTCTACGGCAGAACATTCAGTGAAGACCCGATATCTACCAGCACATGAGCCATAGTGGTTCCCCTGCATTCAATCGAGACATGCAGAGCATCATTATGCTTCCTTCCCTTTGGTGTCAAATCCGCATCTGAAAAACCCAGCCCATTATCAGCAGTCAGGCTGGCCACATAATCTTTGAACTGATCAGCTGAGGTTTCCTGCGGCACATGCGCAATCTTGAGAAATGCAATCAAAGCCTTCGCATGGGCTTCAGAACACAACGGCAGAGACAACATGGATATCTTTGATGGGGTCTTCCCCAACTGCTCAACCACATTGTAGTCACTCTTAATGATTTTCAGTATTTCCTCTATTTCTTGCTTAAAGGCTTCCACAACAATTTCCTTAGGCGCCTCTATCCGGGCAGGCTCACATACAACCTCTTTGCCGCGGGTATCAGACGATTCGCCGACAGGGGTAATAATTGGAGTAAGAACAAGAACTGTAGTTGATGTATCGGCAGGAACAACAGATGGAATGACAATAGGCTTGTTGACAGTCTTAGGGGAAATCTCGGGAGAGAAGACCCTTCCACTTCGGGTAATTTTGCTGGATCCGACAATGTTACCAATATCAGTATCATCTTCTTTATCTTTCAGATCTTATTTGATGCCATGATAGTACATATCGGCACCATAATGCCATAGGACAGCTTTGTCTGAGACATACGGGACAAGACCAGGAACAGTAATTATCAGCGGAGCAATTCTTGGAGCAGATGTAATCCTAACAGGTCTTCTTGAGTAGACCTTGGAAGAATTGGAGGAAATGGTTATAATAGCAACGTCTTCAGATGGAACAACGGGAACCAAAGTTTTCTCAAATAGAATTTCCTTACTATCTATCAGGCGTTGAACACCTAATTTCAGCAAACGGCAACCAGAAGGTAGAAACGAACACATGTGGCAATCTTCACCATAACCCGGAAATAAACCGGCCTACAACAAATTCTTCTTGACAGTCATGAGAGGAGTAGAAACTTCATTAACAGAGGTAACAAACAAATCAGTGTCAACAACATTAATTCCACGACCGTGTTTAGGCATGGGAGCAGTTATGGCGTTGGTCTTCTCCGGAGCATCAAAATCTACTTCCTTGGCTTCAATTAAGTCTTATATTTTGTTCCTCAGAGCCCAGCAGTCATTTGTATCGTGGCCAGGACTCTCAGAATGATAAGCACATCGGGCATTCAGATTATATCTGGGAGATGTGGTATTTGGATTCTTGGGAGCCTCTTTCAAGGTTTCCAAGATGGATCTCAGCAGGTGAGGTAACACTTCAGCCAATGTCATGTTGATGCGGGTAAACTTCCATTGCAATATTTTCACCCTTTGTTAATTGTTGCATTGTGGAGCAACTGCAGGTCTAGGTATCATCGCGGCACTTACTGTTTGACGATGTTCAGCCCTGTTTTGGCCCCTCGGGATATAGATGGCATTGGTTTCCTTCTTACCAGCGAAAGGATTCTTTACTGAACTTGAAGAGGCATCCTTCTATATTTTTCCGCTTCAAATTCCAGCTTCTACTCTTTCTCCGGTTAGGATCAGCTCGGTGAAACCAGCTGACGAGCTGCCGATCAGAAGATTGAAAAATGGACCAGATAGCGTCCCCAGAAACATATCAAACAACTCCCTATCAGACAACGGGGGTTGAACTCTCCCAGCCAAGTCTCTCCATTTCTGTGCATAATCCTTAGAGCCTTCACTTGCACCCATGGACATACTCTGGAGTTGAGTACGAGTAGGAGCAAGGTCGGAATTATACTGATACTGCTTATAGAATGCAGCAGCCAGATCTTCCCAATTTTGGACATTGGCTCCCTCCAGCTGGTAGAACCATTCAAGCTGAGTCCCTGATAGACTATCTTGAAAGAAATGAACCCACAGATTTCTATCAGCGGTGTGGGGCTGGATCTTTCTGACATAAGAACGGAGATGGAGTTTTGGGCAGGACACCCCATCATACTTAGCAAAAACTGGAGCTTTGAACTTCTGCGGGATGACCACTCCCGACACCAATCCCAATTCTTCAAAATCCAATCTAGGTATCCTCTAAACTTCCGCGGCACTCAGACGGTCTTCCAACTGTTTGTATCTATCCTCAGCAGGAGGATATTGCTCATCATTGTAATCGGTATCATTGTCAGAAACTGCAGGATTGGGGTCCTTCTCTTCTTCCTGATTCTCCCCTTCCTTTGATGAAGAGGTCAGATCGACTTGTTGCTTCAACCGCTCTCCAAACCTTCTGCCCATATTCAGAATACCGGCAACCTTCTTCTTTTTCTTCTTCTCTTTCAGGATGAGGGCTTTCAGATCCTCCTGTCCTTTTTCCAGACTTATGAACATTTGTTGGAACTGGGCGTTCTGTGCCTGAAGGTCCTTGATGGTTTGCTTGAAAGACATTTCCTGCTGAAATAAACAGCGAAGAAGATGAGAAACCTGTAATGGTACCTGTACATGCAATGTTATGAATGGGATGCGCATGCAATGATTTCAAAGACTTCGGGGAATTTAAATTTGCAAACCAAAATAAACAAAAAATTTATTAGCTGATTTTAAAGTTCAAATTCCTTTTAGGCGTTACAATTAAAAACAAATCTAAAATTATAAAAGACATCAAAATTCCCATGGATTCTTTCTCTTTGTGCCGAGATAATCATTGAGTCCTTTTTCCTCATGGAGTTGCTTTGTGAGCTCTAAAACCTTCCTCTCCTGAGCATGGAACTGATCCCTGTAAGTATCCCTCTCCTTCATCAACTGGATCCAAGACCTCTGTAATTCCCCAAGACCCGTGGGCATATAAGGATAGAGAACCGTGTAAGGAATACCCCTTCCATAGTGGGTTCCACAATCACTGGTAAAACGGACACATATGGCATCATAAGCTTCTGGGCACGAGCTCGTACCCATTGGAGGTAAGATTCCATAGGAATGGAATTTTTTGGCCCCAAAGTCTTGGTGTCAGACCTGTTTACCACGCTCCAAGCTCGTACGAACCTCCAGCGATACTCTTTAACATCATCCTCATAGTTGAATACAATGCCCTTGATAAGTAACTCATGGGGACCATCCCTTCGAGCGTGACCAAATTGTCGCAGAGCTAAACAAGGGTTATAGGTTATACCTCCTATGATACCAAGTAACGGGACATTAGGGTACTCCGAGCAGCGGTCAATAATAGCAGGTTTTCCATAGCTCGAGAACACCAAAGAATATCTGTATGAGCGAGCGACATTATCCTTTGCGACCAAACCAAACCTTCTTCATTCTTCAGTATGGACTTAGGGAGGTGAGAAATAAACCACCTCGACAACAACGACATGCAGCACATAAGAACCCCTCTTCTCTTCATGGTGCGAGTATGGAGAGTGTGCAGAATATCTCCGAGCAAGGTAGGCACAGGGTTGCGAGAGAGGAAAATCTTGATAGCATTCACATCTATGAACGAGTCCAAATTAGGGAAGAGAACTAAACCATAGATAAGAAGAGCCAAGACCTCCTCAAAAGCCTGAAAATCCACATCATCCCAAAACAGCTGGGCCTTGTCTATCAGAAACTTAGATAGCAAACCCTTGACTCCGCTTCTGGTTTCCCAATTGGATACCACGTCGGCCCGTTTCAGATGCAGAGCTGAGGCAATGACTTCTGGCTTAGGAACTTCTCCTAGACCGGTGAAGGGCAACTGTTCAAGAATGGGTATATCCAACAGCTGAGAGAATTCTTCCAAGGTAGGCACCAACTGATAGTCTGGAAAGGTGAAGCAGTGGTGCTTAGGATCGAAGAACTGAAAAAGTAAACTCATCATCTTTTCGTCAAAGTTTGAAGTAACCAGGTTGAGAAGTTGACCATGTCTCTTAGTGAACACATAAGTTTCAAAAACCCTTGATGCTAGCTCTTTGAGTTGAGAAGGTATCTTCACAAAGCTGATTCGGTTAGTGTTCCTGCAAACGGAAGTCATGATCTGCAAAACAGAAAAAAGACAAATTCCCATGGTCTTTGAAATGGTTAGTGCAATAAGAATGGATGCTATGTTATGATGCATGATGTTATGATAAACCACAGGTATAAAAAACACAGGTATAGCACACACAGTCAAATCACACCAAGTCCTTAGGTTTAAGGCTTGCATGACGTTAAAGGTATTACCCTCTTGAAGTTTAGTTGGTTTCAAACGTATCTTAAAAATTAACCGGGTTCTAGAGGATCTCAATATCACTGACCACCCTTTATCGGGCATTGTTTCAGCTTAATCAATCTTTTCTTGCGGCCGAAATATCCCGAAAGTCTGATATCAATGAGTGTAGCATCGAGTATCAACCAATCCTCAGCTCTACACTGAGGCCGGCTATCTCACTACTTTCTAATGGCCAAGTTTGTTCAACTAAGGTTCTAAGGTCCGTTAGTGCTTCACGACACCTAGCGGCGGCCCCGTATTCTCCTCGTTTCCCCACGAAGGATACCGGTACCAACCAAAATGCCACACTAACACAACCATCTCTTAAAGCATATCGGTCCATGCCGTACAGTCTCCGCGATCTATTGTTGTTTACCTAAGGAGTGTCCCCAAATCCGGGTGTAGGATCTATAGTAACCCCAAACAAACCCTCAAAAGTAAAGCAATAAAGACAATCAAGAGAAGAAATTTTAATGATTTGGATCCTAAGGTATACCCCACTTATTTATTCCCCAACAGAGTCACCAGTTATGTGATACGGTGGCAGAACCGACTGTTTTTACTGGTTTGTGTTTTGCGTTTTTTGTTTGCAAAATGTCGTGGTAAGCAAGAGTCGCCACCGACTTTTATTTCATCCAATCATGGAAAAGGAAAAAGAACAGAAAAACCCTTTTTTCGAGATTTCTGAGTACGGGGGGTAGATTATAGAAAGGGAAGGTGTTAGAACCCTTTCTATCCGTAGTTATCTACGGGCTCTTAGGTACTTGCTCATTTTTTTTTAAATTGCTTGTGAGTGTTTGTATTGAAAATGTTCTACTTCGTGATAACCCTTGTATCAGTCCTCAAGGATGTGACGAAGTTTGTTTTGAAAATTTGTTTTGAAAGGTGTTTGTGTGAAAAGTTTTTATTGAGCAAGTACTTAAGATTCTACCTACTCAAAAAAAGATTGTTTGTTCTCATTTCCTTTAGACAACGCTATCCTACTATTAAGGAGTAGGTAGCATCGTCGTTGGAGTTGTAAGAGACATTTGAAAGGGACAAGTACAATCACCAAAGCAACAGTTAGAAAACCTTAGTAGTAACCCTAGAGTCTTAAGATCTTTCTGAGGCAACATTTCCGAGGCAACATTCGAATGGGACATTTTGATCTCTTAGACAGGAGGGAAACCACTAAAATCTCCTATGCTTAATGATTGTTTACCGAAGGCAACCGGAGTGAGGTAAACCATAGGAGTGAATATGTGCATATGATTTGTTTCAGTTATTTAATCTTTGCACATTAGGTGATCTACCATTTTAATTTCAGATATTCTTTCCATACAATCCTATTAACATACATCTAGACAGTTAAATATTTGCAGGAATTTAAAATGCGAAAAAATAAACCTAGCTATTACAGGGCTTTGACAGTTACATAATTATCTTGACGGGAAATAAAAGTGCAAAATTTAAAACCCTAATTAAAACTATTACAAGCTCGAAACAGTTACGATAATAATAAAACAAATTAAAATGCGCGCGGCAAATTAAATGCGAGGAGAAATTGAAAACCCTAAAAATTTGACTAGAAAATAATTAAGTTATTTTTTGAGAAAAGAATCAATTAAATTATGTACAATAAAACCCTAATTCTAATTATTTTAATTACAAAAAAGAAGTTGAAATTAACCTAATCTAGCTAAATTAAATAATTTATAGAAAATAAAATATTTTGTGCAAAATGATTTTGTGTATTTTTTGGTTTTTTATTTGAGAAAAGAAATGTAATTTAACATTAATTAAAACCCTAATTTCTAATTGCTTTTAATTATAAAAAAAAGAAATTAAATTAACCTATATTTCTAATTAAATTAAAATAATTTTTTTATTAAAAATGCTTTTTTTTGGTGTTTTGTGATTTATTGATTTTATGATTAAAAAAAGGTAATTAATTTGATGAAAAATGATTAAACAAAATAATTAAAATAAAAGAAATAAATAAAGAAAAAGAAAATGGGCCTGTGTTGAATAACAACTCTCGGGGGTGCCAATCTGAGTTTTCTAAGGCCCAAAACGCTCCAAGCCCAGTCAGCCTTGGACTCCTTGTAGCATTAACTTGAGGGTGCATCATGGTCCTTCAATGCCTATGCGTTGGATTGAATGGATGACGAATCCACTGGCTGGAGATTGGTGGAGTATGGTGGGCGTCTAGGATGGCAATGCACTAGATCTGTTACAAGAAAGTGAAATAAAGAAAATTTTTGGGACCTGGGATCGAACCCAGGTCCTCTCACTCATACCATGCGCGCTTCACCACTGAGCTACCATATTTTATTTGTTATTATAATAACAATGATATATAATACATGAAAGCAACGTGGATTACTGAATTAAAACAAAAACGCGCGTTTTATTTGAATGACCCAATGATGGTTGAACACATCATCATCTTCTTCCTCCTCCGTCGTGTTAGGCCTGCAACTTGTACCTACGGACAAGCGTCCATGGCTATAACCCTGTGACTTTCAAAAATTACATACAAGCAATATAAATAAGATTCAAGACTATGGATTAATTGGGTTTGACCCTCTGATCACATTGGTATCCTTCATTAGGGCCAATTGTTCCTGCATTTGAAAGCCACAAAACAACAAGGCAAACCCTAACTATGGGAAATGTTCATACAAGCGTTAAAACTTCAATTAAATGGTCCAGACATGATGAAAACATGACAACAAACACAAATATACCATTGAAACACGTCCATGATGCAAGAATCATAACATTGAAATATGAAAAAGAATGCAAACCGCATGACGTCTAGAGGGCGATTCTGGATGTGTGGAGGCGTGCAACCGATTGGGTTAGCTTCTAGGAAGGTCCAGGAATCATTTGGCAATGCTAAAATGGCATGAATTGGCCTCCAAGCTTGAAACCGAGTCACAAATTTTTTGTCAAATTTTGAAGTTTTGTTATTCTTGTTCACGCTTGCTAACCCTTTCTTTTTGCTTTGTTCTTGTCCAATATATACATAGGGATGAGTTAGGGTTACAAACTTGGATTGAATCTTGAAGTTTGATGAGATTTGATTTGATTTTTAGCCATATGCAAACTTGCTATTTTGAGCCAAATCTTCCCTTTCTTGTACCAATTATGCTTGATTCGTTTTGGCCTTGATAATTCAGCATATTTTGATTGGCAACCTGTCCAAAAACCAAACCAAATCATATCTTTGCTATTATTCACCAATTATTTGATTTAATTCAATTTTTAATTAATAAAAAATCAAAGTAAATTGCAAAATGAAGAAAATAATGTGTGGGTGAATATTTGAGTCATGGACCACATTATAAGTGAGGTGCAAGCATAAAAAGTTAGGCCCATTTAGCAAAAAATGCATTTTGAGCACATTTGACTTTTGGCAATGTTGCAAAAAGGGTCAACTTTGACAAGGCTTATCTCCTCCAATTTTAACCCTAGAGAGGTGTTCTTGGACTTTTTAGAAAGCTTAGGATGTAACCTAAGCAACCCTTTTGGTCTTATCTCAATTGAGTCTTCCATGTTCATGTAAGAAGCTTTGACCCAAAAGGTGTTTTTGTTGACTTTTCAAAAGGATCCATAATGTAGAAATTCATATCTTTTTGTGGGTGCATATTTTGAACTTGTGAGATAAAGATGAATTGTAGGGAATTTCATCCTCTTCAAAATGAGATTTGGATGGAAAATTTATGATAAATCATGTGGAAGTCATTCTTGGTCAAAGTTTGGTTGACTTTTACTAAGAAACCCTAATTTAGCAACTTTTGGGTTTTGATGAATTTGGAGCATTCCTTGAGGAATCATGATCAACCCTTGATAAAATGATGGATATAACTTTAAAATGTTGATGTTGACCAAAAATCTTGAAGTTTGACTGTATGTGGGCCACATTTGGCTTTTGACCTAATACAGTCGATTGTCAAGCACCTGAGCAGTTGACTGAGCAAACTTCTTGTGCAAGGCATGAAACTTGACATGTAGGTTCTTGAGAACATATTAAGACCATGAATAGAATAAGAGGCTTTTTTGGTTCACCCATCTTGATGAAAATGGAAACCCTGATTTTAGGTACACTGCCTTAGGAGAGAGTTTGTCTGGTAAACTCTTGGGCAACCTTGAGAAAATTGAGAATCTCAATGGACATGTATTGAGTAAAATGAGAGGGAAAA
This sequence comes from Vicia faba, assembly GCA_948472305.1. Taxonomy (NCBI): domain Eukaryota; kingdom Viridiplantae; phylum Streptophyta; class Magnoliopsida; order Fabales; family Fabaceae; genus Vicia; species Vicia faba. The sequence continues at coordinate 407,086,232 of OX451737.1, read as the reverse complement.
TTTTGGGGTACAACAGAGAGTGATTTGAGTTATTAGGGAGCAAAATGTAAACAATAAATTAATGTAGCATACGATCACTTACAGTGAGGTTGGAGGCATACAAAGTAAACCGACTTGTTGTAGAACCAACTTCCTTTTTCTTGTCCAATATTTCTTTTTAGGAGAGACGAGTGATGCTATAGTAGTAACGAGTATGGTTGTAAGCATCAAAATCAATAGTATACCCATGCTGGATGTGTAAGCCTTCACTAAGAACACCCAAGCATATTCCAAATTGAGTGGTTGGCATTAAGACGTACTTCCCTTTTACCCATGAGGAAAGAACACCGCCGACACCAATTTGCATAGTTTCATAGAATTTACGAACCAAATTCGGGTAGTAAACTCCACATTCGATGATGATTTCACCTACTCCTTGCCTATTAAAAATTTATGGAAAACTAAAGCTCGTTGAAGGGAAGGATACGAGATTATCGTATTTTACCGGAGTGAGAAGGCGGAATCGGAATGCCAAGATTGGATCATGTTCTTCTTTATTTTGAGATTCTCCTTCAATTTCCTTTGACTTACCTTTCTCCTTTATTGATTTTGCCATGACAAAGGTTGGAGTTTTTCTTTTGAGAGAAAGGGTTTGGGATGGAGAAATTTATGTAAGAGAGAGTGTTTATGTTGTGAGTTGAAGATGTAAGTATGAGTGGGTATTTATGGATAATCTTTGGAGGGAGTTATTTTTGGTAAGAGTATTTTTTGGTGGGATGATTTTAGGTGGGATATAATTTTGGTCAAAGAGGAAAAATTATTGGAGGGAAATGATGTGGGAAATCATAAATGCCTTGACAAAACTTAAAAATTTGAAAAATTTCATGTGGTAACCAGTTATAGGATATGGGTAACTGATTACTGAAGGTGCATGGAAAGTGAAAAATGCTTCTGTTTGCATGGTAACCGATTACTGACTGAGGGTAACCAGTTACTGATAGTGAAAAAAGTGAAAATACAGTATATACCAGTCCAGAACCCGTACCTATCTATTGTAACTTCTATCAAACATGTATAACAACATATTCACAGGTATATATGACATTAAAACATATAGATAACCATTATATAGAACCATTCAAAGTTAATGTGGGATGAAGAGAGATATACTTGGTAAAAATGATATAAAAGTTAATGAATACATACACCTTTTACGTTTCAGAGATATAAATCATAGGTCGTGTTCATCTAATATACCAAGTTCTCTTCGAATATTGAAGAATGAATCTTTTGCTAGAGGCTTTGTAAAGATGTCTGCTAGTTGGTTGTGTGTATCAATAAATGATATTTCTACGTCACCATTTTGCACATGATCCTGGAGAAAATGATGTCGAATATCAATATTCTTTGTCCGAGAGTGCATGACTGGATTCTTTGTGATGTTCATTTCACTTGTATTGTCACATTTTAGTGGGATGCATCCAAGATTAATTCCATAGTCACGTAGTTGTTGTTTTAGCCATAGAATTTGAGCGCAACAACTTCCAGCTGTAATGTATTCTGCTTCATCCGTGCTAAGAGCCACACATACTTGCTTCTTGCATGACCATGATACTAGAGCATTCCCAAGAATATGACACGTTCCACTAGTGCTTTTTCTATCAGTTTTACATCCTGCATAATCTGCATCAGAATAACCAAATAACAAACACATACTACCTTTAGCATACCATAAGTCGACGTTTGTAGTTCCCTTAAGATAATGTTTCCCATACAAGGTTCTTCCCCATACAAGGTTGTTCCCTATAGTAACAAACACATACAACCATTATTAACCTTGAGGTTGTTCCCCATACAAGGTTTTTGATGCAAATAATGTTTTTTCAGATAGAATCCCGTTCCCCAATGTAGTCTGCACTTTTGCTCAATAGTGTCTTTCTGCTAAGAGGTTTGTCTTTATAGATCTCTTCCCCCAAAGGAGTATATCTTATTTTGTTTGGTACAACAGTTTATCTCCCCGATGCAGTCAACATCTACTTCCCTAATTTGATACAACAATATTTTTCCTCAGCGTGGCCAGGAGTTTATTTCCCGAGCGTGGTACAACTGTTTGTCCCCAAGTGAGTTTGGCACTCGTCTTCCCCGTGAAGTTTGCATCCATCTCCCTAGTGCAGTGTGTATCTAACTCCTAAGAGATTGTTACCTTTACCCCCTAGCGAGTTTTAGTACCATTGTTTACTTCCCCGATGAGGTTTGATATCGTTGTCTTTATCCACAATGAAGTTTGGTACTGTTGTTTATCTCCCCAGTGAGATTTAACACCACTGTTTACTTCCCCAGTGTGGTTTGCACTTATTTTCCCAGGGTGTTCTGCATCTCTTAAATATTCTTATTGGATTTTGTTACTAGTGAGAGATTGTTGTCTCATCCCCATGAAATCGTTTATTTTTACCCAATGGAGCAGGTTTTCTCCCCAATGAGATTAAGCAATGATGGATGTCTTACAAATATGGAGTCCCTAGTATTGTGAGTGCTGATATGAGTATGAGCTTTCTTATCCACAATGACGTAAGAGTCTATTTCTATCTCCAGTGGAGTTTGAGCTACGAGGTTCCTGGTTTGAGATCTCTCTCCTCCCCATGAAGCAATTTGCTTTTCCCCAGTGGAATTAGCACTTGAATTTATTCCCCATTGATGTTGTTCAAGGAGTCATCTTCTCCCCAGTAAATTTATGTTTGAAAGGTGTTGTACCATCCCCAACAGAAAGTTAGCTTAAGGGAGGTCTTGATCAAGAAGTTCTCATATCCTCAAGTGAAGTTTTCCTTCAGCAAAGTGTTTCTTCCCCAAGTGAAGGGCTGTTCCTCAGTGGAGTTAGTCATTGAGTTTTATTTTATTCAAGAATTCTCATGATCCCCGATGAAGTCTACTTTCATCAAGAATCCTCCTCAAGCAAAGATGTTTTCGTTCCCCAGCGGAGTTTGTTGCCGAGTTTCTTTTGTTCAAGAATTCTCGTTATCCCCTGCTAGTGTTTGTTTATCCCTGGTAGAAGTTTCTTTCTATCAAAGACTATACACAAGAAGATCTCTATTCGTCAACGAAGCATTCCTTATTCTCAACAAGAATATAATGGATCTTTTCCCTAGAAAGTTGAGAGCTGTTTGAAGTCAAGATGATTTCTTTTCAGTGGACTGCTATTTATTTTTGCAGTATCCTTCCTCAAGTCCACTTTTTAGTGGCATCCCTCCCCGGAGTTGATTGTTGGTGTTGCAAATTCGCATTGCGGTTTATACCCAATGATTATCATTTCAGAATGTCATCCTCTACAAAATATCAGATTAGTAGGGGCTTCTTTTCAGATGTTGTTTGTCCCCCGATACTTCATTCTTGATATTACCACTCCTCAGTGAATCATTTGAACATGCATCATTACATTGCATCTACCGAAATGTGTAACATTTCCATTATGTGGAGCATTACGCCATAGAAAAATTCAAACATGCATTGAATTATAAGCCAATGTTGCTGCTTATCCGAAGTAAATGATTTAATATACTCAGACATGAATAACCCTCACAGTTTATCACTATGGTTATCTCATCCTGTTTCCCCAATAGAGTCTGTTATGATTTATATCCTGAATTGGATCTTGTTATGTTTTCTCTCTCTCTAAAGAGTCATTGATGTCTCTTGCCCTTGCAAGTTCCCGATGATTTTTAGTCGTGTTTGCCTTGCAATTAGAGTGTGAGTAAGAGTCGATGTATAAACTTTCTTGCTTCTCAAGTATTTGAGTGTCCATACTTGGTGTGTGGTAATTCAAAAAATTGTCACTCTTGAAGAATTACACCCCGCCTTTGGCCTGAGGGATATTGTAGTTCTTGCGTATTTGCAAACATAAGTACCCTCTTAAAGTCTAACCCAGCTTGGCAATCCTTGTATAGAGTCCCCCTCGGTTGGTCTCTTTCTTCTGTGTAAGGTCGCCTTCGATCAAAATTCTATTTAGATCTGTTCTGATCAGAGTCCTCGTCTAGAGTCCCCTTCGGCTGGTCTCTTCTTCATTTGTCAGTTCGACTTTGGTCAATGTTCTAGTCAAATTCAAAATATAGCTATGTCCCTAGTTTGATCTGGTTGTGTTACCCTTTTCTCTAGAGAATTGTTGGCAACCCTTGTTAGGATACCCTCCTCGGTTGGTCTCTTCCTTCGGTGTAAATTTTCTTTCTCTTAGGGTTCGATCGAAATCAATATCGGTATCCCCAGTAAGTTCACCTTGATCAACATTCTTTCCCTAGAAGTCTATCTTTGACTAGTATTCTTTTCATTGGTGAGTTCGCCTTCGGTCGGTGTTCTTCTCCTAGGAGTCTATCTTCGGTTAGTATTCCTTGTTATAAACCTTCCTCGGCTGGTCTCTCTCTTTCTTATACGTGTGTAATCTTGACCAGACATGTATGTTTGATATCCTTATATGTGTCTAATCTCGACCAAACATATATGTTGATATCTCTATTAGAGTCTTCTTTGGTCAGTCTCTTTCTTATACGTGTATAATCTTGACCAGACATATATGTTTGATATCCTTGTATGTGTCTAATCTTGACCAGGCATGTATGTTGATATCGTTGTTAGAACCTTCTTTGGTCGGGCTCTTTCTTATATGTGTCTAATCTTGACCAGACATGTATGTTTGATATCCTTGTATGTGTCTAATATTGATTAGACATGTATGTTTGATATCCTTGTACACATCTAATCTTGACCAGGCATATATGTTTGATATCCTTGTATGTGTCTAATATTGACCACACATGTATGTTGATATCTTTGTTATAGTCTTGTTCGATTAATCTCTTTCTTATAGGTGTCTAATCTTGACCAGACATGTATGCTTGATATTCTTATATGTTTCTAATCTTGACCAGACATGTATGTTGATATCCTTATATGTGTCTAATCTTGACCAGACATGTATGCTGATATTTTTGTTAGAGTCTGCTTTGGTTAACCTCTTTCTTATACGTGTCTAATCTTGACTAAACATGTATGTTTGATATCCTTATACGTGTCTAATCTCGACCAAACATATATGTTGATATCTCTATTAGAGTCTTCTTTGGTCAGTCTCTTTCTTATACGTGTATAATCTTGACCAGACATATATGTTTGATATCCTTGTATGTGTCTAATGTTGACCAGATATGTATTTTTGATATCTTTGTTAGAGTCTTTTCGATTGGTCTCTTTCTTATACGTGTCTAATCTTGACCAGACATGTATGTTTGATATCCTTATATGTGTCTAATCTTGACTAGACATGTATGTTTGATATCTTTGTTAGAGCCTTCTTTGGCCGGTCTATTTCTTAATTGTGTCTAATCTTGACCAACCATGTATTTTCAATATCCTTGTTATAAACCTTCATTTGGTCGGTCTCTTTCTTATACATGTCTAATCTTGACCAGATATGTATGTTTGATATCCATATATGTGTCTAATCTTGACCAGACATGTATGCTGATATCTTTGTTAGAGCCTTCTTCGGTCTATCTCTTTCTTATATGTGTTTAATTTTGAACAGACACGTATGTTTTATATCCCTGTACATGTCTAATATTGACCAAAAATGTATGTTGATATCTTTGTTAGAGTCTTCTTCGGTCGATCTCTTTCTTATACGTGTCTAATCTTGACCAGACATGTATGTTTGCTATTCTTAAATGTGTCTAATCTTGACCATACATGTATGTTTGATATCTTTATTAGAGCCTTCCCCGGTCGGTCTCTTTGTCATATGTGTCTAATCTTGACCAGCCATGTATGTTTAATATCTTTGTTAGAGCCTTTCGGTCGGTCTCTTTCTTATATGTGTCTAATCTTGACCAGACATGTATGTTTGATATCTTTGTTAGAGCCTTCTTCTGTCGATATCTTTCTTATATGTGTCTAATCTTGACCAGACATGTATGTTGATATCTTTATTAGAACCTTCTTCAATCGGTCTCTTTCTCATATGTGTTTAATCTTGACCAAACATGTATGTTTGATATCCTTTTATATGTCTAATCTTGACCAGATATGTATGCTGATATCTTTATTAGAGTCTTCTTCGGTTGATCTCTTTCTTATACGTGCCTAATCTTGACCAGACATGTATGTTTGATATTCTTATATGTGTCTAATCTTAACCAGACGTGTATGTTGATATCTTTTTTAGAACCTGCTTCAGTCGGTCTCTTTCTCATATGTGTATAATCTTGACCAGACATGCATGTTTGATATCTTTGTTAGAGCCTTCTTCAGTCGGTCTCTTTCATATATTTGTCTAATCTTGACTAAAAATGTATGTTTTATATCTTTGTTAGAGATTTCTTTGGCCAGTCTCTTTCCTATGTGCGTCTAATCCTGACCTAACATATACCCGGTGTCCTTATGCGTGTCTAATCTTGATCTGGCATGTGTATTTGATATATTTGTTAGAAATTTCTTCGGTCAGTCTCTTTCCTATGTGCGTCTAATCCTGACATGGCGTATACCTGGTGTTCTTATGCGTGTCTAATCTTGACCTGGCATGTGTATCTGATATATTTGTTAGAGCTTTCTTCGGTCACTCTCTTTCCTATATGCGTCTAATTCTGACCTGGTGTATACCTGATGTCCTTGTGCGTGTCTAATCTTGACCTGCCATGTGTATCTGATATCTTTGTTAGAACCTTCTTCCGTTGGTCACTTTCTTTCTCGTGTGTGTCTAACCTTGACCTGGCATATAATTGATACCCTTATATGTGTCTAATCCTGACCTGACATGTATTCACCAAGTTTACTTGGTCTTCGTATGTCTAACCTTGACCTGATGCACGTCTCTAAAACTCTACCTCTGGTTAACTAAAAAATTGGAAAATACAGAAAAACCAATATACCTGACTTTAGTTTGTTCTCCAGAGTGCAAAGTTTATGGTTCTTTTGAGTATTCAATCCCTTTCTACCTTTATTGTTCGAAAGGCTAGCGTCAATCTCACCCTCAGGTTTAAGTTGATTAAATAGGGGTAGTTGTTGCACCCCAAAATTCACCCTCTTCAGTTTAACCCTAATTGGCTTATTTTTCTAAAATACTCATGCATGCATGTCACTGATTCCATGGTTAAGGGATCAAATCATTTATATGCGTCAAGCTACATAAATAATTATTTTGTTAAGCAGTATAACAAAGCAGAAACTCATGGTTTTTGAGATACAGGTGCACTCCACATATTTCACTGAGCTACTCAATCAGTGAGTGATCGAATCCTCATCATGTCAAGCTTTCACGTGTTTCATCATGCCTCTAATTGCAAAGAAAATCGAGCATTTCAGTTGGTTTGAGACAATTTCGACTGAAAAATCATCATTTTGCAGTTTGTGTTTAAAAATTCATAACTTCTGACCGGAAATTTACTTTTAGTGGGTATTTGGGAATTGGATTTATCTTGACATCCTCTCCATTTTATATGTTCGGCTTGGAAGCCAATTATGTGAAGAAGATATCAGAAATTGCAAAATACGTTGAAAATCGCATGCTGAAGCGGATTTCTGGTCCACTGTTTCCCAAAATTGAAAAAAATCATAACTTTCTCGATTTTTATCATTTCGGGACGATTCTCACGGCATGATATCATAAATTTTGTTAGCTACAAGTTTACTCCAGGGTCCGATTTCAAATTATGATCATAAGACTTATGTTTATGGCTCGCCTCTCAAATCGACCAGTAAAAAAGTCGTGCAACCAAAACGAAGGGTTTTTTGTCTCAATTTTCTCGTTATTGTAAAAATCGTAACTCTCTCGATTTTTATCGTATCAAGATGATTATTTTGAAACGGTGTCACAAATTTGTCATCTACATTTTTGCTTTAGGGCTCGAGCTCGAATCATGCACCGAAAGTTATGAGCTTGTGGTTTTCTCTCGAACAGTGCACAAAAATAAGCTGAAAATTCTGCACTACTAAAAAGCAAGGGAAAACTAGGTTTTTATTCCATGTGCCATACAAGGCATAAGAGCTTGTGTATATATTGTTTCAATTCAAAATCAAAAATAACTTTTTTCCATTTTGCACAAAAATCACTCAAGAGCAAGTTCATTCTCTATAGTTAAGAGCTCCCTTTCCCCTCTCTCTCATTTCTGGTCGACCTCCACCCTTGATCGACCGACTGGACTGTCCTCCCTTCTCCGTAAAAATACCATCTGGTCCTCTTCCTCCATTGCAACCGGCGTCCCGCGGAAGCTCCCTCTACGCCGATACTCCTTCCTCCGGTCACTGTCCGATCAGATCATCTTTTCCGATCTACTCCTCTTTGCATTAATCCGATAATTCTTGAACTTAATTGTTTTAAGTTCTTAATTGACTAATTGATTTTGAATTAAGTGCTTATTTGAACATTACATGATTTAAATTTATTTTGAATTGAAGTATTAATTTATTCTTGAGATTTATAATTATGGACAATTGCGGAATCAGATGAACTTTTGTCTAATTGTTTGAATCTCATAAATATCGACACGATGATTTTTTGTTGATTATTGATTTTACGCGACGAAGCATGATTCTGATTCAATAATTGTTGATAATCGTTACATTTTATGAGTTGATTATTATTTTCGAGTTGATTATTTGATATCGACACGTTGATAATTTTTATTTCAAAGCATGGAAATAAGTGTACCAGTATTAATGTAATGTTTGCAATTTATTTATGAGTTTCGAACAATGTTACAAGTATCGATGTGTGATGATTTTTGCGTGTTAACCGCTATTTTACAATTGATTTTTAGTGGACATCGATACATGTAAAGTTGCTGTCCAGAATTCGCAAATACATGCAAACATTGCAGCTAATTATCGGTTTATGCATGTTTAGCTTTCACTGCTTGATTATTGGCTATTTTTGATGAGTTTTGATGATTTTAATTCGATATTTCTGATGCTTCATGAAATTAATGCAATGCTTTCCAAATTTTGAAAATGCATTTGGAATGGGATTTAATTGTTGCTTAATACATATTTGAGTTTCATTTGATGAATAATTGACACTGGTGTTGATTTTGGTTGATTTTAATTTAACTTTTTGAGCCTTTCATGAGATAAAAAATGGTTGCCCAGAACTTTGTTTTATGGTTCCAATACTTGTTCGAAATTTGTTTCTTCATGATTAAATTTCAATTTGAGTTGTAATGTGTATGTGTAACTTCAATTATGTTTCCTTGTTATTACTAACTCATCTTGTGAACTTGTGCAAGCTTCCGAAGGTGTCTCGATCCATGAGACTTGTCACTTGATTTTTATTTTGTCGAGACTTGTATCTTATGCAGGATTATTTGTTCGATATTCAGATGTCGATTGTGATTTATTTTCACATCGATAATGCTTTGACATTTATTTCGATCATTTGATTTCTGACTTCTTTTCTTTGATTGGAGAAGCTTCTCAAAGATCTCTGGGTGTCTTTTGATTTGATTGAGCTTTTCTACAGACATTATTGTTCATTTCGTATTGTTTCTAATTCTGTTTATATTCTGCATTGTCTCTTAAATTCCTTTCCATGAGAAGTAGGAACAGAGATGCATGACTGGGAGTCCCTACTTTAGGTGGGCAATTCTGTTTAAAGTCCTCAAAGGAGGCAATGTTTGTGTTTTCAAAAGACCTCAAAAGAGGCAACTTTGCGTGTTTGTTTAAAGTCCTCAAAAAGAGGAAATTTTGCTAAAGTACTCAAAGAAGGAAATCCCTCTCCCCTTTTACTTTGTGCTTGCAATCGAGTCAATAAAAAGTGGAACAATAGGGCTCGCAATCATCCCCCACACTTTCAAGTCCCTTGGTCATTATTAGCCCGCATCGTACGTTGATGCTTTGAATTGTTTGTCTCTTGTCCTTGATTCAAAAAAATGTGGAAATGGATCTCAATCATCCCCACACCTTATCATCACTTCAATGATATATTAGCTCGCGTTTGTTAATGTTGATGCTTCGAGTTATTACTCAATTTTATGATTGAGCTATTCTAATGGAAGAAGGGTCATTTGACTCATCGACTTTATTTTCATTTATAGATAGCTCATGTCTTGACTCGATGCTTGTTATCATATTTGTTTTTTTTACTTTCTTGTACCCTTGATTGTTCTTTTAGGTTCACCTTTGCATGTTCCCTTAGGATCACTTGTTTCGTTCTCGATTCAAGGTAGACATTAGGTTTATAAACTATGTATGCTAACTTAGGTAGATGTTTCCCTTTTCTATCCAAACTTTAAGACCATCATTGCATGATAACATTAGAATTGTTACTCTCCCTTATACCTTTTCATTCCCCTTTTTCATTATTAAATCTAAAACTTATTTTCTTAAGAAAACTCAAAACACATAATAATTGAAGATGCGAATCATATGCGGTTGAGTCTTATGGGGTAGAGAGAATCGATTTAGACTGAATCTTGCTCCATTTTCACTTATGGAATTTTTTACGTTTCAAATCGCAAACTCTTTTGTAATAAAAAACACCAACCAATTCAACCTTTTTGTCTTCAGACTTTTCCTTTTAAAACCTTTTTGATAAGGATGTGTTGTTTCAAGTTAGAGCAACTTGGAAATGCTAAGTGTGCGAGTGGCTGAGCATGAGTCTTTTTACGAGCTGCAACGGCAAGCACAAATTTCAATCATAACCACAAGGATGCAAACATAGCATTATCCATAAAAACACACAACAAACCAAAACTTTTGAGGTGAACTATGAGTGCCTTGATCCCTATTTCACGAGAGGTGGTACGTAGGCACAAAGGTTGGCAACCGAGGCAGGAACGACTAATAAAACATTTTTCTTTGTATATACACTATGCATTCATGCATGTTAGCTTCTAATCTTTAGATATGAACACACATTTTGATTAGAACAACAAGAGTGTATCCCATGGAGTACCACATACGCGAGGGGTACTAATACCTTCCCCTTGTGTAATCGACTCCATTACTCGATCTCTCGGTTGCAAGACTGTTGTTGTACCCCAAAATTTTCGCTCTCATTTCTCAAGTAATCTCTCACAAGATCTCCTTTGGTTCAAGACTACACAAGGTTTGATCAACTTAAGACACCTCCTCAAACACTGATAACATAAAATTAGGGTTTGAGTTTGCACAAGGACAAATGGATTTTTAATGCCTCATATGACATTCATGGATCATTTTGGACCCTCAAGATTGCTCATGTCAAGTATCAAGTCTTGGATCACATTTTTGCTCAGTCAATTGACCAGTTGACCTAAAATCAGCTGTATTGGGGAAAAAGTCAATTGTGGTCAATTTACAGTCAAAATTCATAATTTTTGGTCCATATCAACATTATTAACTCATATATGTAATTTGATCAAGTTTGGATCACAATTCCTTAATAAATTTGATCAGATCATCAAAAGGGCAAAATGGTCGAAATTAGGGTTTTGATTGAGAAGGTGCAATTTTTGATTTTTGACCTAGCAAATGAATTATTGGTTAGAGACATGATCTCAAGGATTAAAATGCATCATTTTGACCTAATGGCATGGCTCAAAAGATTTCTCAAGATCAATTGATTGATAGTTGAATTTCAGTCAACTGATGAAAAGTCAACTGTACACTAGAAAGTCAAACTTTGACTTTTTGATCAAAATCAAGTTTCAAAGATTACAATTCATAAATACATGTTAAAATATGAAACTTGTTCATCAAGAAATCAAAAAGTCAAGATTTCATTTTGAAAAGTCAAAATTTATAAACTTAGAATTTTTTCTAAGTGTTGGAAATTCACATTTTTTTCACAACTTTGAGCCAAATTTACACCATGATGCAAGATGATTCAAAGGAAACTTCCAACATGAAAGTTGTAGATCTCAATGAGATATAAAAAATTGTAGAGCATAACTTTTTCTATAAATTCTTGGATGTCAAGTTATTATTTTAAGAAGACATGTTCATGAAACTTGGAAACTTAGTGAAATTTTTGCCCTAGTTTAGGCAGGATTTTGACCTAACTTCATGGAAATTTTTCACATAGTTCCAAATATAATTTTCAAAAATGTATAATATAGAGGTTGTATAGGATGTTACAAGCTTTCCAAAATGTCCAATAACTCATTGAGATCATACTTGAGCAAGGATAATCGAAGGCAAGAAGTTAGGGTTTCAAACTTGATTTACAAGGCATATTTTGTGATGAACATAAACCAAATCCATAACCATGCTGCATAATCTTCACTTTGCAGGCCTCAAACTTGTTTGTAACTCCATAATTAATGGTTTACACAACTCTTTAGGCCCTTATCCACTTGGTTTAAGCTTTGTCCAAAATGATTTTCCATTTATGGCACAAAGTTGCCATTTCCATTTTGATAAAGCATCACTTTTGCAATTGTCAACTTCTTGAGCCTTGCACTTGTTCTTCTGCACACACAACCCCTATAAACAAAAAGCAATATGTCTAAGGCCTCCATCAACTTAGATCATGCTTGTACAACACTTTGATATTTGTCTTCTCACTTTTCTTCAAAAGCAAGCTATAGAGCCAAAAGGCTAGAACTCGGAAATCTGGAGTGCATTTGATCTCCAACCTTTTCCATACACATGCACAAGTCTATTGCAAGCCAAGACATGATTTCAAGCATCCTCAAACTCTCCCAAGCACCCTTGCTGCACAGAATTGCCCAAACTTGACAGTTTAGAGCCAAAACTCCCCATCTCCATTTCCACTCGTGCGTTTTATTTCTTAATCATCCAAACACCTTACATACGTCATACACAAGTGATCCAAGTCTTTGTTTCAAGACTGCAACCCCTCCATCACTGTCCACCATTTTCAAAACTGAACTTTGCAACTTGACTTGAGTTGAGAGTTCCAGCCATCCTCAAAGCAAAGTAGGAGTTAGAATATATTCAAGGAGGTCCAGGCAAGCTACATAAATCATCAGGCCATCTCAAAGGTTGCTCAAACTCCATACACGACTCCAACTGCAAGAGGTAAATTTTCAAAATTCCATCTCTTCATACAAGCATCATTTGATTATGATTTGTGAAGATAAAATGTAGACATCATTGCCCTGAAACTGTACATATCCATAGATTTCATTTATATTGCTTGAGTAGTGAGAATTTTAAGTTTGAACTTTTTGGAAAAGTTAGGTCAAAATTTGGTATCATTCAAAATTCATGCTCATATTTGATTTATAGTTTTAGTAATTTATATTTCTGGAATCGTTGTGAAATTTGGAACAAGTTTGATGTTTACATTTTTGCAAATGGATGAGAAATGGTGAAGTTGCAGATGTTCAGGCTGGAGGTTGAAGATGAAGTCATATTCAGGACATGACTTATGTTATGTATTTATTATTTCATTTATGTTAACGGATGTATAGCCACCTATTGGTAAGGCAACACACGTTTCATGCTCAGGGCGTGGGTTCAAGCCCCAACGCTGCCACTTTTCATATTTTCCCATATTTTTTCTCTTTTTTTTTGTTACAAACAGGTGCGCTGGGCCTCCAATGTTAGGCCTTCCATTTTTGCTCCATTTTCACCCTCTGTCTACTTTTGCATACTGACCCAAACTTTTTTTATATTTAATTCCTTTTCTTTTATATTTTATGTTATATTTTTTTATTTATATTTTTTTATTATTAATATTATTATTATTTTTTTAATAAAAAATCCAAAAATATTTTATTTGTTTATTTACATATTTAAAAATGCTCATTTATATTTTATTTTCTTTGTAAAACAAAAAGACTATAAACATTTTCTTAACAAATTAATTTCTTTTTTCTCTTAAATAATTAATATTTAGATTTAGGTTTAATTATTATTTTTTCTCTTTTATCTAAAATTAATTTAGAATTTAGGTTTTCTTTTAATTAATTAATTTTCATGTTTATTTCATTAAACTTAAAACCTTTTCATAAAAAACCCTAAAAATGCTTCATACTTATTTTCTTTTCTTATTTAATTTAAGTTTAATTTTATTTATCTTTAATTATTTTTTTTTAGTAATTAGGTTAAAACCTTTAAATGAAAACCAAACAAAAATCATTTCTTTTTTCCATTTACATTTGTACATTATATTTTCAATTCTTGTACATTATTCAATATGGTTGTAATAGATAATTAGGTTTAATTTTCTTGCAATCCCCATTTGTAAATTTGTATACCCCCTCCCCTAATGATGTAATAGCATAGTAATCTTTACTTTCCGCAATTTATTGCTTTAATATAAATGCTAGTAATTAGGGTTTGTATGGCAAGATTAAAATCAACAAATAGTAAACCCTAATTCAAGATGAACAATGCATGTAAATCAAACACACTATTCACACATGCACCCTTAAGGTTAACTCCACTTGTTGCCTAGAAAATGGTCATGTTATGCATGTGGGATGTCTTAGTAAAAATGATCAAAAATACAAGATCATAGTCCCTCGATGACGCTACAAATGTTGCCTTTCAAAATGATCTTAGTCCCTCAAAGAGAAATGCTAAGATATCTCATAACATTGCTAGCATGGCTATACGATGACCTACGCCCGTCCCTATACATCCAAAGATAAGGTTTCTTACCAATCAATGGTGAGATAGAAATATCAAAGTAAAAGGAAGAAATAAACAAAGACTTTTGAGTAGGTAGGTTGTTCCTAGTTGCTTGCTCACTTTCAAAACAAACATCCTTGCTTATTTTCAAAACAAACACTTTCCAAACATGAAATATTTTCAAAAAGTCCAACACTTAGTATACGTTCTTATGAACGAGAACTATTACAAAGTTTGCCTAAATGAAGGCGCCTTTTCAAAATACTTTCAAAAACCACACAAAGCACATTTTCAAACAAAAGCAACTGATCTAGCAAGCAACTAAGAGCCCATAGATAACTATGGATGAAAAGGGTGCTAACACCTTCCGTTTTCATAATCTACCCCCCGAACTCAAGAAATAATCTCAAAGGTCTTTCCTGTTCTTTTCATCCTTTCCTTTTGGATAAAAGAAAAGTCGGTGGCGACTCTTGCTAACTTCAACATTTGCGATGAAACACAAAACATCCCAAGTCAGTTCTCCCACCGTATCACAGAACTGGCGACTCTTCTGGGGAAAAATTTAAAACTGGGGTTACCTTAGGGCTAAATCACCTTTACTTGCTTTCATTGTTTGATTTGTTTGCTTTACATTTTGGTTCCTTATTTGGGCTTGTTTTAAATCCTCTACCTGGATTTGGGATACCTTATAGAAACTGTGCGGGGTATACCGATATGGTATAAGCAATAGCTACATTAGTGTAACACATTTGTGGATACCGGTAGCCCTTGAATAGTCAAGTATAATATGGGGCCGCTGTGTGGTTTTATGAAGCACTAACTGACTTTAGAACCTTTACTTGACCAACTTGGCCATTAGGAAGTAGTGAGATAACCGACTTTGGTGCAGTCTTAAGTTTGTTGGTACTCAATACTACACTCAGATCAGACTTCTCGGGATATTTCGGTCGCCATTAAAGAGGCTTGCACTGAAACCATGCTCGACAAGAAAGATCAGTGATATTGAGATCCCTTAGAACCCGTTTACTATTTCTAGGACATGTTTGATCCAACTAAACTTCAAGAGGGTACTTACCTATGAGACTCCATGCAAGCCTAAACCTAAGGACTTGTTTGTCTTGTGTGTATATATTTACTTGTACATAACATCATAAACATCATAACATCATACTCATTCTCACTAACCATTTCAAGGATTATTGGGATTTATCTTTGTTCTGTTTTGTAGGACATGACTTCCATTCGCAGGAAAACCATTCAAGTCAATCTCGTAAGAATTCCTTCTCAACTCAAAGAGTTAGCATCAAGGGTCCTTGAGAATTATTCATTCACCGAAAGACATGGTTACCTCCTAAACTTTGTTACTTCTAGCATAAATGAAGATATGATGAAGGTGCTGTTCAAGTTCTTTGAACCTCTACAACATTGCTTCACTTTTCCTGATTATCAGCTTGTGCCCACTATGGAAGAATTTTTCCAACTCTTGAGGATTCTCATTCTCAATCAACTACCTTTCAACGGTACGGAAAGAGATCCAAAATCCGAAGAGATTGCCTGAGCACTACACTTGCAACAATATGATGTCACGACTAATTGGGAAACAAGGAGTGGTGTCAAAGGTTTCTTAGCCAAGTTCTTGTTTGAGAAATCTCAAGATTGTTGGAACTCTTTGGATTTACAATATTTTGAAGAAATATTGGCCCTCCTCATCTATGGGATGGTTTTGTTTCCAAACCCTGACCAACTTATAGATGTAAATGCTGTCAAAATCTTCATGTCCCGCAATCCGGTGCCTACTCTGTTGGGAGATATCCTACATTCCCTCCACACTCGCACTATGAGAAAGAGAGGGGACCTCATATGTTGCACTCCTCTCTTGTCTATATGGTTTATTTTTCATCTTCCCCGGTCTGTGTTTAAGAACGAGCAAGGTTTGAGGTGGTCCCATAGGTTGATGACTCTCAGACATTCAGATATTCATTGGTGTTCTCGATCCTTGGAGAATGTTACTATCATCGACTGTTATGGGGAATTCCCTAATGTCCCCTTGCTTGGCATTAGAGGAGGTATCACTTACAACCCTTTCTTAGCCTTGTGACAGTTTGGATATGACCGAAAGGATGGCCCTCATGAGATGCTCATCCAAGGAGTGGTATTCGAATACGAGAGCGACGATCAAGGTTACCTCCAGAGGTTTATACGAGCTTGGAGGATGGTGAACAAGGTGGACAACAAGACATTAGGACACAATAATTCTATTCCCCTTGAGCCTTATCTTAGGTGGGTACGAGCTCGTGCTCATATGCTTGTAATGCCTTATCCCTCCATCTTACCAGTTATCATAGAACATGTGGTTAAAGGAGACGTCCCGTACACTGTCCTCCATCCTGACATGCCTACTTCTCTTAAAGACTTGCAAAAGGGGTGGATTCAGCTGAAGGGGGAATGATATACCTTCGAATCTCAATTCTATGCTAGTGAGAAAAGGGTCTTAGAGCTTACAAAGCAGCTGCATGAGGAGCAAAGCGTGAACACCTACATTGCACCAAAGAGGATGCGTTCGGTCTTTTTATCTTAGAGATTTATTTTGTAAGCCCAAGAGGCATGTTGTAATCATTTTGAACTAATTAATGAAAATTGACATTTGTTCATTCTTTTGTCTATACAAATTTAAATTTCATAAATTCTTGATATCATTTGCATATACATCTTCCATGCATCATAACATGACAGGTTTTCACACAATAGGTTTCCTTATCTTTCTGCCGATTATTTCAGCAAGATGGATCTAGATAAAACAGTGAAGGACCTTCAAGTACAAAACTCTCAATTCCAAGAGACTCTACTGGCCCTAGCCAAGGGGAAACAAGATATGATGGCATTACTGGAAGCCAAGAAGAAACCCAAGAGAAAAGCTCTGGTCAATATGGGCAGAAGGTTCAAAGAGCCGATTCGTCAGATCCCGGTAGTGGAAGACTCATCTGAGGAAGATGTGAATCAGATTGGAGAAGCTAGAAGTAACCAGGCTGGGTGCATCAATGATCAAGTGTCTGATGAGGATGATTATTTTAACGAGCAGTACCCCCCGCTGATGTCAAGTAAAAGCAGTTAGAAAATAGATTGAAGGCCGTCGATATCCAAGCCGTCCCATGTTTAGATTTTGATGATTTGGGTTTGATCTCGGGGGTTGTCATTCCCCACAAATTCAAAATACCAGTCTTTGCAAAGTACGATGGGGTTTCTTGTCCAAAACTCCACCTGAAATCTTATGTGCGCAAGATACAACTGCACACTGCTGATAAGAAACTATGGGTTCACTTTTTTCAAGAAAGCTTGGTCGGGATGCAGCTAGAATGGTTTTATCAGTTAGATGGTTCCCGTATTAATACGTAGGAAGATTTAGCCACCGTATTCTACCACCAATACCAGTATAACACCGACTTGGTGCCAACAAGAGTTCAGTTGCAAGATATGACAATGGTGAAGAATGAAGGATTTAAAGAATATGCACAAAAGTGGAGAGACCTTGCCAGTAGGGTTCAACCACCTTTGACTGATAGGGAGCATATTGACATGTTTATGGGCACTTTATCTGGTCTATTCTTTAATTTATTGGTTGGATGCTCTTCTTCTGGTTTCACCGAGCTAATCTTAACCGGTGAAAGAATTGAAAGCAGCATCAAAAGCGGGAAGATTCCCATGGCATCTGCCTCCACTTCCAATCCTATAAAGAAACCTTTTGCTGCAAAGAAAGAAGTCAATGTTGTCTATGGGGCAAGGGCCCGTACCAAGAAGGATGACCGCCAGTCTGTTAACACCGTCCGAATTTCCAATCTAACTCCTGCTCAAAGACCATATGCTAATCATTAACGTTTTGAAACTCCGAGAAGACAATTTACGAGGTTAGGCATGTCATTATCTCAAACCTTACAACACTTGCTAAAGGCTAATTTAGTGACATTGCGTGATCCTCCTGCCAATATAGATACCTCTTCACCAAAGTACAACCAGAACACAAAATGTGCTTACCACTCAAGTAGTCTCGGGCATGAAACTGACCAATGTTGGGCCTTGAAAAATAAAATTTAGGACTTGATAGATAACAAGACTATTGAATTTGATCCTCCTCCAACTCCGAATGTAATCACCGTGCCTATGCCAAATCATGGCAAGGGTGTAAATGAAGTAAATGTTGTGGGTGATTCTGATGATGAAGTTGCATTTGAAGATTAGGTGTATCCTACTACAACGGAGCTAAAGAATTGGCATGCAAAGGAATTCGTGCCCATCTCCTTCATTGAGGAGTAATCACTTTTTTTTTTGCTTTCCTATTAATTCAAGAACATTTTGTCTATAATATTTAACAATGACTTTTAAGCCATGTGTCTGGCCCGGGGCACTATGGTCCATTTGTCAAGGGTTTTATTTATGTTCATCTTATCATATGATCATTTAATACAAATTAATAGACTCTTTTGCATTCAAATCTTTGTGCTCATTGTCTTTCCTTTTCTTCAAATACATTTTTCAAAATAGCCATGCATATTACATGCACACACACACACACACACTCTTGCAGGTCCTCATCCACTCTGGATCTCATTGCCAATGACTCTACTATTGCCGACTATGACTTTGAATGTCCAATTAACCAAGCCGAAGACGAAGGCGAGGAAGATTGTGAAATACCGGGAGAACTAGCCAGACTTCTATTACAAGAGGGAAAAGTTATTCATCCGTACGAAGAGTCAGTTGAAGTCATCAATATGGGTACCGAGACAAACAAGAAATAGGTTAAGATTGGTGCTAATTTAGAAGATAGTGTCAAGAGCAGATTGGTTCAGATGTTTCATGATTATGTGGAAGTGTTTGCTTGGTTGTATGAAGATATGCCAGGGTTGGATACCAACATCGTAGTTCATTATCTGCCAACAAAAGAAGATTATCCTCCTGTCAAACAAAAAGTTCGTCGCATGAGGCCTGACATGTCTAAAAAGATAAAAGCTGAAGTGATGAAACAATTTGATGCATGATTCCTAGCTGTGACATCTTATCTCTAATGGGTTACCAATGTGGTTCCAGTGCCAAAGAAAGACGGAAAAGTTCGTATGTGCGTAGATTTAGGGATCTGAATAGGGTAAGCCCCAAGGATGATTTCCCTCTACCTCATATTGATGTCTTGGTCGATAATACTGCTCATCATAAAGTCTTCTCTTTCATGGATGGCTTCTCAGGATATAATCAAATTAGGATGGCTCCCGAAGACACGGAGAAGAAAAATGTCGTTACGCAATGGGGCACCTTCTGTTACAAGGTCATGCTGTTCAGATTGAAGAATGCAGGGGAAACATATCAAAGATCTATGGTAGCTTTGTTTCATGATATGATCCATCATGAAATAGAGGTATATGTGGATGATATGATTGCCAGATCACAAACTGAAGAGGAACATCTCGATCACCTGTACAAACTATTCGAAAGGTTGAAAAAGTATAAGTTAAGGTTGAACCCTAACAAGTGCACATTTGGAGTACGATCTGGAAAGCTTCTAGGTTTTGTTGTCAGCAATAAAGGCATTGAAGTTGATCCTGCCAAAGTACAGGCCATCCAAGAAATGCAAGTCCCTAATTCTGAAAAATAAGTTAGAGGATTCTTGGGTCGTCTCAATTACATCGCCCACTTCATATCTCACTTGACTGCTACTTGTGAGCCAATCTTCAAACTCTTGAATAAAGATCAGATAGTCAGATGGAATGATGAGTACCAAGCCGCCTTTGAAAAAATTAAAGAATATCTGCAAGAACCTCCTATTCTCATGCCTCAAGTTGAAGAAAGAACCTTGATCATGTACTTGACAGTACTAGAGAACTCTATGGGGTGTGTTTTGGGCCAACATGACGAGTTTGGCCGAAAAGAGCATGCTATTTATTACATGAGCAAAAAGTTTACCGACTGTGAAACTAGATATTCACTGCTCGAGAAAACTTGCTGCGCTCTGGAATGGGCTGCTCGCCGGCTAAAACAGTATATGTTGACTCATACCACTTTGTTGATTTCTAAGATGGACCCAATCAAGTACATCTTTGAGAAACCTGCCCTCTCTGGACGGATAGCCAGATGGAAAATGATCCTGACTGAGTACGACATTAAATACATAATGCAAAAGGCCATCAAAGGAAGTGTACTAACAGATAATTTGGCCCATCAAGCTGTTGATGATTATCAGTCTATGAAATTTGACTTCCCAGATGAGAATATCATGCTGGTGACCGACTGCGCGAAACTTGGACCGTATAACGGACCTAAAAAAGGATCCCGATGGACTATGGTCTTCGATGGGGCTTCCAACGTCTTGGGTAACAGAATTGGTGCTGTGATCATATCCCCTGAAAGTTGCCACACTCCTTTCACTGCCAGATTATGCTTCGATTGCACGAACAACATGACCGAGTACGAAGCATGCATTTTGGGTCTGAAGGCTGCCATTGATTTGAGGATCAAGCATTTGAATGTGTTTGGGGATTCTGCTCTAGTGATTAGCCAAGTAAAAGGAGATTGGGACACTAAACACCCTAATCTCATCCCTTACAAGGATCTTGTGCTATCTTTGATTCCCTACTTCGAAGAGATCACCTTTGAACACTTCCCTAGGGAAGAAAATCAGTTGGCTGACGCCTTGGCAACCATGTCTTCAATGTTGAAGGTCAGATGGGACAACGAAGCCCCTATGATTAAAATTGAGAGATTTGACGAACCTGCGCACTACTGCAAACTTGACATTGACACAGAAAATCCTTGGTACCATGAGGTGAAGAGATACCTCGAAGCACAAGAGTACCCTGAGGGAGCATCCATCAATGACAGAAAGTTCTTACGAAGATTTTCAGCCAAATTCTTCCTAAGTAACAAAATCTTGTATAAATGTAACCATGAATCTACTCTACTCCGGTGTGTGGACAAGAAGGAGGCAGATGAAATTATGGGATACATGCACGATGGTCTCTTTGGGACTCACTCAAGCGGACATACGATGGCCAAGAAAATCCTGAGAGCTGGCTACTATTGGTCAATAATGGAGACTGATTTCCATCAACATTCAAGAACTTGCCACAAATGCCAAATCTATGCCAACAAGGTCCATGTGCCTCCTATCCCTCTGAATGTCATGACCACTCCATGTCCATTTTCAATGTGGGGCATTGACCTAATTGGAGAGATAAAGCCCACCGCTTCCAATGGACATCCCTTCATTTTGGTCGCTATTGATTATTTAACCAAGTGGGTCGAAGTCGCCTCATTTGCCTCAGTCACCAAGAATGTGGTAGCCAGATTCATCAAACATAACCTCATATGCCACTATGGTATCCCCAAGAGGATCATCACCGATAATGGGACTAACCTCAACAATGCTATGATTACCAAGCTTTGCACTCATTTCAAGATCAAGCATCACAATTCTTCTCCATATAGACCTAAAATGAATGGCGCAGTTGAAGCAGCCAACACAAACATTAAGAAGATTGTGCATAAGATGGTAGTAACATACAAGGATTGGCATGAGATGTTACCATTTTCTCTTCACGGCTATCGTACTTTAGCTAGGACATCAACTGGGGAAACTCCCTTTTCTTTGGTCTATGGCATGGAAGCTGTTCTTCCAGTGGAAGTTCAGATTCCCTCACTAAGTATTATGAATGAGGCAGGTCTAGGAGAAAACGAGTGGATTCAGACAAGATTGGATCAGTTGAATTTGATCGATGCAAAACCATTGGATGCTGTTTGTCATGGTCCTACATACCAAAAACATATGATCAAGGCTTTCAACAAAAAGATCAAGACTCGAGTATATCAAGTTGGTGACTTAGTGATAAAGCACATCATTTTGCCACAAGGCGACCCCAGAGGCAAATGGACTCCCACCTACGAAGGGCCATTTGTTGTCAAGAGAGTGCTCTCTGGTGGTGCAATGATGCCGACTACCATGGACGGTGAAGACTTCCGACATCTTGTGAACGCGGACATAGTTAAAAAATACTACGCATAAGAGACCCGCTAGGTTGACACACCTAGGCAAAACAAGGGCATCCCGGCAAACACAAAGGTTTGGGAAAAAGTTAGGGATATATGCAAAAGATTGTACACCCGACAAGTTGAAAACTCGAAAGGGCGACTTTGGAAAAAATGGGTATCCTGGTGGGATGAAAACCCGAAAGGGAGGTGTTGTACCCCAAAATTTTCCCTCTCACTTATCAAGAATTTACTCACAAGATCTCCTTTGACTCAAGACTACACTAGGGTTGATCAGCTCAAGACATCTCCTTAAGCATTGATGACCAAAATTAGGGTTTGAGTTTGCACAAGGATTTTTGAACTTCCAATGCCCCATATGACTTTCATGGATCATTATGGACCCCCAAGATTAATAGTGCCAAGTTTCAAGCCTTGAATCACATTTTTGCTCAATCAATTGAGCAATTGACCTAAAAAATCAACTGTATTGGGGAAAAAGTCAACCATGGCCAATTTACAGTCAAAATTCATAATTTTTTATCCACGTGAACATTTTAAACTTATATGTATCATTTGATCAAGTTTGGACCACAACTCCTCAAGAAATTTGATCAAATCTCCAAAAGGGCAAAATGGTCAAAATTAGGGTTTTGATTGGGAAAGGGCAATTTCTGATTTTTGACCTAGCAAATGGTGAATTGGTTTAAGGCATAATCTCAAGAGTCTAATTGAATCATTTTGACCTAACGGCATGGTTCAAAACATTGCAAGTCCATTGGATTGACATATGAATTTTCCAGTCAACTGATCAAAAGTCAACTGTATACTGAAAAGTCAAACTTTGACTTTTTGGTCAAATTCAAGTGCCAAAGACCATAATTCATAAAAATATGTCAAAATATGAAACTTATTCATCAGAACTCAAAAAGTCAAGATTTTATTTTGAAAAGTCAAAATTTCTAAACTTAGAAATTTTTCCAAGTGTTAGAAATTTCATGTTTTTTTATAACTTTGAACAAAATTTTCACCATGATGCAAGATGATTCAAGAGAAATTCCCAACATAAAAGTTTTAGATCTATATGAAATATACAACTTTGCTTTACACAACTACTTCCAAAAATTCTTGGTTCTCAAGTTATAATTTTATGAACATGTGGTCATGAAACTAAACACTTAGTGAAATTTTGCCCTAATTTGGTCAGGATTTTGACCCAACTTCATGGCACTTTTTCATATAGTTCCAAGGGGAATATTCAAAATCAATTCAAATATGGGTTATAGATCACATTACAAGCTTTCCAAAATGTCCAAGAACTCCTTGAGATCATTCTTGAGTAGGGAGAATCGAAGAGATAAAGTTAGGTTTTGTCACTTGAATTACAAGTCATTTTTGATGAACACTTGAACCAAATCCATGCTAGGATGCATAATCTTTGCTTTGCAGGCCTCAAACTTGTTTGTCACTCCATAATTAATTATTTACACAACATATGGAGCCATTGTCAAAACATTTGAACCATTATCCAAGTTGCATTTCCATTTTTGGAAGAAAGGCACCATTGCTATTCTTGAAAAGTGGCTTTAATCATAAAGTCCACTCTCCTTGAGCATTGAACTTGTTATTTCCGCACACACAAACCCTATAAACCAAAAGCAAGCATGTCCAAAGTACTAACCACTCTATGCATCCCCGTACTTTTCCTTGAAACAAGATGTTTCAACTTTGCTTCAAAAACAAGAAAGATGCTACAACATTTGATTTTCAAATTCTGACTTATTATAAGACATAAAACCTCTTGCCTATAAATACATACACTATTTGCAAGATAACATACGAAGAGACAAGCCCTGAAAACTTCTAAAACTCAGAACTGCATCACAAACCACCATTGTTGCATATTCTGACCAAGAACTTCAAACTTCCATTTCACTCGTGCGTTTCTTGGCCTTTTGCCTCCAAAAGCTTCCAAATATCATACATAAGCCATCCCTATCTCTGTTACGCGACTGTAACACCATCTTCATCTATTTCCAAGTTCAAAAATAGAGCATCACATTTGGACTTCTCCAGACCTTTCCAGCCAACCTCAGCTCAAGCCAACCATTGCATTAGCTTTCTAGAGGTCCAAGGAAGCTAACCTGATCATCAACACTGCCTGAAACAAGCTCAAATCCATTTCACGATTTCCAATTTTGAGGTATTTTTCTTGTACTTCTATCTTCATAGGCATTGTTAGGCTTGCATTTGTGAATTATACATGTCCATAGATTTCAATTATTTTGATTGAGCTAGGAGAATTTTGAGTTTGAACTTTCTGAAATAGTTAGGTCAGAATTTATCCTTTCACACAAGTTAACAGATGTATCACCACCCCAGTGGTTATAGCGCGTGCCTGTCACCCTTAGGTCCTGGGTTCAAGCCCCAGCGTGACCTTTTGGATTTTTTCACTTATTTTTTTGACATTTTTGTGCCTTTTTTTGCAGCGCCTGGGCCCTTATGCTGGGCCTTCCATTTTTGCTGACTCCTAACCCCAGTTTCACTTTTGCACCCCCTAGCCAATTATTTTCTTTATTTTATTTTCTTTATTTTATTTTATTTTATTTTATTTTATTTTATTTTTATTTCATATTTTATTTTATTATTTTCACTATTATTATTGTTATTATTATTATTATTTTTATTAATAAAAATCCAAAAATATTTTTATTTATTATTTACACTTATATATTTTATTTTATTTTTCTTATAAAAAACAAAAGGACTAAAAATACTTTCTTAAATAAATTAATTTCCTTTTTGTTAATAAATATTTAGACATAGGTTTAATTATCTATTTTCTTAGTTAAGATTAATTTAGAACTTATGATTATTTTGATTAATTAATTTTCATATTACTTTTATTTAACTAAAAATCTTTTCATAAAAACCCTAAAAAATATTTTTAACTTAATCCCCCTCATAATTAATTTAGGTTTCAGATTTTGTTTATTTTTCATTAATCATCTTACTTAATTAGGTCAAAACCCCTTCATAAAAAAAAACAAACAAAAATCATATTTCTTTACATTCATATTCTTGCATTTTTTATCTTTATTTTTGTACATTTGTTCAATTTCAATATGGTTGTAATAGACTAATTAGGTTTAAATTCTTGCAATCCCCATTTACAAATTGTACACCCCCCCCCCCCCCCCACAAATGTTGTAATAGCGTAGTAACTTTAAATTTCGCAATTTATCGCTTTTATATAACATGCTAGTAATTAGGGTTTGTATGGAAAGACTAAAACCAATACTTAGAAAACCCTAATTCAAGACTAAAAAAAGCATTGAAATGATACACTTGCACACAAGCACCCCTAGGGTTATTCCACTTGGTTGCCTTATACAAAATGACCATATTACGCATGTAAGGTATCTTAGCAAAAAAAGAAAATACAAGATCATAGTCCCTCAATGATGCTATCTAAGTTGCCTTACCAATGATCTTAGTCCCTAAAAAAGAATGCTAAGATACCTTGCAACATTACTAATCATGGTTATACGATGACCCACGCTTGTCCCGCTTACATCCAAAGATAGGGTTGCTTACCAAATCAATGGTAAGACAACACTGTCAAAGGAAAAGAAAATGAATAAGAAAGACATTTGAGTAGGTAGATTGCTCCTAATTACTTGCTCCATTTCAAAACAAACATCCTTGCTATTTTCAAAACAAACACTTACACTTTCAAACATCTTACAAACTTGAAAACATTTTCAAAAGATCAACATCTTTGTATACATTCTTACAAACAAGAATCATTACAAAGATTGCCTAAACAATGGCCTCTTTACAAAATACTTTCAAAAACCACACAAAGCACAATTTCAAACAAAAGCAAGTGATCTAGAAAGTAACTAAGAGCCCATGGATAACCATGTATGAAAAGGGTGCTAATACCTTCCCTTTTCATAATCTACCCCCGAACTCAAGAAATAATCTCAAAGGTCTTTCCTGTGCTTTTTCACCTTTCCTTTTGGATAAAAGAAAAGTCGGTGGCGACTCTTGCTAACCGCAATATTTGAGATCAAACGCAAAACACCCAAGTCAGTTCTCCCACCGTATCACAGAACTGGCGACTCTGCTGGGGAAAATTCTAAAAGTGGGGTTACCTTAGGGCTAGATCATATTTATTTTCTTTCATTGTCTGACTTGCATGCTTTAAATTATGGTTCTTTGTTTGGGTTTGAATCATCTACCCGAATTTGGGATACATTATAGGTAAGTAGCAATATGTTATGGAAACTGTGTGGGGTATACTGACATGGTCTAAGCAATAGCTACGTTAGTGCGGCATATTTGTGCGTACCAGTATCCTTTGAGTTAATCAAAGAGAATACGGGGCCGCTGAGTGATGTCATAAAGCACTAATGAACTTTTAGAACCTTTACCTGATCAACTTAGCCTTTAGGATGTAGTGAAATGACCGACTTTGGTGCAGTCTGAAGTTGGTAGATACTCGATCTACACTCATTGAGGTTTGGTTTCTTGGGATATTTCGGTCGCCATTAAAGAGGCTTGTGCTGAAACAATGACCAAGGAAACAATCCAGTGATATTGAGCTTCTTAGAACCCGGTTACTATTACTAGGACAGGTTGAGCCAACAAAACTTCAAGAGGGTACTTACCTATGAGACTCCATGCAAGCCTAAACCTAGGAATTTGTTTGTTTTATTTGTATATACATACTTGTACATAACATCATGAACATCATAACATCACACATATTCACTAACCATTTCAAGGATTTTGGGATTCATCTTTGTTCTTGTTTTGTAGGATATGGATTCTCTTCGCAGGAAAACTATTCAAGTCAACATTGTAAGGATCCCTCCACAACTTAAGGAGCTAGCTCCACGGATTCCTAAAAACTCTCCATTCACCGAGAGACATGGTCGCCTACTCAACTTGGTCACCTCCAACATAGATAAGGACATGATGAAGGTGCTCTTTTAGTTCTTTGATCCTTTACACCATTGCTTCACATTTCCCGACTATCAACTTGTGCCTACTTTGGAAGAATTCTCCTGACTCTTGAGGACTCCCATTCTCAATCAACTACCTTTAAACGGTACAAAAAGAAACCCAAAGCCAGAAGAGATTGCTCAAGCTCTACACTTGCACTCGTCTGATGTCACAACTCATTGGGAAACAAGGAGTGGTGTCAAAGGTTTCATAGCAAAGTTATTGTTTGAGAAAGCCCAAAAATGCTGGAATTCCTTGGATTTGCAAGCCTTTGAGGAAATTGTGTCTCTCCTCATCTACGGGATGGTCTTGTTTCTAAATCTTGACCAACTCATAGATGTGAACGCCGTCAAAATCTTCATATCCTGCAACCCGGTGCCTACATTGCTAGG